>UELW01000001.1:37918195-39118195 GCA_900490495.1 Danionella dracula
CTTCTATTTATGTAGTTTATATGTTAAACATTCTTATCTTATAATGCATATATATATATATATATATATATATATATATATATATATATATATATATATATATATATATATATATATATATATATATATATATATAATTTTAAAGAAGCATTCATATAAACACAGAGTTTACATGGTTAGATTTTAGCTTTAGCCATCACCCTAAATCTCAGTTCCAGTGGATCCCTCTCTCATCATTTACTCCACCCAAAATATCTTAAAAGTTCAGAGGAGAAACAAATCCTGAAACAATGTCGGGGTAAGGGATTATTTTTGCAGTATACCTATAATAAAATGTAGACATCATGGAAGCATAGTTGGCTCTACGGGTTAGCAAATAGGTTTAGCCTATTCTAGGCCTTTTCCTTATGTATCAACCACTTAAGGACTCCTGAATTAAGCATAACGTGTTTGACCCATTATAACTTTGAGATGCCTACTTAATGGTTTACTTTCTGGTGCTGTGTTATACAGTACGCAGTGCTTGTACCAATATTGTTTCTACAATTACAGTCAGAGACGCAAGGTAAAACAATCTGAATTTGAATTGTGTTGATTTGAATTATAATATTCAGGTGTATTAAATTACAATTGACAATATGCCATGAAAAAAGATTTTGAATTTGAATTTCTTAATTAGAATTTTGTAACTTGAAGAGTTTAATCTGAAATCTCATGTCGTATATGATTATGATTGTAATGTTAACTTTTTAAATATATCAATACACATATTTGTAGGACTTTTTTGCAGTTTATGTTTGTTGTAAGAAATTAAAAATAGCTGAAAATGGACCTACAGCATGCTCGAATTGCTTCTATTATGTATAATTTAACTGAACAACAGATGGCGCTATAAGACCAAACTATTTGCATAAAAAGTTTGTGCAATTCTTTTCCCTTTTTTAACTCTGTCAGTGTTTAACTGTTTCATTGATCACTTTTGTTTGTTTGTGTGTTCGTAGAAGCCAAGTTTAAGAAACTGGAGAAGCGATGAAGATGACCTGACAATCTTGAAGTAGTCCACCTCAGTGAGGCAGAAAACAGAAGAATTCGTTATTGAAAGCATCATGTAAACAAAAATAAACAATGCAGAGTTTGGAAGCATAATATTCTCTGGTTTTTAACAGTCCGGAAAGTTGCATGAGATTCCTATTTTGCATTCTGACCACAGAGAAGCAAAGTAAGGCCAGGAGAATAAGGTTTCATATTCTTTCTGGGAAGCCCCTAAAATGTAAGGTAATAAATTTGCCGCACATTACTTGTTATAAGTGTTTGCCTTTTTGTTTATTGTTGTTTCATTAATGGTTTCTAAAGTATTTGTATTACTGTCTTATCTTTACTAATATTAAAATAGATACATTTTAACTTGTCTACTTTTTTTTTTTTAATAAATATGCCAAAATCACTGCAAAGTGACTGAAAGTTTGGAGTATTTTTTTTCCATGGAATTCTTGTATTGGAATCAGTTTATTTACCTTGTGAAAATTTCATGTTTGGTAATGTATCACCATATTATAAAATCAGTGAACAATTACGAATTTGAATGGTTCTGTGTGATGTGTCAATGGCATATAAAACCAATGGAAAGCATCCTCCCATTCAACTAATTTGTCTTGCATTAAACTACTGAACTACTCTCAGACTTCCTAACACACTCAGAAGAGAATTGTGTCTGTATCTGTTTTGTCAGTTATACAGAAGCTCAAATAGTTATTTTGAAAAGTTGTTCCTATCACCTGCACAAAAAAAAATATGTCTCCTTATTTCTGAAGGATTGACAAGATCCGACATGTATTTTTGCTGTATAACTTTTATAATAGTTTTTTTAAATACTTTACTTAACACACCAAAACTATTGTATAAATATACATTTTAAAGTTGCAAAATTTGTAAAAAAAATTAAAGACAAAAAATGGGCTTTCTTCCATTTTGGGGTCACTACAGTGGAATGAACCGCCAACTCTTCTGGAATATGTTTTATTCCATCGCTGGGAAACATCCACACACACTCATTCACACTCAAACACTGTGGACAATAGTTTTTACCCAATTGACTTATATTGCATGTCTTTTGGGGGAAACCCACACGATCACGGGGAGAACATGCAAACTCCACACCGAAATACCAACCGATCCAACCAAGGCTCGAACCGGCGACCTTCTTATAAATCAACTACTCACTTAAAAGTATTTTTGTGTACATTTTGGATTTTAATTTAATGTGCTCATTGTAATGTGCCATTTTGTAGACATTTTTCCTTTTAGTAATCAATGCTTTGCCTATTTGAGACATCATGAATTTGAATTTTGAGGCTGCATTTGAATTGCTCTGTATTGCATCAGTGTCCACATGGCAAGAAAATAATAAATACACTTTCAATTTCAAAGGGCTTTTCCAGAAGCTCAACAACTCTTCGCAATATTCAGAACGTTATTCACTCACTCTACATTCACACTTTAGTAGCCCTCAACTGCCCATGCTGCCATTCTGTGCCTTCGGCCTCCTGCCCACCACCAAGCACACCCCACCAGTCACATACATCTATACAGGGCAATGCAGGCAGAGAGGACCTGGTGGGGAATGAACCACCAACCTTCCAGTTACGGGTCGACCAACTTCACTACTGTACCATGCCGCCCCATGTTTTCAGTCCTCAGATGGACACAATTGATTTAATTGTTTTAAAGTGAATTTCCACTAATTTGCTGGCATAGTCTGTGGCACAGAATTTTGCTTCTAAGTATAAGGTTTTGTGGAGATTTTATTTATTGCTAATCCAATATCCCTCCTGTAGTTTCTTGCCAACCAATGACCATGCATAACCTCCAATCGTAGAGTTCAGTTGTTAAAAGAAAAGGCATTGTTTGATGAATATGCTCAAGAGGGCAGACTAAGCTCACTTATAATCAGGATTTGTGTTAGCCAAGCTATTCACAGCCATGTATGGTGAGGCTCTCAGTCACAGATACTTCACGACAAGCTTGTGTCAAGATACCAAAATAATCTGCATGATTGCATATCATGGACTTCAGTGGAACAACACTTTAGAAATGCAGTAAAAATAAATAAGTAAATAAATAAAAAAAGTCATAGTAAATGAACTCCCTTATTTCCATAGTTGGTCTTTGTATGTGAACAAAAGAGTGGCCTTACAACCAGCTTTAAAGTAGCATAAAATGGACAAGGTTCAACAATGGAACTCTACTTTCAGAACAGAATACTGAATGGAAATAGTTTTAAAGCATTATATTTAAATTAGTTTAGTAACCGGGAAATTAACTGCAGGTAAATAAATGGAAAGCTTTTGATAAAATCAGAGAACTGAATGAGATACTTGTGGCCCTTTCCTAAAGTAAACCCAATAACTGTACTTTTTTGATAGATTTGGTAATGTTTCAATAAAAATATATATATTTATAAAGATTAGATAAATCATCAGTCTTCAGATTTGAATGATACACGCAGCAAACCATAGCTGGTTTCAACATTCCATAGTTCAAGAACCATAGCTGAGTTGAGCAAGACACCCATTTTTGACAGTTCCCTGGGCACCGCAGCACATGCTGCCCACAGTTCTGCATGTTCACAGGGTGTTTGTTCACTCCTAAGTGTACACTGGAAGGGGTTAAATGTAGAGCACAAAATCCAAATATGGGTCACTCAAAATCTTTACAACTTATCACTTTCAAATTCACTTCTACAGTACCAAGCCTCTGGTGTCTCTAGCATCATAAACAAATTTAAAGTTATTTTCTACAGAATCAGTTTAACGTTCTCACTTTGATTTTAACCACACACAGTCTCAGCAGGCTGCCCACACACCCTTGTTTACACATCACAGTGTTATTTTAACCCAAAAAGATATTATCACTCCTTTGAGATATTTACCCTTTCAACATTAAAGATAATTGACAGATAAATACAGATGGTGAGCCACAAAGTGCACTGTCTCTTCTCACTGGTATCATGTTATATTGATGTGTCATATTGTGTTTTTCCATACTATACTGCTTTTCTTGGGTAACTCTAAATAACTTTACAGTATTCCAACAAACACAATCAAGCAAGTACAAGATCATGTTCACTCCAAGGCTCTTTTAAACTATTAGATCTTTGAAGAATGTGTTTGAAAATGTTCCACTCTGTGATAAACGTGTATGCATTTTTAGACCTTACTATAAAAATTTATAATAAGAATTTACTTTTATTGCTTCTTCACAAACACAAGGCTGTGATTTTGACAATGATTTTAGATATATTCAGTTTAATAACAGTGTAAAGGATTAAAGCTTTGCATTAGGAAATTTTGTTTTCTTTTTACACAGATTTAATTGTGAAATCATTACACTACCATTCAACAACTCCTACCATTTTTTGTACATAGTTGGAAAAAGTTCATTAACATTTACATTTGTGAATTTGGCAGACACTTTTATCCTAAAGAATTATAATACAATAGTGCGAGAGATATTATCCATTTATTACAAAGCTAAAGTCTAACCAGGGTAGCTCGCAATAAAAGTTGTATCAGCCAATCAATTAACCATAAAAGGATGGAAATAAAACTGAAGAAAAAAGAATTTAACATTATAAGTGTTCCTTAAAGATTAGAGTATACAGTTGCTTTTTGAAGGTTGTTTGTGTTGCTGTTGGATAAGGGAGTTTGTTTCACCAGCCGGGCACAGAGAGAAAGTTCTGATGAGAGATTTTTTGTCTTTCAAGGGCAGAACCATAGGACTCTGATTCTTCTCTGAGCGCAGACTTCTGGTGGATATGTAGGGTTGTGATGGGGAGCCAGTGAAGAGAGATGATGAGGGGAGTAACAGGTGCTTGCTTAGTTCACTTGAAGATAACGCGTGCAGCAGAATTCTGGAAGTCCAGCTAGAAGAGCATTGCAGTAGTCCAGTCAGAATAGGGCCAGAGCTTGAACCAGGAGTTGAGTTGAATGCTCAGTTAAGGGCCTGAACTTTCTGATGTTGTGCAGTGCAAACATACACGCTCCAGTTGACTTGGAGCTGTGGTCTTTGAAAGACAACTGATCCTCCAGAATCACTCAGAGATACCTAATTGAAGTAGAGAAGGTGATCATTGATTGACTCTCAGCTGAATGGTGAGGTTCTGATGCACAGAGGATTGCCAGGGACTAGTCTGACATAAGTGATGGTTCCTTATCCATGTAAAGATGTCATTTCTGATGAGTGTATTGGGGGGAACTGTCACGGCCTGGTCTTGAACCCGGGTCTCTGGGGTGGAGACTGAAGTGTGAACCACAGGGAACAGGTGTGTTGGACCCAATGGAAATACACTCCAAGACGCAATCCAGGATACAAGGATTTATTAGAAAAAATTTAACTTCTTCTCAATAACAAAAAAAAATAATAATATAGCAAAAACACAACTCAGATTCTTCTCGGAATGAGGAATAAAAATACTCAGTCTAACGAACATATAAAGAAAACTCCACGAGGGGAGAAAACAAATAGACAATAAGGCAACAGGAGAAAATCAAACAGTCTTACTGGACGTAGCTCAAGACCTCAAGGGAATGCACAGCAAGTTCACTGAAGCTGACTCAAAAACCAAGTGAAGTTCAGAGAAAAAGTGACAACTTAAATATACGGGCTGGAACGAGTCACAGGTGATAGAAATAAAGTAAACAAGAGCACATGAGGAAGAATAAAGGCAAAAGGCGAACTACGGGGACCTCTAGGGGAATGGAGACAAAGTGCAGGATGGTGACAGGACCCCCTCCTTTAGGAATGGCTCCTGACGTTCCTACCAGAGCTCCCTGGCCTCTGGGCATGGAACTCCCGGATTAAACTAGGATCCAGGATGTCTTTGGCCGGAATCCAGGAGCGTTCCTCTGGCCCGTAACCCTCCCAGTCAACCAGATACTGAAGTGAATTCTGGACCCTCCTGGAGTCCAGTATCCGGCGGACTGTATAGGCTGGCTGGCCGTCAATGATCCTGGGGGGTGGAGGGGGTCTGCGAGGCAGGGCAAAGGGAGAAGACAAGACAGGTTTTAATAAAGAGACATGGAATGTGGGATTAATTCTAAGTGAACGAGGAAGAAATAAACGATAAGAAACAGGGTTAACTTTCCTTGCTATTCTAAATGGCCCGATGAACTTCTGGGACAATTTTCTTGACTCCACCCGGAGCGGCAGGTTCTTAGTGGCCTCAGGAAACAATGAAGGGGTATAACCAAATTGGCATTCAAATGGGGATAGTCCAGTGGCTGAGGACTTGAGGGTGTTGTGAGCATATTCGGCCCACATTACGTAAGAAGACCAAGTCGTGGGGTTGTTGAAAGCCATGCACCGTAGAGTGGTTTCCAGATCTTGGTTTACTCGTTCGGTCTGACCGTTAGACTCAGGATGGAACCCGGAAGATAGGCTGGCAGTGGTCCCAAAGAGTCTGCAAAAAGCTCCCCAGAATCTGGACAAAAACTGTGGGCCTCGGTCAGACACAATGTCTTGGGGAATGCCAAAAACTCTAAAAACATGGCGCATTATGAGTTCCGCTGTCTCCTTGGCTGATGGTAACTTGGGCAGGGGAATGAACCGAACTGCCTTAGAGAATCTGTCCACCACAACCAAAATGACTGTGTTGCCCTGGGAGGGTGGAAGCCCTGTAATAAAGTCCAGGGAGAGGTGTGACCAAGGCCTGTGGGGAACAGGTAAGGGATGGAGCAGCCCCTGAGGTCGTTGGTGTGATGATTTTCCCTGGCAGCATACTTGGCAGGCCTCCACAAATCTTTTAACGTCCTTCATGGAAGGCCACCAAAATCGCCTTTGGAGGAACTCTAGAGTACGGGTGTTACCAGGGTGGCAGGTCAATGGGGACTCGTGGCCCCACTGCAGCACCTGAGCTCGTGCTGACCGAGGAACATACAGAGCACCCAATGGCCCATTGCCTGGATTAGGTTCCTTGGTTTGGGCCTTCCGGACCACTTGTTCTAGATTCCATCTAAGGGGAGCAACAATCCTTGTGCTAGGAATAATAGAAGAAACAGGCCTTTCCTGTGTCTCGGGAGAGTAGGCTCGGGACAAGGCATCTGGCTTGAGGTTCTTGGAACCGGGTCTGTAAGTCAGGATGAACTGAAATCTGTTAAAAAACAGAGACCATCGAGCCTGCCGGGGATTCAGTTGTTTTGCCTGCTGGAGATATTCCAGGTTTTTATGGTCTGTAAGAACCTGAAAAGGATGTTGAGCACCCTCAAGCCAATGGCGCCACTCCTCCAAGGCCAATTTTACAGCGAGCAGCTCTCGGTCCCCTACATGGTAGTTGCGCTCGGCATTAGACAGGCGACGTGACATGAAAGCACAGGGGTGTAGTCTTCCTTCCTCATTCCTCTGTGATAAGATGGCTCCTACCCCCACATCTGAGGCATCCACCTCTACCACGAAGGGTCTGTCTGGATTAGGGATAGAGAGAATGGGAGCTGAGGTGAATTGATATTTGAGATTCTGGAAGGCAGTTGCTGCCTCAGGACCCCAGTCAATCTTGACTCCTCCTCCCTTTGTCAGTGCTGTCAAGGGAGCCACAATAGAGCTGAAATTCTTGATGAACTTTCTGTAAAAGTTTGCAAAACCCACAAACCGTTGCACCTCTTTTACTGTGGTTGGAATAGGCCAGTTGAGAACAGCCTTAATCTTGCTATGGTCCATCTCCAGGTGACCAGGGGTGACGATGTACCCAAGAAACTTTGTCTGAGCTACATGAAATTCACACTTCTCTGGTTTGACAAACAGATGATTTTCAAGGAGTCTTTGGAGAACCCTGCTGACGTGCCCCTGGTGCTCCTCCGCTGACTTTGAAAATATTAGTATATCATCCAGATAAACAAATACGAATCTATTTAACATGTCTCGGAGGACATCGTTGATAAGTGCCTGGAACACGGCAGGGGCATTGGAAAGCCCGAAAGGCATCACCCGATATTCATAATGGCCTGTGGGGGTGTTAAAGGCAGTCTTCCATTCATCTCCTTGCCATATCTGCACCAGATGGTAGGCATTGCGAAGGTCCAGCTTAGTAAAAATGGAAGCTCCTTGCAACAACTCAAAGGCTGTAGCCATAAGAGGCAGGGGATATCGATTCCGAACAGTTATCTTGTTGAGACCTCGGTAATCAATACATGGCCTAAGCCCCCCATCTTTCTTCCCTACAAAAAAGAAGCCAGCACCAGCAGGGGAAGTGGAAGCTTGGATGATGTCAGTTGCCAGGGACTCCTTGATGTAAGCATTCATGGCAGCCTGTTCAGGGGGAGATAAGGAGAAGACTCTGCCTCTAGGCGGAGAGGAACCAGGAAGAAGGTCAATTGCACAGTCGTACGGGCGGTGAGGTGGCAGAGAGGTGGCTCGGGACTTACTGAACACTGCCTTAAACTGATGATAGACAGTGGGAACTTGAGACAGATCTACAAACTCTTGAGGCTCGGGATGAGGAGCTGGGGGGCTCTGGGTTAAACAGGTGAAGTGACATGAGAGACTCCAATCTAGAATGGAACCAGTAGACCAGTTGATATGGGGATTATGTCTGCGCAGCCAGGGATGACCTAGAATAACAGGGTACTCGGGAGAGTCAATAAGGTAGAAATCCTCCTCCTGCTGATGTTTAGCAATAGTGAGTTTCAGGGACTGAGTGGCCTCAGTTACTTTGCCAGGTTTTAGGGGTCTACCATCCAATGCAGTTACTGCCTGGGGATGAGGGAGAAGGTGGGTAGGGATCTTAAGTTTCTTGGCCAAGGACAGATCTATGAAATTACCTGCGGCACCTGAATCGATCATTGCCTGGACTGGAAGCTGATGGCTCTCCCAGGACAGAAGGGCTTGGAGTGCTAGAACAGTATTGGCAGGAGGAGCTCTTATTTTCCCCATCACAGTCCTCCTGTAACTGGGTGGGGACCATCGTTTCCCGATAATTCTGGACAAGTGGACCGAAAGTGTCCAGACGTACCACAGTAAAGGCATCGTCTCTCCTTCATGCGTCATTCCCTTTCACTGGGAGAGAGTCTGGAACGACCTAGCTGCATATCTTCTGGAGGTTGTTCACCGACTGGGAGGAATCTGACAGGTGGGGCATGAACTGGAGAAACAGGTTTGTGAACAGGAGCTTGGGACTGGGATGCTCTGCCTCAAGTGATTCTCCGTTCTCTAAGACGATTATCCAGGCGAATGGCCATATCAATAAGGGATTCGAGGTCTTTGGCTGATTCCCGAGTGGCCAGTTCATCTTGAAGAGATTCAGCTAATCCTCCCTGAAAGCAGACCCTCAAGGCTTCGTCGTTCCATCCACTGCCTGCTGCGATGGTTCGAAACTCTATGGCGAAGTCTGCAGTGCTGCGGGACCCTTGACGGAGAGTCAGTAGACGTTTGGAAGCTTCTTGTCCACTAACTGGATGATTGAAGACCCGCTTAAACTCCTTCTCAAAGGCTGTGTATGATTTGCAATAACTAGTCTGGGACTGCCACACCACAGAGGCCCAAGATAAAGCCTTATCAGTCAGAAGGGTGATAATATAAGCAATCTTCGAGCGGTCAGTGGGAAAACTTGAGGGCTGAAGCTCGAAAGTGAGAGAGCACTGGGTGAGAAATCCCTGGCAAGAACTAGGATCTCCCGAGAATGGTTTAGGGCAGGGGTCAGCAACCCAAAATGTTGAAAGAGCCATATTGGACCAAAAAAACAAAAAACAAATAGGTCCGGAGCCGCAAAAAATTAAAAGCCTTGTATAAGGCTTATAATGAAGGCAACTCATGCTTTATGTATCTATATTAGCCTACTATAAAAATTACTAAGTTTGCTACGAATACATAATGAGCCTTCATGATTAAATGTTTATTTTCCCTGCAGTGAATCCTGTAGAGAAAGACGCACCACGTGACTACTCTGTTGTACGATTACAATATTAATGAATTATGTTTCATTGATTTGATGAAATTAGAGAAATGCAATAAAGAAATCGAATTTTTGATGTCATTTTTATTTTGAGGATTCACAAAAACAACATCAAAATGGAACGTGCACAACGTGCCCCATTAACTGGGCAACAAACAATGCGAAAAAGCGCAGCATACAGTTATAAAAATAAAACAGCAGCCTTTTGAAAAGAAGTATATAAAATCACAGCCACTTTGTTACTAAATACGTGCATGCCTTCCCTGGAAATGTCTTTCCACTTTACTCTTGTTATTAGACAACTTCCCAATACAGAGCAAACATTCAGGCAATCCTTCCGCATCGGCACTGAATGCCCTCGATTCGGTCCAAGAACCGTTGAATCCTCTGTTCTCCTCAGTTATGTTTCTCTTTGGGATCCATGTCCCACCACACAGCCGCTGGTGTGTTTACAGCAGCCACCTTACCTGGCATCCCGCCCCGCTGATAGAAACGTGTGTTGCGGGTGATGACGCAAATCGTCGCTGACAGAAATGTTGAAATTAAATATTTATTCTACACTCTTTTACAGCATTGGAAAACGTTAAGAATGTTTGTCCTCCTATAGAAAGCATATTAAACAAAAAACATATTTACCTTTTTCCTTTTATTTTTTCATTTTTGAAAAAGCTCCAGGGAGCCACTAGGGCAGCGCTAAGAGCCACATGCGGCTCCAGAGCCACGGGTTGCCGACCCCTGGTTTAGGGGGTGGAAGTCGAGGTTCTGCAGCAGCTACAGGAGATATGGTTAAAGGTGGCGCAGCCGGAGAAGCATGAGGGAGGCTTTCAGAAAGCTGCCGAATGGACCACATAACTTCTGAAAGGAGTTCTGAGTGTCTCGTCATTAACTCCTCTTGACGATGGAGGACCTCTTCATGGCGCTGGAATGAAGCTTCATGGCTGGCAATCTCTTTGGCACTGAGTGTTTCTGGGTCCATGTCTGACTTGGTTTTTCTGTCACGGCCGGGTCTTGAACCCGGGTCTCTGGGGTGGAGACTGAAGTGTGAACCACTGAACCACAGGAACAGGTGTGTTGGACCCAATGGAAATACACTCCAAGACGCAATCCAGGATACAAGGATTTATTAGAAAAAATTTAACTTCTTCTCAATAACAAAAAAAAAATAATAATATAGCAAAAACACAACTCAGATTCTTCTCGGAATGAGGAATAAAAATACTCAGTCTAACGAACATATAAAGAAAACTCCACGAGGGGAGAAAACAAATAGACAATAAGGCAACAGGAGAAAATCAAACAGTCTTACTGGACGTAGCTCAAGACCTCAAGGGAATGCACAGCAAGTTCACTGAAGCTGACTCAAAAACCAAGTGAAGTTCAGAGAAAAAGTGACAACTTAAATATACGGGCTGGAACGAGTCACAGGTGATAGAAATAAAGTAAACAAGAGCACATGAGGAAGAACAAAGGCAAAAGGCGAACTACGGGGACCTCTAGGGGAATGGAGACAAAGTGCAGGATGGTGACAGGAACGACAGATAAGGTTTAGTGTCATCAGCACAGCCGTATTAAAATAACCTATATATGGTGCTGATAGGACTCAGGAACGTGGTGTAGATGCAGAAGAGAAGAAGACCAAGGACCAAAACCTGAGGAACCCAGGTTAGAGGTTGATAAGTGAGATAAGGCTCAAACCAGTCGAGTGCAGTGCCAGTGATGTCATCGCTGAGAGAGTGAAGAGAAGGATCTGGTGGTTGACTGTGTCATATAGTTAAATGTGGCATAGAGTTCCAGTAGGATGAGGACAGAAATTTTGGAGTTGCCCTTAGCACCTCACAGCACTTCAGTCTCTGACAACAGAGCAGAGTGTCAACCAATCAGGCTTCAATAATGAATATAGTATTATTGTAGTGTCATGAATAAATGAAAAAACATGTTGTCAAACTCAAATATTCAAGGCAAAGTTTAACTTTGATTTGGGACCTGATTAACTTTCTAAATTTGTAGTAGGGTTGAAATATTGGAACAGTCAATCAATTAAAACAAATTAATCACAGTGTTCCCCAAAAACCTAATCTTGATTGTTCACTGTTTAATGAAAATATAAAATCTATCTGATTGATTGGATATTTAGATGTGAAGTGCAAATGTAAAGAGGACAAACATATAAAAGTAATGTTTAGCACTCATAAAAAAGTATTAATAGGTTATTTATAAAAACAAATACAGTATGGCTTGTAAATTAAGGAAATGGGTCTCTAAAGTTTTTAGTCTTTTGATTCTGCCAGTTGCTGTGAACGACAGTCTACATGCTCTGCTGCTTTTTTCACTACTTGCACTGTGCTGTATCCAATTAACTCTTCTGTCACAAGTTTTTAGGTTAGTTGTCTGGAGTTCAAAGCCATCTAACACCAAACATGACAAACACATTGTCGTCAGCTCTTTATTTGCTGCTTTTACTTTTTTTACAATTACAGTAAGTAACAATTTCATTCACTTCTCCTATGTGTAGAAATGAGACAGCAGAGAAAAACAGCAGAACTAATGGAACTATTTTGTCCATCTGGTGAAAACTTATATTTTTGAAAACTTTGTAATAAGATTCAAGTAAAGACATAATACCTGTAGACATGGAAAAATGAAGAAGAAAAAAAAATGAAGAAGCTTGATTCGGAGATCGGCTCCATCAGACCCTAATATGACTAAGCAGCTAATAGTTGGGTGGATATTTATAGTATATGGAAAACTTTACGTGTAACATTAAGTTCACCTCAAAGGATGTTAGTTCCTCATGTTGTCCTAAGAGATGAAATTACTGGAAGTGGTCATGAGGAAGTGCACTCATGTAAGTCATCACTTCACAGCAGTCTAATTATATGTCGAGGGTACAGTATGCTATGTTTACAGTAATTAGATTCCAGAATGCTGCTTATAACCTCATTGAAAAACCAAGAAAAAAAATGACAGAGCACAATGACTCATTAATCAGCATTTCTCTGCTATATAGTGCACTTGAATGATGAAAGAGGCTCATCAGTCTTTTCCCCTTCCACCGGGGTCTCGATTTGTCCAGTACTCTGGTAAAAAAAAAAGGCTCAGTTTTGCATTCCAGTGATTTAGTTCTCAAACATCTGGGTTATGTCTCTGACCGCAGTCATATTTCTGTTCTCATGAGCCGACATGTTTGCTGAATGGGTGCCAGTAGTACACCCTCCTAAATAGTTTTTGCATTGCGGGGTAAATGACGGACAGAGCAGCAGAGGTCAGGGGATCCAAAGTTTTTGCATGAACATGAATTTAGCTCTTAATCAAATTCTTGACAAGACTAATTGTGAGCCCCAGTTCAAGGGGTAATTAGTGTTGAGTTGTGCTAATGTTCTAGTTGCCTCCAGGGCTTTAAAACCTGCAAACCTGCTTCCCTTCACTGTGTATTTCAAATAACTTCCACATAAAGACTTTCTGTCATTAGTCAGTACCAGCATGTTGGGAATGCTTATAAAAAGAATGCAAGTCTGTCAATACATTGTTTGTTTTGGTTAGTACTGTTTGTGTTCTGCATACTGAACAATGTTTCAGCACTTTCAGCAAAAATATTTTGTTGAGAAATCCAAATGATTAAATGTGTATTTTAAAATTGTAGGTTTTTGGCCCAAAGTGATTTGTTGATCGCCTTGCTTTATTCAACATTTCCTGTCAAACATTGTCTGCTTTTCTTTCCACAAACATCTCCTATGACATTTTAACAGTTCTCTAAACAGAGCATAAACATATTTACACATATTTAGTTATTTTAAATGTTTACATATTTTTAAATATTTTATGTATATATTTATATTTTTTATAATTTTACTTCTGCATATTTTTGCACTTTGACAACCCGTGTGGAAAGCAAAGTAAGAATTTCCTTGTACAGGGAAACTTGCTTTCCTCACTGTATACATGACTATAAACACTTTGGATCTTTGAATCTTGACTCTTTGAATTTCAACTCAATATGGCAAACACTGGAACAGAATAGGTTGTTATTGTATAGTATGATCTGTACTTAATTTATAGCATTCTCTAGTTTTTCATGTCAGCATCAAAATCCCTCTTTTTTATCAACAAATGGGTCACTTTAGTTTGAGGAGACACAATTAAATGCTGCTGGTTTTGAAAATGACCCTACTTTTGTAGAGTTGTAACCCTACTTTACAGAAAGAGTATAGATAGAAGATAAATGAACCTTTGGAAACCTCGTCACTCCTTGATAGTTAATGTGAAGAGGCTGGACTGGACGTAAAGCTGAGCAGAGCTAAAACAGAAAACAGGGCTGCCTAGTTCTGCACTAGATGCTGTCTCTCATGTGATCATTGTGCTTAATTTTAAAAGGGGTAATCAACCGAGATGATGGAACAATACATTCTCTCAGTTTCATGATTAAAAATGTTTTTTTTCTTTTTCCAAGAAAATTACTTAAAACTAAAAAATAGAGCCAGCTGCAAAGCTTTATTGTGAAGTGGTGGTTGTGATCAAGCTTTTTATTTTGCATGCAGCATCAAGAGGCCAGATTATACATTTACAAAATTATGAAAGTCTTTCTGAATACTTATAATAAGTAACAAAAATTGGCACAAAACATAGCATCTTTGCCACACAATGCGACCAGAATCTGTGGTGCTTTACAATTTTCCAGACCTGCCGATGTAGAGAAGGGTTCAAGGATACATCATTTCAAAATAGTTTAAGATTTGGTTGAATATCTTTCTGTTGAAATGACTTGCTCTACTTAGAGACACTAACTAGGTAGACGAACCATTTTCACATTTAAACCTTAAGTACAAAGACACAAAGTCTTTCACTTCTCCTTAGAACAAGTTGTCGCTTGGTGCTCCACATAAAACACATTTTATACAAAATGTGCTCTTTTGTATAAAACAACATTAATCATTATTATATGTGCTTTTGTTGTGAAGATACTGGAAATTGGATGATTAAAGGATTGTTTAACACAAAAATGCTACATGTATAGAATTCAAAGTGGACTCTGTTTAAACTAGTTAAAGGTGATTTTTCATGAAGGAATAAGGATGCTTCCAGCAGAAGAGAGTCTCTGTGTTTTGAATGGCTAACTGCCCGAAAATGCCACAGAAAACTCAAATGTTATATGCACGAACTCCAGCAACCTCAATAGATATTTCACCAAAGACCTGAGAACAACCACAGAGCACATAAAGTCATGCAGCACTCGCCAATCAGTTACAATCATTATTCCTATGATGGGACTACTTCCAGTAATTCATTACATCTGACATTTGTTGTTTGAGTAGTGTTGAGAAGTTTAGTTTTTTATTTTGACTCTCGTTCACTAAAAAAGAACAAATGATGTAAATTATTTATTGATATCATTCATCAGGACGAGGAGGGGGGAAAAGGGGGGGATAACTGGCTATAACTGTATACCTGCATACAGTTATGCAATGACAAAGGAAAAAAAAATCTGGATAAATAAACTTCATTTTCTGTGTCTTATATATATATATATATATATATATATATATATATATATATATATATATATATATATATATATTGGAAATATAAGAAGAGCTGTTTAGTTTATGTTGATAATCATAAGACACATACCATTTTTTTTTGTGCATAACATAGTGTTAAGTGTTACAATAAATCCAGTCGTTTTAATTCATTCATGATGATGAAAAGGCAATCTTAGTTCAACAAGTTGTATGAGGCTATAATCTTGTAAATGTAATGTAAATGAAAACTGCTTGATTTCCTAGATAGTAAGAAGGTATATGTTCAGAAATTTATAAAAAGAAACCTGACTTCATTTTTAGCAAACTGCTAATACTAAGATCAAGGGGACTTTAAAGAAGAAGTGATAAAGGGCTCTTTAGTATAGTTCAGCCGGGTGTTTGAATCTGTGCTGAAAGATATGACAGGTTTTCCTCTGGGACTCTAGAATCGTCAGGAACACAGGCGTCTGCTTGTGCTGAAGTAAATAAGCAGACATAAATCTAAGTCCTTCCCCTGGGAGTCAGTGAAGAATTGTGTTTGTGAAACAGAAAGAGAGCTTGAAATGTGTTTGTGTGAACTGGACAGATTGTGTTCATTACTTGTCGAAAGCTAAGAGCAAATATAAGTTTCACTCAAACATTTTGATTATTATCTTACTTTAATCACAATAACCCTCAGGTGCTAACATTGAAATTTGACTTTGAGTCATTTATTTTTGATAACTTTATTTAGACAATCTTGTTCAAACTGGCAATCATATCAATGTTTCAGAGAGTAACTGATAAAGAAAGTGCAGTATATATTAAGTCTTGAGCTATGCTTTAAATATTGACGATAGTGTGACAATACTAAAAGCTTTCTTGAAATGTTTTTTTTTTCATTCAAACATTTACACAAATTCAGTGTTTCAGATAAGGTAGGCTTTTCTGAAGTTAAATACATAGCATAATATTATTTTTACTGTCCCTTTGATGCCAATATTGAGGCTTTCCTGCCTCTTATTCAGATGACCCTGTGATTGGATGGTCACTGACTATCATGTTTTATTGCCATATTATAAAGAGGTTTCCACATTACTAGGAATTAGCTTCAGTGAGTAAGTGCATAAACCATAACACGAATGAGTAAGTGAACAGACAACATTAAAAGTAAGTGTAATAACACTGTGATACGTTGAAAAAATAGAAGACCAAAAGACAGAAGTCTGAAATTAAATAAATGCTTCACTACCCTGCCTTCCAGACCTGATTGATTTTATTATGATTATTAATTACTATGAACTTTAATAAGCTACTTAATTTCCCTTTGAGGACTAATGAAGTTATTTTAATTGAATTGAATAAAGCTGTAACAATTGAATATAACTTGTAACACATATAATGAGCAGAAAATAGGATGGTGAGTAGTGAGAACAATTACCGGTAATCCAATCGAAACATATACCCCTATTCTCTCCCTTACAGTCCAAAAAAATCTTTTTGAGGACTACTCAATGATATTGGAAGTCTTCATCTAAAAAGTGGATCAATTAAATGACAGGTCATGTAAAAATGAGTAAGGACTCTTATAAACCTTCATTAAACTCTGCTGTGGAACATTCTGTACAATCCGTTAACAAAAAGAGCACATATTTTAAAGTCCTTGTATTTACTATGTGCGCCATTGTTAAGCATGTTTTTCACCATATTGTTCTTTTCTAGCAATATTTCTAACTGCAACCTAAGTATCCCTATGCACAATGGCCCTGTGCCATGCATGCTGTATATAGGATGAAATTACTTAAATGTGTCTTTCAATGTATCGCGAATGCATTAAAATCTGCTTATTGATTAAATCTCAGACCACAGACATCTAAATAATTTTTTTCAAGAAACGTGTTTTTAGAAAAAATATGCAAATGAAAGTAAATTATTCAAGAATGACAAGAAAGAGTCACCCCACACTTAAACGAAATAAATTAGCTCACTTTCATTCTAGGATGGCATCTTTCCAGTGAGGTTTTTCGTTAGCTTCACACCTCTGCTTTTTAGTGGTGATGCAACAAAGCTCCTTGCCTTTGGACGGTGCTCATGTGACAAAAGTGACACAGTCTTTGTGTTTTTTTTGTTGAAAACTTTTAATACTTAAGGTATTTTTCTAATAACCCTGCCCACAGCATACATAAAAAGAGAATGCAAACTCTTGAATGGCTTAAATACTGGATTGTTGATTATTTAATATTATTTCATGTTGAGAGATGTAAAATATTTTCACACGTTCACTATTTCATAGAACAGACTCAGTATAGTAAGCACAATTTGGTGAGGATATATAGAATTTAACTTGGTGCGCTCCTGGGAAAGGAAAATGGTGCAGGATTTCACCTGGCCTGCAATGAGTGGACTAATTATATGACATGCTCCTTGTAGATCTTGTTATTAAACACACATCCTCCCTGGCTGCACTAGGTTAAACATTAATAATATTATGTATTGGTGAAACGCTATTACTAAAACAAGACATGCCTTCTCTTAATGTTTGAAGTATTTTTTCTGGTCTTTAAGAATCTTTTACCTAGCACTGACCCACAGCTGGACCCCTCCGGCAGGAGAGAGTGGATTATAGAAGAGGATATTGGGATACTTGAGCAGAACCAAATGCTCTTCAAACTAATAAGAAGCAGACTGTTGTCCTCCAGCAGTCAGGTCACAATGCTCTGCTTCCCTGTCCCACACAAGCACATAAAATAACCTTGCCATCATCTCATTTGACATACAGTGTTAGGGTTACGGTCTCCATGCTCTGCTGCAGTAAAGGGGTTCAAATCGTGTCTCTCCTACTGGGCCCCAGTAAGAGAAAACAGCTGCTCAATATTTGCTAGAATCCACCCGCAATGTATGACCGTTTTATGCTTTGCCTTCTCAGATATTAAATATCTTCCCATCGACTATGCATCTGTCATTTGAACATGATAATTCCTGTCTTTCATTCAGGTGATAACTAAAAGATCATGTATTAGTGGTTTGGGAATAAATCAAGTGGGTCCAATACTGAATGACAGATGCTGAATACAACAACTCATTCACTTAATTTACCTCCATCCACACACCCCAAAAACGCCATTCGTGAGAGCTACTCCATGAGATTCATTGTGTTGTGATGATTTACGATGAGAGAATCCAAGAATCCAAAAATAACATTTTAATTTCACATAGGAGACAAATACCAGTATTTGCAAACAATTTTTGTAACTGGTTTGAATTCAGATCTGATTGGCTGAAATTTTTGGCAGTTTGTAACTGGTTTGTTTCGAGTGAGTGCTGGTATGAGGTTTTTGTTACGCACAGAGTTTACACTCAAAATAGATTTTTGCTTAATCAAAATACGTTTTTGGTTAAGGAGAACATTTCATTCACAAAACGCATCTCACACAACTTTTTTCGCTCTCAAAATGTGACTTTTTGCGCTCAGAATTGTGACGTTATATAAAACCATATTTTTCTACCTCGACACTTATCGATCAACTCTCCTGCCTTGTGAACTCTGGCGCCCCCCTAAGGGACCCAAGTTTGGGAACCACAGCTTTAGATGCTCATATTAGCTCCATCACCCGCACAGCATTTTTCCACATTAGAAATATTCACCTGTAAATTCAAATAGTCTCACTCAGAAATCTACTGCTGTTTTAGTTCCCACTCTTGTCACCTCCTGTTTAGACTTTTGTAAAGCACTGCTGTTTGACCTTTTTGCTAAATCTCATTCAAAATGCCATTGTCCGATTTAATACCTACAATACTCTTTTTAGCAACACATCCAATATAATCACACTGATTGAACTCAAGGTGGGCTCACTACTGGCTCCAATTAGCTCTTGGAGAAGTCATTAGGCTAGAGGTTTACATATTTTTTCCACCCTGCACTATAAATGTGTGCATGCTATCTTCAATAAAAACATGAAAACATAGAATTTTTGTGTATTGTTATTTTAAGCAGGCTTTGTTTTTCTATAGTTGTGAGTTTGACGAAGATCATAGCACATTTTATGATCAATTCTAAAGGGTTCACATACTTTTTCTTGAAACTGTGCATTGGTTAACATTAAAACAACAAATTAATTAAAAAAATGTTTTTACCAACATACAAATCTATCCATAAACTACCTTACTCTTATCTCACTGAACTCATTTCTACTAATGCTGCCATCCGGTCCCTTAGATCTGCAGCTTCACAGTCTCTCGTCATACCCAAACCTTACAGATTATCGTGGATCTCATACTTTTTGTTCACCTGCTCCCTTCTTTTTTAAATAAACCACCTCCAGATGTACTGAATAGTCCTGATCTTGATCACTTTAAAGTCAGTCTCAAAACTTTATTAGACAGGCATACAGTGTGTAATTTGTATGTTCTTTGATGTTTTACCTATTTGGTTTATTAATGTTGCTTTATTTTTATTACTGATATTTCTTCTAGGTGTCACGGTGGCGCAGTGGGTAGCACGGTCGTCTCACAGCAAGAAGGTCGCTGGTTCTAGGCTCGGCTGGGGCAGGTGGCATTTCTGTGTGGAGTTTGCATGTTCTCCCCGTGATCGTGTGGGTTTTCTCCGGGTGCTCCGGTTTCCCCACAAGTCCAAAGACATGTGGAATAAGTGAATTGAATAAGAACGATTGCCCATAGTGTTAAAGTGTGTGTGAATGTTTCCCAGCGATGGGTTGCGGCAAGGAAGGGCATCCGCTGCGTAAAACATATGCCAGAGAGTATATTCATTCCGTTTCATTCTGCTGTGGCGACCCCGAAAGGGAAGAAAGCCGACATGAAGATGAATGAATGAATGTTTCTTCTATTTATTCTATTGAGAAGCACCTCCAAATAAAATGTATTATTAATATCATTATTAATTACAAACATATGAAGAAACTGTAATAAAAAATACACATTGATTTCAATTGAGGTAACAAAGCAGTGGTGACAGGAATGATTATTTTAACCAGGAGTGATAAAGACAGAAAAACCAAGCATTTTTATAACCTATTTACTAATCAAATTCTCTTGGCCCAGCTCTGGCCTTCTCAATGGATTTAACTCCACCCAACCACCACAGCAAATTCAGGTACATGATTGTACCAAATGCTGGTTCGAGACAAGAGCCATAAAAGGGCCACATTGTGCCCATGCCTGGTTCAAGCGCTCTCTGAGACAAACGGTCTCTTAAAAAGAAAAAAGTAACCACCGAGAGAATTTTGAACTCTCTTGTTGTACTGTATCTGTATCAAACCAAACCATCTGTGTTCCCTTATCAGGTTGTGTTCTGTTCTATGTCTCCCTAAGTTTCCTAATGTACCCATGGGTTGTGTTCCAGCATGTTCTTACTTTCTGTTCCTAATGTTCTCAGTGTGGCAAGTTTGCCCTTCTCTTCACTTCGTTGCATTGAGTCATGCACACATGATTTCTCAAATCTATAGTTTTCTCTTAGTGTCTACAGTTTATTAGACCCTCATTCCAGTGTTCCCCAGACATCTGATCACGTTGTTAAATGATCTCCTTACAGCCAATCACAGTCTGCCCTCCCTTTCCCACAAGTCATATTTATTCAGCACTTCCCATTCCACTTCTTGCTCTGGAACTGTTTGTATTGCACTACTTTGGGTTCCTGTGTTTGTTTTCCTTTGTGGTATCCTGTACTAATAAAGAAGATTTGTGTGGAATATGACTATGACCATGGCAGTAGCAAAGATAAAAGAGAACATGAACAAAAATAGATTTACAAGAGATACCTCTTAAACACAAAAGAAAACATGACATGATTTAATACAATGGCAGTTATGTGCATGTTCAAAAGGTTTTGTACAATATCTGTTGGGAAAAAGCCCACATTTTTGTGTACAGAAAAACTGACTTAAGAGCCTTCATTTGCTCCTTGGCAGTGTAAAAATAATGATGAATTCACAATATGACGAGTCATTAATATGCGTAACATTAATTCATTTCTTACATACTTCATCTATCAGGGCAAAATTGTATGTGATAGACAGTTCCACCATTTTCAATATTTCAACAGTTCGTGACATTTGACCTGGTGCATTGTAAGTTTGCGCTACGTGAACATTTTGCACTCTCAAGTTACTTACTGGATATCAAAAACTGTACAGACATTTTTGCATTCCACTTTTCACGTCGAAATAATCACTTTCACAATTCAAACACAAAACTTACAAACTACATTTCACATCCTGAGCAGCAAGCAACAATGACACCCCATATCTGTCCACAAAAACACGTTCATGTCACTTTACTTGCAGCTGTTTGTTCACAACAACAAACAGAAAAGTGAAATTGTGAATGTAATGACACTCCGTAAGCTTAAGCCGCTAGCTAGCATTTCACTGCTGAGGAGCTGCTGGATAATTGTAATTGAAGTATGAAGAGGAAAACCGAAAGAACTAAATAGAGAAATACTGAGAGAGGCTTAATTTTGAAGGAGAAAAGAACAGAGACTAAAAACCCTCCTTTATGCACTCACTTGCTTGATGCACAGTCAGAGTTTTGAGAGGAGATTGACTGACCGACCACCCAACCCACCGGCCGACCACCCACACATCTAACTAACCAAAACTTTATTGGTATAGCCCTTATACATAAAAAGATATACATTTAAAGATGAAGAACCATCACCTACAGCTCAACATGGCCAAGACAGAATCCTGGCCAATCCCTCTGTGCATCACAACCTCACCATTCAGTTGAAATCCTCAACAATCACCCCTTCTCTTTCAGTCAAGAATTCTCTTTCAGTCAAGTGATTTTGGATGAACAGTTGACCTTCAAAGACCATATCACCAAGACAACTCGAGCGTGTAGGTTTGCACTACACAACATTAGAAAGATCTTAACTTCTTAACTGAGCAGGCAAGTCAACTACTCAGGCTCTGGTCCTCTCACGTCTGGACTACTGCAACACTCTCCTAGCAGGACTTCCAGCAAACACGCTCAAACCTATGCAGTGGGTCCAGAACTCTGCAGTTCATCTTATTTTCAAGGAACTGAAGCGAGCTCATGCTACTCCCCATTTGCTTCCATTGCAGCTCGTGTTAAATTCAAATCACTGATGCTGGCATACAAAACTATCTCCAAATCAGCCCCTGTTTACATTCACAAGCTCATACACTCCTGCATGCCCTCCAAAAACCTGCGCTCAGACAAGGAACTGCGACTCGTGGTTCTGTCCCACAAAGGCTTTTCATAAGCCAAAAGCCTCCCTGAATAGATGAGTTTTTAGCTTGCTTTAGAAAGTTATACGCTGGAAATTGTATTCAATTCTAATGGTAGGTTCTTAACATTAAACATTAACATTAAAAGTCCACTGGTAAAACTGCTTGAAATTACTCCTAGGCACAATGAGGAGAAGGTGGCTCTTTGATCAGAAAGATCTCTTAGGTTGACAAAATTATAACAGTTTACACAGATAGTTCAGAGCTAGTCTTTAAAAACTAAAACCTTAAACTCAACTCTAAAATTGACAGGAATCCAGGGCATGGAAGATAAAACAGAAGTGATGTGTCTACAGCATCAAGTGTTTGATAACAAACGAGTGACTGCATTTTGTACCAATTACAGACGATGTGAACTGTACTGGTTTACTCCAAAGTACAGCGCGTTGGCATGATTAAGCCATGAACCACTGAACGCATGTATTGCCTTTTCTAAATCCCAAAAGGGTTTTACTTTTACCAGCAAACACAGTTTAAAAACTAGCTCTCACAAAATAATTAATCTCCTGCACCATCTTTAAGCCCAAGACTAGTTTAACATTTAACAGATGAACCATTCCTCAATCAAATAACCATCAGGAAATGCTCTCTATGAGCAGATTACCCTTTATTCCATTGATTTTGAGCGCTGACTGTGATTAAGCTATGAATCTTGTTCAGACTATGGACACAAAGACACATTTTTTTCAGAAATGTGACTGTCTTTCTAGGGCATGTCATTCTCTGTCCAGTGAAAATTATGTAAATCAAGTCTTCAGTAAGAAATCATTGGTTTGCAGAAATCTTAACCAGTTGCTCCTTCCTCAAATCTGGAAACATATCTTGTACTTATGTAAATAAGGCCATGTGAGCATCTGCATGTATTTTGTTTTCAAGGAGAATTGAGGAATTTCATCTGCTTATCATTCTCTGTAGCCAGGCAACGGTTGATTTACACAGAATCTGTTGCAGCCGTCCTAAGTTGAGTAAAGCAAGATATAGTGTTAATACAACACTGGGTCACTTACTGTAATCCATACAAACATATGACAATAAGATCATTGATTATAAACTTAGTTGTAATCACACTGAGATTTCCCAGAATCCCTGGCATGAGCTAGTCCAGAGCAACCTACAATCATAACAGAGAATTCAAATATTTAGATTCAGACTTGAAATTGGGACATTAGGTTTTATTCACAATTTCCTTGGCATGGAAAAACCGAGAAAAACACATCACATCTAAAATCAAATAAATAACCTAAATAAACAACTGTACGTTCACAAACAACTTTTTTCCAAATTGTTCGGATGCAATCATGCTCTAAAACAGAGAAAATAGCAATAAGAAGATCTTTAAATCTTATTCACCAATGTTAACAAACATTTTGGAGTCATTGTATTCTATTTGTTTATTGTAATACATCATTTTTACTTGATGATTTAACAAGTCTACCCAAAAATAACTAAGCAAAATGCAATAGCATGGTAACATATATTTGCTTGTTTGTGAATTTTTATTGTCATCACAAACTAAACAAATATTCTTATATTTTTAAAACTTCAGGATTGGCTCTTTCCCCCCTAGAAAATCCCTTAATGCGTCCGTCTTAACCATGGATATAACTGACCCATCTTTGCCAACAATGTCACCATTGTTGATGGCTCATTACGCCAATACAAAAAAAAAAAACCTCTGATTTTACCACAATTAACAATAATATAGTAACCTTAATATAGCAAGGGACTTTAAAGAACTATGCTTTTTTATGCACTGATACTACTGGAACTTTTAGTCAAGTGAATATATCTTGACTTCAGAAAATTTTGTTATGTTTCGTCTAATGTGCTACCCCTCACTTTTACACATGGCTTCGAAAGACTTTAGCTGAGAACTTTTGGGTTATGAGGAAGGAGAGGGACTATTCGAACCACTGCTTTTTTTAAACATTTTTGCAGGTCCAGTTTTGATCATAAATTTACCTTTAATTAAAACATAACCTAAACAAATATACAGTGGTTAAGATATTACAATTGCATAATTTCTACTTTTAAGAACAAATAAAAACATTCCAGGTAATTATTTGGCAAAGACAATCTATAAAATAGATTAACATTATAAACATATTGTCAGGATGAGTAAGTTGGACCCAGAAGCAAAGGTGATCTTGAAGTACTTGATAGTTTTTATTGAAAAGCAACCAAGGTATCAAACAGAAAAAACTGGCACGAGGGCCAAAACAAATCAAACAAAAGAAGCTAGACTAACGAGAACAGAAAGGGCTCCCACCGGGATCCAGCACTCTTGTAGGAGAATCCAGAACTTAAAAATAATCTGAAATAAAAGAGCAGACAAGCTCAAGACTAGGCAGGGCACACTAATATATCTTCCACAGACAGAGTAGACTGGTACTACAGCATGACAAATAAAACTAGATGAAGGGCATTTCTTGCAGAAAATGCGTGTGAATGCATATGCGCTGAAATGGAATGCTGAATATAGTTGAAATGCCTGGGTGAAAATTGTTGAAATGGAATGCTGAAGTTAGTTGAAATAAAATGCTGAAGTTAGTTGAAATAAAATGCTGAAGTTAGTTGAAATAAAATGCTGAAGTTAGTTGAAATAAAATGTTGAAGTTAGTTGAAATAAAATGTTGAAGTTAGTTGAAATAATATGTTGAAGTTAGTTGAAATAAAATGTTGAAGTTAGTTGAAATAATATGTTGAAGTTAGTTGAAATAAAATGTTGAAGTTAGTTGAAATAAAATGTTGAAGTTAGTTGAAATAAAATGTTGAAGTTAGTTGAAATAAAATGTTGAAGTTAGTTGAAATAATATGTTGACTTTAGTTGAAATAAAATGTTGAAGTTAGTTGAAATAAAATGCTCTGTGGCTTACATGTGACGATTTCAGGCATTATTACGGAATTTAAATAAAAATGCAATACGGAACAGCTATGTGTAAACATGAAATGATCAAGTTAATTTACATGCGCTACTTGTCATCTGTTATTTATTCACATTCAAAATTTAATTCCAGTTCTATTCATTTCATGACGAATTAAGGTTTTTGTCTCTTCTTGACTGATGACCGAGACAGCGGAGCAGAGCTCTGTCAGCCTCTTCGTCAGAGGAAGACGTCGTATCGACAAAACTACTTCACTTTTGGAGATAATTCTTTCAGTGACCAATCAAAAGTTTTTAACTTGCATGTGATGCCACATACAACCTGAAGTGTAAAGACATCAGGGTAATGTAGTGCGGAAGCGCATTTAATTGAAAGCGGATTAGGGCTTGAAACTTAATCGTATCATCAAAACTAATCACTCTAATCCCCTCCAGGTGTTTGAGCTGTTGCTATGGTAACCTTACAGACAGTTTGACTGGAGAGAAGCTCAAACGGAGAGCTTTTTTTTCCTAAAACCTCACCTCAAACAAAGTAAGATTGAAGAAAAACTACAAAAGCTATCAAAATCATTCTTTCACTGTCAGAACCGAAAGGCTTTAGTGAATAACATGTGTAAGTTCCAGAAAGATAGTCCAAAAGATGAACGACTGACAGCAATCTAAAAACTATTGTGGTTTGCGTTTTTGTCACGGAGGCTTGGGAGAATTTAACATTGCAGTGAATGGCAGATTTTGTGTCCCTCCTCGTGGTCTTTGCCTCCTTGTGCGTAAACCGTTGGTCTAATCAAAACGAAACCACCACCATCGGAAAGAGGACAAAGATCTCTACAATTTTCTCTACTTGATGTGTTTAAGAGGTGTAACGATGGAGTTTTAAGCGAGGCGAAAGTCTAAACTTCTTGCTTAAAAAGTGAGGCCAAAAGTTAAGAGTGCAAAGGGATTACACACTCTAAAAAGCTTGTGAAATTTGAAAATGCTTAAAAAGCACAAAACTTAAACTGTGATTTATAAGAAAGTATAAAAGATTTAGAAAAGCTGAAAGCACGTATAATAGCTGAAGATGTGTAGATTTGTTTAAAGTTTGAATGGTGTTTCTAGCTGAAAGTAGGCTGAAGTAGTTAAAGTTTGAAGAGGTGGAAGTTTGAAGAGAATTTGAAGAGGCTTTCCATTCATTTGAATGGGAGACAAAAATTTGAATAAAATTAAATATTTTAAAAAGTATAAAAGTTTGAAAAGAGTTGAATGGAAGCAACTTAGTTGAAGAAAAGCTGAATATTTTAGTGTTTGAATGGAGTTTCTAGCTAAAGGTATGCTGAAGGAGTTGAGTGGCAAAAAATGGTGGAAGAAAAATAATAATTATAACTAGATGAAGGGCATTTCTTGCAGAAAATGCGTGTGAATGCATATGCGCTGAAATGGAATGCTGAAATGAGTTGAAAATCAAGGTTGAAATGAGTTGAAAATCAAGGTTGAAATGAGTTGAAAATGAAGGTTGAAATGAGTTGAAAATGAAGGTTGAAATGAGTTGAAAATGAAGGTTGAAATGAGTTGAAAATCAATGCTGAAATAAGTTGAAAATCAAGGTTGAAATGAGTTGAAAATCAAGGTTGAAATGAGTTGAAAATCAATGCTGAAATGAGTTGAAAATCAAGGTTGAAATGAGTTTAAAATCAAGGTTGAAATGAGTTGAAAATCAATGGTGAAATGAGTTGAAAATGAAGGTTGAAATGAGTTGAAAATCAAGGTTGAAATGAGTTGAAAATGAAGGTTGAAATGAGTTGAAAATGAAGGTTGAAATGAGTTGAAAATCAATGCTGAAATAAGTTTAAAATCAAGGTTGAAATGAGTTGAAAATCAATGCTGAAATAAGTTGAAAATCAAGTTTGAAATGAGTTGAAAATCAATGCTGAAATGAGTTGAAAATCAATGCTGAAATGAGTTGAAAATCAAGGTTGAAATGAGTTGAAAATCAAGGTTGAAATGAGTTGAAAATCAAGGTTGAAATGAGTTGAAAATCAAGGTTGAAATGAGTTGAAAATCAAGGTTGAAATGAGTTGAAAATCAAGGTTGAAATGAGTTGAAAATCAAGGTTGAAATGAGTTGAAAATCAAGGTTGAAATGAGTTGAAAATCAAGGTTGAAATGAGTTGAAAATCAAGGTTGAAATGAGTTGAAAATCATTGCTGAAATTAGTTGAAAATCAATGCTGAAATGAGTTGAAAAGCTGAAGATGTGTAGATTTGTTTAACGTTTGAATGGTGTTAGTAGCTGAAAAAATGCTGAAGTAGTAAAAGCTGAAAAAGGCTGATGTTCGAGGTAGAGTTGAAGGGTTCCATTCATTTTAAAGGGAGAGAGAAAGAATAGGTGTTAGAGAGGGGGGAAAGATAGAAAAAAAATGAGAGAGCAAGGAGAGATAAAAAGAAAGTATGAGAAAGGAAGAGAAATATGAGAGAGGCAAAAGTCTAAACTTCTGGCTTAAAAAGTGAGGCCAAAAGCTAGAGTGCGAAGGGATTAAGCACTCTAAAAAGCTTGTGAAATTTGAAAATGCTAAAAAATCTTAAAACTTAAACTGTGATTGCTTAAAAAGTATAAAAGATTTAAAAAAAACCGAATAGAGTGGAAATAGCTGAAGATGTGTAGATTTGTTTAAAGTTTGTGTTTCTAGCTAAAAGTATGCTGAAGTAGTTAAAGCTGAAAGAGGCTGAAGTTTGAAGAAGATTTGAAGAGGCTTCCCATTCATTTCAATGGGAAAATAATTTTAAATAAAGTTAAATATCTTAAAAATTATAAAACATTTTAATGAGAAAAGTAAAAGCAACTTAATTCATTAAAAGCTGAACATTTTGGTGTTTGAATGGAGTTTCTAGCTAAAAGTATGCTGAAGCAGTTGAGTGGCAAAAAAGGGTAGAAGAATAAAAAAAATAATAAAAATAAACACACAGGATATCAATAGTGTGAATGCAAATGCATTCACACTAATTATAATAATAATAATAATAATAATAAAGTCACAGGATCTCAAGAGTGTGAATGCATATGCATTCACACTAATAACTCGCACAGAGAAGTAGCTGACAGTGCTTTAAATAGCAGCAGGAGGAGATGAGGAACAGGTGAGTCCAATCAGACAGGACCAGAGCACAAGAGCATAATTGGGAACACCTGATCTAAATGAGTTGAGCTGAGAGAGCGAGAGATTACAGGGAGAGAAAGAAAAAGAACAGAAAACATAACATGGTAAAATGACAATCCTGACACATATACACTGCCTGAACATGAGTGAGTGACCCGGGACAAAAACAGCTTATATTAAAACTTTTAGACTAGAAGATTCTGTTTGTAATTAAATAACTTGTTATGTAACCAGTGCAGAGATGTTAGGAGATATTAACCAGGTTCAGAGAGAGGAGAGACAAGGAGAAGAAATATAACATTGTCGTCATCTCTCCCTCTCAATGTTCACTTATTTTGGTTTATTATCTAATAAGAAGCTAGAGATTAAAGACCATAAAATTTGACTTCTGACAGCCAATCAGACTTCATTTATGGCTGATTGGGAGCAGGTGAGGGGGTGGAAGCGAGAATGCATGTACTCTTTTTATTTAAACAGAAAAGAGGGGAAAACCCTGAAAAAAGCCAAGCGAGAAAAAGTAAAAAAAATATTAGAAAAGGAAGACTTCAACAATAGTAATCCAACTAGCTCAAAAGCAGAAAAACAGTTGATGTTTTACCTTCAAGTTTCTCACCATCGTATGCAATCCCATTCAAGTCAGCGGGAGAGTTTTCATAGTGTAACCAGGTCACCAGGGGGCGGAAATCAAAAGAGAACTGATACCTGCCATAGCTTGTAATTTACACACAAGCATATATGGACACAAATAAAAAATGTTGGAGCATTTTATTATTATTTTAACATGTGTTAAATTAAAGATAAAAAAACAAGAAATCACACATATTCAAATTTAAATGAATAAATAAAAAAACATTTATTTCAAATAACATATTATAAGGATATCTTCTATATCTTCAGTATCCTCTCTTAAAAAAACCCTCAACAAACAGCATTTAACGGCTAAACCCCTGCCAACATAATAAGTATACCCCTTAGAGATTAAAATTGAGGACAGAATTGTTGATTGTTTGTATGAGCATCATTATTTTCCAGCACTACCTCAACCCATTTGAGTATAGAGTTCAACAAAGCTTCTCAACCTGCCTCTGAAATGCTCTTACACTCTTCCAGGATGACATGACAAGGCTGGTGAATGTTGTAGACTTTGCCTTCTCCACTTTCCAATTCTAATTCCAGATCAGGAAACATGGTTGATTGATTACCTTAACCTTCAGCTTCTTTAGCAAGGCAGAGATTGTTTTGGAGGTATTTTATGGTTCAATGTCGTGTTGGGGAACATCCCTGCTGATCAGTTTCTGAATTGAGGAGATAATGCTCTGGTTTTGTATGTCTTTTGTAAGCGTAGAACGTCTCAGGTTACGTTTGTAACCAAGGTTCCCTGAGGGAACGATATGCAGTGTTCCCCAACTGCTGAAACACACCAAGCAGCCCCGAGTTGACAGTGTCCTAAGTGACAGCAGCTTGAAGAACCTCCGAGCCCGGAGAATCAGCCACCCAATGGCACAGCGCCCCCCAAAACGGGTCCCTGGGACAGGAACAAAGGGGCGCTCCATGAGAAAGGGCACGTAGGGACCGACTCGTGATTCTGATAAGCCGGAGAGGGTTGCCCCGGGGAGAGGACACTGCACTCTTCGGCCACCACTGAAGGGGCCTCATATGGAGAAGTCCAAGTGGAAGAACCTTTCCCGGGGATGCCATGAGACCAAGCAGAGGTTGAAACTGCCAAACCGACAGTGAATGGCCTAGCCTCGCCCTCCTGGCCGTATGTAGGATCACAGAGATCCTGGTCATGATGAGACAGACATGCCCGCATAGTGGTGGAATCCCACACCACACCTAAAAAGGTGGACCTCTGGTAGGGGAAAGCACACTCTTTTGGGGGTTCAGCCGAAACCGAGCACCTTCATGAGGGCGAGGACGACATCTCGATGCCGAACTGCCTCCAGCTCTGAGCGAGCCAACACCAATCATTCGTCGATGTAATTGAGAACGTGGATCCCTTGAAGCCTCAAGGGGGCTAGGGCGCATCCACACACTTGGTGAAGGTCCTGGGCAAGAGCGAAAGATCCAGAGGAAATACTTGGTACTGATAACCCGTGCCCCCTACGACAAACTGAAAAAACTTCCTGTGATAAGGACAAATAGGGACGTGAAAGTAGTCGTCTTTGAGGTCGATGGACACAAACCAGTCACCGTACTTGATCTGCGCCACGACCTGCTTTAAGGTAAGCATCTGGAATGGCAACTTTATGGTACGACGGTTCAAGACCCACAGATCGAGAATGGGGCGCAAGCCCAGTCTTTCTTTGGAACCAGGAAGTAACGGCTGTAAAACACAGAGTTTCTGTCGTGCAGAGGAACCATCTCGATAGCCCCTTTGCACATCAGGGTGCGTACTTCCTGGTCCATGACCAGAGCTTGCGAGGGATCCACAACAGTAGGCAGAATCCCGGCGAACCGTGGGGCCCTGTATCGAAACTGAATCCTGTAATCCAGTTTCACGACCCACAAGACCCACTGGGAGACGCCGGGGAGGCTGGACCAAACCCCCACGCAGCGACTCAGGGGAGCCATCCTCTCAAGGTCGGCCTCTGGTAACTGGCGGGTGGTGGCTCCTGATACAGGCACGGGATTCAATGGAAGCCCTATAACCCCGGCCACCGAGAACCTGGAATCTCCTCTTCCACCAGACTGCCCTCAACTGCCTAAGCATGTTGGTCAAGTTTGTTTTCTGTGTTTTCCTGTGTTCCAAGTTGGCATCATGCTATTCACCCTGTTCTGTTCCACTTGATTTTCTTAAAAACATCCATCTTTTATGTTATTTCCTTATCCCAGGACTTATCATCAGGGGTCGTAACACCCTTCCCCTGCAACCACTGAAGCAATGTCAGCAGCACTCACACACCTATTTCCTCAAAAAAATAGGAAAAGACAATTAGTAAGTGTCCTGAATTTCTTTGGTCAGTCATGGTGAGGCCTATTCTCACTACAACCTCACTACTTAGTCTTGGCCTCAGTTTCAGTGTCCTGTAGCCCAGGCCATCTTTTGGATCATCAGGTGCCATGTCAACCTTCCATTGGCCAGGATGATATAGTGAGGGCAGTAAGATCCATTAAAACCTGAAAACACATTCAGTTATCAAAGGTAGAACTTAATCATACAAAGGCCTTTTGAATACGTGTCACAAACTAAATTAAAATCATGTCCCAGATCACGTAGGACTAAGGTTTAAACATCATATTTAGATTGTGGGTTAAACACCATATTGGCAATAACGATGATACTTTGTTTGAACTTTAATGAAGTCTTAAAATGATTTGTTGTGATAGCAAAGCTTCCTATAAGACATCACCATTAAAATCATGTTTTGATTTATACTGAGGAGCACCTGGAGTACAGAGGAAGAGCTACGGGAAATAAATGATCAGAGTTTTCAGGGGGTAATCTGAGAATTATGACTGTATTATTAGATTAATGTTGAGTAATAGACTATGGTGTAAGTTTATTGGTTCCCGCTGAATAACACTCTGAGTGAACTAAGCAGGGTCACAGTGAAATCCATTCACAGCCCTCAACATCTCTGATTTTTTTTTTTTTTATCAAACATTGGCAGAGCCCACAAGCCAACAGTTGAATTTCCTGAAATGCAAGTTCTAGGTTGAAAAATAGTCTTTTAAGTGGCTTTTAATAGTGTATGCATTGTGTTACTAACAGTGAAATCGAGAAGTTTTCTTAAGAATTTAAATATACTCCTTTGTGTGGAAAATAACATGCTTTGACATCTGTTTTCAAAAAAGAACCATAACCTGTAAATCAGTATCAATTTAGTGGATGTTTAAAAATTTGTTAAATGAAATGTAACATTTTTTTTAAATATCTGGAGTGTAAAATAGCAGACAAATGTTTGACTTTTTCATGGCCCTTGACATTAACGAAGTATTGCAACAGCCATTCTCAGGAAAATGTTTAAGCAATATAATATTTATCAGTTTGATTTATAATGGAATTGTTCCTCATATTCCAGCTCCTCAATAGGGAAGGTTTTAGGAGGCCGCAGGGGATTGACCCCCTTACATCTCATGTGTCCTGAATGAAAAGTAGCTGAGCATAGCTAGAGTTACAGAGAACCCACAGGAAAATATCAAACTTAGCTTTTCTCATGTATAACCACTTAAATCAAAATGTCCTACATGTGGTTCCTATTACTCACAAATTGTTGGCCACTCTTACGAAGATTCAGTTTCTTCACCTTAACCTGGTCCACTATGAACTTTGTCATGTGTATGAGAATGACTGTTTTGGAAATTGCAATTGTCATGGAACTGCTGCAGGTAATCTAGTTTTTTAGTGAATGTTTTAATATTGTTGAAAAAAGAATGAAGGACAAATCCTAATACAGCGTACTCTTTTTGTTTAGATAAGATTGTGGCTCCGCTATGGAGAGTTTCTTACTGACCGTAATGTTAGTTTAGATTTAGAGATATTTACCTTTTCAGTTAAATTTTAAAACATAAAAACATAACTATAAAATCTGGTCTGTCATGGTAACAAAACAATAAACATAGCCATAATTGATAATATTATAATTTTCAACCAAAGTAAGGCATAATTAAAATGCTTGAATTCATATACTTTCATATATTATAATTTGCAGTGCAGTTCCTTATTTTCTTTCAAGCTTTTATTTTATATAAGGACAAACATATTATATATTTTTGATTTATAAAAAATAATAATACCTTTTTTAAATCTGTTTTCTTTCAGAGTTAAATTGTTATGGTGTTCTTAATCTTTTCTATGAAATATCCTGAAACAAAATGAGCTAATAGTATGCTTGTACTATTCGGTTAGTAATAGTAATTAGTAGATAATTATGCATTTTCTGTTTCTCTTGAAATCTGATGTCATTTGCATTTCTTTATCTGATTAGCCATTCTAGGCCTGGGTTAAGTTTACCGAGAAACTATTCTATACGTAACAAAATTAACAACAAGAGCAACACGGATTTATGGCCATTTACTCATGCAAAAGTAGGACTAAACCAAAGGTAGGATACAATCTTAGTAAATTGGCAAACTTAGCGCTATTTGCAGTGGAAAACAATTTGGTATAACTTTTCCTGCATTTAATCCAGTTGGAAAAAAGGAAATAGTTCTTGCAGCTAGTCTGGGTTGGCAACAAAATCTTGGGAGCATTTATTTTCTTTGGACATTGCACTTTTTCAGAATATAGATTGAATCAATTCCTCTGTGCTTCTCTGTGTTATTCTACTGATGGCTCAAACTGTTTGTGCAAGATGAAAGAATAAATCTGATCTCTTCACACACTGGAACAACAGAACACTCTCTCCTGGATACAGGCTGTGTTTGTGTTACTGTCTGTTCACAGTGCCGATCTGATAATGGTTCCATTTTCTTTGTTTTAATCCCTCGGGCACTTATGTAGGAAGTAAAGAGAAACATGGAGATAAATACTCAAAAACAAAAATCAAATAGTATCATTTGGTCTCATTGATTGAGTAAAAAGACTCTTGGAAGCCAAAGAAGGGAAAAAAATGGAATTAGAATTCCAATGGGGTCTGAGAAGTAAAAAAAGAGAAAAATAATAGTAAACATGTGTAAGGAAAAGCTATTAAAAAAAATATGAAATATTTTAAATAGCAAAAGTAACATGACCCATTAACCAACTCAAATTTTATTCATGATATTACACTCGCCTAAAGTATTATTAGTAACACCTGTCCAATTTTTCATTAATGCATTTATCTAATCAACCAATCACATGGCAGTTGTTTCTATGCCTTTAGGGGTGTGGTCCTGGTCAAGACAATCTCCTGAACTACAAACTGAATGTCAGAATGGGAAAGAAAGGTGATTTAAGCAGTTTTGAGCGTGGCATGGTTGTTGGTGCAAAACGGGCCAGACTGAGTATTTCACAATCTGCTCAGTTACTAGGAATTTCATGCACAACCATTTCTATGGTTTACAAAAATGTAAGCATACATTTATAAAGAATGCTTACAGCACCTTGTTGAATCAATGCCACTTAAGGTGCGTGTATAGCTGGGTGTATTTAAATATGTCAATCACTAAAATTTCAATGCATGCTTAATGAATATACATTTTCAAGGAAAAACATTATTTGAGAAAAGACAAAAAACAAGAGTGTTGGAATGCTGAGCGCTAATGAATATGCGACAGTTTTATAGAAAACGTTTGATGGTATGAATGTTTTATTTGTCCACAGCCTGCTGCAACAAAGCATCACATCTCCACCATTTTCAGCTCAAGAACACACACTGGCTGTGCATTGTTCCCTGCAATTCCCTTAAGAGTAGTTTCCACATGGAACAAACACACACACAAACTATTCTCTTTTACGATTTCCCAACCAAACCTGGAACTACATACATTTAGAGCTAACATACAATAAACAACACTGGATAACACTAAAAATGAGTTTCATTCAACTCATTTAACATTAATTCAATTAGTTTATTAAAAGAATGCAGAAAACACAATCCTACCCGAAAGCTTGATTATAGACTCTCCACTTGACCTCTTAGGGAATCACTGATCACTGATTCCCTATGATTTACCGTCAAAGACAATAATATTTGAACAACATTAACATTTGCAAAAGTTGATATAAAAGTTTTGGTTTTAATAGTTTTGATGCTTGATGTTTTTTCAACATCAGATTGCAAAATAAAATGTGTAAATATTCTGGATAAAGACAAGGACAAAGAAACAAATAAACAGTATATATATATATATATATATATATATATATATATATATATATATATATATATATATATATATATATATATATATATATATATATATATATATATACACACACAAACTGACAACAAGGTATTTCTCAACAGGACTTGCAGGGTTTACATAGAAATTATCCTCATAAAATGTAGCATTTGGAATAAACAGAAAACTAATTAGTGAAAAGTTGTGAAAATATTCCAAAGCTTTTCATGCATCCCCTGGAATTAGGAACCGTTTTTAAATTTCTCGTAATCACATTCAATGTGTCTGCTCACGGTTGGCCATTTAATCAGGAGTAATTATTCTGTTCTGCATGTCTCTTTTATCAGCTATGTGTTTCTGTCATGGGTCACCAACTGCGAAACCTGTTGAAGTCATTTGATTTAGCATATTGTTGTAATTAAGCGTGCAGGAGTTACAGTAAGTTCATGGAGGAAATTCTTGGATGGCCCATTCAAGAACTATGCAGTATTCTCTCTCAGTTAACATAAATTCATACAAACGAGTACAAAAAATGATCAAAAGTTGTGATGTTGTCGAATCTAGAAGCACATCAATCCAACCTTTAGAACCAGATTATAACCAATATATTTTTGATTATTGTCTAGGTGCTCAGCTCAGTTCCAGATTGTATTAGTTGATACACCCTGGACAGGTTTATTTTTATGATAGGGTCACATTCAGGCTCAGTCACTAATGTGGAAATTTAGAGAAATCCTCTGCAGCATGTTTTGCACACTCAGAGCACCAAACTCAGGAAGATTCTTGCTTTGAACTGTTAATCTTGAACAAAGCAGTGCTACCCACTTTGCAGTTGAATTAGTTAATCGATAAATAAAAAATACTTAATTGATAGACAATTAAATGTTCCTGAATTAAAAACTTAATAAACTTGTGTTTTTAGTTACCAATCACCGAATCAGAATCACAAAAAGGGCTACATGAATTTAGTATATAAAATAAATACAACTTTAGAACCCAACACAAACAACATAAATGAATAATATCCAGAATATGATCTTTAATTTCTTTCATAGACATTTATCTGAGCATGCCATGCCTCAGAAACTCTTTTGCAATTTGACCAGAGTGTTCTGATGTCAAGAATGTGTCACTTAAGCACACCTCCATGGTATCATGTGACACCCAAGAGTCTAGTCCTAGAGGAGAGACAAGAGGCTGCTGGATGCTGTTGGCCCAGGATGTTTGCTATGATATCTCCTCCCAACACACTCTAGGAAATTGTCTTTGATGTACTTTTGCCTTCACACCATGTTTAAAGAAGTACCTTGGACTCCAGTCAACGGGTGAATCCAAAATGCCCCAGGATAAACCTACACAGACTAACACACTCCATGGGCTGCAAAAACCAAACATCAAGGGAACTTTTCCCCATGCTTGTCTACACCATAGGACAGACTGCCAAAAGAAACTTCAGAAAGCTAAATATTATTTATTACCTGCAGTTTATTATTGATAATAAACGAAGCAGCCTGGATAAAGTTCAAGAATGAAGTCACCTTGTTTGGTTTGCTAGTAAAAAGGTAGGCCATTAGCTCTCATGGAATAGGTAAATAAAAACAGGGAGACAGAAAAAGGTTTGTGAATAAACCCACCAACAGCATTAATGAAAAAAAGCATTGGCAGGTATCTTTTTCATTAAACGTCATTATTGTAGCTTTAAATCTCATGATTGTACACAAACTCCTAAATGTGCTCTCAGAGTCTCAGTGCAGCAGTTATACATTCGATCCTCGATTCATGTAATGATGTTTTTTTTCTCACAATTTCAGTACTGGCAACCACTTGAGACAATGTAACCCAAATCAGATCTTTAAATTTCCCATTTGTGACCTGTATCTGATTATTTTCATGCTCAGTTCATGTACTTTCCAAATGTACTGTACCCTCTAGTTTTTTTGTACATTATTAAAAAGTCCAGAGCTGACATTTCAAAACACATGTGTCTTGCATTTCTTTAATTTAATTTTACAGTTCTGTACTTAGTATTTTGAAACAATAAAACAATAACATGGCCTGTTGGAAGTTCCCACCAAACCATGAGAATACCCCCCACCCCCCCACACACACACAAATCCCCCCAGATTGGATCAACCGTTCTTCAGCTGTAAAGCATCACTTCTCATAACTGCAGATTTAACTTGACAACATTTACCATTTCACTTTTGTAAGTTTTTTTATCAATTAGCTCTTTTTATCTGATTAATGAATGATATTAATTTATTAGTAAAATGTTTTTTTAAGAAATCATATTCATAAAGGTACTTTAGTCATTTTAGAAAACAACCGACAATTAAGTTTTTAATGAAAATATTTTGAGCTAAAATCGCTCATTTATTTTTACCAAAACATTGAAAGAATATTTGATGTCATGCTTTTTGTACAATGATCCCCTTTAAGATATTTGGGAGTGTAAAGATGGAAAATCCAAAACATAGTAGTACATAATCTGCAAATGTACATTTAGACTCCTTTTTTTTTACAGTTTCTACAGATAAAATCTTTTCTGAACATTTATTGATTTGGTAAAAGCAGCAGCATGTGCAATTATGTTTTATGAATGTGTATGATGATAAAATGCTTTCTTTATAGCAATCTATTATATACAAAATATATGTCCAGAAAAGTAAATATTTGCACTTCAATTTGTGTCTGGAAAAAATGTGGGGTGAATGAACAAAATCTATGAATTTTGTCACCTAATAAACTTTCATTAAAAAACTATATTCAACCATGAAAAGGAGTGACTTATACATGCTTACAGGGATTTTATCACAATAATAAACATTATCATAATAATTAAACATTATATGTCAACGAAGCCATATTTTGCTCTTTAGTTTAGTTAAAAATAACAAGAATTAATAGTTGAGAAGTTTTGAAATCTCATTGAAAATTAATCTAGAAATCAATCAAGTGTAACTCCACTCTGGTTTTTGTAAATGAGCTTGGTCTAAGCGGTTTGCCAAGCTCTAGATTATTTTCTTTCAGAATGCCTTTGGATGTTGATATCCAGCTGAATGAGGGCCTCGGCCCCCACCATTGATTGTGAACGCCAGTAGAATGGCACGAGGAGTCAAACTACAAGGCCTCTGAACAGCCCTGCTATTACTCACGCAGTTCTTCAAGCCAAAAACATTTCAACACCTCACAGGAATAAAAAACCTAGCAAACACCCACATGAGAGTTCTAAAGTAGTAGAAAAGCTTAAACGCTTAATAATTTGGGGAAAAAAAATCTCAATGTGAATATTTTTTAATGATTCAGTTTGATTCAATTAAGGATGTTTTGGAGTCAAATAAAAGGAAGGTTAATACATTGCTGTCAAATATGTAAACAAGAATAAAAGATTCCAATCACAAGACAGCTCTTGTTACTGCATCAAATAACACAATCACAATGACAATCAAGCCCAAATTAAAAACAAGAGGGAAAAACATAAATAAAATTCATGATGCCAAGACTAAAATCTGAACTGCATTTATAGTGTCTTGATGTAAATATTCAACAAGGGACAAAAAGCAAAAGTAAATAATTGTCAAATAAGGAAACAAGTGGGGAAACAAACGAGCTGAGCATGTCAATTATCTAGGTAGTCTAAAAAACCTACTGTATGCGACGGAATAAACGAATGAATGATTGAATGAATAAATGAATGAATTAATGACTGAACGATTTAATGAATGAATGACTAACTGAACATACTGACTGCTCTGCTATTTTGTTTTTCAATTGCAGCACCTGTTCAAATTCCCAGACTGCCACATCCTTTTGGTGTATAGTTCCCCCTAATTACCTGTGCACCACCAGTTCTACATACACATCTATATGCTTTCTTTTTCAGAGAAGGGATATGGAGGAAAGACTTGAATAATATTTTACACAATTAGCATTGGTGGATAAATAAAGCCTCACTTGTTTTTTATTTGACCAATGAGATTACAGGAACCCAGCCAGTAATCCCTTGCAAGGGTTTGGAAGAGGTTGATGGTGAGGTTTGTAAAAGGTTAAGAAAATTGTGATCTGACTGCAAGACCAAAGCATCTGGATTAGAGCAGAATTAAATAAAACTTGAATTTCTTTGTATGTTTATTAAGTATACCACTTAAGTTAAGTATCATTCACAAGATAATTTTTCTTTAAACAGTATCCAATCAATCATCAAGTATGCTATCATTTTATTCATATTGTCAAACTTTTTAACATTTAAAGCATGCAGTGTGTGTATTTACAAAAGGCCTGGGGTTCCAATCCCACTTTTAGCAAGTAAACAGGACCTATGTGATAAGGAGATTGACTTGTGATTGAAAGGTTGCCGGTTCGATCCCCAGATCCACAGAGTTAAAGGTGATGAAACACTTGCTCTCCCATATTCAACAGCAACACTTTGAGCAAAGCACCAGTTTCCCGAATGCTCCTTAGGCACTGCAGCAATGGCTGCCCACTACCTCGAGTGTGTGTTCACGATGTGTTTGTTCACTGCTGTGTGTGTACACTGGCGTGGGTTAAATCCAGAGCACAAATTACGGTTATGGGTCACTTCATATCTGACCAACTGGTCACTTTATCTTCACTTTAACTATTTACTGTAGGTCTAGAATGGCTATCATTTGTGGATATCCATATGTTCCTCATTGTGCTTACGTATAATGAATGTGAAAAAATCCCAGTGAGGACATCCGGTTTTGGAATGAAGCAAGAATACACAATTTGTAAGTTATAAGTAATTGGGTAGTTCTTGGAAAACATCCGGTTGGTGGCAGTTTATGTATAGGTTATGTTTCGTAAGTGTTTATTCAATAAAATGCTTGTTTTTATAGTTGATCCAGCATTTTTCTTGGAATCATCTCAATGCTCTAAGAAGCCTTGTGCAGGCCCCATGCAGGGTATAACCTAACAAGTCAAGTTACAAGTAATTTGGTGTAATGTGTGTAAATATGATTTAAAACCCAGTTTGAATATTACCATAAGCTGGAGTGTTATCTTAAACTATTGAAAAGAGCAGGGCAAGGTCAAAGCATCAAGGTGCCCTAAGCAGAATTTTATTTTTGATGTCTAAACTATTGTCAAGGGTTGTAATGTGTGACATCAAAGGCCTTCTATAAAACCCACTTGTGACGGAATATTTTACATTAATACATTTTTGACATTAAATTGTATACTGTACATAAATGATCAGATGTATTTGTTGTTTAAGTCATAATGAAACATTTATACTCCAACAATAGGAAATCCCCAAGAGAAATCTGGTTTGTTCAAAGTGGAACAACAGAATCTGCAACTATTCACTTCAGAGAAGTTAATGCAGATAAATTACACTTGGCTTATAAAAGATGAAATGTTGAAAATAGCAAACAATGCAGCTACAGGGACATTAAATACCTGAAAATTTGGCATTAAAATGACAATAATAAACTGAATGTAAACTATATGAAATCTAATTTATGGTCAGTTTAAAAACACATATGTTTATAAGACAATTTTAGTGCAAGGACATCTTTTTTTCTGTATATTGGTATCCTTTTAATTAGGGATGCACTGATACCGATACTGGTATCGGCCTCAATACCACATTTTCTAAAGTTCTCAAGACCCCTGATACTGGGGACCGATACCACCGTCTTAGAAATGTCTATGTTTGAGCAGCATATGTAAGAGGTTAATCACAGGCCATTCAAAAACATGCCAATTCAGGGGGAGGAGAAGTTTTGTTGGGGAAATGTTTTTATTTTCTCCATCAAACTATTTTCACAATACTACTTTAATATGACTGTATTTGGGCAATGCTGAGAATGAGTTTCAGCCATATCTCAACTAAATATTACACTAACTATTGTTAGTTTTGGTTATATGTGCTCTATCTTATTTTTCAGGGAGTACTTCAGGTAGACATTTTGGTTAGTGATCTTCGAGTTGAACAACTGTTGCACACCAAAACATGGAGAGGTTGTAAGCAAATAATCTCTTCCTAATGGAATATAAACTTCATTTTTGGAATATAAACAACAATTTCATTGTTTAACTTATTTCTTAATTCTGATTTCACTTACAGACCATCTCATAAGTTATTACTAATGCTAACATTCTTAATTCAGCAAAATCTTGATACATTGTCTGAAAAAAAGAATCTAATAATCTACAATCAACCTTCCATAAAGTTCATTCAAAGACCAGATTAATTTGGGATGTTTAATGCCTCTCTATATACAAACATGGAGATGAAGCTTTGAGAAAAGCCAAAAATAAGTTACATGGCTGAGTTATGAGAGAATATTTCAACACACATCTCGTTTGTCAAAGGGGGCATGAAATGTTGTGAGGGCAACTCAGGCCACTATGAAGCATGTGATGAGACCTGAAACCTCTGCCAGGGAAATCAAAGGATGACCCATAAATGAATACAGTAAATGCAAACTCAATAGGGCAGTTGACATTTGCATTTGATTGAGATGCACTGGTGACGACTGTAAGCTAAAATATCAAGGATATCAATGACGTCCATTTCTTCTATACTGCAGTATCATGTTATTATGTCATGGTTTGAAGGGACCTGTTGATTGGGTTATATTATATGGATGCATCACATCAAGAAACATTAGCATTTTGAATTAAAATCACATGTAGCAATTTTAAGCTCAGGTTTCTGAATGATGTCGTGGTCAGACCTATGAAATTCCGGATTCTACTACGACAAAAGTTCAGCTGCATTTAACTTTGACCTGTGATAACACATTATGTGACGGGAATACTAAACACAGATCGGAGAGGTCAGAACATGTGTTTACTCAAATCTTGTTTTAAAGCTAAATTACATTTTTTAGTGCTTCAGTGTGTATTAGAGTGAAACCTGCTACCGTGTATATTTATAGCTTGATATTTAAAAAAATTAGCTACCTGCTACTGGGTGGGGTTTACGCTCTCCCACACCCATATGGTGGCGTTTGGAGCTCTTAAACCCTAGTCTGTTCGGGGCTTGGGCAGGGGCAATGTAAGGACTCACGATCAGGAGTTAACAAGTGGAGAAAGGTGCAAGAACTTAACTCCAGATCAGTAACTGAAACATACTACTGTTGGATGAAACTAACCAAAATATAAAACTGACAGAACAATCACAATTATAGTATTGAAGCAAAACAATATAACCACATGATACTGTAAAAAATACTTAAAACGTTTAAGACAGAAGTTCAAAACACTACAATCCATCAGGTATTGTAATAAAAAGGGCTCATACTCATATGATTTGATAATAATGCTGTATACAAAAAGACCCACACTTTAAAACATCATAGTCAATTAACGGAACATTAAACCACTAAATACAGTCAATTAAGATAAATAACTCTTTATATTTCAAAACACATACCGTACAAGACAATTTCACATGATATTCAAAGAGTGAGCATGGGTTTTAAGATGACTACTGATGGAACTGTTTGACTTTAGTGGACAGAGTGCTTTTCCATCATCGCTTGTCTTGTTCAGGAAAAGTCCGAAACCTCCCAGCAATGATTTATATTAAAAGTCATGTTAGAATGTACAAACATTACATCATGTTTAAGTTTCAAGGGGAAATATGAAGAAATCATGTTGTAATGATGAAAATGGCATATTGACAACTATGTTCTCAGCAGTTTCTTGTTCACTAGCAGTTTTCAAAACAAGGTATTACAAATCTTTATAACAACTAACATACTCAACTAAATGTATTGTCTTTTATATAATTTATTTGTCTTGTGTTATGGTCAGCACCGCTTCATTTGAATGTGTAAAAATGTTACATTTGTTTAAATAATCAACGCTTTTAATAGAACCTTCTATTAAAAAAACACTACAAAATGCTCTGTTTGAAATTATGACTTTTGTTTTGTTAGGGTGAGTTTTGACCTGGTTCTAATGATATGATTATCGCACTCACTGAAAGCCAGCTCTTCTTATAGTCATGGTATTCTCATGTTATGTAGTTTTCCTGTATACCAGTATAAAAAAACCCAAAACTAACAAAGATGAGCATGTCCAGATATGTGAGATGAATTCACTCATTTGAATGGCCACTTGGTGGAACTGAGAGGTATACTGATAAAAAAATGCCCAGAGACCCAAAAAAAAAAAGAATATGAAACCAAAATTTTTTAAGCTAAGAAAGCCTAACAAGGTAATCAAGAGATGAGAAACAATTAGGATGAAAAGAAGGTTAAGGCAAAAAAAAAGCCTTATGATTGTCCAACAAATTCTAGAATCTTCTAGGAGACACATGTTCACAAGTTACTTTTAACATCTGTAAACTTAAGAACGACTGGAAAAGGTGATTTCTTTGGCCTTTAGAACGATGCAGTGTTTAAAAAAGATTTAAACACCTCAGATGCCTTCACCGACATATCATACATGATTGAAAACTAATTACCCTCCATTTCACGCTCAAATTCAGCTGCAAACAATAAAAAGGTAATTATTCATTAGTGTCAGAACTTGTTTTATGAGGTGGATGTTTTTAAGGAGAATCTCTGGGGGATTGCGTTCATCTTACATCATTGGGATTGATCTGTTTGTGTTGGTCCATGCTGCTGTTTTGACGGACTCCTTACTGTGAAGGAACCTGCTGAAAACACTGAACAGACGTCATTGGCTGCTCCTCTAGGAATTTCTCGTGGAGAAAAGAGGAGTCGGAGAAATAGAGATAATGGCATGAAACAAATCTTTGTGAGATTAAAGTTAAAATTATTCAAACATTTTCTGGGTGCCAGGTTGGATAAAATAAAACCATAGAGGACCACATAAAAGATGGACAAAATGTATTCTATTTTTTTTTTAAACTTAAGGGATCTTTAATTTATGACTAAAGGTTCTGAGACAATGCAAAAAACAATTTTTTGTTTCCAAACGATTATAATTAGTACAAAAAAAAAAAAAAAACAAGTGAACACAATGACAATGAACACAGGAATCGACACTGCCCACCCGAACCCACTCAACCACTGATCCCTTCCTCAACGTCACAGTCCCCAGAATGTTGAGCACCTGTGCACTTCTGCTCTGTTTTACACCCCTCAGTTCTTCTTTGTCCAGTCTTCATAACAGAACTCCAGTCTTGCTGCGATACAACTTAGGCTTTAGCTCCTTAATCTGTTTTTGTTTATTTGGTAGAACCAACTGCTGAAAATAATGTTGTTGAGATTTTTATATTTTGCCACTTTGGAAGTTTTTATTTAATATATGTTTTTTTTTTAAGAGACCAACCTCGTTGTCTCCTCTCCACTGATTGTGATAGATGAATATATGTAGAATTTTTTTTCAACCGCACCATGTCACAATTATTTTCTGTTATATTTCATGGTAAAGAAGGATTCCACTAAATAATATCTTACCTATATTTTAACTAAATAGATTTTGAAAATTACTACACCTTACTTTACGTGAATGTCAAATAAATATACATATAAACAAGTTTTTTTTTTTTTTTGTGCAAATTTGATTACATAAAATTAGCCAAAAACTGCAAGCAAGTTTGGCGAGATTGGGATAAGCGTACTTGGTGAGCTGTCCATAGAAGGGCCGGGGTGAGAGGTGACCCAGGCCCGAAAACCCACCTGTCATAGTGAATACCTTTCAGGAAGACGTGGAGAGGGGAATTTTGCATTTAATCAAGAAATTTGAAATTGCTACTGTTTGATATTTGTTTATAGAGATGAAAGAGAATTGGAATCACCCATTGATCTTTTTTAATTTTATGATTTACTCCTCTCGAAATTGCATTCAAGGAACTACACAAAAAAAAGCACAAAGCTGTACAGACATTTGTTTCTTGTTACTTGAAAAATACAGCATTTAACTGTAAGATTACCTCCTTGTAAAACAAAACATTGAGATTTACTATAAATACAGATTTGTGTTCATAATAAGAAAATAGTCAGGATTCAAATCTTACAGCATAACAAAGACAAAAAAGAAAAAAGTGAGGTTAGATTAAAATGATGTGTTTTCTGTCACTTATAAATGTACATATTAAGGTATTGTACAAAAAACCTAGATATTGCATCATAAATGAAAGCAATATTAGGAAGCAGAATAGTTATGAAGTCAAAACAATACTCTCTAAAATAAACATGCCCTGTTTCTTTAAAAGGCCTATTTTTAATTTGTGAGAAGATGAGATCAGCACTTTTCTCATACTTTCCAGAGTCTAACTTGAATAAATAACTATTATAAAGTAATATTTTGGCAATATGTTTTTTTTTCATGTTGTTGCTTAATAGTTTCTAAAAGAATGAAGTCATTGAAGATCAGAGTTGTTTTGCACGGAGAAATCTGCTTTTAAGGAGTTCAGTTTAGTGAAGATAGAGCTTTATATGGCAGGATTAGAGTAAAACCTGCGCATACAGAGAAATACGCACTCATAAAGATGCCATATAAAGCTGTTAGGTCAGATTTCCCCTCAACTTTGGAGCCTTAAGGAAGTTGTTAAATAAAGATACACAAAGAGAACCTGATCCAAGTGAGTCCTGATGTAATGCAAGGTAGCGGCTGAGGTCATTTTAAAAGAAATCTGTTTGAATGTGAAGTTACTTAAGAGGAAATCCAGTCAAGGAAAATGCTTTAAATTCAGAAACACATTTTATAGGATTTGGTGGGGCAAAATTGCTAATAATCTGTGCAGCAATGTATTATTGCATTTCCAATAAGTTAGCACACCTGCATATTAAAATTTTAATTAAGGTGTGTTGATTTATACAAATCCAATACATGGTTACGATTAAGAGCATGAATAAAAAGTTTAATGCTGAAGAAATAAATTGCTCATTGGTTTTATTAGTTTAAGTCTAAGTAGAATATTCATAGTTGAATGTTTAAATATTTCACAATGTATTTATTGTATTTATTGTTTCTATCCAACAATATTCCCCAAAAATGTTAGGAAAATGTGTGCTTCAGTGCACAGCTGTGTTTAGACTCCACCACCAAACAATCATGAGGACTACAAGTGACTGACTTGTGTTTTCAAAATCAAGACAGGAAGGCAGACCTGTAAACTTTCTCCCTATTCTGCGATTGGGCTGTTTAGTTGAACTCATCTGGACTAAGGTGAGTTTTGTTGTGGCCAGCAGTAAATAATGAAATTATGTACGTTTACAAAAGTCACTAGAGTGTTGAATGAGGATGTGAGAATAAAAACAGAAGATAGAGATCTCTGACCCTGCTAGACCGAAGGTTAAAGTCTAGTTATGTCAAAATCTGCTACATCCTGCTGCACATCTTGAAAAATAGACAATGAGGTCAAATGCACACTTTCAGTTTTATTATTGTCAAAGATTATCTAAAACTATCCAGGGTGAAAGGTTTTCGATTGCTTTTAAATAAAATTACTTATAGTGTATGGGACCCAACAACATTTTAACTAAAATTGATTGAAATACTAATAATAATCACCTTTTCAAGACCATCAAAACAAGTTTTTATTCCATTTACTACATACCCAGCTTCTTTGGAAGTACAACTGAAATCTTTAATAAAGACCACTTAAATTAGGAAGGTGAAATAACTCGGAGAGCAAGAGAAAGAGGTGGTTGAGAAACACTTTCCACTCAGCAAAATATACTCTACCCAGAGTAGGACCAAACACACCCTGAATAGAATACAAATAACTCTCAAAGCGACTTAAAGTTCTCCTTATTTTTTTTTACAAACAAATGATTTCTTTGAAGGATTCCATTCTCTCATCAATGTTTCTGCTAAGGATCAGGCCATTCTGTTGAGCTTTTCACATGTACTTCATAATTGTAAGTAATACATTGCATTAAAGGTACAGCAATGGTCATGAATTGAGAATTAGTTAATGCCTTAACACCATATGATTTATTGGCGATGATCATGGGTTCAAAGTGTTAAATTCATGACATCATAGCCCAATACTGATACATGAATGATGTTTAATTTATTAGACATAATGATGCTTTCAACATCCACCAAAAACAATATTGGCAAACATTAACACTGGCAGATTACTTATAACTACAATTTAAAAGTAATCTTTTCCCTCACAAATATTACTCTCTGAAATGGGATGAGTTATGTCTGGGTTATCAAAAAGATGGGCATACCAATCTAAAATTAATAATTTACTCCAGAGCACCATTCATGCAGTAATGACCCGGTGGTAATTGCTTTAGTTGAGGATCCAGAAACATGATGAAGTCATAAGAAGTGAATGGTTAGTTAATGATGAATCTCATTTTGAATGTTACATGCTATTTACTGGGGTTGGTTAATGAGGGCTAATATAAAGCAATTGGTACATTTTCATGCATTTATTTGGGATAACTTAAAGTATAGCTTTGTTCACAGATGATTGTAACGATCAGTTAGTTCTGTATTATTTTATTTATTTAAAAATGGGTTGTTCATCTATAAAGTCCTTACTAAAACATTTTAAATTAATGATTGTTCCTAACTAATGAGCTATTAATATCCATGAATAAACTAAAGTGTTAATTCATGTGTAACTTCACCGCAAAAAAGAAAGAAACTTCAATAAAACTTTAAAAAACAGAAAGCCTGACATATATATTCTGGTGAACTTTACCTTTTGGCCATTTAACTTTTACTGATCATCTTTTTTGAAAGATATTTTTATAAAAAAAAATTGTATTAAAGATTTTCAGATTGTATAGCTGTTGATCTAAAATCAGAGACTAAAATCAAGCCACTTCATTCATAACCATACTCTGAGCTGTGTTCACCAGACTGAAGATAATAGTAAGAGCACCAACACACGAGTGCACCCTGTGCCCTGGCAGACAAGGGAATGAGAGATATGTCCATACAGAGGCTGGGTGTGTGTCTTTGCCTTGAGCTGACCCTGTCTATTCCCCCCTGTGACGTTCTTTCTTTTCCTGCCATTGTGCGATTGCCGTGTAGGAACGTTCTAAAAGTGGCTTTTTGTTTGAGCTTTTGCTCAACACAGTGGCTTCCTTTCATTGCCCATGCCATTGCACCCTTATACACTTTTAGATTCATATTTAAAATTAGGCAACCAAACAGGAACCTGTGCGGATGAAAACTGGATGCTCAGAGTGGGTGGACATCTTCCTCCTCGTTTTATTTTTACCCCGCGAGGGATATAGTTTCATAATCTCACATTCCAGGTGTGGAAATCATGGTAGACATTCTCTAGTGTAACATGACCTTTCCACTAAATGCTCAATAATGGCTCTCCTGGGAACCACTCACAGTCATATATGACATGATGTAATGTTTGCATTGGCGGTTCTATGTAATGAACTTGCAGTTCCTGATTTCTGTCACAAACTCTGATCTGGGAGTGAACTGTTGCCAGATGGATTTCAGTTTAAAATCCAGGACGTTGTCGATTTCCAGGTGAATGAGAAGTTTCCTGAAAGAAAAAGCTGAACTTGTGGTGACTTTGAATAAAGTAGAGTGCAGACAGTTGGAGTGATTTTCGCGTTTGTGCCAGAGAAGATCTGGCCCAGGCCTTACCATTTGGAGGGTGGGTAATTTTGATTAATTATGAGGTTGGTCAAAATGAGGCTTTGCTTTCCAAACCTCTCCTCACCTCTTTGTCACAAAAATGCAAGAGACAGGGAGACAATAATATACCCTGAATCTCTACACATATCACTAAATTTATACAAGACTATATCGATATTGCTGATCGGTGACAGATAATCTTTTTTTATATTTATGCATTTAGTATAAATATAGAGACAATAAAACAAAATAGCAGCACTTCTGACAAAACTAACTTACAATAGGGAAAGAGACACTATGCATTTTGTAACAGGTATACCAATTGTAAGACATCTAATTCCCTTTCTCCTGGAAGGAAGAGAAAATAAAGCAGAGCAAGAGATGGATTCAAAATAAAATGGGACATGAGTAAGGTCCTGCTGGATGTAAAAAAGCAGAGTAACACAGAACAACCAGCGTTTCTTCTATGAGTTGGAAGAGGAAGGAAAAATGGAGGGTGTCAGGGTGATAACAACACGTCTCCAACTGAGGCCTGCTCTTTGCTCTTGACTTAAAATAAAGCTGTTGATGTCTGAAATCTACTAGAGTGATCTAATGAGATTGATCACCTGAAGTCAATCACTGAAGATCTGGATCACCTGAATACTAGCGATCTCATTTGTGATTATCCAATAGCAGCCATATTGGATTCCCTACAAAGGACTCACTTCTTCTAACTTATTATCACCAATTTGGTGACCGGATGTTTTTATCTCAAGTGATGTCCATTGGACTCGATTCTACTCATGGTTTATGTTTACATTGTCAGTGTCTTGTGTGTGTTTCCATTATCTGCAACTTCACTGTCTACTTCAGTCCACCATAAGGAGAATTTTGGAGCCTCCATATGGAGGAATGGTTGGGACGAAGAGGTGAGGCAACTCTGAAGGTCATAGGTAGATGTAAGCACTTCAGCCACAAAACAGGGGTGTGAATAAAGACTCCTCATTGAAATCTGAGTGACTGAAGACCAAGGTGGATGTTTTTATAACAAATTGAGGAACAACTAATATTATATACAATTCCACAGATAGTTATGTAGAGATCATTTCTTTGTAGCTAATAACGAACTATATATAAACTATAATAAAGAAAAGGGAAGGGAACTAACAAAGTCATAGGAAGAACTTCAAGCTATACCATATTCACAAGCCAATAAGAAAGTTTTAGGATCATCTTAAATGTACTGCAATGTCTAGGGGTCTTGTCACATTTAGCGAGTAATTCAAAATCTCTTTCATGTCTTTTCATGGATAACTGAATGAGTCAAGACAAAAACAGCACTTTGGAAAACTTAAAACACATTCTACTTTTCCTGATTCCTTCACAGGAATGGATATTGCCACTACAGACATCCCCCTTTGAGATTTCCTGCCCAGTCCCAGCCCATCCGTTCCCTGACCTGAACAGCTATTGCTCTGGCAGTCCCTGACAGGGAGAAAGCAGGAAATTTATTTCCCAGACAACCAAAGTCAAAGAAAGAAAGTGGCATCAAACCTTATCACACGCTATTTAAAGATGCCTCGGAGTGAGTTTGAGCCTGTTTGCAAGAATTAGTGTCCTTTAAGGGCCTTCTGGAAAGAGCCATAATAAGTGTAGCACCACACACAAACAAAGACACGTGAGTTCTTGACCTTGGAAATGGCTTGCTTTGTAAATTTTAAATAATCATGAGCGATGCTTCAACACAGGAAACACTATTACATAAAAAATGTTTTACCTTAGTTATGGCAAATTACTTAGTTATGGAAATACATAAATTTTTATTTAACAACAACAAATACTACCACTACTGCTACTTACTACTACTATTGGTATTATTATAGTTATTATTATATCATCATTATCATTATTGCTGTTTGTAAATAACCTTTAGTTATTTTAGTAGTTTTTATAGTTAATGTTTACATTTATAATTTTTCCTGACATATTTACATATTCATTTTAATTTAAGAGTTATTTTACATGACTTACTTGGTCAGACTTTTGAAATCACATGGCCATAAGTGACAGAGCGGCAGCAAGAACTTGGAGCATGCTTGGATTATGGAGCAAAGGAAAGGAAAGGAGGACATTTTACATATTAATTGGAGAACGCTAATATTATTTCAAGGTTAAGATATGTTTTAGTCATCTTTTTCAGTTTATTTTTGCTATTTAGGTTGCTGGTTGAAAAAGAAGCACAAGGTAAGTAGTACATATATTTAATACTAGCTTAATTTATGCTAAGATTTATTTTATTTGTAATGTCCTGTTATTCTTAGCAGTGTTTTATTTCTGTTTTCTGTAGCTTTTACGATGTCATGTCATCATTTCAATGTGGACAATAAAGAAAGCAACATCAGTTAATTGAGCAGATACTTATTGAAACAATCAACTAGTAGACTTACATTGTTTTTGTTAGTTAATGGAGCTTTTAATGCTCAATATATTTAAAATAGGGGAAACCACATGAGAAATCAATCTATAAATGTGTACTTCTATTTATTGCAGCCTTGTTATTATTTTTTTACTATTTGGACTACAGAGCCAGCAAGATCCTCACGACTGGCCTGAAAACAATCTAGGCTCAAATGTAAAATATGTTCTTTGAAATCAAATTATTAGTATTGTACGGCAAAGCCTTCAGAATGTAAATGAAAAATGTCAAATTTAAGCTTGTGCCATGTCAGTCTAATCTACGGAGGGCCTTCAGATGAAGCAGTGTTGGACATTGTAGCACACAAACACTTTTTATCATGTCTGTTTGATTAAACCAATTTTATATAAAAAAAAGAAGTTAATATATAAATGCAACAGCTCTGGTGATTTTTTGTTAAGAATACATTGCCTTAAAAACAAAAATCCATTAATATTGCATTACAACAGAAAATGCTAAGCCATTACAAAATTAGCATGTAAACATTTTAGGAGCAGAACTGTGTACCTGGTTCTGGAATAGTCGTTTGGCTTTGAGAGCTGGACTAGAAGCCCTAAAACAGCATCTGGTATGCATATCTTGCTACGTTTTCTTCCTTCACTTTTGTCTCTCTTTTGATTATTCTTCCATAAATATGGCTTCATTCTGCTGTTAATACACATGCAAACAAATCCATCTCCATTGCTACCTACAAACAAACAGTTCTTTGATCATTCAGGGCTAAAAGCTGAGTAAAAAACAGACCTGCTATAGCTTAACATATTATGATAGCTTACGTCGACGTTTCCCTGTTTTTTATTTTTTGCATTGTTGATTTTTTGGATAAGGGTAGACATAATTAATAACTAATCATAAATTCATTATTAGGTCTTAAGTACTTCAATATTGTTCAATAATATTTACACATTACTTACATTCTGCAAGTAAAAAACTGCAAGTATTTTTGAATTTAGGAAACCTCAAAGTGTGCATTAAGTAACAACCAGAAATTAATCCTTAATTGAAGTAGTAGTTGATGTAGTAATTCACATGACCATAACCGGGTTTAATGATTTTATTATTAATACAAATCTTTCCTTAAATATTACAAGGTTCTACCGGACATTTTGCTTATATATATATATATATATATATATATATATATATATATATATATATATATATATATATATATATATATATATATATATATATATACACTCATACTAATATAAACAATATATATATAAACTATATAAACAATATTTCAATTAATTATTGAAATAATCTAATTTTTGACCACTTATTTATGTTGTCATGTATTTTTAAATAATGTACATGTTTTGACTTTTTATTTAAAAAATGAAAAGGGTAAATGCTTTGACAAACTTTGAAGCTCATTTCAAAACTCTTCTGAACAAGGAGAGAAAGGGTTGATGAGAAAACATAGCAACTGATTTGAGGAGAGGTTGTCAACAGGAAAAATCTAACACTGATGAGTGTTGATGATGTGTTTGTGCTGAGGGCAATGGGAAATTGATTTTAGTTTAGTGTGATCCGAAACCAAAGGCTATCTATGTAACATTGGCAAACTCATACATCCCTTCACTGTATTTTATATTCATATACAATTATCTCCAGGTTTGGGAGAGTTCTAGTGTCTTTGAGGCAAACTGTATTTTTTAAGGGAAGGTAGGATGGTGACACGCATATGAGCTGATGTTATGGTCTGTCGGGGAGAAATTGTTAAAGAACAAAGTTATTGATCAACATTTTTAATCTCTGTGTTTCTGCCATGACTTTACTACATTTATGAGATTTTGCGATTCTGGAGATAAGTGGCTGAAACAAGTTTACAGTAAATTTCTTACAAAACCCCCCCCCTAAACAAACGAACTGTTTCCAGAGTGCTAGCTACTGAGACATAAGAGGGTCCTCCAAAGGTTTGTCATTAGTCATTACCCCTCAGCGTGTGTGAAACATCAATCTTCCTGCAGGGTACTCAAAAAACTCACCCTGCTGAAATATTTCCTTTTTAACTGTACCTCCCATTTCTGTTATGATGCCGTTGGGACTGACTGCTGGAGCAAAATTTGAACTCATGCTGTCTTGGTATGAGGAACAATTCAGATTCCAAACCTCTAAGCTCTATGAAACAAGTAAGCAGGTTACTTGTTAAGGTAAACAAGTAAGTCAACACTAAACATTAATAACCAATTAAATAACATTAAAGTTTGTTATAATATCTAATTACTGTTGCAGCTATTTTGTGTTTTGACTCAAAAGTGATCAAAAGTTGTTGCCTTTTATTTCATGCAGATTGAGGTTGTTTAACAACATTTGTTGGTGTGGTGGAGCTCAGATTATGTGCTCCATACTACAACAATTAGTCTGCATTGCTGTCTTCCCAGAAGAAAGTTTCTTCTAAAGAAGACACGCAGATTAAGGAAAATGATTACTAGGATCATGTCTTAAATGATGAGGCTTTGCTTTCCAAACCTCTCCTCACCTCTTTGTCACAAAAAATGTAAGCGACTGGGAGACTTTTATATACCCTGAATCTCTACACATATCACTAAATTAATACTAGACTATATCAATATTGCTGATTGGTTACACAGAATCTTTATTTATATTTATGCATTTAGCATAAATATAGAGACAATAAAAAAAAAGATCAAGATAATCTTGTCAAGCATAAGAGTGGGAGTTTCAAGGTCTGGGGTTGCATGAGAATTGCTATCTCTGAGACACAGTTACAGTTAGAGCTAAGATTTTTAGAGCATACTGTGACATAAAACAGAGGAATATCCCCTTTTTGGAGACTGGGCTCCAGAGAATATTACAAGATGATAATGACCCGAACCACACTTCCAGAATGACCACTGCTGTCATCATGTGTCTTCACGTCTAAGTTCTATTGGGCATTTATGTGGCATCGTTAAACAGAGGGAGAGTAGTGCTGAGTAAGATCTTCACTATCAACCAGCTCTGTTATGTCATCGTAGAGGATTGGAATAGGAATCCAGAGGAACCTATGTTGAGTTCCATTTTCATGAGGTCTGTGAAAGTTCTGGAGAAATATGGCGGCTATAAAAAATTTAGCCAAAAAATGTCCAAAAACCCAATTTGGACATATTCTCTTTAGTCTTCACAGTAAAATTTAGAGTTGAATTGACTTTGTTCTGAGAGTTATTGAGGTTTCTTTACAATAAGAAAGAAACAATAAAAACTTTTGAGTTTTGTATATTTATTCTAAAATTTTCAGTGAAATTGGTCAATTTTGGAGTGTTTTTGAAAGATTTTTCTGGGTAAAAAGAACGTAATCACTTTTGTTGCCAGCAAAAAAAAAAAAAAGAATGCCTGGTTTGAATTTTTGGATGGGACAGCAAATTTACACGGTTATACAAGCTGCACATTCACATCCCTTGTAAAAAACTTTTTACTGAATATATATTTACAATATGTGAGGGGACACTGTTTTTCAAGATCTTGTAGGATCTTGTTTATTTTATACAATTGTTTATAAATCACATCATACAAGGCAATCAGCAGACTCTGAATCACCCTGATTAATATCCTTAAACATTTCAGATATTAGTTTACTTTACATGGACAGATTTTACTTTAATAAAAATGAAATCATTCACATTTAGAATCTCTTATTTTTTTTTGTTTTAATTAGCAGGTAAGCCATCATGAAATAATTTATTTCATTTTGGACCTAAATTGTTGGTTAAGCCTTATAGGGGAAGACTAATCAATTTTCATGAGATGAATAGATATAGCATTTAGAATAGTAGAAATTTAGCTATACTATAAATATAGTTTGTCAAATTAAATTTTTACATGGTTTAATAAGGATATTGAAAGACCTAAACAACCTCTATACTATCCAGTATCTCCAGAACTCCTTGAAAACTCCCAAATCACAGCTAAACATATGTCAGACTTTCTTTGTGTGCCAGTCTCCTGTCTGTCTATTTTCCTTCTCGCTGTATTTAAAGAGTGTCTGTTTCTAGATCAATGTTTAAATGTATGTACGTGTTTGTGTCCGTGCTCTGGGTTGTGTGTGTTTTGAAGGATTCGCTGCCATTCCCTTTACAATCCCTGGCCTGTTGATTGACATGCGAGATGAGTGTGGGTGGAGGTGCTCTATCCACTCACACATGGTTTGGGTTAGGAGGGCAATACGGATGAACCCTCCCCTTGTATTTACTGGTTATATATGGTGTATGTAAACAGTACAGAAAGGTTATCTGAGCCTGGTGTCCCTCCCTGATGTTTGTATTGGTTATTAGCAAGAATTGGAGAACGAATGAGGTCTGCTTTTGCGTCAATGCATGCTGAGGGCATATGTTCAATATAAGCAACGTGCTTTTATGATTGATGGTCAGCCATTAGTCACTGGCTTACCTCGCTGGCTTTAATATAACACTAAATCTATATCAGTTTAATTTTGTGATTAAGAGATGATGATTTTGAACATTTTAAATGGTGAGTACAAACCTGAGAACATTTTTGGAAGCACCAATTATTCAAAAATGTACAGTATTTCCCTACCAAAAAACTCCTCTAGAAACCAATTTGTTTACTGACCATTTGAGGCAAGCTGTACAAGAGAGCTGATCTCAGAAAATATTGCTTCCATAAGGTTTACCAGATAAGTACAGAACCCCCTTCAGACTTCAGGTTCGGCCATGTACTGTCAGGGTTCTGTTTTTGGTTTACTCCTTTAGGTTTTATTCTTGTTAAGTTTTCGATCGTTATAGAGATTAGCTTCTTTTTATTCCTTTGCAGTTTGTAGATGTCTTGATTGATTTCCACCTGTGTCTAATTGTTCCTGGTTCAGTTGAGTTAAGTCACCTGTGTTAGTTCTCGTTTAGGTTAATTGTCTTCCTTTATAAGACTCCTCCTTCCTATGTTCAGTGTTGCAGCATTGCTAATGTCACACCTTTTGTCCCAGCGAATTTGGTTAGTTGTGTTCCAGTCGTTTGTGCTGTTTTAATCCTTATTCTTATACTTTTATTGCTAACTTTAGTTATTGGAGGTTTTTCCCCTCATGGGCAATTTATGTTATTTTCTGTTTCAATAATAAAGTAAATAAATAAAAAAAATAATAATATTAACCTTCTTTTATGAGAATACTGACTTTTACCCTCTTCTACCTATGACCATGTGCGGAGGTTTCCCTGAGGACTGGTGACTAATTTGGCCACATTTGTGAATATATAAGTTATTTGAAACTTACTAACAGAGACATTGTCTCTGCATTCACCATTCGAAAAATTAATAACAAACTGACTACTACTCCTGCAACTACTATTACTCCTCCTCCTACTACTACATCTACTGCTACCATTACAGCTCCTGCTACTACTACTGCTGCTGCTACAAAGTTTTCTTTTTGATTGAAGTCTGATATGGACCTTTTTCCTAGATACTTTTATTTATGATAGTTTGAGCTGAAGTGGTCTTTTAAAGACAGCTACCTCATGCAGATACACGCACAAGCATGCAAACATTTAGAAGGTGATGCTTCTCAATGCAAAAGGCCACCAATTCCCCTGGAATAACAAACAGAGGGTCAGAGTACTGTGTATGATTTAAAGGGGGCAGTCAAACAGAAAGAGCCTCTTGGGGACACAGAGCACTGCCAAGTAATTCTTTATACTATTTTATACCCAAGAGCGCAACACCACTGCGGCCTACCGCCAGCAGCAAGACACACTCTGCATGCAGAGTTTCAAAAGCAAGGGAATAAATCTGAACAAGATCCACTGACCAGCATTTCTGGAAAACGACTACGATGGTCGCCAAGCGTTCTCTCACCATGCATTAATGAAACTGATGTAACCTGTGCACCTGTGGGTTGCAGAGTCTACAAACAGAAAAGTTTATGCCTCTATATTTTTAAAGTATAAAGATGCCAGAGCAAGTCTATGTGGGATAATGTTAGTCATTAAAAGGCTTTGCAACTGCGAAATAAGAAGTGCTCTTGGAGAGAGATTAGTGGAAGGAACTCAAAGTACAGGAGAGAGGCCTGAAAGACCTTTGGTGCTTTTTTAACCTATGGAGAAGGGTTTCCTGTAGGCTGGTTTCCTGGACATGCTGGTAAGAGGGATGAAGCTGCACAATCCATTTAATTCATGCTTGATTCAGCTGGAGCACACAGACTTTATCTCTGTGTGCTCAGTGAAGATTAAAATGAAGCAAGCAATATAAATTTGACTTTGTAATCATACTGGGAGGATTCAAAATAGTATTTTTTATATTTCTTTTTATATTTTGTAAAAACCTTAAAGCTGTAAAAATGGACTTAAATCTATAATGAAAAAAGCAAACGTTACCTATGAAGTTGAAGGCTTTCCGACGGTTCAGTAAATGTACCAGTCATTTTCTTTTCTTTTCTAATTTCCTTTAATTGGGAAATAGCAGTGTACATTTAGATGATTAAGAGTGATCTGACAAGCACCAGCTCAGGATTCAACCCTTGGTTGTCCAATGCACAACTGCACCTTGCGTGTATAATTGCTAACTGCTATACATCTTTAAAGGACTTACCAGTAGTAAACCCCTGGTTGTTGGAGATAAAATCAAATGGGATTTTTAAAATATTTTGCTATACATTAAGTCACAGAGCTGTAAAATGTCCCACTTTGGGGGTTAGTTCAAGTATAAATACTTCTAACTCTACCAACCATGTGCTGACACTGAAAGTTGCCTAGCAATAGAAACACAACTTTAAAAAGATCCATGAAGTAAGCCAAAGGCATGATGTCAATCTCTGAAACAGAGTCTCAATTACATGTCACACTTGCTCTCTGCAGCCACTTTGCAATACTGTTTGTGTCAATGCTCTACTTTAGATGAAAAAGGACAAAAATGCCAAGATCTGGATAATTGAACCCATGTGGTTGAGTGCTGGCGATGACACCAGTTTAGTTTATAAAGCAAATGGTTGTCTGTCAGTCAAAAATCCTGAAGCTTTTCTTCGATTAAAACTATCAGAGATCAACAAACTCTGACTCACTCAGCTCCTGGGTTGAAAAAAGAGGCCTTAACCCATAAACATGCCAACAAAAGCATGAGAAAGTGTTCCTATCACAATATATTCTAGTTTGGTGACTGAACGAATGAAGGTGAATAGTCATTACATTGATTAAACCTGGTTTCTGCCTTTAAGAACAATCGTGTGATTTAAAACTTAGCTTGTTAAACAAAAATGTTCGAGTATTAGAAACTGTTTCATAGAAAATAAATAGTATTATATCCATTGTTGCTGGAAATTTCCCTCTGTGCTCTAAAAAAGGCAGATGACACAAACAGTACTAATAGTTTGAGTTTGAATGTGCCCTGCTCTGTGGTGAAATATGTTGCACAATATTTGATTATGAGAACTTTTGGATTGCCTGTTCTTGATGTCCAACAATGTAAAACCCCCAAAACCTATGTTAGAAAACATGTTAGAAACAAGTTAATTGTATATAGATGTTTTGAGACTAAATGATCACCACTGTGCAATTCTCTAAATTATGGCATTTGAACACAATTAGTTTAGTGTCATGACAGTTTATTTCTGTTTATCAACATGTGCCAACAAACCCCAGCATCATCTCTACAATCAATAGAGTAGATTTGAAAAATATTGCATTCATATAGGTAACCACTTTAGACTTTAGTTGATGGACCAAAGATGCAGATCTTTCTGGCATTGTATATTTTCAATGTTTTCAGTATTTAAAAAATTTAGTTTCAAACATGTAATCTTAAAACATTCAACATTGAAAGGGATGGTTATAACTGCATCTGTAAAATGTTGTGTGAGGCTGAAATATATTTTTACCATGACCACAAAGCTGTTTTCAATAAGAAAACAAAATAATACAGAATCTTGAAGCTTTACAGCTAGAACACTGCTGCTGCAGGCAAAGGAATAGCATGCTGTTCCAGAAAATAGACTTACTTAAATCAACAATAGATCACATTTTAAAAATAATTTTTTTTACTAAATCTCCTACTGTGACTGGTAGGAAAACACTACTCAATGTTCCTTTTGGGAAGCATGGTGTCTTGATGGTTTTTCCAGCAGCCAATATGATCTTGTCTGTTTTTGCTCAGCAAAACTTGAACTACATGGAACTTCACACATCAGCAATCCCCTGTCCTCAATTCATTAACACAGGTATTCATTTGAATGAATACAAATTGCTGCAATCAGAAGGCAGTTTAAAGTTTGTGTCTATTTAGGTTATATTGTAAAAAAAAAGCAACAATTCCATAAGAGAAAGTACTGGGAAAACATTTCAGATACTTTTTTTCTTTCTCTGTTTCAAAAGGACAATTACTGTAAATTTAAAAAGTTAAAAACTGTTTCATTTCACAGAAAATGTATTAATTAATGGATATTTATGTAACATATTAATATTGTAATACAAATCAGCATAAACGTCTTTGGTGGAATTTGATATCTGAAACTATCTGAAAATATCCTGTACTGCACCCACTATGCCATTAGCTCTTGCAGGTTAGCTATTCTAATTACCTGGTTTTAACTAGCATTTAACATGCAATTACAAACTTTTACTTACTAAACAAAGACAAGTTTAGACAGAATCGTATCATTTAACCAGGAAAGTAAAAGGTAGTAAAGAAGTACAAGCTATGCTTTCTCCACTGATTAACTGAAAAAGAAGATAGCCGGCTGGAGTTCTGGATATACTGGCATCAGTTTTTGGCAGACTATCCCAGAATGTTGCAAGGAGTAAAAATACAGATCAAACATGAATAATTTAAACAGACTGCTCTGTAAATTTAAAGAGGTACCATATTCATCTTGTTTTTTCTAGTGTGTCAATCCTAACACAAATCCTATATGGACTACATTATTAATGGAGAAGTTTCAGTTACTTAAAATCGAAAGAACATTTGAAATGGCATCCAATCAATTCTCAGTGACTATTTGAGATTACCCGTTCCTTTTTCAATTTATTTATATTATCTCAAGTAATGTTACATAATTTGGAAGTTACCTACAGGCACAATGAAGATCAACAAGGTGAAAAGTGAATTTGGACATGTATACGTGCTTTCAGACATGTATACCAACACATGCTCTTTAACAAGAATTTTTGGAAACCTGAGGCTCTTGTGTTTCATGAGTGCTGTTCAGGGAATTTAAAACAACTCTCAGGGCATTAAAGGTGGTCTGACGGGGCCCAAGAGACCAACCGGCCCTAGTGAATCTCAACTAGCCCATCCTTCAAACACTACTCTTCCTAATAAACAAGGTCTAAGCTGCTCCAACTAAAACTAATAAACTACAGGGTGGAGTCAGCTGAGGTTTAATAAGGGAAGAATTTCTAATGTTAATAAACTCTGCTCTGTGAGTGTGTGTTTGTGTGGAAACTATTGAAAGCTAGGTTGCTAATTAGCAAGGAATTTCCAAACATAGCCTAAGTGCATTGGCAGCGTCTTATTGGGTTACATTTGTCTGTTGTTTGACCATTTTACGACAATCATTTCCTGATGTTTTGTGCATTTGAGGGTGTATAATATAAATTCTGTTTAGTAAACTCAATTTGTGAATTGTTCTGGTGTAATTATAACAAATAGTGAACATAGAAGATACTAATGAGGAGTGGAGTATATTGTTGACCAAAATCATATATTGTGAGTCCCCATTTATACAAAAAAGAGAAAGAGCAATAGGAAGGTAAGGAACAATACAACTAAGCTAAGTTAGAAACTCAAAACTTGACACATTCCTAAACCGACAGCTGGTAATATTGCAAAAAAGTCCCTTTTTTACATCCTTTTTTAATTTGCCCCAAAGGACTCTTTAATCTAATTTTCATCATGTTTATTTTATTAGGCTGAGGGACAGAGAGCATGACCTTATAATGTCTTAACAGGGATGAATTGCTAATAATTCTCTTCGTTGGTTTATTGGACCGAACATTACATCATCTGTCAGGGACCTATCAGATGTTTTGGTCCTGTGAGAGTCGCTGACCTGCACTTTGTCTCATTCTGGCTTTCATTCAGTGAGAATTAATCAAATTTCTGGCCCAGGTTGTGTAAAATAGTTTCTTACTTTGTGGAGGCCTCTCATTGATGATTTGTCAAACATAGTAGCATTTGGGTTTCTGTATTTATATAGTTTATGTGTCACAACCTAATTATAGCCGTCACCCTAGTTATAGGTGTGTTGAATGGACAGTCAAAGCAGCCAATCACAGATCAGGCAAATTAGCCAGAGAGTGGACTTTAACCATGATCGTGCTGCAGAGTGATCCATGGAGGGGCAGCGTTAGCCCCCTTTTCTTAAACAACACATTTTATTAGCTTCATATATAGTGTTTTTTTGATGTATATATACTGTGCATTAACTCTAGATAACATAGACATATAATGTGTCCCTCATAGGCTTTAGCTAACAAGGCTCAGCCACTTGCTACTTGACAGGAGAAAATAGCCAAAAAGTAAATAAATATAACCTAAAGAAAGGATCACATTATCGGAAATCGATCTCGATCACATGATTTCAGACTTGAACGTAATTGGAAGTTGCCTCCAGATCAAGACTCAGTTTTAATTCTTGTATGTTTTAATTACAGTAAATTTTAATATTACAGCATGCCGAACGCGATTTGAAATTCCATCTCGACACTGTTTTACAGAGAGCGCTCTACCAGTCATTTTTAAGAAACTTTACCTGTCAAATGATTTATTCACCAAAGAGATCTGGAGTTCGTCTGCTCATGTGTCTCTACTGAGCCTTATCGCACAATGGATTGACTTACGTTTTGTTTTACTCTGTGCGGTTCTAACATTACATGTCCAGGATTTCACGGATCACAAGAACGCATCCAGAGAACCTTTTGGCCAGTAAATTACAGTATTTTGCCATGCCAGTGTCCTATATCAAAATAGTTTCAGGGAGTCTCACACATTTTCACACACTCACACACAAGCTTCCGCACACGTAAATACTGTATTATGGCAAAGCCCACTAAGGACACTAAATAACACTTCAATGGAGAATTCTGTACATGCATATTTTGCATCAGCGATTGCAGTTAAATCAAACAAGCTTCTCATGCGCAAACACCCACCCTATTTGGGTGAAAAACCTATTCAGGAAATCCCTAATGATAACCCCCTCAGAGTTGTCCTGAAGGTAAAACTTTTGTGACCCTTCATTAGATGTGTTTATTTGTAGATGTAAAAGTGGATTTTTTTTTACATGGGTGTCAATGACAATCTGCTCACTCTTGGGACCAGCCTCAAGTGTCTATTTTCGGAATTACAAATTCAGTCACTTCCTATACAGCACCTGAAGTGAAAGTGGGGGTTTGCTACTTGTTTAAAAGACTCAACTTCCCAAAAGCCTCTGGTCCAACAACTTTGATGTTTCTTGTTCTCTTCTTCATTCTGGACTCCAGATTAAGTTTTGCTTCAGATTTCCTGTTCAACTCAGTTGCAGTCTTCTTTGGTCTCCATATGTCTCCTCATCTGTTCTCCTCGTCAGTATTATCAGTTTGACACTATGATTTGTCTTTGTCACACCTGTACCTGTAACACAAATGTACTGTATAAAGAAAGTCAATGTTATGTTTGTAAATAAAACATGTTTGTTAATAGGATTCCTGTGCAGTTCCTAATATCTACATTTGAATTCCTTTTATTTTAGTTCATTTCATTTGCTTTGTATGGCAAAACAAACTGCTCACACAATTACCTGAAACAATGACCTATACATTTTGAGACCTCCAAGGCAATAACGTGAGTATTTGCCACTTTTTAATAGTGTATATTTTATATGCGTTGTTAAAATTTCCAGACAAATGTGAGAAATACTGTTTGTCTTAACATGTGTCCCATTCATTTTTTTTTTCTCACCATGAACCCCTTTTTTATGTGAAGTCAGGTTTCACTATTCATCGGGGGAAGCTTCATCTCAGCAAGGATAGCAAAAGTTGAAGCACCCAAAAGACACAAACACACGTCCAAAAACAAAACAGGAATGTAAGCTCTCATAGAGGTAAAAATAAATATGTTTTTGCCAAATGAAATATCAACTGTCAGCACCTTAATCAGCCCATCCATCTTAAAACTGACATTTTTGGAAAGCAGAGGAAATGGCGAGATACAAAGACACAGCGGATTTATAAAAGCTGAAGATTTTGCCAGGAAAAATAAGAGCTTAATTCTGAATTCAACAATTATTAATGTTTATCATGGAATGGAAAAGGGAACAGAAATATGAATGGTTGCCACAATACTAATAGACGCACAGCTATATGGATGAACTTAAGACTGATGTATCTATATTCGTCTGAATTAGGATTTTTGTTGCTTCACACTTCATCTTAAAAATCTGGCAACCCTAAAGTAATTAAGGATCAATGGGATTCAAACTGGCAGATTCAGCTCCAACAGGAAATTAGTAGTGTAGTACCATTAATGTATGACCCCAATGTAATTAATCAATAGCATGATCTTATCAGCAGTGATGTGAGATATGGTTTTTGTGGTTTTCTCTCAGTTATAGTTTCATAGATGAGGAAATCATCCTTTTAAAAGTAAAGCTCATTTTAAATATTACATACATTAGATGAAATGTCTTGACACTTCAAGTACTGAGCAAAAATAACAATGAACCCTGCTCTGACTTTAGTAATTGGCATAAGTTAAATCGTTGAGGCAAAGTTAAAGTTGAGGCAAGCTCATTGGCCACACGATGTCTACATTGGTAGTCCATAGCTGCCATCTTGGTTGACCCATTCATGTGACATGCCACATGATCGGAAACATTTTCTCAATGTACCAGTGGTACCAGTTGGCCTCTTCGACATCGCCGTAGAGGACCTCATTTCGCGGGTCTCTACAATCAGGAGGATTGTCTCCTGAGACATTTTTTTAGGATAATGGCTCTAGATGTAAGGTCCATTCAGTTCATCCAGAGGATTGGTTCACCACAAGTCATCTGAAGGATGCATACTTCACGTGAATATACTCCCTTGACACAGTTCCCTCTGGCTTGAATCTGTCCCCTCTCAGCTTTACAAAGGTTTTTGAGGTGACTTTGTCTCGTTATACGGGAAAGGGTTCGAATCCTGGTAGACTAGACAAATGGCTGATACTGGCCTAGTTGATTTGTCACAGAGACAGGGTCTTTTATCACCTCAGCCGTTGGGCTTCGGAACAACCCAAAAAGAAGCTGCCTGACCCCCGGCCTGAGCATATATTTCTGGGTATGTAGCTAAAGGCAGAATGCAGACTCTGCACAAATTTGTGGTCCTTCTGAAACTCCAGAGGCTCTTTGGCATGTGTTGCGCAGTAACGGTTATTCCACATATGAGACCACTCCAGCTTGGCTCAAGTTCCGAGTTCCATCTTGAGCATGACATTAGGGCAACTGAAGGTGAACATGGTGCGTCGTTTCCATCTCTATCTTTGGAAGGACATTCGGTTTTTCCTTGTCAGGGCAAGGCGTGTGGTAGTGACTACCAATGCTTCAAAGACCGGGTGGAGTGCTGTCTCTCAGGTCGACGAGACCTGCAGACAGTTCGGGCCTGGTGTCACTCATGTTATAATTAGCCGAGGTCTGAATATGTGCCCAAGTTTCTTACCATCCCCTTCAAAAACTCAGGTAGTGAACCTCCAAGCTCTGCCCCAAGGAGAGGCAGTACCAACCCCTGGTCCCAATTGCACAGTCCAAGCACTGAGAATCTATTTAGAAGAACCCGGAACCATTGAAGTTCTGATCAGCTCTTTGTATGCATGGAGGACAGCAGATGATAGGGAAGGCTGTCTTCAAACAGAGGTTGGCCCACTGGCTAGTGGAGGCCATCTCTACCTCATACACAGCGTCCGACGTCCCTTTCCCCGGCAGTTGAGAGCTATCAGGGGTGGGGCCTAAAAATAAAGTGCAGCAACAGAATAACAGAATGTGAAGAGTCCACATCAAAGTCCTGTTGCTTAGTGCAATGAAATTATGCTGTTGAATACAAACTTAAGCAACAATTACTTTGTTATTCATTACATTGAAACACCACAAAACAGACTCCTCAAATCAACAGGTTTTTTTCCACATTAGACAGGTTGCTAGTCTGTTTTAGGGTCAAACATATTTATGGCTTACATTAGTTTTCTAATGGCAATTAGAATCACCCCTCAAGTGGATATATGGTTTTAGACTTTGGAAAATTAGTTGTCTGGAAGATACACAAGGAGGGTGATGAAGTGCTATTGGGTTAAGCAGACATTTTATAATACTCCAATGTCTGCAAGCTGTTACTTACAGTTAGTCTAAAGGGGCACTTTATAACAACTTTATAAAATAGCTAAAAACTTAACAAGACAACCTTGTAAATCAAAATCAATGTTAAATCCCAGAAGATCCAGTATTTTTGTAAGAAGATATATGTATGAGGATGCAGCAGGTCTCTCCCATGTGCATCCATCCTGAAGACTTCTACACGCCAGAACAGAGGCATTAAAATCCCACCTACAACCCAATTAAAATCCGGACTGCAACCCAATGTCCAGAGAGGAACTTTCATGTATAATTTCTCCATCATAGATCTTTAAAACAGAAACATTAGCAGGTTTGCATTCCCTGCTTGAATGAAAAATGTTATGACTGTTAGAAAATCTCTGTTAGCACCTCACTTACCGGTTTTCATTGGGAGAAAGATGCTGGCCCAAGTAAGATGTGACCTGATTCATTGTTTATCAAAAGCCTTTTCGCAAAATCTAAGTTGAACGCATGTAGATTCATGAAGCAATCCCCGTGAAATTGGTAATAACAACAAAAGGTTGGCGTTTTGCTCCTGAGGTACAGGTGAAAACATGAAGCTTAATCATTGCTCTCTTGCAGCCTCTTCTCTCAACATAGAATATAAATATGCAAATCCCTCACAAAAGATAAAACAGTTCATCAGCAACTATTTTTGGAGCAACAACTTTTCAGGTAACCTTGTGTGAGCGGTGGGAGGAGCGGTGGGATGAGTCCTACATCACTTTTCGAAAGAACTCAATTCAGGGAAACTTGACACACAAGTACTTTTCACAAATAAAGCTCAAACTGGATGTTCCACAGACTTACAGCTATGTTACCCAGGGCATGAGAAATAATTTCTTTAACATCTCAGATCATATTTATTGAAAATGGTTCTCACATAAATTTTGACATTTAATTTAACAGCAATTGAAGCAGTCTTGCAAAAGAGATTGAAAAAGAGTTAGCGTTAAATCAATAATATATCAATAAATTTATTATAGTAACTTGTTACTGTGCAGTTAATGCAGCAATTTAAATCTTTATTTTTTGTTTTTCAGCTTCATGCATGTTCAGTGTCAATTTTGAACTCTAAAATGGACACTTATTTACCAAAACTATTTGTCTAAATCTGTATGTGGTGGTAAAGTGGTAAGGTAGTTGAGAGAATCATTCTATAAACTGGTTGAAAATCTAGGAGATGGTTTAGGAAAATCAATTACAACACTTTTCACTCTCTTTTTGTACACTATTCTGATTTTAGAAAAATACTGACTTTGAAATTGATTCTTAAGTCAAGTATATAAACATGATCTTGATAGTTTTTAACATTCTTACTGTCAGCTCATTTTTATTAGAAATGGTTTTACATCAATTATGACTGACATTTAAGTTAACAACAATTAGAGCAGTATTAAATAATGGCTGTAATTGAGGTAATTATATTAAAGTACAGAATAATAACAATTTAAAGCATTTGTTTTTATTTTTTTGTTTGGGTTTTTATGTTAAGCTCAGTGTCATTGGCAAGATTTAGATTATACTTAGATTTAAAAGTGAATATTTACATTTTGAAATATTTTCTAAAATGGACAGGCAGTTATGATACACTAATGTAGATTTAAAAACTTCATCATTCACTTCAAGTGTGTTAAAGTGAAGTACATTACATTTACTTCCAACCAAACAAAGTGTTTAATTTTGTCATCGAAAAGAACCTCAGGCAAAACTTTAAAATAATATATTCGCAAAAATGTATTCACAGTAATCCATGCTGACCATTCACATATGCTACTGGCTACAGGGAGAAGACTGTCGTGGGACATTTTAACAATTGTGAAAACACTTACACTCTTGGATTCAGTATGGCTGGTGTCAGGGGACAATATTTAAGTTGTGTGCAGCTGTGCAAGGTTTGAGAGGGTCTATTGCTTAGGGATGGAGATGTCAGCAGCAATAAAATGAATCATAGTGCTTTTGGAGGAAAATAAGTTTTGGCAAGTCATTCCCAATGACCTAACAATAAAGCCTATTCCAATATTTCATTAAATGTAAAGAGGGACCTGCATAGTAGTGTCATAGAAATATTTTTTAGACCTTAATGTGCCAAATCATCAAAGAGGTTTTAAATAGAATGCGAGTTTGAGTACAACAATAATATTTTTAATTCAGGTTTTCTATTTACAACTTGACAGAAATTTAACTTGTTTTACCTGGAGCTGTGTGGAGAACTTTATGAATGACAATATACTGGTTTCTGTTGTCTGTATTTGGAAACTCCCCTACTACCATGTTTCAGAATGACAAGAAAGCACATAATTTACCAAGAAATACAACTTTTTTACACAAGCTACTTGTCTAAATCTGTATTGTACACGGTGGTAAACTGGGAAGCAAGCTGTACGGCTAGGAGGGGGTTTACTAAAATGACAATACTTTTCACTCACACTCATTTTGTGCACTATTCTGATTTCTGACCCAATCTTGAACATATTATTTATATAGGTTATGTCTATTATTTTACGTTCAACGTAAGTATTTTGCTATATGGAGATTTAAGCTGGTTTTTACGTTGGGTTTTACTATTGCTCAGATCTGCTTTTCTCGTTTATCATCATTGACTTCACATTCAAAACGTCTGCCATTCCTGCTTTTTTTTCTTTTCGGTGTGAACTAAGCATAAGGATTCTTATGCAGTTCCTGTACCCATGAAATGTTTCCAAATAACATCTGGATGTCTAATTTCACTCACTTTCCCCCATGTTCACTTTCCACTCCTCAGCCTTCCTCTCACCCTCTTGACCTGACCACAGGAAATTCCTACATCCAGCTGATTAGCCAATAAAGTAACACATTTGAAGGAAAGGGGTTAGAAATGTCTATCTACCAAACAGGTATGGACTGATCGAAGTAGCATTTCCCTTGTCTTAAAGAGCTTTCCACTCTTTTTGTTGTTTTTGGAGCCTAAAAGTGAAAATGAATGGTTGCAAAATGTACAGATTACCCGGGAACAAAATTCTTGAGCACACATTTGGAATTGTAGATTGGAATTCATGTCTCCTGCTACAATTTTACTGTGTACTTCAGATGAATAACTGGAAAAATTTTGCTAACTGGGTAGTGTTAGAAATTTTACTATGATAATAATGTTCAATGGCATTTTCATGACCATAACATACTTTCTTTTCTACTAAAAGTAAAAAAAAAAAGATATATATATGAACACAATAAAAAACACAATATGAGGTAAACTGACAACGCAACCATTCTCATAAAGAAAAGCCAGAACCCGACTAAATGAGGATTAGTGGCGGACATCATCAAACCACATATACAGTGACCACCAATACAACACATCTTTGTTTCACAGACAAATGTGATTTTATGGGAGTATTTCATTGTTACTTTGCAAAACCAGTAAACCCAAACTACAAAACAACATTCCAAAGTGAGATCATTGCAGAGCAACGAACCATTAAGACATTCATGTTGGTTCAAATGAGACTCACACATTTTATAGGCCTGTATAATAAAAATTCCTTAGTGTTTTGAACAAATTGTGGAACAATGGGGAATCATTCTGCTCTGAAGAAGCAAAGTGCAGACATAAGCTTTTTGAGGTACTGCTGCCAAGCTTTTGCAGCTGGGGGTGAACCACAAGACCCCTCCGGGAAACCAAATCCATCTACGGATGAACTGTGAGTGAATAGAGAGAGGTGAGAAAGGAGGAGGTTGACGAGTGCATAAATCTCTGCATTATATTTTCTATGCTCTCTTATATCTTTTAGATGTGCATAAAATATTCCAATAAATTATGAATTGGAGGACAGATATAGAACAGTCAGGAAATATGGTGTTCATTACTTTATATAAATAAAGGCCCACGATTAATTTATGGGTAGAACCACTGTTTCAGTGAGAAATTAGATATAAGAAAGCAATGAGTATTCCAAAACTCTGGATTAGAATTTTCTTAAAATTGTAAACCAATTGGGCAAAGCAGAAAGTAGCCGGCTAAAATAGATTGAGACCAAACTGACCAGCAAGTCTGGTGAGCATTAAAAATAATATAATTACCAAGTGCTGTTGGCCAGTTTCCAGCACAACCAGGGTTTTTTTTGTAAGTGAAATTCCATTGGGCCATCTGTTGGAGCAAGTGGATTGAAGACACTGTAAGATTTCTTGTGCTGTATCATACAATGCATCATGGTTGTAAGAGATTGTTATATTGTGTATTATTCATTCATTCATAATCATGTCGGCTTTATTCCCTTTCGGGGTCACCACAGCGGAATGAACCGCCAACTCTCTGGCATATGTTTTATGCGGCGGATGCCCTTCCAGCCGCAACCCATCGCTGGGAAAATTGTGTATTATGTAAGTAAATATTTGTATTAAATACACATTATTTTGTGCATGTTGAGTGACCTTGTGCATTGACTGTAATTTCAGGTTCAGGTAATATAATTAGAATATATAAGAACATACATGGACATGACTAAACCAGGTACTAGTAGCTGTGGCATAGTGAGCACTTGTCAACTCTTGTTATAAAGTTAAATCTGCATCTCCATAAAGTTAGTCAGCATAAAGACATATTAAGTGCTTTAATATCTCCTGGTAGACCTTGGACCTCAGAAAACACAGTAGACAAAAACAAGGAAATGACATGGCAAACCAAACAATCAAACCTCAAGCAACAAGGATTCTGTGGCTCTTCACTCTTTCTTCTTGACTTTGGTACATAATTTTGTCAAGTACCTTGACCTTGACTCTGAGAAGACTTTTTAGCGCACCTTTTTGTCTTTATCAGAGTTAAAATGTTTCTGGTAATGTCAAGAGTGGCTTGACACAAGGGATACGACTGCTGAAACCCATGTCTTGCATATGTCTGTGTGGTGACCCCAGTTCTAGTCTATTCCTTGTGAATCTCCTCCACTGTTTAGAATTTATTTTCTTTCACAATTCTCTAAAAGGTAAATTCATTGTAGACCTGTTTTTTTCATCTTTCTCTTCCCTTTACCTCATTATTAATTTGCTTCTACACCCAAAGCTCTGTAAACAGCTCGCCTCTTTTATAATGTTTTATTTTGTGTCGTGCCCTCCTTGTGCAAGGTCTCCATGGTTGTCTTTTGGACAACTGTCACATTAGTAGTCTTTCCCATGGTTGTGTAGCCTACAGAAGAAGCTGAGCAATCATAGTAAGACTGTTGCAGGAGTTCAAAATTAATAATCTACTGAAACTGTGTCTTCGTTATTGAACCTTTTCTGAGATACAGAATTTTGTTTGTTGTCAGTTATAATCCTCAAAATGAAAATACAATCATATATCAGTCGGTGTGTAATGATATAAAATGCACATTTTACTTTTTGAAATTATCAATCAACATTTTCCTTATAATCTAAATTCTAAATCTACAAACTTGATTGAAGTTTGAGGTGAAAAGTCAGTAAAAAACTGGGTAGTATTTAAAAAAATTGTCATATTTAACATTTCCAAAAATCCCACAAAGGATTATTTAAAGAATGTTATTTTATAGTTTCAAAAGCAACCAGCAGGGAATGTTTTGCAATGTATTTTTTTTTATTTAATGGTTAAAAAAACAGTAGGGAACTTTCTGGAAACTATATTTGTAGGTTCTCATTTGTGGAATGTTGTGTTTGCTGGGATGTCAATTATAGTCTTTTGAATTGACAGTGGTTAAATTACATTTGTAAAAATGGTCAACATCCCAGCCACCAACCCCACAAACTAACAAACATGTGGTGTTAACAGTAAAATCCATGTTGAATTTATTTTGAACAATAATGACACAAAACAGGCATATTGAGAGCCGGAATAACCAAAAGAGGTGGCTCCCTGAAATGTGCCAAAATGCCCATTATTTTAGTGTAAGTAATTCAAGTGAAAAAGAATCTATTAAATATTACTCTATTGCTATGAGCTTAAATAGTGGAGTGTTTTCTTTACCTGCAGTATATTTTAATGGTGTGATACTGAATTATTTAACACTGATAGGGCCTGTAAACTATCTTGTAGATTGTGAAGTCAGGGCAAAATCAGTATGCAGTATTGGTAAAGGTTTATGATGATTTCAAATGTAAACATTGGCTCTGAAATATTTGCAAAACACAAAGATCAGATGTTCAGTTGCATGTGTTTTAGTGATCTATAGGTGGTGCTATTGAATCCAAGCCAGTTTTTACACATTTTAGTTATTACGTTATATATGTTCATCAAGCATCTGGGCTGTTCAGACAACATTTGACCTTCATCAAGCAGAAAATGAAATGTTCTTAGCTTTGAGGTGTGATAAACCTCCTAAAGATGGGTTTCTCGTTGTGTGGACGTCACTTTAGAAGCATTACAGCAATACTTCAAAGAAGTTTGTGGGAGAGAGGGGCTGCTAATGAGGAACAGGTCCTTGTTCGCTCATGGCCATCTCAGAATGTTTATTTAGAAGGATGAGCCAAGAGTGGCCAGCTGCTTTCTTTTGGGAACAATACGCGAATTCAGCACATCTGTTCTTCATTACAAGAACCTTCTCTCATTCTCTCACTTTCTCCTGGCACTATCATTCATATCTTCTCTCTTTCTCCCAATCATATGCACTCAAACACAGATGCAGTTCCTGCAACCGATACAGTACACTCATGCCACTGGCATTTGCCAATAATATTTATGTTACCTTTTTTACACTTGTGGCCATGTGCTGCCAGTAAATTTTACTAGCAACAGTAATGTTGTAGTGTAGAGATGTGCATCACTATTATATTAGTCAGCTGTGGTTTTTATGTCTTGTTTTAATTTGTATTTGCAACATTTTTCATTCTCTAATTAAAGTTGGTGCAAAAATCACATTCACTGGTTTATTATATTAACTATAAAAGTATTATCATTACTTTAAAATATACTTCAACTCCACAGTTAAATAGATACAAAATGGCTATTTAATAAAGGTTATTTTGAACACCAACCCTAGATCTTTGCAAACAAAGATTCAGAATCTGAAGAAATTATTGTAAAAAAAAAACTTGTTTCCCCTTAACTTCCTCAATCACTGCAAGTCAAGAAGTAAAAATATTAAGCTGGCTGATGGAGATCTTAATAAAGATAACATCTTTGCTTGGATTCTGGATTAAAATTATGATAGAAAGAACTATTTAAAAAAGGTTTTATTCGAAGATGAAAATTAAAATGGTAAAACAATTTAGGAGCAGACTTAACAACAAAAACAATAATAAAAAAAAAACATCACTGTCTACTGGTATGATTTCTCTTTACATTGCACGTTTTTGAATTGGGATGTCAAGTTTTTGAGCCATTGAGTTTTGGACAAGTGAGGGTGAGCCTCTTGATATGTTGCAGGTATATTTTATACAGCCAATTCGATAAAAAAAGAGGACAGGTATGCAGCAAACAACATGGCACACTTGACATTCACAATAGTTCCATGGCATAGACCATTGTTTTTGAGTAAATATATAGTACAACGATAGCTGGCAGGTGTTTAGGGTACTTCGCATACGATCCCATTCACGACAATGGAATTTTTTCATAGTGTGACCGAGACATTAACAAGCTGTCCCATAATGCAATGTAAATTTCAAAATGTATAACAATCAATGTATAATGATTAAACTAGCCATAAACTAGCATTTGTTCTGTTCATTTTTTACAGTGTACAGCTCATCCTGTCATCTCTGGACAATCTCAAACTTGTAAGTCTGTCAAGATTAGTGGGCTGAGCTCAACATATCAATTTAATATAATTTATAAAATTGATTAGTTTAAAACAAGTTAAAGGTTTGAGATGACTACCAAAAATTTAACTATTTAAAATACAACAACAACAAAGTTATTATAAGGTCGTTAAAAAGTATTTGAACAAGCAAACTTTATGATATGTTTATCTTATAACCTTTTTTTTTTTGCTAGTTTACCACAATTGTGAATATACCTTTATTATTCAGAAGCTAACTAAATTATATATGAACTTGGATAGCCATGCTTGAGAATAAAGCTAACATCAGAACTGTTGATTTTCCGTAATAGACAACATAAAATTTTTCTTTTTTTCTTTTGATTTTAAAACAAAGCCAACTCTCTTCATATGTTGATAAACGACTAGCTTATGTTTCAATACAATTCACATGCCAGTTGAAAATCATCCATGAAGTTGTTTTACAAGATTAAATCTGTTAGAGTTTAATAAAACAGCACCACACAACGAAACACAGCAGAAGCCCATCTCATTTTTCATCTGCACTCCTTCCCCTCTCAAGGCAAGTGTCACAAGCTCCCCAGCGAAGACCTCCCAACCTCTGCAAAATTGCACAAGCTGAAGGTGGATGAATCATAGGCAAAACAAAGAGAGAATCATTCCAGGCATTTTCTTAAGCACTAAGAAAAATACTGTGAATGTGGGTGACCTGTTGTTTTCTCATCCATCTCACACTGGGATTAGGAGGGAGGTGTGCTTGTTCAGTCACCAGGGGAGTGTAATACTTGGGTCGCTTAAGCCTTCGGTCATGTTGTAATTTCAGATTCGATATGTCTCATTCTGCTGACTGACAGGTTCTTTATTTCATACAGGTTCAATGTGTTATTTTAAGTTCTGCAGTGAACTTGACTCCTTTCGATCAGAGAGCTTTCAGTGGTTTGGCATTTACAAAAGAATCCTCAAAGATTCCTTTCTTCAAAAAGACAACCTTTTGTATATTCAAAACAGTAAATAGATCAGATTTATAAGTGTATGTGTATGTCTAAGCCAAGGGTGTCTAACTGAAGCTCTGCCAACACGTTGTACAGTTTTGTTTCAACTGTACTTAAACAGATAGATGTTTTACTTTGATCAAGTCTTAACTGGGGTAAGGATTCGGTTTGACATTTAGGCAGTTTAGGAATTTTTTTTGCACACAAACAAGTTTTGAAGGTCTTAAAACTTTAGGAACTAGTTTTGGTAGGAGTATGCTGAAAATTCACAAATGTCATATGCCTCCACCAGAGCTCATTAATTTCCCTTTGTACGTGTTGAATTTTACTTTTGATCAATTTGACATATTTTACCAGAATTATTATTAAAGTGATGAGCATTGAGAAAAGTACTAAGCAAGGTGTGCGGGTAAGGATCACCCTCAGAGTGTGGTGAAAGGGTGGAAGGCAAGATAACTTGCACAATCGTTGACAATTGACTGTTTAACGCATATACTGGGTTAGTAGCTAAAGTGCAAACACCCAAGTAGTGACTAATTATGAGATCTGCTCCTAACAAAAAGATATGCTAGCGGATTAATTAACCTCTTATATATAAATTCCTCTAGCAATCCTTCATTGACAAAATAAAAAAAAATACCCACAATTTGACGCAAACAGATTAGCTGGGCAAGCTTGCATACTAGAGCTGTAGATCTTTGTCCATTGGCATACAACAAATCTTGGAGCATGCTTTCTATCATTTTGTATGGGCTAGTTCCTGCAAACCATTGTGAGGTAAGAGAGCTACCCACAATATCATGTAATACAGAGGAGGTAAAACTGGTCCTGGAAATTATATTTTGATGCTTCTTCTGTGTTGTGTCACAACATCCCCCTGAAACGTCCTCATGTTGCCAAGGGGGTGTCAGCATGAGTTGTTGTTTGTGTAAGTGTAAACTACTTCACTCCATTTAATAAGCTCTGCAGAAGAAGCACCAGTTATAAAAGCGGTGAATATTTTAAAATCATGTTAATTTTCATCATCTTCTTACCTTTTAAAAAAATTAAACACAGTTGTGTTCCCACTTAGAAGCAAGCAAATGTAAATTAGAATTATTATTAAAATGAGATAAACATCACAGAAGCTGTTGATTAAACTTTTTTCTCATTGATTAAAAACATCTTAAACAACACACACTGCACAGCACAGTGCTGTGACCTGATTTTTTCACATGGTAACATTTTTTCAATTCTAGCTACAGTATAATGTATGCTAAGCTAAAGCTACTTATTGTTCAAACACATCTTCAACAGCAAACACCCGGCACAACACAGTGCCCTGTTTGTTTCACATAGTAATGTTTTTCAGTGCTATCCACAGCAGCATGTATGCTAAGTTAAAGTTATTTTGCAGTCTTGCTGTCTTAAGCACAGGCTGGGTTTGGGTTATAAATAAGCTGAGAAACAAAATCAGGTATGAGCTGAATTCTGTAAGCTTGGGTCTGGTTGATGCTGCGGAGCCAAACATTTCAGACTTTATTGCTTACGCAGCTAGTCTAATGTTAAACAAGTGTAACTGCTGAAATTCTGTATTTAATGTATGAGGTTATTAAGTGTCTTTTATTTAGACAATTGAGTTGCAGTCACATGTTAAAAAAAAGAACAATTGTTCTAAAGTTTCGCCATCTTGCCCCTTTTTGGTTGGGTTACATGCATTATCACATACGCTTACACACTGAATAAAGTCTACTTTTACTTACATAAAATAAACCTTGGGATTTAAAAGTGCATATTAATTTTTCAAAGAACAGTTAAGGTTTTTGTTTTGATGAATTTTCTTAAAACAAATTTGTTGCATTCATTCTGTAGTAATCGATTTATGGAAAATGCACAAATAGATACTGTTTTGAAAAAAAAAACAAGAGCATTTAAATGAGTGTGATTAGGGTTGCAGCCTTCCCGAAACAACTTTTCACACACTTGGTCTAACCTCCCAAAATTTATGCATTGAAGATGAGTGTTTTAGGAACAAATACAGCCATTCTCACCATCCACTCAATATGATTTTACTAATTACTTACCACAATTAAATACATTCATTCAAAGACAAATACAATCAAATTTATATCTGGACCAGATCCTAATGGGCAAATGATGATTGACAGAAACAAACTAACAATGCCGTTGGCACACATAACGTTAGTTAAACCCGTACTTCATAGATTAGCATTCCACTAGGCATTCTCCAATTGTAACAGGTGTGAGAGATCTTGGCTTATACACAACCTCACATAGCATAAAAGTTTTGTTGAATTATAGCTAGCACAAAACCTACAACATTTCATCAAAGACTCAACAAACTGTGAACGGGTACATAGTTCCAGTTCATTAAGTTTGTGCAGTTGAAGAACAAATTATGATAATATTTAAAATTGGAAACGCAGGTGACGTGCATGTTTCCACAATTTTAAACCACCTCCTTTCACTCTTCTCCATGGGATGCCTTTGGGAAAACATTCTGGCAATAATAATTTGTGTGCAATATCAGTGTGCTTTGATTCTGGGAGGCCTAGAAAGACCCTGTACAGCACCTCTTCCATTTTAAGTCTGGATGCACTTCAAACCAGATCAGTAAAAAGAACGAACAACAGGGCACAGCAGAGAAAGCTTCAGATTAAAATCATGACTGGCAGCATGGAATATTTCGATGGAAAGTTATTTGGAAGTGACAGCATTTTTATTTTATATCAAGAATGTGATCAAGAGCAGAAATTTGAATGAGTGGAGCAATATGGATTTCTTTTCCTTTGCGGCTTTTAAGTCCTTATTTTGCCTGACCATACATTTGATTTTGGATGAAGGGGAACAGACTCAGAGGGATTTGTCACTGTGGTCATGTAATCTGAGATGGTTGGTTTGATGTACGAAGCCAGATTTTTAACATGTCAAATATGAGACATAGTTGGACTTGGCAGCGAAGTTATGCTGAGGTGATGATATGGACCCTTCCAGATGTTTTGATCTACTTTTAGCCAAGTAGAAAATTAATGTGGCATGTTCCTTGTGTTTTGGTCCTTTCAATCACAGTAAACTTTTTAAAACACTTACGGTATATATTTTTTATTTATTTATTTATTACATTTTTTAAATAAACTCAAAAGTTTACCTGCAAAAAGTAAAAGTTTGTTGACTTGACTGGATAAATTAGTTTTTTTGTCTTCCAAAATCACAATTTAGTCAATAAATGTTTTTAGCTGGCTCAATTTTGTTGAATTGTATTAATTTTTTTGTTTGTCAGAGTGATGTATTTAGTCAATTAAAACATGTTCACTGTTCACGTTCACGTTTTGTTTGGAATGTTTTTAAATGACACATAATTTGAACAAATTGCCTAACCCGAGCTGTGGAACAGTTATCTACTGTCTCATTAGAAGTAAAAGTTAATGGAATAATATTTATAGAAACTTCCAAGTCCGTTCAGACAAATCTCTGTGTTAATTCATATTCCACTGAACTTTTTATTAATTTCAGATTCTACATTACACAGAGACACTTCTCATGTTTGTGTTATAATTCCAATAAAAAATAGTTAATTTAGTCTTTCCATGTTTCTTCCAACCAGAAAAAAGGGGGGGAGGATGATGAAGATGATAGGCTGGCTTTTGTCTTTGGTACTACAGCTCATTCTAGGGTGTTGGTCTCATATAACAGCAAAGTATGCATCGTGCCAAAACCTTTTCAGATTCCTCGGTATCATACAAAAACACATCTTCACCTGATTTTTCCCTCAATATTGAAACTTTAATCCAGTGTTACACCCCCTCCGTCCATACCAATCGAAATGTAAATTATTTTGAGTCAATCAAATGAGACCGAATTACTCTTTCAAAGTAAAAAGCTGTATAGACAAGGGATTTTGAGGTTTAAAGAGGCCCACGGTAAAGTTTTAGGGCTAGGGGTTCGGAATCAGGTGCTGCTGGGTTTTAAAATGGTGGATGATTTTGAATAGTAAATTAGGTAATGGGGAAGGATGTGCTGTTTTTTTTTTGTTGAGGGGCTCTATTGAATTTCTTTGTGGTTGTCTAATTATAGCCATGTATTCCAAATGATATTCACACATTGACTTTACAGTATATTACACCCCCTAATTCTGAACACAATTTCAACCATTTCAACAATTTCAACAAAAGAGGAAAAAAAAAAACCTAAGAGACAAATACTGTTCATGAACGAAACTCAATTACTGAGGGACTCTTAATAAAGACTGGTTGAGTAATGGTGGATTTTGGGTATTTTAGGGCCTATATTATTCATTCATTCATCGCTACAGCGGAATGAACCACCAACTCTCTGGCATATGTTTTACGCGGCGGATGCCTTTCCAGCCGCAACCCATCACTGGGAAACATTCACACACACATTCACTCTTTAACACTATGGGCAATCGTTCTTACTCAATTCACTTATACCGCATGTCTTTGGACTTGTGGGGAAACCGGAGCACCCGGAGTAAATCACGCGATCACGGGGAGAACATGCAAACTCCACACAGAAATGCCAACCGACCCAGCCGAGGCCGAGGCTCGAACCAGCGACCTTCTTGCTGTGAGACGACCGTGCTACCCACTGCGCCACCGTGACGCTCCAACCTATATTATATATGTTTGAAATCATTTACTTATTCAAATTGTATTTATGTAAAACTTACTTTTCAGGTGGGCTGTATGGAGAAATGTCTAGTTATTTGCCTAATTTAATTCACGGGAAATGTTGGGGGTCTTTCAACATCCAGCCAATTTTCAGCTTAAATTTGCAACATTTTAGAGTAAAAATTATTTATTCTGTAGCGTGATCACTTAATATACTTGAAATTTGCGATAAAAGCTTAAAATTGGTGCATTAAAAGTAAAAAAAATATATAGAGGTCCTTGATGCCTCTTTAGAAATAGAATAAAGTACAGTTTGCTGCAACTTTAGTTAGACGTCTGACTCCTCCCCATGTGTCAGGGGGAGGGTTTAATTATTTGAGTAAGTTGTGGGTCAAGACAATATGGACGTCACTGAAAGGGCGGAGTCAAAAATCTTTTGCGGGTCACAGGGAGACCCCTTTCAAATTTAGTACATAGTGCACAACAGTAGGTTAAATGCTAAAATGTGGTGTTTTAATGTAAAGTAATTTCAATTCTTTGTTACTGCTGAACATGTAACGGAATTCATAAACCATATTTTAAGTGACTAAAATTATACAATAAAAAAAAAACAGCCAAGTATTTTACCAAGCATTTTGATTAATTTAAAACAACTCTATATTTTAAGGATGGGTGGCAGCCTGAGATAGGGTGCCCCTAAACAGTTAGGGACCCAAGGCAGAAAACTTTCTTTGCCTAATGGTCTTGGTCTCTGTCAACAACTTGTACAGTGAAAACAGAAGCAATTTACATTCATCACTAAATGAATTTAGAGCTCAACATGAATGCGCACAGTATAGAATTGATCCTTTTGAGGCTGAGCATTGTCAGGAAAGTTCTCATACAGGTCTAGGATGTTGGCAGAAGCAGTCTGTACTTATGCCACTTCAAAAAGAGGAGATAAAAGCCAAGTTGTTTCCCTCTCCTGGGTGGAGGACCACAGGAGGCCAGGCCATGAAACAGCTAGCTCTTTTAAACTGCACACACATGTGCACAAACAAAGTCCAACTTCGGCTAAATTTTGGATGATCCGAACCATCACAACAAATATTCTCCAAAGGGAGGATGAATAGATGGTGTTACTAAAACAACATGGGCTTGAATATGAAAGCAGAACTGGTGTGAGCAATAACAGAGAGTGATTGTGGAGAGGGGTGCTGTGCTGATGTTAGCAGATAGTCTCAGTACTTGCTCACTTACAGCAGAGGGCACTCCATCTGTCTGTCACGCTTCTCTCAGGCTTCGTTTCAAATGGATATTCATGTTTTTTTATGGGGTTTGAGGTTCTGTATTTTAAAGTACATTTGCCAAGCTATCTTTTTAACAAAAGTCATCCTTAGTACATAATTTGTTGTCACATGGGAAAATTGCAATTGGCATCATCCAATTTTACGATCCTGCAACGAAATGTTTAACAAAAAGAAAAATATATGAAGTGTCAGAGATCCACCAGCATTACTTGATTAGACTGAAATAGAAACTCATAAAAATCTGGCAAAGCTGGGATTGATGTTTGCCAGTCTCATCAAGCTACTATCCAATCACCTTCACACACGGTACTGTATTAATCTTTCTACATGTACATGTAAATCTTTCTACAACTGATGTGTTTCTGTCTATAATTCCTCTTTCTAGCATTATTTTTATTGCAGCACAAGAACACTGAGAATAAAAGTCTGTCAAAAGTGATATTCATATTTTGGCAGTGTTTACATGTAGAAAGATTAATTAGATGGCTTAATCCAGAACCTTCACTAATTAAGGTAGATCAAATTAAATCAAATTTGAAATTAAATAAATGCTTTTGTGTTTTAATTAATTCACTCTGAAACTAAATACAATCTAAAATTATTATTCAGACTTTACACTACTTGAAAAACAACCGAAAATCCACTATTTTCAAAACATTACCTTCTCACATTTTAGTATAAAATTTTTGTATGAACAAAGTTCTGCTTATGTTTTTTGTATTTAATGCAGTCACATTGCTTCAACAACAATTGTTAATTTATAATATTTCCTCTTAGTTTTGCTTTTCACAATTTGGCATTCCCTCTGACATTTTCATTTATCTCTTCATTTTCTTTTTGTTAAATTTCCTGGCAAAGCCAGATCTTATTCACTGGAATTACCCGTGCACAGCTCAGGTCTATTTTTCCTCTCCATTACACCCACACTTCCTCACGCCAGGATCAAACGACAGACCCACATCCAAGAGAAAAGAGCTCAGCACATGTGGGTAAATACAAATCTTTACTCATTTCTACCACCACCAAAGGCTCATTTGCAAGCTGAATGTGAGCTACAGGACAAGGGTGGGATGACCTGGATTTAGACAAATGTGCATAGGTGCTTATGATTACCTCTAAAGGTCATGAGAAGGGCACACAGGGGGAAGAAATACAACAATTTGGCAGGTGGGCAAAATCAAGAGTTCCCAGGCACATCGAGAGGCCAGTGGTACAGTGAGGTGGAAACAGACCCGGCCCAGCAGAAAATTGCAATATAGCATTTCATACACAGGCACACCCTGTGCAATCATTTTTTTATAACGTTCACAGACACATTCCTGGAGAGAGGGCCTGGTGAACCAGGGTCAAAAGGCACCGGTGGATTCAGATAGCCAAGAAAATAAGTAGAGGAATTTGTTTGTGTGCTAATCACAGAGAATTTGCGGTGTTCTGGCTCCCTAGTGCCATATGTTTGCCAGATGAGTGATGGGAGTCTAGCGTGTGTGTGCGTGTGAGAGTGCGTGCGTGTCTGTATGTGTGTGCTTCTTGCTAACAACTCAATAATCTACTCCCAATGTAAAGCAGGACCAATGGTCGGATCCAGCCTTTTGGGGATTTATAAGTCCAAAAAAACTTAGCAAACACACAACATTATGAAGATCTTCGAAGTATCTTATGAAGAGAAGTTCTTATGAAAATAATTTCTTCTCCAAGTTTTCAAGATGGTGTTTAAATAGTGTTTTATATATATGCTATAGTTACAAGTGGATATTGCTAAACGAGGGCCCAGTTTTGCAATTAATTTTGTGTCACAGAGAATTTTTTGAGTGTAGACAAAATTCCTTATCCAGTCAGTAAAGAAAATTGAACCAGATTTGGCATTTGTCTGGCACATATGGCTTTCTTCTAACTCTGCAATACAGTATGTGGGCCAAACAGGGTCCAAATCTGGAAGACATGGGCTAGACATTAAATATATTGTTAGTTTGGCTGAGGCATGGGTCAAGTATTGCCCATTTTTATAATCAGGAGTTGGCACAGTCCTTTACTTCAATTTATTGTAGTACTTCGGTCAAGCATAATTACTTAAGTAGGCCTGAAAACAAAAAAATTGCTTTGGGGGGACAGGCATTCTCTTTTGTGTCTCTTTAATGTAGCCACACCAGAGTTTTTCTTAGGCTGTTTTACCCCTGTTTGACTTTTGTTGATTGCATTGTAAGTCCTTTTTTCTATATATAATTTTTTTTTTATTACAGTGAACACCTGTGTTTTTTAAAGTCTGCAATTTTAAGCCAACTTCGTTACCTTCTGTTCCAAAATCAATAAAAAAACTATTTGAGAACTTGAGAACATTCCTAACCTGCATTTGGGTCCAATCTGTCTTATTCATCACAATTATAATAAATTAAAATATTTTAATGGACACTTTGGCTTGACATGATTTGCACAGTGTCAATAGAAATTAGTGCCAATTATATTTTAGAATAAATTTTTCCCCAGTGTTTGTGTTAGGAATGTGCCTTGGAACAAGCCAAGAGGAGATTGAGTGAAGATTAACATATTTCATATTGAAGACACGCACATGTGTTCACAGAAACAAAGATCGAGGAGTGGAAGAAACCAATACACAGAGACCCTAATACACACATGTAACATTAACTCAGTTTGTTATTCAGTTAGTATACAAGGGTCCTTTTTACAGTTTTAGACTTTTACAAAAACTGGGAATAAATCAGGCGCAGTAAATTAGTCCATGAGATCAGGGTGGTGTTGGTGGGACCATGGCAGTTTGAACTAGTAATGATTTCAGTAACAATTATTTTTATGCATGAACTGTAGATTGTGCAAAAGAGTTTGCATCAAAAAGAAATGAAAAAGTTTTACAACTACAGACCTGTCAGGGACGGGCTTTTTACCAGCTCACAGATTAACTTCAACAAGAGACCCTAAACCAGAATCATGTTCTCAATCATAAATAGGAGGGCCATTCACTTTTCATCAATCTTCCTTTCATGTTGACCGTCGACAATCAATTTCCCCCTCCACCAATCTGCACTTTCCAACTTGCCGAAAACTTTTTTCAACTGTGTCTCTTGATCTGTGTTTTTTGACGGAGCTCCCCTTTATTTTCTAAACTGTAGATAGGACCATAGAATTATAATGCATATTCCTCTTTGCAACATACTTAGAAAATATCAAATTAACTTTCAGTCCTATTTGGACGATACTCAACTTTATTCTCCACCATATCCCATTCTTTGCTTGTTCCTCCAGAATTGTACCACTGAGAGAAAACAATGCATCTCAATTCTTCTAAAACTCAATAGCTCCAAAACTGAGAGGATCTAAAATGGCTCTAAATCTTCAAAATATAATAATCTGCAATCTCTCCCTCGATGGAATAACTTTAATAAAACATTCAAGGTGACAAGACATCTGTTAGTAGTAAACGAGGTAAAACGTTGCAATATTGCTGCATGAATCAGTATTAGTAATGTAAATGTAACCATTCATTTTTAATGAGTTAATGACGTTTTTTCAATACATTTAACAAGTTTCCTAAAATCTTAACAGGATTAGCACAACATCTGTCTAGGTAGGCTCTACAATTAACACTTTTTTGTTGCTTTGATATAAAACATTTAACACAAATTTCAAATGCTTGAACTTCTTTTCGCTCAAGCTCCACCAATACCAAAACTGTGATTTTAAAGCCAGATTTTTTCTCAATGTGTTGTGATTGACTAAATTTTGCTGTTGGAGGAAAACATTTGTTAGTGTTTTGAATACTGTATTATTGTATTTTGAAAATTAGTTTTTTTTACAATGAGGGGTTTTGAGAATGAAATTAACTGTTTTGCCAATTGTGTCTTTTAACTGATTCGTTGCGTTAAGAGTTAAGCAAACTTGTTAAATTTCTCTTAGCAATTGTAAAAAACTGTAATCATTCATATCTATGAATACACCTATTATTAACCTAATCAATGATTCATTTGTTATTGTTCAGTATCCTAATGATAAGGATATGCTGATGATATTCAGAAATACATCTTTCAGTAATTTTGCAGGTACGTGATCAACGGAATGTATGCAATAAAGGCATAACAGCTGGGTTACACTGCAATGGCTTATTATCAGATTTGACTATTCTACATCAAATAAATTGATAGATTGAGAAATAATACATCAATTCATTGCAATAAAATGTTTATTTATGTATTTGAATATTCTGACATTTGACTAATTAGATTAATTAGAATAAATAGATTAACCATTGTATCAAGCAGAAGGCGTGGGTTATTTTGACTGGTTTGTTGTGGAATAGAAGCCAGCTTTAACTACTTTTAATGCTAGTCTATACTTAGATATGCTCACCACCATTATGTCCTTGTACATATAGTTTCAAAATGACTTTGAAATTATTTATTAATACTAATTTCAGCATTTTTAAAAGCATTCTAAAATTTGTAGATTTCAGAGCCAGATATCAAACTGGCTAGACAATTTTTTTTCCCTGTTTGTGACTTTTTTTGTTAAAGGGAAGACAAGATGAATGCTTAAGTTGATGCTAATTATTATACTTATCTTTGTCTTTTCAAATAGTTACTAAAAACTACTGAATCATTATCAGTTTTAAGCCTGTTTACCACGATAAAGGCAAAATCTGAAGAAATGCAATAAAAATGTAGCAGTTTATCTTTCAATGACAGTTTAACAACATGCATCCCACTATTAATGATCTACTGAAACAGCAACAACAACATAAAAAAGAGTTTGAAACAGTATATCCCCTGCACTCTTCTCATGCCAATATATTTCACAAATCTAAACACTGTTTGCAATTCTGTTAAATAGGACATGTGGATCTGATTATAGCAACACATAAATCTAAACAAGCTTTTCCAACAGACTTTTTGAATCCCCAAAAGTGTTGAAAAAGTTTTTCAGTAGATCAGCATGGATAGCGTTCTTGGCTGTACGGTAACACATTCACACAGTTTCACCAACATTGTGTCGCCCCCTTGATATCACACCTTTTTAAGCAGACCACATGCAATTCACACAGTGCTTTTTTGGCAACATTCTTTGTTGCACAAAATGCCAGCCAGGCGTCTTTTTAATCTACACTGAGTGTTTGATTGCCCAAAAAGTTCCACCACCTCAGCTCATGAAGCCACCGGTGTTTAAGTTTCTAACAGCACGGTTGTAAAATTAAAGCACTTAGTTAATCACCAGTAAAGCCCATATGTTGATGTGTGCAATGTGATCCCACACGAAGCTGCCACTAGTGAACCACACTAAATTTTGATCGTTATTTTCTATATAAATCTCCTCTACCCCCTAACTTTAAATGATGACTTATCCTTCATTTTAAAGCCTGAGGTTTGCATTTTTGGTGGGACCTTATAAATCTTCTGTTTTAATTCATCCCTTAAGCATTTCCATTTTGAGAGTTAACTTATAGCACTACAGTAGCTGTTTTGCTGCAACATGCTGGATGTAATTCTTGGTATTTTATAAACAATAGGACCTGTATTGAGATCTATCCACATTATTCAGAGATGAAGAACAATAAACCAATCAAGCTGATTTGCAAGTCTTTCAAGTGAAAACACTCTGTGCGTGTAATAGTGCGTGCTTCCAAGGCTTTCAATCATTTGCTGATTTTATGGGATTTTTGTTTTCCTCACCATAACTGAAGACTGCAGGCTTAAGGCCCTCAAGATTTTGAAATTATGCTTCAATATTCTTTCCTGATTTAATAAGTTCTTAAACCCCACAAATCAATAATAATTATGGTTCCAGCAGTACATTTTCTATTAAAGTAAAGTGTGCACACACATGAAACTCATTCAATGCATGTTTTTCTGGCTGAATTGTTAGAGACTTGCACAGATTGCTGGTAAGGGTTTTCACCAGAAAGTTTCTCTTATTGTCTTATGGTCACACCAGAACATGAAACACTAGCAACAAAGAGATTGGAATCTAGGGAATTCAGTTTAATGATTACAGTTTTTAACAATTGCTAAGACAGTTTTCAATAGATTCAACAAGTTTCCTTAATTCCTAACGCACTGAATCAGTTAAAACGCACAATTGCCAAAACAGTTAATTTCATGCGCAACCCCCCCCCCCCCCCCCCCCCCCCCCGTTTAGCTTAAATGCATATTAAAATAACTAAAGTATTTTTGACCATGGATGCCTGTTTTTAGAGACTCTTAAAACAAAATAATGAAGCTTTCAAAATCAAACTAGGGAAGCTTTCTAATTCGATGAGCATTTATTTTGAAGTTGCAGGAGCCGCCTCTCACTACAGTTTTTCACAATTGCTAAGACAGTTTTTTCAATACATTTAACTAGTTTGCTTAACTCTTAACACATCAACTCAGTTAAAACACACAATTGGCAAAACAGTTATTTTCCTTCTCAAAACCCCCCACTGTAAACAAAACTCCAAAACTCTTTTTCAAAATACAATAATACAGTTTTCAAATCACTAACATATGTTTTTTCCGACAGCAACATTTAGTCAATCATAACACATTGAGAAAAAATTTGGTTTAAAAATTATATAGTTTTGGTATTGGTGGAGCTTGAGTGTAAAAGAAGTTCAAGGATTTGAAATGTGTGTTAACTGAATGCATTTTGTATCAAAGCAACAAAAAATGTGTCAATTGTATCGTCTACCTCAACTGATGTTGTGCTAATTGTGTTAAGAGTTTACGAAAGTTGTTAAATGTATTGAAAAAACTGTCTTAGCAATTGTGAAAAACTGTAAGAGCGAATCAGACAAAAAGGAACAGTATCAAAACTCTCAGGAGACGGCAGGACACACCGCACAGGACCTGACACTTGTCGTTTGAATTTAGTAGATCGGATAGGTTTGCTTGTGAAACAAAAACATACTTATCAAATAAATTTATTCTTTAGAAAAAAATATGAAAGAAACCAGAAATAAATTTCAAATTAAAAATTGTTTTGAGCATTCCCACAAAAAGAGTGGGAGGTAGATTTAAATTAGGATTCTGAAAGTGTTGTAAAACCCCCTTTTTTCAGCATGGTGTATTCATGAACTAAAGCACACACGTCAGAAGAGAGCCTGCTACACACACTACACACATGAGGAGAGGGCTTGCTACACACACTACACACATGAGGAGAGGGCTTGCTACACACAAGAGGACAGGGCTTGCTACACACACTACACACATGAGGAGAGGGCTTGCTACACACACTACACACATGAGGAGAGGGCTTGCTACACACAAGAGGACAGGGCTTGCTACACACACTACACACATGAGGAGAGGGCTTGCTACACACACTACACACATGACAAGAGGGCTTGCTACACACAAGAGGAGAGGGCTTGCTACACACTCTACACACATGAGGAGAGGGCTTGCTACACACACTACACACATGAGGAGAGGGCTTGCTACACACACTACACACATGAGGAGAGGGCTTGCTACACACACTACACACATGAGGAGAGGGCTTGCTACACACACTACACACATGAGGAGAGGGCTTGCTACACACACTACACACATGAGGAGAGGGCTTGCTACACACACTACACACATGAGGAGAGGGCTTGCTACACACAAGAGGAGAGGGCTTGCTACACACACTACACACATGAGGAGAGGGCTTGCTACACACACTACACACATGAGGAGAGGGCTTGCTACACACAAGAGGACAGGGCTTGCTACACACACTACACACATGAGGAGAGGGCTTGCTACACACACTACACACATGAGGAGAGGGCTTGCTACACACAAGAGGAGAGGGCTTGCTACACACTCTACACACATGAGGAGAGGGTTTGCTACACACACTACACACATGAGGAGAGGGCTTGCTACACACACTACACACGAGGAGAGGGCTTGCTACACACACTACACACATGAGGAGAGGGCTTGCTACACACACTACACACATGAGGAGAGGGCTTGCTACACACAAGAGGAGAGGGCTTGCTACACACACTACACACATGAGTAGAGGGCTTGCTACACACACTACACACATGAGGAGAGGGCTTGCTACACACACTACACACATAAGGAGAGGGCTTGCTACACACACTACACACATGAGGAGAGGGCTTGCTACACACATGAGGAGAGGGCTTGCTACACACACTACACACATGAGGAGAGGGCTTGCTACACACACTACACACATGAGGAGAGGGCTTGCTACACACACTACACACATGAGGAGAGGGCTTGCTACACACACTACACACATGAGGAGAGGGCTTGCTACACACAATAGGAGAGGGCTTGCTACACACTCTACACACATGAGGAGAGTGCTTGCTACACACACTACACACATGAGGAGATGGCTTGCTACACACACTACACACATGAGGAGAGGGCTTGCTACACACAAGAGGAGAGGACTTGCTACACACACTACACACATGAGGAGAGGGCTTGCTACACACAAGAGGAGAGGGCTTGCTACACACACTACACACATGAGGAGAGGGCTTGCTACTCACACTACACACATGAGGAGAGGGCTTGCTACACACAAGAGGAGAGGGCTTGCTACACACTCTACACACATGAGGAGAGGGTTTGCTACACACACTACACACATGAGGAGAGGGCTTGCTACACACACTACACACATGAGGAGAGGGCTTGCTACACACACTACACACATGAGGAGAGGGATTGCTACACACACTACACACATGAGGAGAGGGCTTGCTACACACACTACACACAAGAGGAGAGGGCTTGCTACACACAAGAGGAGAGGGCTTGCTACACACACTACACACATGAGTAGAGGGCTTGCTACACACACTACACACATGAGGAGAGGGCTTGCTACACACAAGAGGAGAGGGCTTGCTACACACACTACACACATGAGGAGAGGGCTTGCTACACACACTACACACATGAGGAGAGGGCTTGCTACACACTCTACACACATGAGGAGAGGGCTTGCTACACACACTACACACATGAGGAGAGGGCTTGCTACACACACTACACACATGAGGAAAGGGCTTGCTACACACACTACACACATGAGGAGAGGGCTTGCTACACACACTACACACATGAGGAGAGGGCTTGCTACACACAATAGGAGAGGGCTTGCTACACACTCTACACACATGAGGAGAGGGCTTGCTACACACACTACACACATGAGGAGATGGCTTGCTACACACACACTACACACATGAAGAGAGGGCTTGCTACACACAAGAGGAGAGGGCTTGCTACACACACTACACACATGAGGAGAGGACTTGCTACACACACTACACACATGAGGAGAGGGCTTGCTACACACAAGAGGAGAGGGCTTGCTACACACACTACACACATGAGGAGAGGGCTTGCTACACACAAGAGGAGAGGGCTTGCTACACACTCTACACACATGAGGAGAGGGCTTGCTACACACATGAGGAGAGGGCTTGCTACACACAAGAGGAGAGGGCTTGCTACACACTCTACACACATGAGGAGAGGGTTTGCTACACACACTACACACATGAGGAGAGGGCTTGCTACACACACTACACACATGAGGAGAGGGCTTGCTACACACACTACACACATGAGGAGAGGGCTTGCTACACACACTACACACATGAGGAGATGGCTTGCTACACACACACTACACACATGAGGAGAGGGCTTGCTACACACAAGAGGAGAGGGCTTGCTACACACACTACACACATGAGGAGAGGACTTGCTACACACACTACACACATGAGGAGATGGCTTGCTACACACACTACACACATGAGGAGAGGGCTTGCTACACACACTACACACATGAGGAGAGGGCTTGCTACACACACTACACACATGAGGAGAGGGCTTGCTACACACACTACACACATGAGGAGAGGGCTTGCTACACACAATAGGAGAGGGCTTGCTACACACTCTACACACATGAGGAGAGGGCTTGCTACACACACTACACACATGAGGAGATGGCTTGCTACACACACACTACACACATGAGGAGAGGGCTTGCTACACACAAGAGGAGAGGGCTTGCTACACACACTACACATGAGGAGAGGACTTGCTACACACACTACACACATGAGGAGAGGGCTTGCTACACACAAGAGGAGAGGGCTTGCTACACACACTACACACATGAGGAGAGGGCTTGCTACACACACTACACACATGAGGAGAGGGCTTGCTACACACACTACACACATGAGGAGAGGGCTTGCTACACACACTACACACATGAGGAGAGGGCTTGCTACACACTCTACACACATGAGGAGAGGGCTTGCTACACACACTACACACATGAGGAGAGAGCTTGCTACACACAAGAGGACAGGGCTTACTACACACAAGAGGAGAGGGCTTGCTACACACACTACACACATGAGGAGAGGGCTTGCTACACACAAGAGGAGAGGGCTTGCTACACACTCTACACACATGAGGAGAGGGCTTGCTACACACACTACACACATGAGGAGAGGGCTTGCTACACACAAGAGGAGAGGGCTTGCTACACACTCTACACACATGAGGAGAGGGCTAGCAACACACAAGAGGACAGGGCTTTCTACACACTACACACATGAGGAGAGGGCTTGCTACACACAAGAGGACAGGGCTTGCTACACACACTACACACATGAGGAGAGGGCTTGCTACACACAAGAGGAGAGGGCTTGCTACACACACTACACACATGAGGAGAGGGCTTGCTACACACATGGTTCATATAAGCTCCCATCTTGTGTGTATATTTAGTATGCTTTTTAAGCAAATAACCGCGTGCTGATTGGGTAGCTCACAGTTTTTAGTCTTGAATATTAACAGAAACCTAGTGACATCAGGCCATTTTTGATCTTTCACAGATTTGGTCAACATTTCCTGTCAAATCAAGATGTTAAAAAAATGGTAGCTCAAAACAAAAAGTGACCTTTTTAAAGGTTTAAAGTCTTCAGCTGAAGCGTCACGGTGGCACAGTGGGTAGCACGGTTGTCTCACAGCAAGAAGGTCGCTGGTTCTAGGCTCGGCTGGGGCAGGTGGCAGTTCTGTGTGGAGTTTGCATGTTCCCCGTGATCGTGTCCCCCGTGATCGTGTGGGTTTTCTCCGGGTGCTCCGGTTTCCCCACAAGTCCAAAGACATGCAGTATAAGTGAATTGAGTAAGAACAATTGTCCATAGTGTTAAAGAGTGAATGTGTGTGTGAATGTTTCCCAGCGATGGGTTGTGGCTGGAAGGGCATCCGCTGCGTAAAACACATGCCAGAGAGTTGGCAGTTCATTCCGCTGTGGCGACCCCAAAAGGGAAGAAAGCCGACATGAATATAAATGAATGAGTCTTCAGCAGACAGACATACTAATGTATACATATAAATGTAACAAAAACCCAATATCACAAATATTTTTCCTTTTATATTCTGTTGACTACGAAAATGATGACATCAACAAGCAAGCTAAACAATTCTAACCCGAAATAACCAAAGGACTCATTTATAAATCACGAGAACATTCCAAAATCTGTCTATAACACCAACAGATGTACATGTCATTAAAAGCTGTATCTTTTTTTGTCTCTTGTGGGTTTAACCCAAAATCTACACCAATTTAAAAGGAAATGACTTGTAGTCCAAACGAGTAAATACATGTATTTTGTTAAAGTATAGGGGCCAATAAACCCAATACTGACTTAAAGTAATAGACTGCTGCTCATTCAAACAATACTGCTGCAGAAATTTCAAAGGCTGTAAAAACATCAAATAGGATTTCATAATGCTGAATAACCAGCAGTTTTATGGACAAGCCTCTGCAATGCTTGAATCCCAGTGGACTGATACAAATGTATTTCACAAGCTTAACAATGAAATGAAAACTATTTTTTTAATAATTATGCTGTCCAGGACAGTCATAAAAAGTTTCATGTTCTTATATTTTTTCCAAAACCACGCTTTTATGTAAAAACCTGTAAAATACACCTCTTCTTGCTCCTACCAAATCTCAGATGAAAAAAAAACGCTGGCTCCATTTAACTGGACACTTTCAATGCACCATGTGTTACCACTTTTTATGCCAAATCTTTTTTTTTTCTTCTTTTGAATGGCTAAGGGATTCCGGACAGCTCGAAGACTGATTATAAGCTTATACTGTAACAAAAATTAGGCTACAGCATAGCTGATTTGGACAGAGACTTTCTTTTTTTAGTTTGTTAAACACGAAGACGTTATACATGTAAGAAACACTCTTCAAAACATTCTTTGTTTTATTTGCTATTGATAAGGGCTCCCCAGAATTTTCCCTACAGAGGTATATGTTGATTTTGGTAATGAACCAATTGTAATCATTTATTGGGGAAATTTGTTCAAATGGATTTGAATCAATGAGCATGGTAATAAAGGAGAAATTTTTTTTTCAAAACACTTCAAAATCAAATATAAATGCAACTTAAGGCCTTAATTAATATAAAAGGGTTACTATCCCCAATATAACAATCAGGTAATTTTAGGCCTTAAGATAAAGAGGCCGATTTGTTTGTTACTGTACATGTAAACAATGGTGGAACTTTGGTCTGCAGACTGAGCAGATGGGATTATCAATGGGAAGCTGAGGGTTGCCTGCTTATTTCCTCGAACAGTAAAGATTTAAATGCAAATAGCTGAGGTTAAATGGCTAATTTTATCTTATGATCCTTCCACAATAAATTGCCTACCAAAACAAAGTCAATGAAGTCTTGTTGTCAATGAAGAAACATGTTTAAGCACTGTTAAAAGTATCTTAGTTGCGTTCCAACTTCATGTGAACATGTTTCTTTGAGTTATAGCTACAGCCCTGAAGTTAGGCAACTTTATTAGTGGCCCTCTTATGGAAGCGGAAAGATGCAAAAACTTTAGTTGTGTGATGGCCTTTCTTTTATTTTAGGTAATAATATAGGTCCTCCTCAGTATTTTCCACTTATTCCAGCAGACGTAAACTACACATACACTGACCCATAAGTAGTACAATGCTAGTAAAACTAATGAAGTGTCATTACATTCCCAAAGTTGTCACAGATAATCTACTTGTTACTACCATATAACTACAAATAATTATTGAAAAGATCACTGCCACTATTAGTGATTACTCACTAACCCTTTAACACTGGAGGTGTCGCCGGTGACACAATAGTGACTTCCGCACTTTAAACTACCGCAGCTCTGGTTCTTTTCAGAATCTGAAAGCTGAGAAACGGTTCTTTAGACTGATATTATATTCATTACGATAATGACAACATGGCTTGTGTGCCAGGAGCGGAAAGTTTGTGGAACGTATAAGAGCGTTGACGGATGAGTGATTGATCACCTTTGAATGCCTCTAAAATACATTAGCTGTGTTTAACCCTTGTGTGGTGTTCATATTATTGTTACTCAGGTGGTGCTTGCGGGTCTCGTTTGGACCCATTGCATTTTGGCGCTTTTAATTCACACAATCACACAATTTTATTTTAAAATGTAAAATGTTATGTTTATGTGTGATTTATGTTTGTGTGGGAAGAGAGAATTAAGATAAAGAATCTACCATTTTCACACTTTAACATGCCCCGGGTCCAGTAGAGCCGAACACCTTGTGTGTAATATAAATGTGTAGGGGGGGTGTACGTGTGGGGTCATAAAAAATCTGTTCTGATATATGTTTTTCACAGGAAATGAGCCAAGGCCAGTGAATCTCAGCTTCAAATAATAAATGTTTGTTTAATTTTTCTTTTGATGAAAACTGAAAATGGGTCCCACAGACCCGAACACCATACAGTTAAGAGGTGATTTAATTTTAAATAATATATTTTTAGTATAGGCACTCTTTTTGTTTTTGTTGTAGTTATAGGTTTATTAGTGTTAGATTGTCTGTTTTTTTACTGTGTTTGCATTCATGTTTTTGCTGCGTCTGTGATTATGTCGCATGTTCACTTCTTCTCTTCTTTTCTTCCATGCATTCTGAATGAAATTAACTATTTTGCCAATTCTGTGTTTTAACTGATTCGGTGCGTTAGGATTTAAGCAAACTTGTTAAATGTATTGAAAAAAGCTGTTTAAGCAATTGTAAAAAAAAATGTAACTTTGATGCAATTCAATGTTGTGTATTAGCTGGTTTGTGTTTTTTATTGGCAAATCCTTGAATAGATTGGTGTTTGTTTAAATTTGGCAAGATCTTTCCCCAAGATCTTTGACATTTCTGCATCTGTGGGCCTAGGATAGTGCTGAAATTGGCTGTAACATGCATCTTCAGTCAGATTATTTTTGTGTCAACATACAAGGGTGTTGTCAAAGAATAATAACAGTTTCCTTCCTGCCTCTATGGTTCGAGGATATGGCTATTTAAACACTGAAAAGCAAAGACATACATTCAAGGGGAAAATAACTTTTTGTGTTACAAAAAATTACAGTTTTATCTAAAGTTTGGGAAGATTTGTCAAATTTTGACACAATTCTTTGCTGTTTACATAGTTGTGCAAATTCAAAAGATGCTCAACTTGACATGTTATACAGTTAAAATTGATTGCTGTATCTGATAAAAATGTTTGGAAGCAGTAAATGATTGTCAATATGTCTTTCAGTTTCCATTCCAGATGTCCAGTCTCAATCAGTCTTGCTTTACAGTGTTATTTCTGGGCTCGTTTGTGTGCTTCAAGCCAGTGAAACCCATCATCAAAGCACTTGTCCCAACGAGGATATTGGCTGAACACCACTCTTTTTTCTATCCTGAGTCCCTGCTGACTTTGGGGCTTTAGGGGCAGGAAGCTGAGTCCCAGGCTTACCTTGCTGGAAACCAAACCCAGAACTCCTTCTTGTTGGGCCTGAATCTGAGTTCAAGTCCATCAACAGGATCCAAGGGTTGCAGTGGTTCTATACTGCAGGACTAGCCTTCAAGCAAAACTGTTCTCTGATCGCATTGGGTGGGTGTCTTTTGGATGAAGGTGCTGAAATATTTCCTGTCATCGTTGCTGCTTGCACTGAAAAAAAAAACCCCTCTGCTACAGACATTAGGCCTAGTATTTGCAGAAACTATTATGAAAGGAAAGGAAAAGGATTGCTTGAATGAAATATCATTCAGAGAGTCGAATATCCAATATTCATAGACTATATAAATCCACTGACTTGCAAGTACAGTCTGATTACTGAATATTTTTAACATTTGCAGATAGTAATTACTTTCTTGGTCGATGTTAAAAACAAAAGCTTGCGTAAAAAAAACAAAAGGTTTCATTATGCTCTAGGTGGGCTGGGCAATAATTCTATATCGAAAATTGTTGTCGATATACATTTTTTCGATAAGATGATAGAGAGGTCGATAGAGGTTTCGATAACATCCTGACCAACACATTTACTAACGCCACTTCAGGGTTTGTACCAGAACCATTTTTCAGTGTTTATATTAGCTCCAGAGTAGCATGAGGTAACACTTCCTATTGAGGTAGTTACATGAAGCGGTCTACTGGAAGACCAATCCGAAGCTAAGCTTTACTAAGCTCTCGATTACAGACATATTTTATAGCATATGGAGATACCTAAACCTAAAACAAAGAGATTGCTCGTCAAAATTATTGTCTGTTTTATTTCGCTTTCATTGGTACAGTTTTTGGAAAATCATAACTCATTGAGAAAAAATTTGACATTAAAATGACAGTTTTGGTGTTGGTGGAGCTTGTGTGTAAAAAGAGGTTGAAACATTTGAAATGTGTGTTAACTGTACGCATTTTGTAGTAAACCAACAAAAATGTGTTAATTGTATCACCTACCTAGAAGGATGTTGTGCTAATCGTGTTACGTTTATGAAACTTGTTAAATGTATTGAAAAAAGGGACATAGCAATTGTGAAAAACTGTAAATCCTCATCTCATAAAGGAGAACATAGACACCAAATAAATTCAACTTTACAGCTTAAAATAGCCCAATAAAAAGTTTTTAAAGGCTTTTTTAGCAAAGTATACAGAATTTTGCATACAACAAAAGTGGAAGTTTTGGAAATCATTAGGCTATGTGTCACGGATCACAGAAGGTAGAGGCAAAAGGTATAATTCACACAGTGTTTATTAAACACAATAATCTTCGTACCGAAGTACTAGCAACAGTTCAATGTAGAATCAAGGTGGTCATTAGCATTACTTCCCTTGAGCAGAGCAAGCCGTTAACAGGGGTTAGTCTCTGGGTGCAACGAGTAGCAGAAGGTCTTGGCAGAAGATCGGGATGAGAAGACGGAGAGAGATGCAATCCTGTGAAGATGATACCTGACAATGAGTGAACGGAGTGGGTGAGTCTTTATAGTGTGGTGTTGATGACTGGAACAGATGAAGGTGATGAGTGCCCAGGTGTGTCTGATTAGTAAACGGGTGATTGAGTGCGTTGTGTATTGGCTGGAGAATGTGACTGGTGATCGGGGCTAATAGAACGTGCAGGGGGTGTGACAGTACCCCCCCCTCCACGGGTGACTCCTGGCACCCTGGACCGGCGGCGTGGACGGCCGCGACCTCGAGGAGCCGGACGGTTGGGATGTTGCGAGGAGAGAGGGATCTAAGATGTCCTCCCGGGGTGTCAATGACCGCTCCTCGGGACCGAATCCTTCCCAGTCGACTAAGTATTGGAGTCGGCCGCCCCACCGCCGGGAGTCGAGGATTTCCTTGACCTGGTAGATGTTCTTACCCACGACTTCGGGTTGTGCTGGAGGGGGAGGCAGCTCTGGGTCTGTGGAAGGAGGAGAGACAGGATCAGTGAAGGGTTTAAGGAGTGAAACATGGAAGGCAGAAGGAATACGGGAATGAGGTGGCAGATTGAGGCGGTAGGTGACAGGGTTTATCTGGGAGTGGATAGTGTATGGCCCTATGTAGCGGGGACTCAGCTTCCTACAGGGCAGTCGGAGACGGATGTTCTGGGTTGACAACCACACTTTGTCCCCGGGTTGGTATACTGGGTTGGGTAACCTTCGGCGGTTAGCTGCATCGGTATGTCTCCGTACTGCCCGTTGGAGGTGGACGTGAGCTGAGCCCCATACCCTCTCGCTCTCCTGGAATCAATGGTTTACCGCGGGCACATCCGAGACTTCGCCGGTCCACGGAAACAGTGACGGTTGGTACCCTAAAACACACTGAAAGGGGGTTAGTCCCATGGAGGCCTGACGAAGGGAATTCTGGGCATACTCTGCCCACGGTAAGTACTGGCTCCAGGTGTTCTGGTGATGGGCACAGTAGGTCCGGAGGTAGCGAGAGATTTCTTGAATCTTACGTTCGGTCTGTCCGTTAGTCTGTGGATGGTAGCCGGACGAAAGACTGATGGATGTACCTAGCAGCTGGAAGAAGGCCCGCCAGACCCTGGAAATAAACTGAGGTCCTCGGTCGGAGACGATATTCTCGGGGAGACCATAGTTGCGAAAGACGTGATTAAATAGTGCTTCAGCGGTTTCTAAGGCAGTAGGTAGGGCTTTGAGCGGGATGAGCTTGCACTGTTTGGAGAATCTGTCGACGACCACCAATATGGTGGTGTGACCCCGTGATGGAGGCAGGTCTGTAGCGAAGTCGATACCAATGTGGGTCCAGGGTCGGCGGGGAATAGGTAATGGCTGGAGTTTGCCTTCAGGCAGACGGTGAGGAGTGGTGGTTACGGCGCAGACCGAACATCCCCGGACATACTGGGCAACGTCCTTGGCCATACCCGGCCACCAGTATTTCCCACGTAGGATCGAGAGGGTTCGCCTGCTGCCCGGATGTCCTGAACCGAGGGAGGTGTGCGTACTTTCGAGGAGGGTGAGACGGTGACTGGACGGAACGTAAGTTGAATCGGGTGGTAGACCCGGAGGGGCTGGCTCCTCGAGAGTGGCGGTTCGGATTTCATCGTCAATCTTCCACAGGATGGGAGCGACGGAGATGGAGGGTGGTAGTATGGGTTCGGGAGCATCTAGAACGGGATTTGGTGAGTAAAGGCGGGAAAAGGCGTCCGCTTTACAGTTTTTGCTCCCCGGCTGGTATGTGATAGAGAAATTAAACCTGGCGAAGAATAGTGACCACCGAGCTTGGCGGGCGTTCAGGCGTTGGGCATTTCGTAGATACTGGAGATTTTTATGATCCGTGATGACGGTAAAAGGGAATCTTGCTCCTTCCAGCCAGTGTCGCCATTCCTCAAGGGCCAGCTTGATGGCTAGTAACTCACGGTCCCCTATGCCATAGTTCTGCTCAGCAGAAGTGAGTTTACGGGAATAGTACGCACACGGATGGAGAGCTTTGGGTTTGTTAGACCATTGGGAGAGTACGGCCCCCACTCCTACGTCTGCCGCATCGACTTCGACGGGTAACGTAGGATCAGGATGTCTGAGGATGGGTGCTGCGGTGAATTTGCTCTTGAGGAGTCGGAAGGCGCGATCCACCTCGGAGCTCCAGACGATGGTTCGCCGACCCCCCTTGAGGAGTGATGACAAGGGTGAGGATATGGTACTGTAGTTCTTTATGAAGCGTCGATAGAAGTTGGCAAATCCAAGGAAGCGCTGGAGCTCCTTGACGGTTTGGGGTACCTTCCAGTTGTTTACGGCGTCCACCTTGGCGTTCTCCATCTGGACCCCTGCAGCGGAGATCACGTAGCCGAGAAAGGAGATGGTGGATCGGTGGAACTCGCATTTTCCGGCTTTCAGATAGAGTCGATGCTCACGGAGACGTTGCAACACTTGGCTGACTTGGTCACGGTGGTCTTCCAGATTACGGGAATAGATGAGGATGTCGTCAATGTATACAATTACGCATTTGTGGAGGAGGTCTCTGAAGATTTCGTTCATATAGTTTTGGAAAATCGATGGGCTGTTTGCTAACCCATAGGGCATTACCAAGTATTCATAGTGACCTGTAGGGGTTATGAAGGCGGTCTTTCACTCATCTCCTTCTCGAATACGGATCAGGTTGTACGCGCTGCGGAGATCCAGCTTGCTAAACACTCGCGCCTCCCGAAGTTCCTCAAGAGCTGCGGGTACAAGTGGTAAAGGGTAAGCGAATTTTACCGTAGCCTCGTTCAACCCCCGATAATCAATACAGGGCCTAAGTCCTCCGTACTTCTTGGTCACGAAAAAGAAGCTCGATGCGGCAGGAGACTTGGATGGTCGGATGAAACCTTGGCTGATGGCTTCGTTGATGTAGCTCTCCATCGCCTCGTGTTCAGGACGGGAGAGAGGGTAGATACGACCGTGCGGTAGCTTGGCATTGGGCAGCAGGTCGATGCTACAGTCGTAGGGCCGGTGAGGAGGAAGTTGTGCGGCACGTTCCTTACTGAAGACATCTAGGAAGGCGTGGTAGGTGGAAGGAACGTGCCGAGTGAGGTCCGTTGAAGAGTGATCTTAGGCGGTTGAGTGAAGGGGAAGAGATGACTGGTGGTTCGACGAGTGACGAGTGTGATCCTTGCAGGTCTTGCTCCAGCCGAGAATCTGTCCAGTGCCCCAATCGATGGTGGGTTGGTGTTGGACCAACCAAGGTCGACCCAACACAATATCGACATTGGCCCTGGGCAACACTAAGAGGTGGAGTTTCTCCCGGTGGTCTGGGGAAATCGTTAGAATGACCTGATGGGTCCGACGGGTGATCTGGCCTTCGCCCAATGGTGAGTTTTGAATAGTGTAAATGCGATACCGGGTTTCGTTGATTACTGTCGGGAGGCGATGTTTACTAATGAAGTTCGTGGAGATGAAGTTCCCAGCGGCTCCGGAGTCCACCAGGACATTAACAGGAAAATCACAAGAGTTCATTGTTAGAGTGGCTTGCAGATGAGGAATTTTACACATTGATGGAGTAATGGAACAGGCACTCACCATTGGACGAGGAGGGCGAACTGGACAGCAGGAGAGTAGATGGGATGCTTCTCCGCAGTACAGGCAGAGTTGGAGACGGAGTCGTCGGTGGCGTTCCGCGGAGGTAAGGTGGTAGGCATCCGTGATCATAGGCTCCTCTGAGTCGGGTGGTGAGGAAGCAGGGTGAAGACGAGGGGCTCCGATGGTGGTGAGTGATGGTGAAGGGTGAGGATGAACTGGTGCTCTATGGGGAATGGTATGGATGGAACAAGCGTTGAGGTGCTGGGAGAGGCTGATGGCTTTTCGGATGAACACCTCAAGGTCCACGTTATCATCGTAAATGACAAGATGTTGGCGAACGTTGGGGGTCAATCCTCGCCGGTATGCGGCTAACAACGCTACTTGGTTCCACCCACTACTGGCGGCGAGAGTGCGGAACTGAAGAGTGTACTCGTGGATGGTTAGCTTTCCTTGGGTGAGTGAGATGAGTTCGTCGTGGACTGATAGTGAAGTGAGTGCTGTGCCGAATACCTCCTTAAGGTGCTCGGTGAAGGAGCGATAAGAGTGAAGGACTGGGTTGCTGGCGTTCCAGAGGGCGTTTGCCCATTGCAGTGCTTGACCGGTGAGGAGAGAGATTACGAAGGCAATCTTGGAGATTTCGTTGGGGAAGGATTTGGAGTTGGTCTCGATATACAGCGAGCATTGCAGTATAAATCCAGCACAGGCTTGAGGATCGCCAGCATAACTGGCGGGACGGGAAAGAGCTGACCTCGACATCGCGAGCGGATTCGTTGGAGGATTCACGGGCTGCTGGCTCAGCGCCGCTGCATCCGGGTATGAGTCAGCGGGGCTCCCGGAAGTATTAGCGAGACCGTCCATGTTCCGGGAATCTTTTATTCGGTCAGGTATCCTGTCATGGATCACAGAAGGTAGAGGCAAAAGGTATAATTCACACAGTGTTTATTAAACACAATAATCTTCGTACCGAAGTACTAGCAACAGTTCAATGTAGAATCAAGGTGGTCGGTAGCATTACTTCCCTTGAGCAGAGCAAGCCGTTAACAGGGGTTAGTCTCTGGGTGCAACGAGTAGCAGAACGTCTTGGCAGAAGATCGGGATGAGAAGACGGAGAGAGATGCAATCCTGTGAAGATGATACCTGACAATGAGTGAACGGAGTGGGTGAGTCTTTATAGTGTGGTGTTGATGACTGGAACAGATGAAGGTGATGAGTGCCCAGGTGTGTCTGATTAGTAAACGGGTGATTGAGTGCGTTGTGTATTGGCTGGAGAATGTGACTGGTGATCGGGGCTGATAGAACGTGCAGGGGGTGTGACACTATGCAGGAGTAAGAGGAACCCATTAGTACAGAGCTACCAGAGAACTCACAACCTCAAGGGTTTATTACATGTAATTTATTTAGTCTAAATGTTCAGTTGTGATTATAAAATATTCTATAACAGTAACAGTAACATATTGAGAAAATATAGTAATAAGAATTTCTTGAAAGTAAGAGTTTTTACAAGAAAATAAATATTGGGAAAAGCCAAGGGCATAATGTTGCTGTTAATGTGGCTAAACTAATATTAAGCAAATTTTAAGCTTAAAAAAAGAAAGAAAACTGGCACGTGCAGTAAAATCAAATTGTTCTGAACCCACACAACCTCTAGAGATAAAAACTTTCATTCAAGTTCCATTCGCCACTTTAAAAAACATTTATCTTTTAAAATCCCTCCCTTGGTCATTATAAAAGCCAGAAATTTGCATAAGTTTAATGTGAAAAGCTTGGCTTGTAACTTCTCCTAGTAACTTGGCAATAGACCAATTTCCTCTCAGATCAATGAATCAAAGTGTGATGTACTTTGATGTGTGGCTCTTTATAGTAACATCACAGAGAAGATTGTCCGGTTTGAATAAACTTCTTGAAAAAACATTTTCAGTCTGTTCCAATGGATGTGAACATAAAGGATGAACAATGAAATTGTTTGGAGAGACTGACTCCCCAATTAGTCACAGGACCTGCTTTGAAAACAGGTTCAAATTAAACAAATCCGAACCCTTTGGCAGTTGCTTGTCTCCTAATCTGAGTGACTATGGATGGCAAGAAGAGGATATGGAAAAACTGACTGAGCTGAAGCCAGGCCTGTGGAATGACAGCATGGAAATCAATGCCAGGTTTAAGATCTCCGACAAACATCCATTTTCCGCCCTGATAGTGACAGCAGTGGGAACTTCCTGCCTGAGTGGTATTCTCAGTGACAGAGTTAATCCCATTGAAGAGCAACTCGGTGAGAAATTGGTTTACTCACAGATGCAATTTAATGTTGTATATACTAATGAAAACATACTCTGAGGTAATAAAGGCATACCCCCCTTCTTGGTTTAAAATGAATTGTTGTGAAACGTTACAATTTTGCAAACTACAAACTCTACAACCTACTATACTTAGTAAAAAAAACTTTCCATTTACAGAATTCTTATCCCAACAATTCTTATCCCCTATCCTAACTATACGATGCAGAAATCTAAAACAAATGTAGATGAATCTTACAGCGGAAGTCTTGCTCACTTTCACATCTGCTGTTATTAATGTACAGATAGTTTCAGGTATTATTAAGCGGCATATTTATGAAAAAGGAAGCAATATAAATACATTAAACATTTGGCCAATCAGAAAACAGTGAACATTTGCAGATACAAAAGTACCCCTCCTTCCAAATTAGACAAAATGGCTCGATGAACTGTGATTTAAATCAAAACAATAACAGTTTTTATTGTAAAAAAGCATAACAAAAATCTCTACTGTTTGTCCATGACAAAAAGCGAATAACTTTTAAGATATTGTTAACCTACCCTAATGAAATCCAGTATTTTTGTGCAATATATTTGTGGGACACAAAGATTTCATAGCTTGTCCAAGCCAGAAAAAATTACTAATAATGATGGGACTTGGCAATAGGACAGTAATATTACAATGAAATCTGCTCCTTCTGAGCCAGTTTTAATTGATAAATTATAATTTTGACCCTCAAACCCTTTGACCCATTAAGTGAATGCTGGTATTATGTTGTAAAACAGTGAGTCATGCGAAACCTGAATAACTCTGGCTTAGATTCAGACCTCCAGGGTCTCCTCCTCAGCTGGGGGCAAGATTTTGCAATTTCTGTGTTGCTTTCTGAAGAGATTGTTTTATCCTATGTTAGTCATGGTTGACAGGATTCATCAGGCTTTCATCAGAAAATGTATCCAATCCTAACATGTTGAAATGACTATTATTTTTTAAGTATTGCATGATTAAAGGCTTTTCAGTAGCCACAAACATTCAGTTTCTCAGAAAATTATATTCTTAGATATATTCTTCTTTAAAGAAAGTCTGCAGAAAAGCTGTCAAACAGTACTTATAATATATACTCGCTATTATAATAGGATTTTATAAATTGTCTAGGGAAAACTGATGTCTAAAGTGGGCTTAAATGTAAGATACTTTTGTATACTTGAAGCTACACTAATCATTATTATATTTCAAGAATAGTTAACTTGAAGTATGTTATTTTAGAATGTGTAGATTTGTATTTTATTGCATTTTAAATTTAAAAAGTAAATACATTGTAGAAAATCTCAAATTGAAGTGTTTAGTATACTTTTATATCCTAAAGTGGAACAACTTAAAGTTTATTTAAAATACTTAAAAGTACAATATATGGCTGTTAATGAGCATGAATACCTTAATTTGATAAATACACATAATGTAGCTTAAAATGAATTTAAACCTAATATGGAAATAAAATGTATTCTTTTAAAATATACTTCTAGTGTATGATTTGGCAGTAAATTGTTAAAGATAAAAATATGTATAAAATATATGTTTAGTATATGTGATAGTGTAGTGACAAATAAAGGCTATATCAATTACACAATAATGTGTTATATATAATAACACAATAACATGTTATATATTGTATAATATATAACAATACACACATGTATCCTTTTTGATGGATAGCAGCTTTTTCCAAACAGAAAAAAAAAGAAATACCTTAAACATTTCTGAAACTTTATTTGGATTCTTTTAATTAGCTTAATAGTATCACTCTGATCTTGGCTGTCAGAACAAAGCAAACGAATAACTCAGGCTTTTGCTTGTTTTCTGGAAAAGAAACAAACATTGACATGTCATGGCAGCTGTGCAACATTACCACAAACAGTCAGATACAGCCCCCAATGACTTCATTAGCACTCTAAACCAAAGTCTTAAAAACTGAGAGACTACAGAAAAAGAGAAGGAAAATGCCAGTGCTATATGTGAAAGTGCTACATTAGATTGGGTTAAACATTGTTTAGCTGAAGTTCACCAGGTCTAAAATCCAAAGCTTAATAGCAACCATTTTGCACAATTTTTATGTGTTTTATTTGATACTGAAACAATTTATTGAGCAATAATTCGTTTTTAATATTTACCCACAAGAGCATTTTCAATTCTCTATTGCTAGCAAAAAAAGGAGCACTATAAAATCAACTCTGTATTTTGGTATCTATGTTCATTTTTGCAAGGAAAAATTAGCAGTCAAATATTTAGTAAATCGTTTTTTAATTGATACATGGTCTTTTCAAGATTGAAAATAAGAAGACCTTAGAAACAATCTAAATATTGCCTTGATCAGGTTGACCTGTTGGCTCCAAAACAAACGTTTAGCAGATCAGCAGCAGCTATCAGCATATTAATGTGCCAATTTTGGTCCAGGGTAGAGTTTGTTTTGTTTCTCATTGCATTTCAGCGATCACATACAGAACATCAAAGTCAAGTCCATAGACCTATTTGATCTGCATTCAAAATTCTACCTGACAACAGCCTAAAATCTGTGAAATGTGGCCCACCAGCAACTGTTGACCACAACATGAATTAAAGTCATACGGTAAAGCTTTTAAATTGTATCAGTGGATGCTTTAGACATGGGTACACTTTACCAATGTGACTCATTTTCCTAAAATTTCTAAACAGCTTTAGAGATGTATGCGAGATGACATTCACAGCAAGATTAACGAGACCATTACACAATAAAAATAGCTAATTACAGTTTTTCATAATTGCTAAGAGTTTTTTCAATATATTTAACAACTTTCCTAAACTCTTAACATAATTAGCACAACATCCGTCTAAGTAGGCGATACAATTAACACATTTTTTGTTGCTTTGATAAAAAATGCATTCAGTTAACACAAATTTCAAATGCTTGAACTTCTTTTACACTCAAGCTCCATCAAATCTAAAACTATGTAATTTTAAAGCCAATTTTTTTCTCTCAATGTGTTATGATGGACTAAATGTTGCTGTTGGAAGTAAACATGTGTTAGCTTTTTGAAAAATGTATTTTTGTATTTTGAAAATGATACAAAATATTTTGATATTGGAGCTTTCTTCACAAAGGGGTCAAAATTAACTGTTTTGCCAATTGTGTGTTTTAACTGATTCAGTGCATTAAGAGTTAAGCAAATTTGTTAGATGTATTGAAAAAACTGTCATACAAATTGTAAAAAACTGTAAAAAAAAATTCAAATGCTTGAACTTTTACACTGAAGCTCCACCAACAACAAAGCTGTCATTTTAAAGTCAAATGATTTCTCTGTCTGTTATGATTTACAAAATGTTTCTGTCGGAAGAAAGCACGTGTTAGTGTTTTGAAAACTGTATTATAAAAATGAGTTTATTTACAGTGAAGGGTTTTTAGCATGAAATTAACCGTTTTGCCAATTGTGTGTTTTAACTGATTCACAGTGTTAAGACTTAAGAGTGAAGCAAACTTGTTAAACGTATTGAAAAAAACTGCCTTAGCAATTGTAAAAAACTGTAATGTGAACATTAAACTGTTAATTGTAAAGCGTCTTCAAGGGTCTGGAAAAACACCATATAAATTGAAGGCATTATTTTTATTAATGTCTTTCCAAATATCGATATCCCTTGCATACTTCAATTCAATATATGTCATGGCTTATATCTATACTGTATTGATTAATAAATCTGTTTTTGAGTACATTTAATTAATTTTAAAGCTGTCAACTTGCTGTAACCTATAAAGTAGTGATTGTAGCTTTTATATATTAGATTATCAAAATCTTAATAAATCTCATTAAAAAATATTTGGTTTAGTTAAAAAAAACTCTAAATGCCAAATATGCAAAATTACAAATCATAAACAATAAAGTTTTTAGCAATCATATATTTCAACATGCAGCACAACCCACCATAAAATGATTTCACTGGTTCAGCTAGAGGGGAAAACAACTGCAAATGTATTTATGGTTGAGTGAATGAGTCACGACAGGTTCAGTTCCTCGGGGCCACTGTCCCATTATCTTAACCCCACTTACTTAACCACCCCAACATGAAGGAAGCATGAAGCTGCTATGGTACATATTCCCACACTCTAAACTGGTAGTATGGTGGTTTTCCAAAATAAGCAAAATTGTTTCTCCCTTTGGAATGATTTTGAGTTCTTCCAAAGCACACACAAAAAAGCAAACGTGTGAACTGTGATCATTTCTCAATAAAGCCTCTACAAAAAATGTCCCAGAACATCTGAACATTTATTAAGAAAGCAAACATTGGTAGACTGACAATTCTCAAATTAAACTTATTTTCTAGATTTTTTGTAAGGTAACAATTAACAAGTAATGCAAATGTCAAAGTTATTGTTTGACAAAAGTTTACTCCATCTGGTAAACACTAATATTTTGTATCTTTTGAATCACACAACAACTCTTTCATATTCAAAATAAAAATGGTTTTAGACCATTTCTTCCACAGTTAGCTACAACTTACCAGGTACATGCTCTTATGACAACATCATGTCTTGATTTCTGCAAAAATCCATCCATAAACTTCAACTTATGCAACATTCATCATTTAAACTTCACGTTCAGATCACATCAGTCCAGTACTGAAACATATGCACCAGCTTCCTCTCCAAATCTCCTGACAAGTCAAACCTACAAGACAATTTAGCAATTTTATCACTGTTTAATTTGTCTCATGCAATCTGAGATTTGCTCCATCTACTACACTGATCACCCCTCGCCCCCCAGAGTTCTTGCTGAGGTCAAAAGCATTCAGCTCCACAGCTCCAACACTGTGGAACAAATTGCAGGTAGCAGTGGTCTTCTTAACTGAGTTTTTTGTTTTGTTTTCCATGTGCACCCATATTTTTCTCTCTGTTTCTTTGGGTCCCTTTTCTGTACCCTCTTTTTTTCTTTCAATGGAATATCCTACATCCAAATTACATCTGGATGAGACTCTAGCTCCACTTTTACTGCACTTTTACTTCAATATAGAGTAGCAATTACTCCTTAATGGATGCTACCTATTGGACAGGAAAAAAATGTGGGAACCATCCTATCATCATGCCCACTAATCCGCAGTTTATTTTACACCTACATATGAAAAATAGACAACGTGTCTCATCTTGACTGGAAAATTCATGCCGCCGCATGCAGACATCAGTCAAGACTTTTGATGTTACCTCATTCACTTATGCATCAGATGATCCTGCACGTGTATCATAGACAGTTAAAATGTGCGGATAATACATCAGCAATTCCTGCCATTGTATTGTTACTAAGATAACAAGAACAATTGTAATCAGATCGACAGAAAGACTCACAGCATGAGTAGAATTATTCACGAGTCATGCCATTCAATAGTTGTTCTTCCCAGCCTTATAAAAACTCAGCAGCAAACTAAAACAATGTATTTTACAATCATATATAGATTAGATTAGATTAAAATAATTACAAAACCACAACCTTTAGGTGTCTCTGTCAACGATCTTTTATTGGCCAACAGTTTTGAATGAATAATCTAACATTTTTATGAACAGGTGAAGTGTGACAATGCATAAACACAATACATAACATATATAATTTGTAAATATTGTCATGGGTAGACATCAGGAGAAAAACTATTGTATGCTTCATCAAAAAACTGCATTTCAATTTGAAAAGATCCCTCAAGAGATAAAGTTCAATCTAGCTTAACAGGTTCCTCATTCTCTAAGGCAAGTGTTCATTATTAACCAAGAAAGCATTGTGGCATTTAAAGAGGAGTGGATGGATCGAACTTCATCCATTTTGATTCCTTGAGAAGTTTGTGTTGGATGGGAGCTCTATTGAGGGAGGACCTCTCAGGCTTCTCCAGAAAATTCAACGATGATTGTGAAAGTGCCAGAGTCAAGTGATCTGATCAGCAAGGGGGCTCTGATACCAGAGTAGTCAAGCATTCCTAATAAATGCAAGAAGAAGTGAGTGTAAATAACCCAGCTCTGAGGCCAGAGTTCTCAGGAGTCTCTGGACAATGTGATCAACAGGTAGCGCACCAAAAACATGGGAGTGATTGGATTTTTCGGCCAGTGACACAACTCCGTGAGCTCTCCAGTTTCTCCAGGAAACCGATCACACTAGAAACATGCAAGTGAGTGGCCTTATTCTAGTAAACAATAAAAGCAGTAAAAATGTCAATAAACTGCAAACATTGTTTTTGTAAATCAATGTTGAATACATCTTTTTACAAAAAAATTAAGCCATTTTTCATTTCTATATACAGTAGGATAGTACTGGTGATTTTCCATCAAAAGCAATTAAATTAGTCAGTGATCTGTAATAAATACATAAAAAATCATTTGATAGCCCCAATATTCATATATTTTTAACACCTTATATTTTGTATTTATTATGTATTATTACATAATTATATTTTATTTTAATGTTCTATAATAACTCTCTTACATTTTTACAGTGCTGTACAAATAAAGCTTGTCCTAAAATACAGTGTAAATAAAGTTTTTCTTTTCTTTGTTTTCCTAACAGATGATTTTGAAAAAAAAAAAAAACCACCATTAGATATACAGAGAGATCTAAAACTTTTTAAAAGACGACCACTAAAGAGCATCTGTATTTATTTTCAAGATAGTGTTCACCCCTCTTTGGTCCCTCGATGACAGAAATCTCTCTGAACGTCTCCACTGGGACGCACACCTTTCACTCTTCCCCGTTCTGCTTGACATTACCACTGGCTTAAATGACAAAGTGAAAAATGAAGTCAGCCTTTAGGGACCTCGTTCATAATCCAGCCTGACAAAAACACTCTTACACACACCCCAAACACACACACACACTTACATCAAGATTTCTGGCTTGACTCCAACTTCTTATGTCACCTTTGGACAAACGATTGCAGCACCACAGGACTCGCTTCATCATAAGGATTCAGATCTGGCTTTTGTTAGCGCAGAGGCCCTTCTGCAAATGACTTAGTGTACTAGATGATAATTCATCTCAGAAGGCAGAATTTAACAAGCTATTTTGAAGCACAAGCCTGAATTCCAGGTTTTTATGTATTGTTCTTAAAGTGTTTTAGAGGTTGTTTTATAAATGAGTACATTTCACAAACAAAAAGGACAATGATATAAAATGTTTTCCAAATAAAATGTATTTTAGATAACTGGTACAGAAACAGCAGAAGTTGTGAACGAACTAACCAAAAGAACATACACCACTCTACATTTTTAGGTTTTCAATTGCTTTTTTTCTGCAACTGTACAACAATGTACAAGGAAATGATTTGTAAAGATGTAGACTACTTGTTTTTGAGCTTGACCCAAAGAATAGTCTTCAGAACAGGAAACACTGCATTCATGTTTAGGCTGACACACAGAAATCTGCTTCCAGAAATGGTAATCAGGATTACCGGTAGATTGTCTGAGTTGGAAGCTTTTGAATAAACTGCGCTCAAAATCACTTGGTGTTCTGGGAGGGAATACTTTATTATGGGTCATGGCAACTGAATTTTATAATTCAGTTTATTGAAATAAAAAAATTTTTAATAGGTTCCAGTAGGCTCAGTTTTCCTCCGATTTGTTGTTAGATACTGAATTTTAGATTCAGTATGCCGTCTTAATTCTGCCCCTTGTACAGAATTAAATGCATTTCATCAATGCATTTTCATAATTACAGAAATATGTGATGTAATTACATCACATCAGCATACTTTACGCTAATTTCACACTTCAACAAGAACAATAAGATACAATACATCATGTATACTCTTCATAATTGTGAAAACTTGATAAACTGTGTCAGGAATTATAGGATCCAGAGAGAACTTTTATTTAGAAAGTTTATTTAACACAAACACAGAAAACAATGAGTGAAACGTTGGGATTTGCTATCAAGGAAATGAGATAAATACTTTCAGATGAAGAGTAGAATCGAAGAGTGTGAACACAACAAAATAATTAGAGAGCACATGGGTAGCTTAAACAAAATCAATAAAGAGGACTCAAACTTACACTAAAAAGACTGAAGACTAAAAGACTAAAACTGACTAAATTTAAAAAACAAAAAGGGATTCAAAACCTAGAACTGAGAACAAATGAACTGAAACCATAAACAGACACTGACAAACTGGGTGTTTGAAAAGCACAAATTCTCAAAAAAGAGAAAGTCAATTAAAAAAGTCAATAAAAATACAATAATTGAAGGTCCAATGTCAGTCAGAAGAGCTTCTTGAATAATTCAAGGAACAAAAAGTTTCAGGCTTTGGTTAATATTTCAGTTGCGCTATCCTGCACTCGTTGGTGCTGTGACTTCTTGATGTTTTACTACACTGAGGTTGATAATATGTTTGTAATGTTAATGCATGTATTTACACCCTTTGATTTTAAGAGTTTATTTTGTTTTTAAGAGTTTTTTGTACCTCCCACCTCCTACCAAATGTTAAACTCCCTATACTTTCTAATCTGACTGTGAAACTTTTTATTACTTTAAAGTTTTTTTGCCCATCTTTAACTGGATTAAACTGTCACTTGTTAATAGTGTAAATCTCAAGCCAAGCCATTCCAGCAGTAAGCATCACAGACATTTCCAGGAAGCTCTGATTGTAAATTACCCCATGACTTGTTTAAGACCACCTGAGTCATATGAACACCCTTTAGGAATCCAACTGAATCTATTCACTCTACAAAAGCTCCAAGACCACGTCAAACTAGCCCTATAAATCTATTCTTTTGTCTGTTTGTTTGACTTTACTATGTTCTTAGATTGGCTGGAGAGATTACAAGAAACTCCAAACATTGGATGTTGTATAAAATCAGACAGAAATAAAACATTTTTTTAGATGGTTAACTAGATCATCAAAAAAAAAAAACCACTCATTAAATTCCTCCAGCTAAATTTTAGAGAAATAAAATAAAATAAAAATACAATAAATTATCCTTAAATATATATATTTAATATATAATATAATTATTTTTTTAACTGACAACTCCGCATTTTCAAAGTAGATGCATTACTCTCCTTTTTACAAATATTGATGTTGTTAAAATGATCTGGAGAAATGCTGTACTAATTTTACATAGCTATTCTTTTTGTTCATTTATTCAACATTTTTATTCGGATTTAGAAACTCTCGTAGCATTACTGGATTTCTCAATTTTTCTTTATTGTTGGTTTCTCACGATATACAGTTCAATCCCAATAAATACAGAAAGGCATACAAAACAAATGTGTCGCTTTAATGCAAAAAACATATTATACTCAAAAATGGTTCACAGTGTAAACATAAAAGTTAAGTTAATAAATGTTCTGTGTTCTTTAAACGTTTGGAAGTTTACAAAAAAGAGAAAAAAGAACAGATAAGACAATTTTAAAGAAATACAAATACTTTCTTGGTTTGTTTGAATTAAAAAAATTGTTTTTACAAATTACAGAAACAAAAAAGAAAATCTATTTCACTTCATGTGTCCTTTGAGCTCTATTGAAGAGCATGTTACTAGAAACAATAAAATATCTCACAAACAAGCAAGGATAAGTGAAAATGCCATTCATTTTAATTATTGCCAAATATGAGCAGATTTACTAAACCAAAAGCTTAATATTTACATTTATGCATTGGCTGACACTTTTCTCACAAGACTAACTCAGATAACTTGCACTCAATCAACCATAGAAGGAAGGACATAAAAGGGAAGAAAGAAGCTTTCCTTTAACATTACAGTTTTTTACAATTGCTAAGACAGTTTTTTCAATACATCTAACACATTTGCTTAACTCTTAACACACCAACTCAGTTAAAACACACAATTGGCAAAACAGTTCATTTCATTCTCAAAACCCCTCATTGAAAACAAAACTCCAAAACTAATTTTCAAAATACAAAAACACATTTTTCAAAACACTAACACATGTTTTCTTCCAACAGCAACATTTAGTCAATCAGAACACATTGAGAAAAAAAATGTGGCTTTAAAATGACAGTTTTGGTGTTGGTGGAGCTTGAAGGTAAAGGAAGTTCAAGCATTTTAAATGTGTGTTAACTGAATGTGTTTGTATCAAAACAACAAAAAATGTGTTAATTGTATCGCCTACCTAGATGGATGTTCTGCTAATCGTGTTAAGAGTTTAGGAAACTTGTTAAATGTATTGAAAAAACTGCCATAGCAATTGTGAAAAACTGTAAACACAAGTGTACAAAGTATAATAAAGGAAAGGAATGTCATAGTTAAATAAAAAGAAATATTATGCATATCCCACCAATCAATGAAAAACACATACTTTAGATTTAAAAAGTTATTTTAGAAGGTTTTGAATTTCCAACCATGAGCTTGTAATAAAACTGCTCGTTGCTCTTTAAGCCTTACACTAGGATCGACAACTACAATTTTCAACACACAAAATAGGATTTTGTTGCAGTAATGCATTTTATAAAACATCAAACACTGAGATTTTGTTGACCTCAAGTGCCTGTCTTGTTTTGACTTTGTAGATTGCCATGAAACAGCAACATAAAGCTAGAGCTAATCATGTCAGCTAAGGTTAAGCAGTTAGTGAAAAACAAGAACCAGATGATCTCTTGCAAATTGTCTGATTTATCAACTTGCAAACCTTTGAAGTGGTTCTAAACTGTCATATTTTTTCTATAATAAAATATGATTGCTGAATTTTTTTTTAGTTAGTAAAAAAAGTATATATATATATATATATATATATATATATATATATATATATATATATATATATATATATATATATATATATATATATATATATAAAAATGTAGCATTATGCAAAACTCCAGCAATTAGTCGAAGAAAAAGCACTATTTGATAAGCCACGAATTTCTAGTTCACCTTTCTATTGCTAAATTCTCCTTCCATACAACACTCGTTCATGTCATGACACACAGAACACCAGTGGAGAGCGATCGAGATGATATAATCCACACGTTTTTTAGGCTTAAGTGTCTGACCTCTGAACTGCAGCCGTGCGGGCACTCAAAGGCCACTGCCAAATGAGGTCAGGAAGAAGAGTGTAAGTGGGATGAGAGGAAGGAGATTAAAGACTCTTTGTGCACTCAAACAAAAGTAGCTTTCTTTTACAACTCAATTTAGATCGTCACTCTTGACCCTTTAGAAATAGAGTATTTTGGGCTCCTGGAAAACACATGGTCATCTCTAAACCCAAAAGTCTCTTTACCTAGTTTCACATGATCAGGCTGACCACAGACCCTAAATTATTGTTTATTGCTTGCATTCTACAGATAGCAGCAAATGTCCTGAAATGTATCTATGTCAATCATTAATTTGCCAAAAAACATGTAATGAGATCAGACAATAATTAAAAAATGGTTTAACTCTCATCCCTTTCTTCACTTCACCAACAGTTAAATGATAACAGTAACCGTTGTCTGTTGCTCAGAGTTATATTTACATGTATGCATTTATCAGACAGCTTTATTCAACAGTGGAATATGTGACATTGGAGGGAGAGACAATATAAAGTTTATTACACTAGCAAAAGTCTAACAAGTAGTTCACATACACAGAGCTCAACTCAGGTAACTCTGCTGTAAGATTGTTTAATATCTCAATACGACAAGAGCCTGAACAAGGACTTGAGTTGTGGGCTCAGTTAAGAAGAGTTTGATCATTCTGAAGTTGTGTTGTGCAAATCTGCATCATTGAGGCATGGTCATTGTTACAAACTGAAATGTATTGCATACTATTTATTACTGCCATTTTAAAAAGCAATGATATGTACTAAAATGTTCAATGGCTCTATTACTTTTAGATCACTTGATGTTCATATTGCTTATGCAGAAATGGTATATGGTGTAACATTATGACTGTAGTTGTGTAAACATAATAAAAACATTTATATATATTTTTCTAAACATAAACTATCACAATGAACGACACATAGAATATTATTTGGTCCAAGATTAAATAATTTGATGTTGGGTCATTATTTTAAAGGTCTTACCTGTCCAACCTATCTATCATAGGCATACTTTCTTTTTTTTTTTAGCTGTGTTTAGATAAGTTGTTTAGTTTTTTTTTTAGCTGTGTTTCGGCTGTTGTTTCATGCTGTTGTTTTTTTTGATATGGGTAGTTCTGTAAAGTTCTAAAGGCAGAATCTACTTAATAGCATGCTTTTTTAAGTCTACTATTTCATAGTTCATAGATACATTTAAGGAACTGGTATTACAACTTCTGCTTGAGGGAAAGTTTCTAATGAATCATTGGGCAAAAAAAATCCCAATTTCTCATAGTAGTGAAAATTCCTAAGCAATGAAGCACACAATGGATGCGTCTGTTTAAAAAAGGCTAATTTGACACACTCACCCGTTTGCATCAGCTGTGGCAGGAAGCATTACTCAGAGAAAATATGGGACTCTGTCAGTCATCAAGACTTCCTAAACTCTACCAAAAGTGCTAAAAGATATAAAGCATGAGTGTGTCCCTCCACCTTTTTCAAACGGCTTGTGTATAGAATAAATAATTTAAGACAGTAACAGAAAATGTGCAAAACTGTAGTGTTATAAAAGGTAAAGAACTTTTTGTGGCATCAGTATTTATTATTTAGATTTTGTAATTCTTCAAAATAGTTTTGCAGATGTTAAGTAATTAGTTGTTTTTTACTCAACATATTCTATGCCTGTCATTTTGCAACAAGACTGGAGCTGTGGAGTGGTTGCTTGGGTTTAGACGCTTCTCTTGGGAAGAATTTCACTCATACTTTACACCGTCACAGAGAAGCCAATATTCAATCACTGGCAATAGTCCAAATTCAAACACTGCAATGTCCAAAGTAATTTGTTTATAGCCATTTCTATAAAGGAGTGCCGGTGATGTCACAATTTATCCCATGCTCTGCCACAGACAGCCATGACTGAGTTTGTCGAACCATTCTCTAGCCCACCAATCAGGCCCAGGCTCAGACGTAGACAACAATCAAACCAATCGCACTTTTGAGGTAAATAAAACACAACCACAAGCATAATCCTATTCTGGTACTAATGATGGACTGCTGAAAAGATCATTGGAGCTCCCCTACTCTCCCATCAAGAACTGTACAACTCTAGAATGAGAAAGAGGGCTCTCAAAATCACTCTGGATGCTGCTCACCCAGGCAACCATAATTTCCCCCATCAACACTCCTATAAATTTCATCTAAATATTGCCCTAAGCTGCAGGACTCTGATGTGGACTCTGATCTGCCTAGGTGTATTCCTAACTAGACTAAATGTGCAAACAGAGACATCTCATTGGAGGTGAGTGGTGAACCTATTAGTGGTACTCACAGGGGTTAACAGAACAACGCTCAGGAAGAGGTCTGGGGATCCTAGAACCGAATCCACCAAAGAGTGGAGACATGTGCAAGGCCTCACTCTGGTATTTGTCACTTAACTTAAGCCTGTAGGTGATAGTGCAGACACGTAAGTTATAGAGGATGAGGGGACCACTTCCCGTGAAAGTCATCATTGTCGATGGGGTGAGAATGACAGTGATTCGGAAAGCCAACCGGCATGGTCTGAGAGAATGATTGTGTTCTGGTGAGAACACTATCCAAAACTTTTTTGTTCCGGAAGGCTCCACATATAACAGGTAAACCAAAATCCAAGGTAGAACATGTAGAAGTTTGTCCAAAGAGAAGATAAACGCTATCAAGTATTCAGGTAGTCACAGGAGAGTTGTTGTCAGTACCGGAAGTCGCAGGGGTATTAAGTCAAGTTCAAGTTTGCTCTGTGTGAAAGACACATTAATTCAATAATGTTTACATTAATTCAATCTACAGCTCGTACTTATGACAACAATCAGATTATTCTTGCAACATTGTAACCATTTAAGCCATATAATTAATTAAGTTTGCCAATGTGTACAACACTTGCCTGAAAAGTCTCAGAGCAGTTTCTTGTAGCAGTGGATAACAAGATTCAGGTAATGCTGACAAGAAATCAGTCAGTTTTGTGTTTTTCATCCATCAAACGCCCTGAAGGACGTCACGGATTGTGACAGGATCCCATGACCTATCAACTGTCTTTCCCTCTCCCGACTCGTCATTTCAGACTATCCAGTGTCAGTGTCAAGGGTCATGACCTGGTCACCTTGGCAACAGCCTGATTTACAGCAGTGCACCAGTTTCCTGTTTGCACAGAAGTCTGTGCCAACCAAAGCAAAACAGCCCCTGCTATGAGCGATGGTTTAGTCTTACAGAGGAGTCTAACTATTGGATGAATACAGAGAGGTTCAGGTACAACCGCATACCAACCCCTTCCTTATCCCCTTTTCTCCAGCCAAGAAAAGTATTTTGACTATACTGAACTCTGCAAGCAGAGGAACCCTGATAAATCTTCTAAAACAATTACAGACTTTTCTTTTCTTAATCATGCTACTGAGCGCCAAACATGCAGAGAAAATGCTGGGCTTTGCAAAATGCAGTCATGGCTACTGTAATTAAAGACTTGCAACTTGTAGAATGTAGAACTTTATGATTGTTAATGTTTAAAAGCTGTTCAATTCATTACAAGCTAGATTTTTTAAGATTTATTCTTCATTATAATTACCTTAATTCCCCATCAAAGACCTCAAAGTTACACTTTATGCTTAAACAAATGATTTTCAAATCTTGTAAATCATTTAAATATGCTTTTCACTTTTTAACGCGACAAATTATGTTGCCAAATATAAGTATCATAGAAATAGATAATGACATGAAATCTGATTCACATAGTTAAAGAAGCACATAACATACTAACCGCTCACTTTAATCTTTCAAAAATAGAAATGTCATACAACACATCCATAAACACATTCAGCGGCCTCTGAACTCCCTGGGCTCTAGTCAGTCAGCAGCTCTTCCTGTTTCCAAGGAAGCTACTGAAAAGTCTGCTCATCGTTCTGCTGTCTGTCTTGATATCAACAGAACCTCACATCCTGTGAGCCATATTCACTTTCAACTCACATTCAGACACAGACATCACTTCTTTAGCAGTGTGTGTGGGGGGGGGGGGGGGGGGGATTATAGAAAGCAGTTGCAGTTAGTTTAAGGTAAAATACCAAATGTTAATCGCAATGTTCCTATATGTTACATTTTGTTGAAACATTGCAAACTTTTCAGTTCATCAGTTCCTCATCTACAACCCACATCAATTAAAAAGCACAACTTATTCCTCTGGTGACATTTATAACAAGGTTTTACAAATATAAATCAACTCCATGAATCTCTACTCTGTTAGCGGAGTACTCTTTTAGAAAGTATCATCCTGACCATAAGAGCCAGTAAAGCACCCTTCATCACCATGTGCAAATGGCTCATATATAATACCAAATAAATGTTTTCACTGTGGAAAGAACAGTATCCACTGGGACACTGTGTTGCCCACCAAACAAAATACTTTTTTACCTAGGAACTCAAAAAGTTGAAGTGACGGAGTCCACCTGCTTGCAAACCTGTGTGCCAAATTGACTGTCAGCGTGTCTACAAAAATGGGATTGACACCAATTCCCTAACAGTTAATTCCAAGAAAACGTCTTGCCTCAATGTCATTTAGTTACATTCTTGTATAATTATATTTATGCAGTTTGTGTCAGCTGCCAACCACTTCCCTGTTTGTTTTCAAAGGCCATAAATGAAAAACTATGTTTCCTTCCTCTACTTCAGGGAGTACAGTCATTATGTCATTTGGAAAAGTGAGAGTATATGTACACAGAGTTTCATTGCTGACAGCTTTCATTCAGACATTTGCACTTAGGTACAAAGAGCTGTCACAGTGGGTAAGAAATGAGCTGAAGTTACTGTTTCTAAAGGAACAGATTTATTTACACCAGTAAGTGCAGCTGCTTTATTTTAACAGGAGATACTTAATTATGTCTGTCACGTGTCTATGACTTGTGTGTAATTTTCTGCAGGTGTGGATGTTCACATGAAATTCCTAATGGACAAAAACACATCAGTGTGCACTTTGCAGCTCTGCTAAAACACTCTCTCTCTCTCTCTCTCTAGACTGAGCACGAGTTTGCTCTTAATGGCTTACAGGTGTCTCAATTTGATACCTTGTTCATAACAAGTGTTACCATATGGTGAACCACCAAGTGCACATTTTGTATACGTTTTAGAATGCTTGGTTTAACAGTAACATGTACACACATTCTGTGAAAGTTTGGAGTCACTTTGACCTTACAAGAATGTTATTACTCTCTGCTGTTTTTATTTATTCTTTTACACCTCCATATTTGTAAAGCAACTTCTATGAGTGGAGAACCTTGGTGGGTTCTCTGACAACAGCGCAATGGGGTAAGATACAAAGACTTTCTTATTATTAATAATTCTTTCATCTTCATGTCAGCTTTCTTCCCTTTTGGGGTCGCCACAGCAGAATGAACCACCAACTCTCTGGCATGTGTTTTACGCAGCGGATGCCCTTCCAGCCACAACCCATCGCTGGGAAACATTCACACACACATTCACACTTTAACACTATGGGCAATCGTTCTTACTCAATTCACTTATACTGCATGTCTTTGGACTTGTGGGGAAACCGGAGCACCCGGAGAAAACCCACGCGATCACGGGGAGAACATGCAAACTCCACACAGAAATGCCACCTGCCCCAGCCGAGCCTAGAACCAGCGACCTTCTTGCTGTGAGACGACCGTGCTACCCACTGCACCACCGTGACGCTTATTATTAATAATTCTAATTCTAATTATTATTAAATATAATTTAATAATACTTTCAGCTTATGTCCTCTACATAGTTTCTTGCATTCATAATTTTTTTAATTATTTAATTAATACTAAGAATGCAAAATGACAAGCATAACATCCATAATGTTTTGAAAGGTTTATAAAGATGATTCATTTGCAAAGAATTTATTAATTTGTCAAATGTTGCAAACAACACTACTGGAAGTGACAATGTGACATTGAGTTCTAGTATGTGATTTTTTTTTTATCATGGATACCGACACAGTTTTTTTCTGCAAATCTTAGAGCAGTCAAAATAATCTTTAAAAACAATTCTTCCTCACTGAAATTTTTAAGTTGCATTCAATATATTTCCACTCAGACTCAAATAAAAAAAACTTTTTCAGACTCTCACTTAAAAAACAAATATGACTTCAAAATTTCACTTTTAATTTCTAAATAGATTTCATAATCTCTCACAAAAAAAGACAATTTATGGACTGTGAAAGTAAATTCTCCGTTGATCCAAAATTTCATGACTTCACTTCCCTGAAGTCACATGACTTCAGTTCAAAGCTAGCCATCTACAGTTTCCGGGGTCGTGTTTTGGACCAAAAAACAAAATGCGAAAAATCATATATTTTTAATCAAAAGGTTAATCTACATTTTTAAAATCAATTTCTTATATGCATATATTTTTAGGATGACAATGTGAATTTATTTCTTTTTAAAACAATGATAAATCATTTTTAAAAACCGCCCATTTGTAAAAACCCTTCACTGAACACAAAATCAACCACACTGAAAACCAGATTCCAAAATCAAAATCATTGCTTGAAATCATTCTTTGTAATATTATTTTAAATCCCTTGACCTTAACCTTGCCCTCCACTGAACCTTATTCGAACACATGCCATCCCCACCCTCATCCTTTAGAGACAGGAAACCCTTCTCACTCCACCATTCAACAGCTATAACCTCAAACAACCGTTTCAAAACCCAAAACATGTCAACCCTGTCTCATTCCAGACTTTATATGACCCGACCAGCTATTAAACAATCAAAACAGTAGAGGTGTACACATTCGAGGGATGCTGGTTTAGTTCTGCTGTTTAGACCTCCATGAATGGGAAATTCTCAGACTCAGAGTTATAGTGACAGAGCCGTTGGTTTTTCACAGGATGCTGCAGACTGTGGCTTTTTGGTTCAACTCTCCCGACCACTAACTTGAGGGTGGATGGCAAGAATGCCTAGTGTTACATACCGGATGTTGGCGTCTTGGTTGAACAATCAAGTGACCAGTGTTTCAAACTCAGTTACATGAATTTCACAATAGGAAGCTGCCAATCCATGTTTATTTAGATGTATATATATATATATATGATTATGATCATAAAACAAAACAGTTTTTTTTGGATGTTGGGAAGACTCAAAAAACACAATTCCCTTATAAATTTTAGTAACAAACTGAAACAAACTTCCGTCATTCATCCGTCCCCAGCTTACTCTCCCCTACTTTGAGCAGATATAACAAATATTTTTTTTATTATTTAGTCATTCCTTTTTTTTACCTTATCTGTCGAAAAAAAAACATGTGTTAGGGTTTTGAAAACTGTATTATTGTATTGTGAAAATGAGTTTTGGAGTTTACAATTGTTTATAATGGGGGGTTTTGAGAATGAAATAAACTGTTTTACCAATTCTGTGTTTTAACTGAGTCAGAGTGTTAAGAGTTAAACATACGTGTTAAATGTATTAAATTGTAGCAATTATAAAAAACTGTAACTAATGATGATTCATACCACCTTACAGTTTTTCACAATTGCTATGAGAGTTTTTTTAATACATTTAAATGTTGAACAATACAATACCAGCTATTATGATGTCTTACCTTGGCTTATGTTTTAACAATTTACAGTAGTGGTCTTTGATGCAGGAGACATTATCAAATATATCTGCTGTTACAAGATCCTGCTCTATGTGGCAGTGGCATCAGCATCAGTTACAGGTCAAAGAGGAAGTCTATTTATTTGCACCTGTCAGAAAAACAGTGTCATATTCAGTGAGGAGCCATCTGTCTCCTGAGAGCCATCGAGTCTGGTTCTCACAGTGAAGATGTCGATATGATGAAAGGCTGACTCCACTAACCTCTTGCCACAGGGGCCTCAGAATAAAAAAAAATGATTGATTGTGTGTCTTTAACATGCATTAGAGAAGGTTTATGGGGAACTAACTTGAGGTCAATTTACAATAAGAATAAAAAATTATAATAAACATAAATGTAAAGGTTGTTATTGTGGCTCATTATATTGCTATCAAAACTGTAATTTTTTTTTATTTTAAACACCACTTTATCTAAATCTAGTTAATAAATAATTAAGTAATACATAATTATGTTATACATAAAATACATATTTTTTAAAAAAGCAATAGTGAAATTTTTTGTTTCTTAAGTCGAATTTCAAAGCAAAACATTTTCCAATATTTTAAGGTTCATTTTATTTAACTGCTTTTAGAAATCTTTTGCACTGAAAAGAAAAAAGGACTCCAGCAAGAAAAAACCTCGCTGGTTTTGTAATTTCTTTGCACCACTGGAGCTGGAGTTAAAACTGCCCCAGGGCAAAACCTACTTTAGTTCATTTTGTCTAAGTGGAGAAAGTGTGGAGGGAGGATATCAAATAAAAAACAGCTCAAGCTGGAAAGTTAAATTCCTTTGATGGAGTAAACAATTCAGGGCAGTAGATGTTTAAACTTTAAGTCAGAGTCCCTCTACGACGTTCAGAAATATAAATTGTTGTATTCTTTGAATAAACAGTTATTGTATTTACAGATTACTATGAGATGGTGAGCTAGAAGACAATAAGTCAGGAGACCAACTGGAGAAAGTAATGGACATTGTTGTTGATGGCGATGGGAGACTGAGACGAAAGGAACTTGACAGGAGACACTGGGGTTGACAAACAAGAACAGATAACTGCCAGGTGAGTCATACACAGAAGAGTCTGGTGTGCCGGTCACTCCAGGAGTTAGGAGCCCACTTACCAGGTAGTATGTTTTTAAAAAATACCAAGCTATATATAAATAACCAGAGAGGCAACTGTGTTTAACACTTTAATCTACTTCAGATCAATACTAAAACCAAAACTTTCTTTAAACAAGATTTCCGTTAGCTCATGTCAGGGTTTCTGAAGGGTCTAAAAAAAGGTAAAACATTGGAAAGCCCAAATTCTAGGCCTTAAAAAGTCTTAAATTCACTGTTTTTAAATATTTTTTTACATGTCTTCTAATGTCCATATAAAGCTCATCTGAGATGTGTTTTTTGTTACTTGGGTTGCCAGAGATTGAGGAAATACTTCTAAATGCTAAAAAAATTAAATGATCGTTAGGGTTGTCTAAGAAAATGTACAGAAATACTCAAAAACTTAAAAGCCATGTTAAGGTTGCCAGAGTTTGAGTAAACTTATATAAAAACTCAAACACATAAAAGTGATGTTTATGGTTGCCAAAGTTTGAGAAACTCTCTTTGCGAAAACCCTCATACATGCTCAAACTCTTAAAAGCGATTGTTAGGGTTGCCAGAGATTGAGAAAGTGTACATAAATGTTCAAAAGCATAACAGTGATTATTGGGCAGCGATTGAGAAAATGGACCTAAATGTAAAATAAAAAAAAAGTAAAAAATGTATGTTAGGGTTTCCAGATTGTAAGAAAATACTCATAAATGCTCAACTTTGTAAAAAGCAAGAATCGGGTTGCTAGAGTTTGAGAAAACCTTTGTAAATGCTCAAAAACTTAACAGTGAAGTTAAGGTTTCAAACAATTAATTTGAAGTAAGACAACAAATCACATGTTTTCGATGTTATGATCTAAGTCTTAAATTTGTGTCCTAAAAAGTCTTAAATTTGACCTTATGAAACCTGTAGAAGCCATGTCATGCACTCACCTCTTCAATCTAGTGGTTTTAGTTTTGTCATGTGATGTAATTTTGTAGGTTAAAGTTGAATTGAGCTCAACGTTCCATCAGAGTATAATCTGGAATCTCAACACATCCCCCTAAGCCTTCGGTCCCATTGAAGTCTATAGTACTTTATCATGGTGTGACCGTTGCATGAGTGCTGTGGTTTTCTGATTAGAAATCTGGTGACGTGACTAAGGACTTTTGAATCGCTGGCAAATTTGCTCTACAAGTCAAATTAATTGTGTGTTTGAAAATGTATGTAAATGTAAAGAAACCTTTCCTAGTGTTTTGAAGTTCTTCTACATATTAGAAAACTGTACCTAACAGTGGAGGGTTAAGTTAGTACATTTGGAAGTGTAATAGCAAAGATTAAAATGTCAGTTCAAACCCTTTAGGGGATAGCACTTTATGAAAACTCTACAGGAAGTTGCCAAAGTAAGACCCCTTGCAGACTAAAAGAAATGTGCACTGTAATCCACTCAAGATAATTAGTGGCAGTCTGGCAAACTATCTAATGTCTTTCTCATAATGAAAAAAAGTCATCGTGGTCACTATGAGCCACTTGGCTTAAGATCCCAACAATTATCCCAACAAACCAGTATTTGCTCATCAGCATAAAAATAGATAAAAAAAATGTTAAGGATTGTTTTAAAGATCTTCGTTGGGGCATTTGCTTCAACATGTCTTGAAACATTTTCTTTTCAAACACAAAGCACATGTTAGGGGCCAGAATGGCTGCACATCCAAAATGAGAAACAGGGGTGTCATGGAACCTACCGCATGATTGTGCCTTCAGGGCAGGTCCAGTCTTATGTTTTACCTTAAAAGTTTTTTGAATATCATTAAGGCATGGTCTGAGAAGAGAGGCCCTCTCAGAGAGAATGTAAATAATTTAAAAGGGTTTCTAGAATTTAGCTAGCCATACATTTTCCATTAAATAATATATTGTAAAGCTTGGTGCAATGTGATTTTCGGTTCAAAGACTAAACATTCTATTGGCTTCCAAACCTGAAAAGGGACTGTGGTGCCTTTTTACATTTGTTTCGGAGGATTGTGTTACTTTCAAAAAGGCTGAACTGTTCATGGTAATTTCATTTGAAATCATATAGCCTTGGAAGATTTAAACCAAATATAAAATACATTTTCAAAAAACTAAGTCTTTAGATATAATTCAGCCATTTGAGACACACTTATGCTTTCACTATACTTTCAGCTACAACAGAATGTTTTCATCAATAGAAGATAGCAGTACACACTTCAGCTTTAAATTTAAGGGGCATTAATAAAAAAAAAGTTCTATCCAGTCACAGTGTAAACTACAATGTAAATGTTACATTATATTTAATTTTGTGTGTGAATAATTAAATGTCAAATAATTCAGATCCATTTAGATTAATTATATTCAAGAATCAACAGTACACGAATAAACTATATAAATAATCAAACTAAATAATAAAACAATATAATTTTACATTAGTGTTTTAACTTTCTATTTAACAGTATTTTATTGCTCTGAGGCTGATTACACAAATATGAGAAAATATTTCTTCAGCCATATAAGAAGCATGTCTGTTTAATTTTTTTCTTGTAAACATCGTAACTTTTTCTTAAAAGGGTCATTGGCTTGGATCAAAGTCAAACACGAACATCTCATAAAGTGCAGTCAAAACCAATTTCCAGCAGCATTAAAATCCAGTGGTGTGAATGGAGCAAATGACATTCCACTGCAGACCAATTACTGCTCAGTCGTGAGAGAGTACAAGTTTAATCTTGTTAAAATGTTAAATCAAAATTCTTTAAAATGTGTAATAAAGACACATTTAAAAACAAAACAAGAGCAAGCCGTTTAGTGTTTTCATGAAAGATTCTGTCATTGGTGAAGAAAGGAGGTATATAAATCAGAAATAATTTGATCTACAATTTTCACTAGTAGAAATATTGATTGTACATACTGGGTGTGTCACGAGGTGCAAAGGTTGACGACTGCTTTTGCTTCCAACTTTTTAGGTGTTCTCTGGGGTTGTTACCCATTGTCAAGGATCACAGAATGAGACTGTTAAAGAAACTGTTAAATCATTATTTTTTAAAAAGGAAACTGGTCAGATGTGCAAAACAAAGACGTCCCTTAGCAGGATCCTCGTTCTGAGCGATGGCTTCCCCGGGTCATCGATGTTTCCAGGACTCCAGGATGAGTATGGCATGGATCGGTGAAGACGATGTTACGTTGCTCATCAGGTACTTGACTCTCAGACATGACACCCATCAAACATTGAGCTCTTAAAAAAAAAGAACTCTTTTAAATGATTTAAACAGTCATCACCAAAAGGCAGCCCGAAGGGGTTCTGACTGTTTTATCAAGTGGACTGTACTGTAAACTCAGCATATTATATTTAATATCATGTAAATACAGTTACAGCTTTCACAATTGCTAAGACAGCTTTTTCAATACATTTAACAACTTTCCTAAACTCTTAACACAATTAGCACAACATCCGTCTAGGTAGGCGATACAATTAACATTTTGTTTGTTGCTTTGATACAAAATGCATACAGTTAACACACATTTCAAATGTGTGAACTTCTTTTTACACTCAAGCTCCACCAACACCAAAACTGTCATTTTAGTAATAGCACATTGACAAAGAAAAGTCTATCAGCTGAAATTACAGAAACTGCATTACTTCAGGAGTCAGTCTGCTGTTATATTTGACGCTTTTCAAATATTTGTTTTTTTCTTGGGTTTAGTAAATGCAAGAATTTAGTTTCTTTTGCTCCACAAACTAACTACAAAAAATGTATTATTTCTTTCTGTTGCATTTAATCATGTTAAGAGTTAAGCAAACTTGTTAAATGTATTGTAAAAAACTGTAATGTATACAAATTCAACAGCTTCAGAATCCACATCCTGCCTAATAGTAATTTATAACATAAGAGATATATCTGTAGATTAATTTAATAAATATAAATAGAGACTCCTGTGCATTAATTGCCTCGCCCCCGAATTGTCAAAATTTTACACTGGGTGACAAACTTTAATCTCATACAGCTCAAACAAACTTGAAGCTCATACAGATATTTATCTTAAGATGTTAGAGTTATATAACCACATGAAGTACAACAAAGGTTACTGTTGCTTTTATAATGTTTAAGTCATAGTGTCATATTTTATAGTAATAAAAAGCAGAAAAGAATGTAAATTAAAGTATGTTATGTAATTTGTTATAATTAGATTTATTTGGGTTGCGGCTGGAAGGGCATCCGCCGCGTAAAACATATGCCAGAGGAGTTGGCGGTCTATTCCGCTGTGGCAGAAAGTACCCAAGAGTGGGAAAGCGTACAATAACAAAATAAAAATGTGAACAAACAGAAACTAAACAAATATATCACTCCAATCAAATCACTCACAGAAAACAGAGGGAGAAGTAGACTAATGCTGCGACAAAGAACTAAAGCAAAAGAACCCATTATAAAGGGAGACTGATTGGGGGTTAACCAGTTATGGCAAGAGACTTGATCAGCAACTGAAATTAACAAGACGGAAGTAATAAAGACACAGAACAACCACTGAGACTAAGACAGAAATTAACAGGACTGAATGAAAAATACAATAAAGATAAACACAGGGTTAAAAAACTAAAATAAAACATAGAACCCTGACAATGTTGAAGTGCCAATTATGGTTTGAAACATTAAGGTAGATAGTCAATGTAAATCTTTAACATTTAAAAAATATTTTTTTTTGCTTACTTTTTGATGCTGCTTTTTAACTCTATGTTTAAAAATACTTTTTTAGTTTTATAAAAATTAGAGGGAAATGGTTCATTCCTTTTTTACTTCAAATCATAACAACTATATGCTGACCCCATATTAACTTTAGAACCCCATGTTTGGAACCAACTATTTTGACTATTTTATTTTATTCATTCATCTTCATGTCGGCTTTCTTCCCTTTCGGGGTCGCCAACCCTCTGGCATATGTTTTATGCGACGGATGCCCTTCCAGCCGCAACCCATCGCTGGGAAATATTCACACACTCATTCACACTTTAACACTATGGGCAATCGTTCTTACTCAATTCACGTATCATTCTTAATCTATTCACTTATACCGCATGTCTTTGGACTTGTGGGGAAACTGGAGCACCCGGAGAAAACCCACGCGATCACGGGGAAAACATGCAAACTCTACACAGAAATGCCAACCGACCCAGCCGAGGCTCGAACCAGCGACCTTCTTGCTGTGAGATGACCGTGCTACCCACTGCGCCACCGTGACGCTTTATTTTATTCATCATTTACTATTTAATTGCTGATACATAACATGTTTTACCAATTAATTAAGCATGTATTACAATTAGGCAAGTGTGTAACTGTAGAGAGATCCATTTCAAACAACATTCAAAAATAGATTGTTGGACTCGATTTTGAAAACGATTCCATCAATTATTTTATGTTATCTCAACTAATATAGCTACGTTGATTGAAGTTTGGCATAAACTGATACATTTGATTCACTCAACTAAATTATGTGAAAATGTGTCCCAAGGTGTAACAATCCGATTTTGTAGTACTGTTTTCTTTATTTGCTTGCTACAAGCAGTGTAAATCATCAGTTCATCATGACGCAACGACTAGTTTTCAAGCTAAGTTTTACAATTTAAAGTTTCTTACTTCAAATGAATAACACTTCTGCTGATATGAAAACATCTCATTCTGAAGAATGCTTGAGCAAGCCAAATGTTCTAGTGTTTTAAATCTCTCCATGTTTCATCATCTTAAATTCGACAGCTTCATTCACTCAGACGATTCCTTTCACATTTCGTGAGACCCAGTGATTGTCTGAAGGTGTGTTGAAGGCCCATTACTCTGTTCTATAAAGTGAAAAATAGCTATTTTCCAAGAGTGTGCCAGCAGTCATTAGAGCTGATCAGCTTTTTTCTTTCTCCACTGGAGCTCTGCCAGTTTGGCTTGAGAAACCCCAGCGACTATAAAGCACAAGTGATGTAATGCAGAGGAAAGCTTCATGTTCAATGGTGGTAAATCACAGATACCAGGGTGAAGCCAAGACTGTTCCCTAGACATCTGAGGCCCATTGCTTGGGACAGATCATCTACATGCATGAAAACAAATTTTTATGATGACAAAAAACCTTTTCATTAGGACTAGGAAAAGAAAATTATTTACAAATTCACAACCTCTCTAAATCTATTAACAAATCAAAACTCCAGCAACATTAGGAAAATAATAATTATAATTCAGCTGTGGCCATTTAAAGGGCTCTTGATATATGAAAAAAAGAGTTGTATGTGACATATATATAGCTGATGTATGATAGCTACATGTACAGTTAGAGGTTAGCGATAGTGTCATACAAATTTAAATTTGCCGCTGACTAAAAGCTAAAAATGGATGAAAGCCAATGTTACTTATTTCTCACATGTCCATGACTTTGATAAATATTAAAAGAGCACTACTACACACTTGGTGTATACTGCTAAGGGAACACAAGAGTGGAGGAAATACACATTGCACCAACTATTCTGGAGCCCGCTGCAATGCAGTGTCACGGTCACCAGAAAAATCCCCTTACACCATGCTCGTGCAGGTACTCAGACCTTGAACCAGTATTTGAGTGGTCTTATATGGACTAATCTAAGGTTTAAAAGCACCACCACCAGAACCATATGCCCTAGGAACCTTCAAAGTACTTTTGAGGGACTCCTGATTATATGCAACTTTGCAGGTTGTTAACAGCAGGGCTTGGGCACGCTCTAAAGACAGGCATGCTTGCATGCTCAAAGAGTTTAGCTCCATTCCTAGAAAAAAAGATATTCTGGCTAGGGTTTAGATAGCTTATAGGTTGACCCAAAACCCCAATTGGTTGAGGAGTACCCTGTCTCTGTGGTGAATCAACTGGGAATGAGACTGGGCAATTATGAGCCTGTCGTTTAGGTAGTCACTAGGACCCCATTAAAGCTGGGCAGCTTGACTTCAAATTAAATTATATATGTCATCCGAGGGTGCAGGTGGTAGTTGGTAGCCACCCAACACCAATCTTGGAAGGAAGTTTTAACTACCAACTGCTCCTCCTAGGGGACTTGTGACACACACAAAAATCTAGATACAAGACACACAGGATCGTCCACTTAAATTAAAGTGAGAAATGGAGCCAGAGACCAAAAATCTTAAATACAAAATACACTCTTTATGACAAGGCACCCAGAGCATCATGATTCAATTCGCACAGTATTTTGCTCATCCACCAACACATCAAAATAAGGATAGAGAAGAGTTGTCACTCGCTAGGACATAAAGAGCAGGTTCCTAGTGGGCGCAATGCTGCACCAGACTTCTCAGAGCCAGTACTACAATGCTTCAAGCACTACGGTTCTCTCACAACCCGAGAGAGACCATTTCTTATTTAAATGAATAAAATGTCTTGACTCATCAAAAAAACTAAAATAGTTGCAAATAGTTTCTCCTTCTATTAAAGCCAATCTGGATAAAAGTGTCTGCTAAATTCATAAATGTATGTAAATGTAATGCAAACAACACTGTGTTATCATACAGTAATGTTTTCTCTCTTTTACACTTTATCAGTAAGTCATACAGGCGCCTCATGTGTGGCAGTGTGTGTGAGTGTGTTCTGTGCTAATATTGACTCTGTCAGTTAGCTGTGAGCTCTGCTAATGGACTCTTCACAGTGCGACGTGAGCCACAAGGACTGAAGGGAAATTCATGGATGGCTCTTCATCATTTAGACATTCCTTATACAAATTTTACATATAATGAATACTATTATTATTTTTTTTTTACTTAAAGCAGTCCCACACTGCATATTTTAAAGTATATCTGTTCATGTGAAGCATCAATCTATTTTCAACCACAAATCCATACACAAACTCATCAAGTGAAATGTGTTTAATTTGTGAAACTGATTTCCTTAATGCTCAGTTCAGGATTCTGGTTCATTTGCATTTTAATTTATCCTTTGCATTTATTTAATTTACAATTAGAATGGAATTGTTGATTCTATGCTGTAAATTTACAGTCAGTACTCCTGTTTCTTCTCCACTGGTCCAGACTCTCCCAGCTGGTTCCTCTCTGGTCTTAAATATTCTCGCCACTGTTCCCTCCAAGCTCTCCTGCACTGTTTCTTATGGCTCTATCCAGCTCAAATGGTTTCCCACAGTTCTCATAGTCAGACTCTGTTCCACACAGCCAAATCTTGTTGGAACCCACTCCTATGACCCCTTTCTACTGGTAACACCCAGTTTCTCACATTTTGATCTGCAAACTTTTTATAAACTCTCCAATAGCTCTGTCTTGGAATTATTTTTCCCTACCCTAAATTTCTGTTTCTTCGTCTCAGCTTTGGTTTCCTCAGCTTCAGCTTTGTCTTCAAGACTCTTTCAGGGCTTGTATAACTCTTCCATAAACATAATTTCCACGAATTTCTTTACACCGGTTTCCCCAAAGTCTAAGAGGATTCCTGAACTTCTAAAATTGAAAAGACACCTAAAGATCTGACTTGGCCCCTTCATGTTTTGTTTTGCACTTTCTACTCTCTCCAGTCTTCCATGGCTTTATCATTTCATTATCTGATTTTAGCATGAAATCCCAACCCTAGATACTTTCCAACTTTTCCAAGCTTTCAAGTTCCCCCTGCTTGTTCAGGAATCACACACCATATAAAGAACTGTAACACTTACTCTCATTAGTTTTTATAAGTTCTCTGAGGAACATTCATCAACACATCTTGTGTCAACTAGTATGTTGTTTAACATTCCTCAATCTCATTCTGTCATTGCATGTTCTACTTCTTGCAGGAATATTATCTTCAGCTTAACTTTCAGACTAAGTTCAGGTTTTCTCGTCAATTCCTCTCCATTTGTTCTTGTGTCTCTCGGATCCTTTGTCCAGTTTTCAAACATATACAGTCATGATTTACCCCAAGACATTTCGCTTCCTGAACTTTTCTTCGCACATTTGAGCAGTGCACAAGCGATTTAAACACACACACACTGTAAAACTTGCGTTAAACAAATATCAACTGAAATAACAGTTACAAAAAAGAGAATTTGGGAATTCCGGGTGGGTAACAACGCTGGGTATTACGTGATTGCATTCAAGTCACCTTCAACAGTTTTACTCTCCTACAATTTCGTTTTCACATACATATATATACTTTTTTGACAAACCAATAATATATAATATTTGGACTTAGTTTAGTCTAGCTTAAACAAGAGTCTGGAACGTTTAGAACACTTAATACACAAGAAATGTTGGAAGAGTATTAGACTTTTTCTTCAAACAAATCCTTTTAAATGGTCTAACTCAGACAATGTAATACAAGATTAAAAACAAAAAAGTCTTGGGAATGTCCTCTGTTTTTTTCTCTTCACTGTATGTTTGTTGCTACAGGGATCATACCAGAACTGAAGACAGTCTAGACAGGAGGACATCGTCCCAGTCCTAGGGGAATTGTGTCACAGAGTGACATTATAAGATAATCTCTTTTTGACACAGACAGTTTATTAAATTGTGGCGCACTGAACTAGAGGAGCCCTTTGTAATCCTGCAGGAAAAGACATGGTCCGTTCGGCACCGCAGTATTTCAGGAGTTATTTCAGTTCATATCACATATGACTGCTTGAGACTGCCACTTTTATGGTTTTTGCAGGGAGATCCCGTTCTACATCCCGATGCTGTAGCTGAAAAATAATCACAGAACAAAAAAATAAAATTCTCTTTCTCCAAAGATATTATTACACAATAAAGCACAAAGTTTTTTCCTTTTTCCTTCCAGTTTGACTCTGGTCAAGTTTCTCATACAGTCCTAACACATTATTTTTGATGACAACATTGTCCCTAAATAATTTATAGGAGGTTCATTAACCTGTTCAGTTATGGGAAAAATTGTTTCCAAAATGCTACAGCATTTGTGCTGAAATCAGTCGCAGAATTGACCAAAGCAAGGCAAGGCAATTTTAATGGTATAGCACATGTTTGTACACATTGTCAATTCAAAGTAATTTACAGAAGAATAAACAGATCATAAATAAAACCAACAATAACAACAGATCAGTGATTAAAGCCAGGAATAAGGAATTAAATGCATTAATTTCAAAAGAATGAAAGAAAAACAGAAGTAGATAAGCTGAGTTCTGTTCATACAGCAGGGCTCAGTCAGTAAATGCACATTTATGTAGATTTTAGCCTGGATTTAAATATGACTAACAATTTAGCTCCTTTTATCTTTTTTGAAGCTAATTTCATCTGTGGGCAGCATAGTAACTGAAAGCAGACCAGATTAACAGTGATGTTAGAATTCTTGAACTGACTAAGGAAGATTTATTATTTTTGAACGAATCAGTCCCCGCAATAAGTTTGAAAACCCTGCTCAATTGTTTCCCACAAATTCATTCATTCATTCATTCATCTTCATGTCGGCTTTATTCCCTTTCGGGGTCGCCACAGCGGAATGAACCACCAACTCACTGGCATATGTTTTACGCAGCGGATGCCCTTCCCTGCCGCAACCCATCGCTGGGAAACATTCACACACACATTCACTCTTTAACACTATGGGCAATTGTTCTTATTCAATTCACTTATACCGCATGTCTTTGGACTTGTGGGGAAACCGGAGCACCCGGAGAAAACCCACGCGATCACGGGGAAAACATGCAAACTCTACACAGAAATGCCACCTGCCCCAGCCGAGCCTAGAACCAGCGACCTTCTTGCTGTGAGACGACCGTGCTACCCACTGCGCCACCGTGACGCCTCCCACAAATCCAGTTGAAGAATATGAACAGAACTCCAATGTACAACATAAAAAAGCGTAATGGTACAATATAATTGCTTAACGGTAGTAGTACGTTACAGGGGCCATTATCATGGAATTCATCAGCTCTGTTTCTCCCTCCTCTCATTTTGCACCTGCTAAACCTGACTCCAAGCAATCCATTAGAGGCCTTGTGATGCACATGGAATCAGTGTTGCCATGGAGACATCTCTCCAGTCATCAGCTCATCATTCACCAAGCTGAAAAACACCAACTGATCATCAATTTGTATACTATAATTCACAGCAGAAAAAACTGACCATAGTTGCTGGACAGAGTTTAAAGGACACATATAAACGTGGAACTGCAACCTTTTTTAATGTGGTTCTGTGTACAACCAAAGGTTCCGATCAATAAGTAAGTAAGTAATTAGGTAGATAGGTATATAGACAATAAACTCTCATTATTCCATGCCAAGGAATAAGGGAAAAAATAAAATGTCAAAAACAAATGATTGTTTGTGACGTGAAGAGCGGTATGTCTTAAGAAGTTCAAGAGGATGCTGAATGTCTTCCTTAATCGTGATTAATAAGTGATTTTCTTTTCAAACAAAGTAAAACTGAAGTGTGCAGTTATTTTTAATGTAAGTGTTTTGATTCTTTTGTTTTTAAACTTGAGGTGTGTCAGACATTTAACTATTCTCTGATGTCTTTCCCCTGTTATTTTCTGAGACTCTGGGTCACATGGCGTGAGAAGAGCGTGACCTGTATCCTCTGTTTCCTTCGAGTTAGTAAATAAAGCTACTGAAAAGGGAAATAGTAAAAGCTACCTTTTTTATACATACCCAGACTGCTTGACTTTTTTTTAAATTCATTTAAAGTAAAGATAAAAAATATATATTTTCGACCGACCTGTTCTGTAACAGAATAATTTTTCCTCAACGGTCTGTGTCCGGTAATCATCTACTTTTTGTAAGATAACAATCGAAAAGCAAGCTGTGGCAAGCCAAAGTTATTCTATTATTTGGAAGAAACGTTTTATATGACATCCTGTAAATGCCTCTTTGAGTCAAAAGAACGACTCACCAACATGAATTAAGATTTCCATCCCTACTCACGGGACAAGCTTCTGAATGCTCATATTCTCCTCTTTCACAATCTCTTCCTCTGCTCTTCATCATCTTGCTCTTCAGTGTGGTTTTCTTTCACCAGATTGATGTGAGAGTGTGTAATCAAAACAGCCAGCTTTTATTGGTCGTTCTCTTTGCAAAAAATCAATCTGATAAGGCAGAGCCAAACTTTTTTCGTTCACATTAAAGGCATGTTCAACCCAAAATACTGGTTGAATATTTTGATGTTTTGGCCTTTAATATTTGCAAGGTAAAAGAGTAATCAATCAAAAAGACAAAAGATTATAATACCTCAGGAAAGAGTTCTGTGTAGTCTATTCTGAACCCAGATCGTTTTGATGATGAAAATCAAGATAGGTTAGTGCATCTGTTGTACCATAGGTAACTGTAAAAAATGCCATATTTTGCACTTTTTAAACATAATAGAATAAATGTATGACCCCTCTATGCTATTTCAGCACCCTTAATACAAGACATCAAATTATGTCTATCATTTATCAGAAAATAATGGGAGGTGCTATGATTATCAAGCTGTTCTGAGCATCCAGAATAGGAATATATGATTACACAAACATGGATAAACTCATTTAAATATAACTTGAAGCATGATTATGATAGGGGCAAAACACTAAAACATTCTAGAAATATCAGAAAAGTTGATAAAAAAAGCACCAACAGTCAAGCCACATTATTTTGTATTGTCCAACCATAATGAACTTATCACTTGTTGGCTACAGACAACAATATATAGTTTAGACAGAATATTTTACATTCATTCTTGAAGCCCACAGACATTTAAAAACGTGTATTTAAAGACATTCACCATGTCACATTGTACCTGTAAAATACAAATAAATTGAATGTTCATTTATGTCTATAAATCAGCTTTTTAAATAATATTCAGTTAAATACAGAAAATCTGTAAGATAGGCTAAAGCTATCTTTAATTTAACATAATTAAAATTATTTGTTTCTTATAGGGTTGTTTTTAAAGGTTTTAAGTGTAACACTATTATACATCAATTTAAAAAGGAAACACATTTATATATTTTACAGCAACATATTGTTAAAGGTTTGAGAACTTTGCTGACAGACATTTTTCTGTTTTAAAACAGTATACATTAACAACTTATCATTTACCATAGTATCTTCTGCAGTAAATGTGCTCAGAGCACTGAAATCTCAATTTGTGAAAGAAAAAAAGAACGTGCCTATAAAGTTTCCCCCAAGGTCTACTGCTAGTAATAATCAGTGACATCAGCGACCTGAATTTGAAGCAGGAATCTGGAAGGAATACTAAGATTTAGGGTTCAAAACATGTAGAATCTTTTCCATGTGGCTGCCAAACACAATATCTCAGCACTAGCATAATGAAAATCATATTGTCCCAAATAAAAAGAGCAAGTTTCAGTGCAAAACACACAATGGCCACAGGGAGGAGCACCAAATAAAACAGACCCTCACTGACTTCACTGGTTGTAAAAGCATGCTTTTTATATCTAATACAATTAATTTTCACTTTATATAAATTATATCTCAGTCAACGAAACCAAAAAAGGCAGCAGAATGACGAACGCTCAGTGAAGAATCTAAATATTTACAAAAGAAACACAACAGTTACTAAGAAGATGAGTAAACCTTTAATTTGATTTGACTGAGAAACTGCTTTTGTTTGGTTTCTCAGCAAGCAAAGTCTAGAAAGAGATGAGAACAAGCCTTCAATTATTTTTAATCTTCTTTCCTTAAAGTCATTCTGTTAGTTGTCTTTAAACAAAGATTTTTTTGGGAGTTTATGACATAAATGCAAACGTACAAAAGCAGGTCGATGTTCAAGGGAGAGACAAACATTTTAAAGTAATGCTTAAATTAACGCTTTCTGTAAATAAACAACAAAAAATAAACCAATACCTAGACTATATTGGGATAAAACTACAATAGCATATGCACCACTGAATTTATATCCATAAAACATATATTGTTGTAGAAACTGATGTAATGGTTTAAAGAGTTTGTGGAGTATGTGAGTAATAAAACATGATGCTTCAAACTTTGATTAGGCAAAGCATTATCACATCTGATGTGTCTGGAGGATAAAATATTGTCAAGTTTACTCAAACGTGAGTCAATAGACTCAAATATGAAGAAATAGATCACTTCGTCTGTCAGGACAAACTGTCTGAATCACCTGAGCCCTTTCTTCACCACACGTCTGAGATTAAATTATATCCTGTCTATTTCATTACCTGTAAAGAAAAAAAAAGGACTATCTGCCATATGAATATAACTAAATTGTCACCCCAAAATGTAAAAGGAAATCTGGCTTTAAGAAAGAAAAACAACTGTGCTAATGAGAACAGTGACTGTTCTTTTACAGTTGACCTCAATGCTATTAATCATTAAAATAACTTCCAGATTTTCCAGGAATTCTTCTGCAGCTTCCCTGAAGGACAGCTGTGAATATGTCGAGTAAATGAGACACATCTCCAAACTTCCTTTATCAATGGTGACGTCTGGATGTGGCCATAATTGATGGGCTGACCACCTTGAAATAGTAAGTCAGTGTCATAAATGAATGTTCAAAATTTAATATGATAGTAAACAATATGTTTTGATATGTTGCACATGTTGATGTTGCTGTTTAAATAAAAACCTTGAACTTATGACTTTATGTTATCAAAGCAATAAAGTACCACATGACCCATTAAACACGAAAAGCACATTTTTATCATTTACTAGGAAATAAATATAGACTCTTAGATATGTGTTTAGCAATATTATTCTATATATAGAATATATATATATATACATAGAATATAATATATTTAGAAGATAACCTTCTAAATTATTTTTACAAGCTGTCAGAAATGGTCTCTTCAAGTCTCAATTATACACAATTCATTTCCAACAAATTTCGGATGAAACAAAATGGAGGTATTTAATTAAACCTTATTCATATCAGATTTGTTTATAACAATATTGTGGAGTGATACACATATTACAGAGGAAATTGTGTATCATGGTATTACAGTGTAAATGCACTTATTTTTTCCATTCCGAAATAACACCTCAAAACTAGGTCAGACCCAAATAAATTTCCATTCGAGTGTCTCTAAACTGTGTCAGCACCACACATGCATTTTTTAACAGTATTAAAATGCCCCACATCAGGACTGAATGAGATTAAACTGATGAATATAGCTGCGGGGCATTCATTGTCTGAAATCTGGTGCTTTCTGTTTTATTGCCTTGACTGAGGACTCATCCTCCCACACTCTTTCAAAGAGGCGGCTTGAGCTTAGTGCTTGAAACAGGCAGCCCCCATTTGATTCCCTTACCAATTACTGTCTGGAAATGAGAAATCCTGGAACAATTCACAGATGAGCTCATGGCCATGACTTACATTATTTCAGCATCTTTTCAAGGGTAAAAAAGTTAACCAAAAAACATGAATAATGTACAATAATACATAAATGTTATGCATATGCTATATATATATATATATAGGTGGCGTCACGGTGGCACGGTCGTCTCACAGCAAGAAGGTCGCTGGTTCTAGGCTCGGCTGGGGCAGGTGGCATTTCTGAGTGGAGTTCTCCCTGTGATCGCGTGGGTTTTCTCCGGGTGCTCCGGTTTCCCCACAAGTCCAAAGACATGCGGAATAAGTGAATTGAATAAGAACGATTGCCCATAGTGTTAAAGTGTGAATGCATGTGTGAATGTTTCCCAGCGATGGGTTGCAGCAGGGAAGGGCATCCGCTGCGTAAAACATATGGCAGAGAGTTGGCGGTTCATTCCGCTGTGGCGACCCCGAAAGGGAATAAAGCCGACATGAAAATGAATATATATATATATATATATTGTAAATGAAGTTCGAAGGAGGCCCAAGTGGAAGAGCGTAACCATTCTGAGAGGGTTGCTTTTTATTTTGTGCTTATGTCTCAGTTACTTAAAGGCTTTTTAATTCACTAAAAGCATGTAGAATTAAGACAAAATGCAAATCTGTAAAACAAGAGTGCTAGTGCCAGTACATCACAAATGAGAAGGAAAAACCAATCAAAACTTCAAAACCAACACAACCATGAACACATTTTATACTGTTTATTCAATCATTGTAGCACTGCACTTTTATAGATTCTTGAATAGGAATAAAAGAAATATAAACCTATGTATTTCTACCCTCTTTCACACTTCATCAAACTGCAACATTTATTTACTGAACAAATAGAAAATAATATCAATATAGGGCTGTGCTGTTACTGGGAACATTCTGTTGACACATTCTGTTGGATAAGACCCAGTTTCTATTATTTTTATAGTATTTATAAACGTATGGCTGATGTGACACATGCGCGGGGGGGGGGGGGGGGGGGGGTTGGGGGCTGGGGGTTGGGGGGGTGGTGGTCCAGGACAAGACTGCAAACTGAGTCAAAAGGGGTGGTAAGTGGGATAGATTACACAAACAACATAAATAAAAACTGTGGTTTGTGCTAATATACTTAATTAGTAATGAGCTAGAGTGAAACCACCTGATTAAGAGGCTGATTAAAAACAAGATCCTCTCAACCTTATGCTAATACTCTAGTTAACCTAACTGATTTGTTTTGAAAATAAAGAAAAATGACCTATGTAACTTTGGTAACAAATGTCGGACATTGTTAAAATACTGATGGGCCACAATCATGCACCGCTTAGTTCCAATAAAAATACTACACACCGACTTAGCAAAAACTAAAGAAAATACCATAATTAGCTGGATTAGTTACTTTTAATTAAGGTTGAAACTAAACTTTGTAGAGATGTAGGGAACAGTACCAGAGTGCTAAAAATCTGCAGACTTTCATGAAATAAAAAACCTTCATGAAAAATCTTATTTCGCAAATTACATTTATTGTGAATTGTGTGAAGATACAAATGCCTTTTTGAACTGAAGGATATTTGAACAAAAAAACTGGGAACATTCTGTTGATACAAAACCTTTTATGAAATATTAAGGGGCAGTTGGTCTGGTGGAGATGCAGGTTGACTTGTGATCAGTCAGTCAACAAACTGTTCCTGACTGCAGCCATAGCTGCCCACTGCTCCAAGTGTTTGTTCACTGCTGTTTGTGTACACTGGGATGGGTTGAATGCAGAGCACGAACTCCGGGTCACTCCATATCTTGCCAACTGGTCACTTTCACACAAAAAAAAAAAAAACGTTGTTGTTTTGATCTGGTGCAAAGGCTTCATCAGGACACAAATGTCTTCTGCTTTATAGTTTCTGCAAGACCATAAAAACTATACTCCAGATTTCACAAACAGATCCACATATTTTCCAGATGGCCTGAACGTCGAATTTTTACATAAATCATGGTAAATGTATTCAAATATTTCATTGGCATTTGCAACGGATGAGGAAGACAGAGGGAGGTGGAAACGGTCTTATGATTGCTAGGTAGAGGGGTCAAACAATCCATCAAGTTAAAATGATTGATGACTTGAAGACAGTCGATTGACCCAGCTCGTAATCACAGCACGGTTATATGCTCTCTGAGAGTTGCTAAACAAACAAAGATGAAATTATGTAAAACCGTCCGTGAAAGGTTTGTTGATTACAATCACGAAAAGCCAACCAATAGGTCAAAACATGGTTTGATTAGATATTCTGAAGCCAAGACCCTCCAATGTCCTTTCAAGGTCCACTGTTGCCTCCACAAACAGGGCCCCTAAAGAGTACTTACCCTGAAGACTTCAAAGTTCCAGGGCCTCTGGTAGGGTTCAAACCTGTGTTTAATGTGAACGTACCCCTGCTATGAAAGTCCCTCCCTCTTCCTCTCGTACATAAATCACCTGGCAGCTTCACAGTCATCACTCATGCTTGGCTATCAACACATAAGCACATGCTTTGCACATAATGTACTCCGTGACAATATTGTACATGTAAGAATATGTGCCTGTGTTTAACAGCAATAATTTCACCAATAGCTTTCCCAATAGTTTTTTTAAACATTACTCTATAATAACAACTAAATTAGAGAACAATACAATAAACATAACATTTTTGAATAAATTAGACCATTATATCTATTCTGCGTTTATCCCTTAGTGACTGAAGAGATATTAGTTGTAGTGAAATATTAACATATTCAAGTATATGAATTTTAAGTATGAAGCCCGCATAAAAACAGTAAGAATTCTTTGTTTTTATGGTAAAACAGATATTGTTTTAATGGCGATACTTCCAGCTGGAAACAATCGGACCAGATGATTTGAATAGCTCTTCTGAGAGAGTGAATTATTAGAGAATGATTTAAAGAGGGGTGCTCTGGATAAAATCAAGTGCATATTTTAAAATATTTAAAAATTTAACAACAATAGAACAAAGATATAAGAGGCTCTGGGATTTGAGTAGCAAATGCATTAAGAATCAATAAACTGCATGGAATGAACTTTTCAGCCATAAATGTCACTTTCACCATCTTTAAATATTTCTAGGGTTAGCGTAAGATCTAAATCACATGTAAAATGTTTTTGTGTTGTGGTAAAAGTTTGTGTCTGATCAGTGTTGCCAGATTGGACAGGTCTACTTTTAAACTGAAATTTAGATGATTGGCTGCTCATTTACACAAATGTTGAGTGTTTAGGTTTTGTAACATTATTCAGTATAAAGTTAATATTTATTGAATTAGAGTTGAGGTAGTAAGTCTTGAGTGTTTAGGTTTAGTAACATTATTCAATAGGAAGTTAATGTTTACTGAATTAGAGTTAAGGTAGTAAGTCTTCTATATGACCCAATCAAGCAATATTACCAGAAAGAAAGAGTCTGCTTTATTTTTCATCCAGCAAAATTGTTATTAATCAGTCATGTTTCTCTTACACTGTTAAAATGATGTTGAATGTTATTTAACCTTATTTGAGTGTTTCTGCTATTCCTGTTAGTTAAAAAATTGTTTGAACAGCATACCATACAAACTGATGCGCAAGCATCTCTTGCTTTTATTATAAAAAACAATTACCTGGATTTATCCTTTTTAAATTAGATGCATGCGTTTAACTCTCACACCCTGAATTATAATTGTCTGATACATAATCCATGACAACTAAAAGACTGACCCTTCTCTTTGCTATTGTGGGTTGTCAGCCTTTAATTATGCAAGATTTAAAGGCAAAATTAGGGACCAGAATCCAAAAACCTCTTGGAGATGGAAATTATGAATTCATTAATGTTTTTGTCTGCTGTAAAGTTGAGGTTTTAACATTTGTGCCCCTGGGGAATCTGCTCATTTCTAGATGATAAACTGCAGTATCCCTCACTTGCATTTGAATGAAAAGATAAACACTTGTTTCAAATACAGAAATAAGGATGACCAGTTAACACAGAGTTAACTCAATATGCCCAGTCAGCATGAATCAAAGTTTTGATCTGCACATTTTTGATTCAAACATCATGAAACATCTTTTGCTCATTTTGGCTGGTCTGAAGCTAGAATAGAATGCATACTAGAACAGAGAACCAAAACATATGCACACCTCTTGCGCAAATCATTTGATCCAAACCAAGAGGAACAACCAATGCATTGTATTGTACATTTGATTTTAGTTTACTTTTTATTTGTTATTAAATATACTTTTTTTCTCATACACACACATGGCAGTTGGAAAGAAGTTAGTTGGTCGCCATAATTTGTATAAACAATCCACTTCCAGCAGTCCGTTGTAATCAGCCACACCCAGGAAAGCCACATCTCACAAGTAATCAATTAAACATAACACATTCAAATAGATACATCACAATAGACCATGACAGAAAGGTACCATTTAATTTGTTTTTAAACTACTGTGGTTAATAAAAATAAGAAGAATCTAACCCACTCACCCATTTGGATTGCACTGTGATGTTTTGAAAAATCTAAGTTTATAATGAAATGTAAATCAACACAAAAGATAGGTTTTGCTTGTTTTTCTCATAATCATCTTCATTGTTAAGGTGAAAAATGTCATCAAATGTCAGAACTATGAAACACAATATTGCCTACAAAAGAGTTCTTTGAATTATACTTTGTCCAAGAGTGATGACACAAGCGGTTTAACGGGTTCTCGTAAAGCCCTATCACGAGCCTGTGAAGCAGCTACGTCCACAACTGTGAATCTATTGTCACTCAAGTGTCTTTTCGGGAAACAGAGAGAAAGAACAGACCAGATTGATCACTCTATCATCTCTATCTCCTTCTCAATTCATCACTGTCTCTTCTGGGAATGCTCCAGAGCAGTGGGATTATCAGAGGCTCTCTCTGAAGCTGTAAGTTCAAGCCAGAGTAAATAAGGCGCCCTTGCTCTGCAGGTATTTACAGCCTCAGACAGTAAGCCAAACAGCTTTGGCTTGGCCAGGGTGTCTGGAAGCAGAAAAGCAAACGTCCTTGGATGCAAAATAAAGGTAGAGAGACAAATGAACTGAAGTCTAGCAAGACATGAGAAACTGTCCTGACTCAGGTTTGCACAACTTAAAGAAGAGACTTTAGCCAGGAAAAACTGCTCAAATCAATAGATGATTTTAAGACAAACAGTGTCCACTGTTGAAAACGAATAATTTTTAAATTGTCATTATTGAATCTTTGGATTCAATCATTTTTAACGGAAAGTTCAGAAAACAACTGTATAGGATTCACTTTCTGATGCATACGTTGCATTCTCCTCAATGTACAGCCAATGTATAAGTTTGTGAAAAAAATCTGTAAACTTCTGCTCACAAAGCACCTTAGTAGTAGGAAAAGTAGTTGTAGAAGTGGGATTTATTTCCAGAAATTCATTCAAATTCAAATACCATGAGACTGCTATCTGTCTTCTATGTGAACTATGTGACTCTAAATAGTAAGAGACAAGAGATTTCTGACACAAAACCCAGAAAATTACGTAATGAGCTTTAAGACAGAGGACGTATTACAATTCTTTTGCAGGACAAGATGATGTCAGGTCAGTCGGTCATTTACTCAACTAGAGTAAAAGCAAGTAACAAAGGGCTAGGAGGCCTTAACATTTTCATAATTTGTAAAAAATTTTAATCAACGAATAACAATAATTTACTGGCCCAAACTCTCACTGGAGTTTTATTGCTGGCTCTGTACCCGCCAATGTGTATTTAGGTCAATATATAGCTTAATCCAGGGGTGTCAAACTCAATTCCTGGAGGGCCACAGCCCTGCACAGTTTTACTCCAACCTTAACTGAACACACCTGATTCCACTGATTGAGCTCCTCTGGGTTTATTTGAAGCTATTTGTGTGTCTCCTGAAACAGGGTTGGAACAAAAACCTGCAGGGTCTGTGGCCCTCTAGGAATTGAGTTTGACACCCATGGCTTAATCTGTTCACATTAAACAAAGCTTATGAGCCAAAGCTTGAACATAAAACCTCTACCTAACCACCATTTAGTTAGCACACCTTCACTTCTCCAAATTCTTAAATCCATTACCACAGTAACACTTCCACTTCTTTCTCTTCACACTTTCTCCCCATAAAAATCTACCTCTCCTCACTCCTCCCCACTATCCCTTTCTCCTGTGCGTCTGACAGAGGCCTCCTGTTGGTATGTGTGAAATGTGAATTAGCAGACGGACTCTGCCAATCCTGCTGAGCTCAAAGAAAAACCCAGACAGGCCAAAGCGGGGGAAAACACTCTCTCCCGTCCTGTCTGTCTCCTTCACTCTCTCTCCTTTGCACCGTTAGATATAACTGAGTCTACCCACCTGTGGAGGCTTCCATATTTCAGCTCTTTAACAGTGCATCCACGGCTCTGAAATAACACTCCGTTGGTTTCTATCATCTCTTATTGTTTCCTCTAACCTGTGTTCTGACCTCCCTGTCAGTGGAAAATCCCCTGCTGCAGCTGGATGCTAAGAAACACAGCATGCTCACAGTTATACGCTTCTGGGATCACTTTCACACCATGTATGCTTTCTCATAAACAGCTTATTTGCCCTTACATGGAGATCTTGCTTTGTGCTGTGTTAGCACACTGCTTCATTTTGTTTTTAAATAAACAGTGAATCCAAAAAGAGGAAAAAAGACAAGTGTAAAAAAAAAACAATTTTTTCAATAAGCATGTTCAACAGTGATTTAAACACACTCACTTTTGAATTGTAAGTGAATTTTTAAACAAAACAAACAAAGAAACACTAGTTTTTGGCAAACAGAGTATTGCCTCCCTTTTACATTTTCAGAATACACTCTAAAGTTTGTTTTGGAGATGTTCAAAAAATTCATGTTAAAAAAATGTCATCTTCAGGATAATTTAAAGGGTTTTTCACTTAGTTATAAAATTCTAGCACATAATAATCATACAAAGGTTAAAAAGTTTACATATATTTTGAAATCTTAAATCAATCATAGACTTTCAATTTCTTGAATCATTTAAAATTAACTTTTCCGATGCTTTAAAATCACAAATAGTACTTGCAATCCGATAGAATCAGAGATGTGTTGTTTAAAAAAATCCTTACGGTTAATTGTTATTTTGCACATAATTTATTTATGAAATACTTTCATAGTCTACTAAAGATAAGTATTTGTAACTTTTAATTTTTATGTCATTTTTTAACTGTCCAGGCATGTGAGAATATAAAAATTATTTCAGGAGCAAACTATTTCAGATAACAGGAGCATTGAATATTTCAGCATTTAGCGAGAAAACCATAAAAGTTGGAGAAGACAACATAGAACTGTTTTTCTTTTTGATAAAAACAAAATAACTTTATTAAACACTATAAATTTGAAATTTGCTCATTTTGGAAAGGCCAATTCTTTAAGCAAATGTATGTGTCTGATCTCTAAAGCTTATATTTGTATCATAAATGCATCTGTTGTCAAAAGCTCAATATTGTAGAAAATGTCCAATATTGAAGAAGCCTGGTGGCACACTCAAACAGCAAATTAAAGCCTGTAAAGACGTTTAAATGGTCTCTTCATCTAGTTCTGTAATCTACAGATCATGAGGAAACCTGCTGACTTGACAGTTCCCCAACAGACAACCAGTGATACTTTGCACAAGGAGGCTAAGAAACAAAGTCATTACAGAATAGGGTGTTTGTCACTGAGCTCCTTGTCCCAGCAAAATAAATAGAGGTGAAAGGGAAGAAGAAATGTGGTAAGAAAAAGATGAGCACACTCAATACCATGCCATACTATACCAAGGAGTGGATTGTGAAACAAAATGCATTCAAAATGGGGAGGAGTTTCACAAAGAGTGGACTGCAGCTGGAGTCAGTGATTCAAGAACCCCCACGGACAGACCAATGCAAGATATGGATTTCAGTGGTCACATCCCTTGTGTCAAGCCACTCTGGAACAAGAGTCACATCTGAACTAAAGACAAAAAGTACTGGTTTGTTTCTGAGTGCTTCAAAGTTCTATTCTTAAAAGGTATATAAAAGTCATCATATGTTCTTTAAGAACAACTCATATCACACCCATACTTCAAGAACAAAACTGACTTCCAATCAAGCAGTGAAAACGCTTCAAGATTCTCCATTTAACATATAAAGCACCTCCATATCTCTCTGACATCGCCACCATGCGTAGGACATCAGGCATGCTTCACTCCACCTCCGCTGTTTGTCCCCTCAGCCTCCAAAAACCCATCGCTGCTCTTTTGCTTTGGAACAAGCTCCCTGCCCCCATGTGAAATAGCCTGATTGGTGCATCTTTTAATACCCATATGAAGACGTTCCTCTTTAGGCAGGCCTTCCAACAGTGATGGTATATTGCTGTATATGTAGAATGTGTTTTTTTCCGTTTTCTGTTGTATCTTTTCAGCTTGATTGTATCTCTCAACTCTTTTTATTTGTTTTACTTTTCACCACTAGAGTAATGAAAGACACTTTAAATAAAATGTGTTATTATTATTATATACATAATACACATGCCCATCAATATACACTTCCAGGCTAAAATAGTCCTATACTCTAATATTTGTAGGCACATAATGAGAGCACAACTTTTATTACAGCACGCTGTCACAGAGGCATTGTTTCGAAAAGCCTCTGCAATGTCACTACATTTAGAGCCATCCAGCGTTGCATTGATTTTTTTCTTGCATTGATGTTGGTAGAGTCTGACTGCTACGTAAAGCCTTCTCCAGCACATCCCTGTAATTCTCTATGGGGTTAAGGTCTGGCTTTATGCAACGTCTTTAAATGTTGTCTCTGCTTGATGCATAGCAATGATTTCACCCCTCTCAAACAGACTAACATCTTTTCCAAAAGGTTGATTTTCAACATGGTTGATAATAATAAGTTTTATCTTATATAATGCCTTTCCAGAGCTCAATGACATTTTACAACGGAACTTTACATGTACACGAAAGCAAACACAATAGGTCCGATTTAAAAGGAAGTTATATGAGACAAATAGGGGGGGGGGGGGGGGGGGGGGGGGGCAATTGCATTAACATAAAGGTCAGTTGAACAAATCGGAGGAATAACATTTAGAAAATAGGTGTGTTTTGAGCAGTTCAGAGATTATTAACATGGCAAATTGCACGTGGTAGGAAATTCCAGAGCTTGGGAGCAATGACACTGTATGATCTGCCCCTATAGAAGAGAGGCGGTACCGAGAGATGCAGAGAACCCAGATTCAGAGAAGCGTTGGGAGCGAGTTGGTGTGCACGGAACAATCATATTACAGAGACAGGGAGGAGCTAAGCCATGTAAAAATTTGAAAGTTAGAAAAATAATTTAGAATTTAACACGATAAGCAACTGGAAGCCAATGGAGAATAAACAGAACAGGTGTAATGTCAGCAGAGTGTGAGTGAACGAGTAGTCTAGCAGCTGAGTTTTAAATTAATTTTAATCTGGAGATGGAGCTGGCAGGTAGACCAATAAAAAGAGCATTGCAATGATAGCTTCAGCATCTTTGGTACTGATGAACGTAAGGAGTTTGGTGATATCACGTAAATGAAAGAAAGCAGATTTGGAGATAGATTTAATATGGGACTGAAAGGAAAATAATACTTGACAATTTAATGTAAAAACCTGCAATCTCATATGAGGAATTAGAAAAAGTATTGTTGGAGATTGATGGCATTCCAATTATGATGCCTTCAGTTTCATCCATGTTGAGTTCTAGAAAATTTGAGTTGAGCCAATCATTTATGCTCGTTACGCAAGAGAATGGACAGAAGAATTTTTTATGAGAAGCAGTTTTTGGCATCAATTGGAGTTAGATAATGTAATTCTACATGCAGTAATTATCCAATAGAAATGTCATACTTATTTGCTTAGTTAAATCCAGGTATCATTTTTTTGGCCTAGCAATGTAGTTAATAAATAATGGATCAATCATAACAAAATATGGCTCTCGTACTGAAAGGAATCAGGAATCTACAAAATCAACGAATAAACAAAGTTTTGTTTAGAAGTTTTTTGTCATTCAGTTGTCCCTGACTTAGCCCTTGAACCACTCAGTGTTACCACAGCCAACAAATAGCCCTACATAAAACACCAGTACAGTGTACTTGACAATACTTGACAATATTTTTAAACTCAAACGCATAGCCAAAGCTGAATCCTGGAGTGACCTCCACAGCTGGACTCTCAAGCGCAACATCTGCTTCTAATATTGATCTTTTGTCCAATTTTTCACTCACTCTAGGGCCACATGGATACTGAGGAGTCTGTGTTGGGGTGATTGTATAATATTTTTTTATGTAAAGTTAAAGTACCCTCCTCATGTCATTCAAACAATTCTATATCATTTGAAACAATAATTTGGAGTCACTAAAGCAATATCGGCATAGACATATATAATTGGTAGCTTATTGGCAATATGATGTGTATATTTTATATCAACATTACAATGTATTTATAGGATTTGATTAACATTTGTTAAAAAACAATGGAAATACTTCTTATTTTTGTCAAAGCAGGGATGGACAAAGTCATTCCCAGAGCACTGCTTATTGGTTTCAGCAAAGTTTCAAGAGACAAACCAGTAGAGTTTAACAGACCAGGTGGAATCAGTTGTGTAAAGGTTGGAGTAAAACTTTGCAGGACTCCTTGCCCACTTTTGTGTTGAAACGTAGGGCTGTGAGGATGTACAGTTTAATTGGCATTAGCTGTTGCAGCTACTGTGGATTACATTTTTATTTATTCTTTCATTTAAAAAAGAATTTAAAAAAAATTTAAATAACATATTTACAGGTCAGAAACGTTTACTTGTGAAAACAATCATATTGCCATTTATTCGTGAAGAAAAAATGGTTTGTTGTGTGTTATAGTGTTTTATTTTTAAAGTATCATAGGTGGCCTAAATTAATCTTACCTCTTGGAAGAACAGTTGTCAGGTAACTTTGATTTTGGAGGTCACAATCTAGCTTGTGTTCTCTAGTTCACATCTGTGTGAGTCCCAAAGAAGATTTGTTTTCAACTTTAACCTTTGGCTTGGTGTGTAAGGGTCAAAGGTCAAACACATAAGCAGGGGATTAGTATGAATATATCTTCAACAACCTTAGAAGAGAAAGGTATTTGTCACCTACTAAAACAGCACAGGATGCAGACAGTGAAGTTAAACAAAGGTCTAAAACCATGAATCTCAAAAAAAAATTCTTTTTACCCCATTGAATATTTAGTTTCGGGTTTTATTTGCCAGGAACCTTTTTGAAAATATGCAACTAAAATTGTTGTGTACATCTGTGCAGTGTAGGCAAGGGCATAGTGCAGCTATGTAGAGGCCAACGTTATGCTCTTCGTTTGAGACACAGCACACAAGAGTAATAATTAATGTGTCAGGTCTTCCTATAGGAAAGCCGCACTTGTTCATGAATAATTATGAGATACAAAAACAAAAATATGTCACATCAAGGGGAATTTATTTTCAAACCGAAAATCAAAAATATCAGTAATATAAAATACATAAACTACACAATTATGCCAACAAAAAAATCGTAATGGACAATATGATTGTCTTAACTAATGATCTTAACTAACACATGCAAACCTCATGTTTACTTACAGGGTATTGTGGCTCTTTAAAATGCAATAAAAGACATTTGTTTTTATTGTTAAACAGCTCCACAAGTAAAACCAGAGTTTAAACGTGTTTTTAAAGCTTTTCAAATGAAATTGTAATAAGTGATAAAATAAAAATCACCAAAAAAAAAAACAGTAAATGTCACAACTGGTAAGAGTAAGAACCCAAATGCGAGGAGGTGAACTTAACGTCTTTTATTAAGAGAACACAAAACTGCTGTTCAATTAAACAGGGAGAACTGACAGCAGCAGTAGAAAAAAGAGGGGTCCGCCAAGATTGGTTGTCCCGAAGAGGGGAGGAGAGCTCACCGACTCATAGGTGGGTACCTGGTGCATCGAGGCAGACTGGGTTGAGTCAACAGCAGATCCTCGCTGTAGGTTAGGCAGACAGAGAAACAGAGTGATCCAAAAGAGGAGATAGGCAGATGCGACGGCACATAACAACATAGGGTGGATGATCGGCCAGCACGCTGAGATTGCAGATCAATACCTCTCAAAGACAGATGAGGGACGGGGTCCTTAAAACCCTGAGTAAGTAGTGAACGAGAACAGCAGTGGCTGATGAGCAATTAATGGGAATGACGTCGACAGGTGATGGCAGGAGAAGATGGAAACAAGCTTAACGAGCAGACAAGACAGAAAAACAGACCTTTATATTACATTGGCTTACTACAAACAAAATGAAATATTTCAATCTTATATTTGTTATTGTGATAATGTACGATAAATGTATTAGTGTGATAATATTAAATATTGTGAGTAGTGTACTAACACAACATTTCATTTTGTGAACCTAATGATTGGAAGAATATGTTGTTGATGTTGCAGATAGCCCTTGTAAGACCAAGAAGGACAGCAAGATACGGGAGAAAGAGGAGGTAACAGCAAAGAGAACATGTGATTCAGGCGGTAGAAGAACTAGTATAAGCCAGGTTTATCAAACAGGAGATTTTGACGAGACCAGAAAAAAGACAAGGAGTAATGGTGTAGTGTATATGTAAGGGTGACCTCTGTGTACAAGATTAATTGATATTTCTCAATCTTCTTCTTCTTCTTCTTCTTTCGGCTGTTCCCAGTTTAGGGGTCGCCACAGCAAATCATCTGTTTCCACCTAACTCTGGCCTCAGTATCCTCTAGTCTTGCACCAATTACCTTCATGTCCTCCTTCAGCACACCCATATAACTTGTCTTTGGCCTTCCTCTTGCCCTCTTGCCTGGCAGCTCCATCTCCAACATCCTTCTACCAATATAACTACTATCCCTTCTCTGCACATGCCCAATCCATCTTAATCTGGCTTCTCTGACTTTGTCTCCAAAACAACCAACCTGAGCTGTTCCTCTGATGTGCTCGTTCCTAATCTTGTCCATCCTTGTCACTCCTAAACTGAACCTCAACATCCTCATCTCTGCTACTTCCATCTCTGCCTCGTGTCTCTTCCTCACTGCTACAGTCTCTAACCCATACATCATAGCTGGTCTCACTACTGTTCTGTACACCTTTCCTTTGATTCTTGCTGACACTCTTCTGTCACACAACACCCCTGAGACTTTTCTCCATGCACTCCAACTTGCCTGCACTCGCCTCTTCACCTCTTTTCCACACTCCTCGTCGCACTGGACTGTTGACCCCAAATACCTAAACTCCTCCACCTTCTTGACCTCAGCCCCCTGTAACCTCACTGTTCTACTTCCCTCTTTCTCGTTCAAACACATGTATTCTGTCTTACTACGACTGACTTTCATTCCTCTTCTTTCTAGAGCAGACCTCCAACTTTCCAGGTGTCGCTCCACCTGCTCCCTACTCTCACTACAGATTACAATGTCATCTGCAAACATCATTGTCCATGGAGATTCCTGTCTGACCTCATCTGTCAACCTGTCCATCACCATAGCAAACAAGAAGGGACTCAAAGCCGATCCTTGATGTAGCCCCACCTCCACCTTGAACTCCTCCGTCTGACCTGCAGCACATCTCACTGTTGTCATACTCCTCTCATACATATCCTGAACTACTCTGACGTACTTCTCTGCCACTCTTGACATCGTCATACAGGACCATAGCTCCTCTCTCAATATGGCTCGATATAACTGGCTAATATAGTAAGGTGTTGATTGGTTATTGTGGACTTCACTGTGCATAGCTTGTGATTTCCTGACAGTAGTTAATAAATAGCTCATGGACTTGGGGCCCTCTCTCAGTCAACTTGCTTAGTTCCCTCTAATTCTTGAAACTATATTTGCATAACTGTGAATCATTTCTTGAGTGTGCCCTCATTAAACAACAAGTCTTATTTTTTACTTGGGTTTCTGGCAGTAAAACCATGTTGTAGTAAATTTAGTTTTTTTTAAATATTTTTTTTAATAAAAGAAGAAACAATTCCAGTTATTGATGGATTAGTGACCTGTACCAGATTGCGAGATCGGTGCTGTGTGTGAGTGGAGGGAGTAGTGGAACAGATTCATTTTGCATGGAAATAGGATTTTTTAAAACTCAGAGTTGTGTTTTTGCTCAATCATTGATGATGAAGTCTGCTTTACTCCTCCAAGAATTTGACTAATTTATCCATATTTATCCACAGTTGTTTTTTTTAGTTTAGATCAAAAGCACCTCAATGTGAGTCATTAGAGGTCCCATGTTATGTCCTTGTTATACACGGTCCCATGTTATGTCCTTGTTATACACAGACGTGCTTTTGGCATGCCCCTACTGACCAGCGCTCTCATTTTAGTCCGAGTTCAGCAAAAACAAACACTGTACTGTATTGTGTGTATGTTTAGGATTTGAGGGAAGATAAAATGTAAAGAGTCTCCATATGTGTGCTGAAACCAGATTTCCTTATAGGATTATAAAAGTCAAAAGTAGTGTGCGCTTGGCTTGATGTATGAAGAGAAAAAATTGCATATTTCATTAATGTATTTAAGCTTAGCACAGATAAAAAAAACACTTACTGTGTGGAGCACGAAATCACTGAACAATGACAGTTAGAAAAATGAATCCTCTTCTTTTATAAACTCTTCTTTGTTGATGAACCAGATTAATGTAAAGTGCTGCTCTTTCACATTCACCTGGAGTTTAAAAAAGAGTATAAAAAGAATAATATGTAGCCCTACCAATTATTTATTATTCACCTTGTCTGGTAATTTACCCTAAATTTGGAAATTTGCCTAATTGATCCAGATCTGTTATACAACTTCTTTTAAGTGTTCACAGCGATCAATAATAGACATTTCTATGTGTTTGCTGGTATTGCAAAATAATGCTAAAATGAATAAAGCAATAAATTGGAGAATTAATTTATCTAAACATTTTGTAGCGATCGCAGTTGGGGAAGTGATTGAATTAGGAGCGAAGAGCACGAAAAAGGCACTCGGAGTGGAATTGAAAACAAAAAGACTTGAGCGAAGACGGAGATATCCTGGCCATCAACATCGCTGACAGTTTAACCTGTACTGGGTCATTCCCAATGTTTTGACATTCTTTGAGTGTGTATGAGATTTTTTTATGTATGTTTGTTTTGACTGTAGCATGGTTTGTTTTATTTACATGTTGCAACTAGAACAGAAAAATTCTGCAATTCATGTTAATGTTACATACTATTAATGCAAGCTAAAACATTTGTCAAAAAGTTATTTAAATATTCAAAAGGCTTGTGAACTTTTTATATAACAACATAAGTAAACATTTTCTTGTAATGGGTTTCCCAGACCTAATTTTGATTCTAATAACCTCAAACTGCTTACTCTGCACTGCTTGGGTTGGCTCAGACAAGCCTTCAGACACAAATCTTTCGCCTACACTGCAAAGAGAGCACAAATGTATTCAGCCAGTTGGTGGGATGAACAATGAGATCGGTGTTTCACAAACCATTCACATGCAGACGATTCAGCTAAAAGCAGGAATTTTAATATTCCTCTTGTTGTGAAGAACGATTGCAGTCAGAGATCTCACATTTCCCATCAACACTCTGCTCTATCACAACAGAGCAGATGAAAGGAGTATCTACTGGACAGAAGCTGCTCCTGCTCTAGGATTTATGACTGGCTTTGAAAGAAAAGAGCTATCTGGAGATCTTCTGGAGTTATCATCATTATGCAACCATTAAAATGGCTCTTAACAAATGTTCCCATAGCAAATGGGATACCAAGAGGTACATAACAATCTATTTGAACACTTCTACTTTGCGCTTGAAAAGTGGAAGAAAGTGAGTTTCCTTTACCAGCCACTTCGATGTTTTCAAGTAATTTACTACACTGGAAAAACAATCCCTAAAATTTAAACAGAGAAAGTTTTTTTTAAATGGGAATGTCTGGAGGTGAATGATTCTGAGCAGTGAATTTAGTATGTGCCGTATAAGTGATATAATATCAGGAACTATTTATATTGAACTTTTCATGATTGATGGAGGGTCTTAAAAGGTCAAGGAGGGTAGGGAAATCTCGGGTAGGGAAAAATGCTGCACTATATGTAAAAGTCCACACATCGTTCTGGTCACTGAGGTCAGCTGATCAGCTTCTTCTTGATGTGGATCAGGCGACATTTCTTATCTTTCTGTTCGGAAGATAAACAGCAATCAGCCCAGATGGCCTATCCAGTGAAAGTCCAAGTAGGAAAATGCAGAAGTGCCATTCAGACTTGGCTCAATGCAATGTAACCCTGTGTCAGCTTTGCCAATAGAAGTCACAGCCAGAACCCCAGTGCTTATTGAGGCACACTTCTGAATAAAGAATTATTTATATTTGATGAGTGTTGTCAGCATGTGGAGAAGAGTGACCTGGCTCACACAGCTTGCACGTGCGTGTGTGTGTGTGCGTGTGCACGTGTGCGTGCGTGCGTGAGTGAGTGTGCAATGTGGGAAGCAGCATCAGGGAGAGCTAAGTTAGTGAATATGAGGCTGTCTCATGGTAGACTGTCTCGCTCTGCAAATGACAGGGTTCAGCAGTGTGAACACAAACACACAGACACACCGCAGACCTGCCGTGCACCCACACAGACATGGGTCACTTTCCAGGCAATTTAAACTCCTCCCTTTTTCTTAGAACTCTGATTCTGTTCATCCTTGGGGTTTTATTTCCATGAGTGTTTTGTTATGGGTTGTTTTTATGAAGTGCCAAAGCAGCCACGCAATCAAAAACTGGGTCAATGTTCTTCTTTTCACATTTTTTCCCAGTTAGAGCTTTATTTCTCCCTGTGGATGTGTCATTGACTGATGGACGTGCTAAATAAGTAGATTTAAATTTACACTAAGCCTCTCAACTTGTACTTTAAAATCGTTAAGATGGTTTAAATAGAAAAGGGAACAACAAGAAAAAAGTTATATATAGTGAAAAACAAATATTTATTAGAAAGTACAGGCTTTCAGTGAAGAATAGACTCTTTAGGTAACAACAGGTACTCAGAGACATTTAGTTATTTGTATTTGTTATTTGTAGTTATTGAGAGTATATTGCTTCTACTTGGATAGTTAATTTGGTTGCTAAGGTTATAACTTCTACAATATGCAACCAATAAAGGCAAACCAACGAAGAAAACTTAAAAAATAAATAAATAAACTAAATAAATTGCTTGAGAATAAATAAATAAATAGATAAATACTTAAATAGATAAATAAATAAACAAATAAATAAATAAAGGAATGGAAAGAGAGAGGACAGACAAACAGACTGATAGATAGATAGATAGATAGATAGATAGATAGATAGATAGATAGATAGATAGATAGATAGATAGATAGATAGATAGATAGATAGATAGATAGATAGATAGATAGATAGATAGATAGATAGATAGATAGATAATTACAAAAGTAAACAAATAGCCTCACATAAATGAATAGTTAAACAAATACAAAAACAAATAAATAATTCATTTCTGAAAGAAAAGAGATGGTCAAAAACCAACTTTAATGTAATAAAATATTAAAATTTCAAATATAACATTTTCAAATATAAATTGTTCTTTAATTCTCTTCACAAAATAAAATTCTTGTCTTGTAAGTTGCAAGTGTCTATACCTTTAGTTACATCTGACCCCCACTGAGCCAAAAGCCTGGGAGTTACTGTGGTAACACTGCAAGCAGAATTTAACCACTTCCTTAAAAGACTATAATTATTGACCATTCAATTCCTTCCTGAAGTCCTTCAGTCACAAAACCTGAGCAAGGAACTTTCAGCAGGCGGAAATACAGTAATTTAATGTCATTTAATGGCCATGACACTGGGAATAGAAATTTGGTGAGGTGAAAAGAGAGCGTGAACTTGAGAGGTGGGACTGTGCTGTCAAGTGAGAACAGAAGATACTCATTTGAGTTTCGGAATCCACTTTTCCCTTCTTGCGTTCATGGCCAAAGTAGACAATAATTTATTTTCTTGCCTGCATCTGAACTGAAATGCATCTTTAAGGATTTACATATATATGCATCCCTTGCATGTGATGGGTGCCTACGTTTCTTGTGTTTATATTTGCTTGGGTGCCTATTTTAGCTATGATTCACAGACACAGTGACTTAACATATCACTCACAAACCATGCAACATGCTGTTTTGGCTTAACATGCAGTTAGAGTATTCCTGGTGTAACTTGTGGTCCTAAAGGGATTCTCATTGGTCTTCCCCTAAATTGTAGTATTTTATCATGTTTGAAAGCTGTTCAAAACTCTATTTATTTAATCTCATTTATGAAGTATAACAAACTCTTTAGAACAAAAGACAGGATGCACTCTAACATCATCTGTTTAGAGAAGTAATTAAAAAAACCTGCAGCTTGGTATTGGTATTGATAATGTGAAGTGTTCATCAGATAGCACATTTATTTATTTACAGAAAAGAGGTTTTTATGCTCATTGAAATCACAAATAAATAAAAAATATTTAATTCAATGTCTGGAGAATGCCACTTACTGGTAAATAATTCTGCCACCTAGATGGTAGGCTGGTTTAGAACCTTATTTATGACATCACTATAGATAAATTGGCCTTTATGTATTCAAACACTAAACAGGTACCAAATCTTGAGAACACTGCTTTTAACATGCAAGAAGGGTTAAAGTACAGTATTTAATAATAAATTGGATACGGTATATTTACCCTTCTTGCATGCTAAATTACTTTTCTGGTAAATAATTGTTGACACACAGACAAAAGCTGACTGTTCCATATACAGTAAATTTGGCATGTGATGAAAGCAAGCGTTTTTACCTTACTAATGGAATCTACTGCAAAACCAGAGTCAGCTTGGAGACCTGCTGCTCTCACACAGGCTGCATTCTCAGACATGACCTCAACTACAAAGCCCTGGCTGCACAGATATCATGACATGTAAAAGCACACAAGCACCTGGAAAACTGAGGGGCCACAAACTATGAGCAAAGTGAACTGGGAACTGAAAGTAATTTTTGGAGTGTAAGAGTGTTAAAAAAACATTTGGGGAATTTAGATGTTGCAGATGCGGTTTCTATCTTTTGTCAAAGAGTTACAGAGGCTGCATACTTAATGAGAATACTGTAGCAAAGATCAGTCTGTTACCTGGAATCTTAATTTACAAACACTATTAAAACTCATGCTTTTTAAATCCAAGATAGCATTAAAGGAGTAAAATGAATACAGTCGTGGGATCCAGATTAGCATGTGTTAACAGCTAAAACCCACACTTTATAGCAATACTTTAGGGAATTTAATTGGAATGTACCTCAGCATGAGACATTTTAAGGATCAAGAAAACGCGACTCAGACTTGTTAAACTGTAATAAGCGAGCTCTAAATCCCTGATTCAGCTAAACTGTTCAGTTGTTCCATTATAAAGAAACTGAACAGTGCAGCTAGCTCAACAAGACAACCTCAGAGATTGTGTTCATATGTTTAACAACTTGTTTTGTTTTATTTTTCTGTAAAAGTTCTTCAAGTCATTTGAACAATGTCAAGTCTGTTTGCTTAAAGTTCAAAAGAAGTTTTCGGATGAGAATGAAAGATGATTAAAATGGTTCCTGAAATGCACGATGACTGGTTCCAGACATGCTGATCTGAGTATTTGCTTATCTTTTGGTATTTTCACACATGATCAACTCTAGGGCTTACTGATAGCCATCAGCAAGAGAACATATCCAGTGAAATGCTTTTCAGTTGGATACAATTTCTTCCTGATGCCAAAGATCACTAGAGAAAAACCAGACAGGCCCAGTTGATAGAAAGATAACAGAAATTTTTCATTCCTGCAGAAAAAATCATCTAAAATGGGATCAGATGCTACACCAGCAGAAAAATATTTGAGCTAAATTAATCAGAGCAATGTATATACACATGAACACACACACGCACACGCACACATGCACACTTGGACATTCTGTTTAATAAAAGGACTATATACGCATATGCAGCTTATTTAGTATTAATATTTATCATTTCTGTGTTGCCTGTTTCGTGCTGGCCAGAGTCACAGACTTATTAACCAATATTTTGATAACCAATACATTATTTTTTTTATTATTTATTTTTGTTTTCAGTACACATAAACCCTCTTTTCAATAAAAGTCTATGTTTACTGTAGCATGAACACTTCAAATGACCTGCAGGCACCTGTGGAATATAACCAACTGCAGGGCTTTTTTTTTATTAATTGGCCTTACTTCTCTCAACAGTTATTCATATATAGCTGGTCATTTTTGTGCTTCATAGTTAGAAAGAAAAAGTTACAGCATTCTCGTCATTGCTGTTAGAAGGAAGATTATATTATACCTGAAATTAAATAATTTGAATTTGTTTTGTTTTTTTATTATATTTGTCTCATTGATGGTTACTGGAGAGGGTTACATAATATTCCATCCATCCATCCACATGTCGGCTTTCTTCCCTTTCGGGGTCGCCACAGCGGAATGAACTGCCAACTCTTCTGGCATTTATTTTACATGGCAGATGCCCTTCCAGCCGCAACCCATCACTGGGAAGCATTCACACACACTCATACACTATGGACAATTGTTTTTTTTTTGCTTGTGGGGAAAACCGGAGCACCCAGAGTAAACCCACGCGATCACGGAGAGAATATGCAAACTCCACACAGAAACGCCAACCGACCCAGCCGAGGCGTGAACCAGCGACCTTCTTGCTGTGAGACGACCATGCTACCCACTGCGCCACCGTGATGCTCTTACGTAATATTAATACATCATTAATTAATTATTAGTCCATGATTAGTCAATTGCTATTAGGTGGCGACTACATTATAAGGCACATCGACATGAACTCATTTAACAGTTTATTGAGTTTATGACTAATACACATGTTTAATCATCGTTAATTCATCATTAACTGGTTACTGGTTTCTTCTTTCATTAATTAATATTGCTACCTTATTATAAATTGTTACCAAAACCTTTTTTTTTCATATGTTGTATCCCTGCTTACACTGATCACAGGGTCTAAATCACTCACATATTCATTCAAACACATAAAATCATGGAAAACCATCTAACCTGTTTGATGAAGTTGAAGAATTCAGTGAACATGAGAGAAGGGAGAACATGTTTAAAGGCTGGCTTGACAGAGATAAATACTGAGAAAAATTACTAAGATTTATAAGATTTTAAGTTTAAAATGTTATCTAAAAAATCTGATGATTTTAATGAACTCATGGGAGACAAACTATCATTTGTCAAAATGAGATCTAGTTCCCGTGATGTATCCTTGATGATAAACAGTTGATGGGAGAGTGACAGAAGAGGGCTTCTTAATTCAAAGCAATGCCAGAGCTGCGGTCTACCCAACGACTTGTTTCTGACTGGCACAGAAGCTAATTAAAACGGACAAGAGGTCGAACCAGAGACCTGTTCATGCTCACATTCCCTCTCTAAGCTCTTCAGCTTCTTCTCCATTTTCCTACTTCTCACCCGCTGACATTTTTAATATCTTTCCATCACTCATTCTATTCCCTATTCTTTCAAGTGCTGCCACTCTCTCTGCAAATTTTCTCCGTGGCTTCTGATTGATATTGAACTCTGCTGACCTTCGAAAACCTCTTATGACTGAGGGTTGTTATTGACCAGTGATTGAAGAAAAAGTTAAACCCTTTTTAAATGCACTGTTTTTAAATTTTGCTTTTGTTAATCATCATGACTATTTTAATTGATTTTCAAATATTGAAATTGAGACAAAATCACGGATCAACGAAATCACTGAAATGAAAGCACTGAGATAACACATAACAAAGATAATAAACATTAGCCTGTTTAATATTTAATAACCCTCAAAGTGCAAACAAAAATATCTCCCTTTTTAAATGCAGTAAGCTGAAACGATATCGACAACTAGATAACACAGACAACACAGATAGAAACAAGGCGTAGCATCACCAATAGTTAGGCTTCGCTTTACCTCTTTAAAAGCCAGACTTGATAATTAGCTTTCTTCTGGCTCCAATGTGGATGTGGTTTAAGAGCCTCAGAGCCAGTACAACTAATGTGGTGGATGTCTATGCACTTGGAGGTTGCAGCATCACATTGAGAGGAGGAGGAAATTGACTCGTTTAAAAGAATGTTGGAAAAATACTTGGCTTCAACACCATTCAACCTCACAATCTGACACACAAACATATTGAGACAAAAACAACAACCGAATTTATTTTCACTTGCATTATAGCAACATAGCAAATAACTCACCCACACAAGAAAAAGAATGTTAGTGGTCAAACTAAATATATGCTCTTCCCTGTGACTGGGAAACCGACATGTTCTGCTTGTGACTTTCAGATGCACATTTGATAGCCATAAAATCTAAAGTATTGTTAACTTGTGTAGTTTTTTTCCTTTAATACCATTGTAAATGGTGGGATTAGCTTGTTGTGTTTGATGAATTACCCTTTATAATCTTCCCTTAGTTTTCGGTGATTTTATTAAGGGGTAAACTGAGTATTTCTTTAAGGTTATTTCCCAGTATTTTAGTTGGACTTTTCTGGGGCTTGTTATTTGTTCCTTTAATAAAATATAATTTTGAACTGTCATAAATTTGGTGAGATGGTAATGGTGGTGATGCAGTGGCTAGCACGGTTATCTCAGCAAGAAGGTTACTGTTCGAGCCTCGGCTGGGTCAGTTGTCATATCTGTGCCATGTTCTGCATGTTCTGCCCGTGATCACGTGGGTTTACACCGGGTGGTCTGGTTTCCCCCACAAGTCCAAATACATGAGGTACAGCTGAATTGGGTAAACAATGTCTATAATGTATGAGCATGTGTATAGATGTTTCCCAGTTGTGGTTTGCAGGTGGCAGGGCATCTGTCGCGTAAAACATAAGCTAAATGAGTTCTGCTGTGGCGACCCCTGAATTAGAGGCACTAAGCCAACAAGAATATGGATGAATTTGTCCCCTATCCTCTCCAGGCAAGTCGAGCCTGACATTCAATTGAGTCAAATAGACATTATGCTATATAGGAACATATATAACACAATTAATCACAATGCATGATATTATGTCATTCAAAGGAATTAATTGTGTATTGTTAACTCCATCCATACAGTTCAGTATGTGCTCATTTATCCTACTGGTGGCGCCTGTTAAAGGAAAACTTTAAATCTATACAAAAAATGTCCTTTCATTTACATGAGGACATATTTATTTCCAGAATTAATTAATGTAAAAAAGAAAGACCTGACACCTACTTGCTCATATAATTAGTTTGATTAAAAGTGTATCTTGCCATAAGTCTGGTTGATAACTTTAGAAGTTTCAGCAAGTAAGCATATTTAACAGTCCAACAATAAATATTGTCCTGCATCTTAAATCCATTTAAACCAATGCGACAGAGTTCACATATTATTTTGCATTATTTAAACAATTCAATCAAGCCTTCTGATATGTGTAAGAAATGGTTGATGAAGTACTTCTTAACCTACTACAGGATGCCAGTAGTTGAAGAAGGTCCTCACAGAATCATAGGAATGGTTTTGATAAGATGACACCTGAACTGAGCAAGCAAACTAGGAAGGCTTTCTAAAAGACCAATCATCATCACAAATATGCATGATCACAATTTGCATGCAATTCTATTTAGTTTTGAACTTCTCTTGATGTAGAAGGTTGTTTTGTCTCCTCAAATCAAGCTTAATGGTATGGAGTGCATTCCATTTACTTCCCAAACACTCCGGAAATTGCTTGAGTGCTTGTATCCCAATATAATTGTTTCACACATTTGGGTAAACAGCACAGTAGAAGACGACGCTTTCACATCTGGAAGTAGTGTTTGTTATATAGCCATATGTTCATATGTGCAAGTGCATATGTTTTTTTATGACGGAAGAGCAAAGGACTCATACTGCATCTTCCCTCGTGGGGTGAATGCATGCAAAATTACACAACACTCCATTCTGTTGGAATTGTCTTCAGATTGATTGGAACACCAGAAACATATGAAATCACTGAAGAGTAGGATTTCAATGGAAACAGTGAGGGTTCTTTGATGCTTTAAAACTTAAAAATACAATTACTTTAACATGTTTATTAAAAGCTACTGCTGAACATATGGACACCACTTGCTTTTTTGAGGAAAAACAGTGAGAGAAGAGTGAAAGAGTGATCCTTTCATTCATGGATTTATGACAGCATGAAGACAACAGTAAACCACTTTGTCTTTCATCTTCCGTACAGCCCTCTAACCTGAGGATTTGTGATCTCTGCCCTAACCTCTGACTTTTCGCATCACAACCGTGTCTAAACTCTGAAGTCTGCCATGCAAAGCATTTGACAGGAGCTCAATCTCTCAGAGTAAATCAGGGAGTAAGTAGATAGAAAAAGATTGAAAGGTTTGGTGGAAAAAAATAGAAGACTGATGTGAATAATAGATCTTTTCAGTAAAGTTTAAGATAAAAGGACTTTTCGTGTAATTTTTTCATCTAATGTTTCTCTTAATCTAGAGCCATCCACTGAGGAATGAAAACATTCAATCTGTACAGTTGGCTTTTATCTGCAAACAAAACATATAGTAAAAAACCTTATACTACACTGTAAAAACAGAGAGCATACGAGTAATAAAATTACTGATACTTTTCAGTTTTCTCAATTTCTTGAATATAACAGAAGACTTGTTATATTCACAGATATTCCTGTATTGTATAATGTTGCAATAAGAAATCAGAAACATTGTCTTGGGGTAGAATTCAAACTCTGCACAAAGGAGCACCTTTATTTTCCTATCCTGCTCACTGCACAACACCATTTGGTGCACCCACCATAACACAGATTTAACTTTAACTCAATATGCATCAGACTCAAGTTTACTTTCTCATCACAGTATTTGAACAGAAAATAGTTATAATAAAAGAAAGCTTTACTGACCAACTGAAACAGAAGATAGCAATAGCTGTCAGGCGTTAAGGATATAATGGCACCTGTTTAAACAGAGGATTAGGATAAAACTCAGTAAATCATGAAATGGAACTGTTTCCATAAAAGTAAAAACGCATTTGTTTTCTTAAAGATTTGGGTTTGTTTTACAGTGTAAGAATGTCAAATTTGACCACATTCTATTTGATTCATAAATAATTTTTGTTTCATTTCCTGTGCATTAGTTGACTTACTGTTTAGAACCTCAAATTAGTGTTCACTAATAGCAGGATATTAAGTCAGTTGGACTGTATCCATTTTTAGAAGTAGTGTCATGGAGTAGCTGAGATACACTCCAACACCACGTAAACAGCCATAATAAATACAGAACAGGTCATTGGTCATTGACACTTACAGTTCTTCTCATAGCCTGAGTGGATGCCTGTAGCAGTCCAAAGGAAGATGGAGCTTCAAGTCAGGTCTGAACCCAGTGGACACCTAACGGTAAAATTCTACTAGATTTTACAGAAACTGTAAATTGCTACATCAAACTGACGTCAAAATCTTGATGCAAATAATGATTAGAAAAAATTGGGTTTATTTTTAACAAAAAAAATTGTTTGTTTAAAAAAAATCAACTATTTTGAATCTGAACAGGAGACAGGTGTAGCCAGGACTTTCATTCCATTTCCCCATCTCTGCCTGGAGCAGTTCTGAGAAGACATTTGAGGGAATTTATTATGTGTGCCTTTGATGATCCAGGTTTAGATTTATTGAGTTCACTAAATCTAGAAATTAATCAGAAAGAAAAGTTAGAGAGAAGCAAGGAACGGTAACATCATCAGGTTGTTCAAACTCTAAAATTGCTTTCCAGTCTTGCTTACTGCCCACTATACCATGAGCTGGTGGCTGATATCATTGATGCTCGTCTAAATAAGAGATTGTTTATTTCTTCTAAATATTACAAACTGCACAGATCTCTGAAAAGATCTACATACAACTATATTATTTGTTTCCAAGAATGTGCAGGATTATAAAATATATGCAAATTCAGGTCATTTTTTCAATTCCAACAACCTATATTATGAATTAACTTCAAGTTTCAACAACCGTTTATCTATTTGCCAAGCAGATGTATATTTGAAGAACCACTATTGTTGACTTGAAAATCATCATTCATGACATTTTCGTGAACATTTAAAGAACATTCTGTTTGAGTTTCTCTGAGCCTAAGCCTCAGCCTGTGCTCAGAAAAGGAACAGTGTCTTGTAGTTCCATCCCAAAAAGGGAGAACATCTCTCAACAGAACATTCTCTCTCATAGCCACTTGCTAGTGCAACAAACTCCCTGATCCAGTCAGGAAAGCAGACATCTAAGACAGCTTTCAAAAAGCAACTGAATACTCATCTCTTCAAGGAACACTTTTCAATATTAAATTAAAAAGTCTCTTTTCTTCCTTTTGTTTTATTTTCTTCCTTAGGGTTAGTAAATGTAAGAAGTGTCATCGGTGAGTGCATCTTTGCTTAGAATGCTGCCCCTATGACATGACACCGGATAAGTGGACGAAGATGGATGGATGGAAGAATGGATGGATAAATGGCTTTTTTTTGTGTAAATATGAATGAGTTATAAATCTGAAAGCGATCCATGTCTAGCTATAGCCTTTAACACTTGCTGAAATGAATCCCCTTTCTAATATTTTTTTTCTTCAAGGTTGTAACAGACTTTCTTTCCATTGACTATAAAAATAATTTACCACTAGTTTCAGTCGTACACCGGAAAACTTCATGAAATCTGACCATCGATTCTGACCCTCAAATGGGATTTCGCTCATCTGAGGTCATTCAAGTAAGTTGCTCATTTGATTTTTAGCACTTAACGTCTAGAGAACTTAAGGTAACAACTGGAAAAGCTGTAAGATGAGATAGAAGAACCTAACTGTGACAGCTTTTATTGACTTTTTCCTATCCACACTGTGCACACCATCCACCCACACCTGGGGTTTTGAACTTGCGGAACAAATCATTTGGAGTCGTTGGGAAAACAGGTAAATATAATCCATTATATAACAGAATTAAAGTATTTTTGACCCTGCTTATATATGTCCATGCTTTTGCTGGAGATTCTCAAAATCAAAGTAGAACCTTTAAAATTCATTCATTCATTCATTCATCTTCATGTCGGCTTTCTTCCCTTTTGGGGTCGCCACAGCGGAATGAACTGCCAACTCTCTGGCTTATGTTTTACGCAGCGGATGCCCTTCTAGCCGCAACCCATCGCTGGGAACCTTTAACATTATAGACTCAAAATTCACGAGTTCGCTTACATAGAATTAGCCCAGAAAATGCAAGTGTATGTGGCGAGATTAAGATAAGCATACTGGGCGAGCTGTCCACGGGAGGGCCTCGAGGCGAGAAGCGATCCGGGCCCGATTTCATCGTCGAATTGGAAGTGGAGTGGTTACGGTTTTATCTCTTGAGCGAGCAGAGGGATTGGAAACACCTGTAGATTGTTCGCTAATTATCTGATCGCTCCTCCCGAAATTGCGTTCACGGAACTTTACGTAAATTCAAAGTAAAATTAAAAAGAACATTTACCAAACCATTCACATTTCAACACAGCACAACTCTAATACTCTTTTACTTCATTTTCTTTATTGGTTCTTATCATCTAAATTCATCAGTTTGCTTTTGCACCATTGAATGTAAAAACACAGAATGTAAACAGCAAAAATATGAAGATAATGTTTTTCTACAAATCTAAAAAGCATTGTGTGACTTGAGTCAAAGTTTCATTTTCATTACATAATATAATATTAAGAAATGTAACAAACAATGTGTTCCAACTGTACAAAGGTTTAAAATAATAGTGCAGGCAGCAAAATCTTTAAAATGCTATCAGCACTGCATGTCATGTTGACATGTTAATATGCTGTGGAATGGGTAGCTTGTGCTGAATGAACCATAATATGCTTGATTAGCAAGAAAACAATAGTTATATAAGATACATCCAAGCGCCATCCATAAGTAGCATGACTAAAACAAAGCAGCGTAAAGGCATTGCATGTCTTTTTAATGAATCATGAGGTGAACAAGCGTTCAGCTGGATATGAGAGAGGTGGGGCTAGGAGAAAGACCACACTCTTATGTTTGCGTGTGAGAGAGGACTGTGAGATGAGAAGCAGATGTTTGTAGACGCTGGCTGAAGAAACGTGACGTCCATGTGAGTCCAGAGCTCCCCATCACACTCTGACATAAACGGGGCCCTGAAGACATAACCGTAAAGCTGTCTTAGCAGAGCATCACTTCTTCTCAAATCTAAGTTGGTGACGCAAGAACTGGCAAGTGATCTGATCAGGTCATCCGTGAGCCATTTTTCTGGAATGAACTTCAATGTTTGCCGAAGATAGTTTGGATCTGAGCTAGAAATGTTCTGAAAGTGAAAACTAAATTGTGTATTGGGTAACTACATTGAAGAGTGAGCCTCTTAAATGGAGACAAACATAATTAAGGTTAAGTGCATTTCGAGTTCCTTGTTTACTGGAGATGACTTTTCTTGTATTTTAAAGATCAGAGGTTGCAGCATATCTAAACCTTCTACTTGTGAGGTCTGAACTTTTTAGTAAAGTTGGGGTAGTGTACATTATAACGATCTGAAATCATCGAACGGCATAACATTTAGGCTACAAATCCAGAGTTTCTAGTACATGAGTACATCCTTGATTGTTGTTTCCTAAACAGATGACATAGAGCAATCTTCAATCTTCAACTACCTATGGTGGATGGGAGAAAGGATCAAAGCCTCCCTTATGATGCTTTGAGCTGGGGGCATAAAGAAGACTGCTGTGAAATTGCACAACTTTCTTCAGCTGTTTTTGAAGTGACCCTTTAAAATAGCTGTGAAATTCTGTGAACAGTAAGAAGAGCTCTCCACAGACCCTTATGACTAACTTTCTACCAAGAAAACCCTCATGTCAGTTCCCCAAAATTAGGTCACTAACCAAAGCAAACAATATATAAAACAAATACAAAACACAAGGTTGAATAAAACCAAACATTGGATTTTGAGTTCTACCAGTTAGCTTATAATATTCTGTAGTATAATAACATCCATGACTCTCATTGGCTTTCTTTTGCTGACTCAATTGTTGGTAGTCAATAATTGAGCTACATTGATGATGGGTAAATAGTGGAAAGAGGAAATGTAATGACGTGTTTATACACATTGAGCAGTTGCCAGATCCACCCCCAAAACTGCTTTAAAAACAACAACGTTAAAACAGTTGATCTCTTCTACGCAGTGTTCAATTGTTACAAAGTAATCTGGCAACAATTTCTACTCAATGTCTTTTTTTTTGTCATGAACTGGATATTCTGTGCTCTGTTTATGGATATTCCATAATTTTGATAGAAAAGTATTTTTATATGAAAATATAGTTTAATTAAAATGAAGTAAAACCATTTTCTGAATATTTTTATCTCTATTTTTGTTCATTTCTGTTAGCGTTTAGAGTAAGCCATCATCATTTAGATGTCCTTCTGGTTTTTTAGAAACTATGCCAACGACCTTTAACATGATGACATAGTCCATGATGGGGTCATTGTCTGACTTCAATAAATTGCTAGCTTCAAAAAAGCTAATTAAAGCTAAACAAATGTGAAATGTTTTTTTTTTCTTTGTTCATGGCCCCTTTAAATCAATGCATGACATATTTTGTATTATAAAAGATAACTTATTAAAATCAACCAAAAATGTGTTAAACAATAAATATTTACCAGTAGAAACACAGTGGAAGATGGCATAAACTAATATCACAGTCCTTCAAAATACCATCACTATTTTTAAGTATAATATTGTGGTGAAGCAGATATAGATAATAGAGACAAGGGAGAAGAAAACAAACTTACTTTAGGTGCCAAAACAGCTTCAGTCCGTGGCTTTAAAAACAGACTGAACTTTATGATGAAAAGGGTGAGTGACACATAAAATCTGGGAGTTAGCTTCCAGGAGATAAAGTGAGAGGCACAGTCTCAAAGAGGAAGATGGAGAGCAAGGGAGAAGTGTGAGTGTTGCTCTGTAGGAGTTCAGCTCAACTGATGCCATCTGACCTGTAATACCATCACCATGTGCTCATTTCATACAGTTATCAAGCACTCTATTTGTTAGTGGAAATGTCCAGGTTGATGCTGAGATCTTCCACATGGGAGTTGCTCACCATTGCACAATACTTGCAAACATTAAGCGAAGCTGAAAATAGGAGCTCGAGTACATAAAGTAAACCATTAAAAAGGATTTTGTGACGTTCAAAATAACAAAATTTGGAACTGCAAACAAGGAAATGTATAATCAAACAGTAAAGTAAGGGAACACATATATTTGAATGGTAAGGTTTTAGTACATATATGCATTTATTAAAAAGCCTTTAGAAAAAAGGTGTGTGCATGTTTTTTAGTTGCTTGTTTAGTTTGAATATATAACGTAAAATAACATTTTATTCATATTAAGAGTATGCATTAAATACGTTTCGTGCAGAAAACGCATTTGTTAAAATTACATATTTTATTAATTTAACAAATTTAATCGAAGAAAATATGTATATTAAATTCATGTCTCAGAAAAGTTCATTAGAAACTAATGTGTATTTATGAGACTTTAATGCGTCCAAATCCCACACAAAAGTAAAATCTATGACCTCACTTAAATTCAATGTAGCTAATGATAACTACACAAACTACTACTCTCTTTTGATACTAAATTATGCGTCCTGGAGGGAAAATAAGAGAGAGAAACTACCCAATCATCTGCTGTTGATGCGTTCCAGATCATTCCTCAGCATATATGACAGAACACAGGTGTCCAACATTGAACACATCACGTAAAGACTCATCCTTCCAGCATCGTTAGTCACAGATTCCAAACATGCTTCTTCTCCTTACTGGAAGCACCACATGTTTTCTTCAGACCCTTTCCCACAAAAGCAACTTCCATGGATTATGTTGTGAATTCGGGGAAAACCATCTATAACAAACCTTAAACATTTTACAATCGCATACAAAAATAAAAAGTTCTGTAACATCACAAAAAGCCAACAACATTTCAGAGAGGAAGCAGCTTTAATTGTTGAGAAGTGACACATCTGGAGACCAGGTGAGTAAAGTCATATTAGCACTCTCTGTTATGTTAAGACGCAAGTGTGTATAAATGTATAAAAGTAAAATAGTTGAAGTTATGGATATAGCATAAAAATATTAGCTTTTTTTATTTGACTACATAATCAGGAAACAGTGGTGTATAAGGCTGAGTCAAATCCAATTTCACAAATGGGTTTTCTTTGCGATGTTGACATTTTCAAGTTGTAAGCCACAACGTTTTTTGTTAATGAGCATTGGGAAAAATAATGTTTTATACTCTGAAGTAAGATATTTAGGATTTTACATTAAGTTAAATAAAAATGACAACTTCTGGAAACATAATAGAAATATGTTTTTCGAAAGAAATTTGCAGTGAATGAAGATAATTAAAAATCTTTTAATGATTTGAAAAAAAAAAAACATTTGTACTACAAATAAAAACAACTATAAAATTATGAAAAGCCACTTATTTCTTGCCACTCATTCCTTGAAAATGTCAAAATTGTATAAATAATTCAAACATTTAGATTGGATGATTGAAGCACAATATTTTTGCTTAATTGATTCCACATCTTCAAGTGAAAAAACTCAGAAACACAGAAAAGAGAAAAGTAGCTAAATTGTCTCTGTACGCCCCATCTAAAAAGTTATTTGTTATATAAATGTGTTGTAATTTATAAAATATTTAAGTATCAGTTTATTAAACACGTAATAAATGAATAAACAAAAATAGGATCCCCTGTGCATTTTTATACCTTGGACTCCAAAATAACACAATGTGCCGCTGGTCTCTACCATGTAGCTAGTTATAAATTACATTTAGTCTCTAGCGCCACCCTGAAGATTATTGACCCACCCCATCTTGCTGGTCACATCAACCATGATTCCTGTTTGTTAGAAATAGAAAGTTAGATCTTTCTGTAACAAAACATTTTATTTCATTAAGATAATCAAGTGTTCGCATTCAAATAACTTTAATTCAAGCGTCCTTATCCCCATCTCACCCCTGTTAACTTGGCTTTCAGGGAACTCATAATCAGACTCCAGCATCAGGTCCTCTGTCGTTGCCCAATACTGATCCTCCACAGCAGATGTTTTATGTCAAGCTCCAGTTGCATGGATCTGGGAAATTGGCTCCACAAATCAAAACATGGCTTAGTTTCAGATTGTAAGATAGCAGGATGTTTTCTAATGGAGTCATTCTCCTGCATGATGCACGTCGGGGGTGTAAAAAACAACTCTTCATTTTGTAGACTGAGGATAAAGTTCAATATTTTGAGTATGTGAGACTTCTCAGCTGCAACCAAAACATTACTGAAATTGGTACACTTTATAGATGAACAAAAAATAATAAAAAAAACAAGTATACTAAGATATATACTTTTTAAAAAGTTGGTTCAAATGCTTCAGACTTATGGGAACTTATGGGAACAGTAGGTGACCTTATGATGCAAACAATCCATGGGCTCGATGAGTTGATGAAGGCGCAATCAGCATCAGTCAGCAGAATATGGAATCCACATCTTGTTTAAATCTGTTGTGCTATCAAAACAAACCTTTATGCAGTGGATGAGAAATTTGATGATTATTATCCACAGATGTTTCTTTCACAAGGAAATTAGATTTTTTTGCATGCCTTATTTTAGCAGAGCGAAATGAGAGCCCATCTGAGAGTCAGTATTATCGGCGACCCTTAAGAGGAAAATGTATAAATTAATTTCTTATTGTGGTTTTAAACTGAAACCTTCACATACGACATGTGATGACCACAAAAACAAACAAACAAAGTATCGATTTGCATCGTTTGATGTCTGAAAATATCAGAAAAATCTGATATTAAATGGAATGCACTCAACATCAAAAAGTATATAGTTAGTTTCTTTACAAACAAACCATTGTTCCAGTTGTACAAAATAAGGGATGTTATGATTTTTAGAAAGTTTTTTATTTTTAGAAAAATATTTGTAGACAGAGAGGGGGAGAGAGAAAGAGAAAAGAGATGGAAAAGAGAAAGACAGAGAAAGAAAATAGAAAGGCAGAGAGAGGTGTGTGTTAGAGAAACAGAAAGATAGAGAGAGGGAGAGAGAAAGGGATAGAGAGAGAACAAGAGCGAGAGAAAGAGACAGAACAAGTCAGAGATATGGAGAAAGACACAGAGAGAGAGAGAGAGAGAGAGAGAGAGAGAGAGAGAGAGAGAGAGTGAGTGAGTAAGTGTGTGTGTGTGTGTGGGAAGGGTTATAACTAAAATCATTATTTATCATTTATTATTATGAAAGATACTTTAAAAAAAATTCTAAACTAGCTTATATATGTGAAATGAAGTAAAAAAAACAAACAAACAAAAGTGCTCCACTTGATTTAGAAGTACACATATAATTATATTAACGCTGTCTGTTAACCACAACCTTTGACTTGAGCATTCAGCTGTGATTTGTTGGGCACGATCAGAATCATTTCTCACCCTCCCACTTTCCTCTCATTTCTAGCTCGAGTTTGAGGAATGTGCCCCATTTCCCTAAAGGAAGCACGAGGGGAGCCCTGCCCTGTCTGAGGCCAGCGGAGAATAAAAGTGCTTGAAAGCCACAAGGCGTCCTTCCTGTGGGATCAGCTCTTCCGTCCAGATCCAGATCTGCAGAAGATGCTCCTCTCTGGGTCACTGTGCCATTTTCCTTATTATCGCTCATTCTGTCCCTGCTGGCTCGTGAGACTGCTAGTGACTGGCAGCTGAGTTACCCAACAAAAGAACAAACACGGAGTCCACCCCAGCATCTCCTAAAAGGTTTTCCCAACCTGAACAACAAAAATGTCAGAAAACTGCTTGTTGCAGATCAAACAGACTTAATAATAATTTAAATCAGCCTAGAAACCTTTTCATACCTTAATGTTAAAAAATATTTACATTAGATATTAATATAAATCTCTATGATTTAAATTCACAAAAATATTTATATGAGAAACTATAATAATCTAAATTTATTGCTTTTTATGTAAAGATTTTCCCAGGAGGCCATGCTTTAAGACCAATACTTTTACAATAAAATATCAACATTTATTAAAAAAAACTGAATTTACTCTCAAGAGCCTCCATGTCATGGGGCACACATCTAAATTGAGTAAGAATTGAATCTGAGAAACATCAGCACATTTTTATTTACATTCAGTTTTAAGCATCTCACAAACCAGCAAACTCAAAGCCAAAATGTGAGGCTCTGAGACTACACACAGAGGGCAATAAAACTAACCAATATTCAATTCATTTCTAGCACAACTAATTTGGCGCTTTTCTTAAAATGCTGTGATCTAACAACTTGTGTAAAACACTACATAAAAATTGTTCTGTTTGAAATTTTTATGGGTTTACTCATAGAACACTAAGATAGTTTCACATTACAAGTTACACAGTGTACCCAAAATGGCAAACACATTAAGATGCCAAACTCATGTTTGAGGTAATTCACTTTTGCTTCTATTGTCCATAACTGCCTTATTCAAAAAGTACTAAATATATAGTATCTGTGCATTAAATTGTAATTAAATCTTTTAAATCAAACAAAGTATTTGATTGTTTTCCCCAAACAACTTTATAATCTTGAAATGTTGCTGTGTTTCTGACAGCACTTACTCTGCTTGTTTGCAAATATTTATACACAAGGGCATTTAATCAATTAAATCCATTGTAGGCTATTTATTAATACTTACTAAAATTAAATTTGATACAACTGCATGCTTTATTTCAACTCGTATTAATAAATATCATCACAATTCCATATTATTTTAGTCACCTAAAAACAAAAATTGTATATAGTGTTTCCCAGTTCTAAGCAAATAGGTACATTTGATATCAGCCTTAAACTTAAAACCGAGGTTAAATGACTCAAAAAAAGAGATTTTTAAAATAAAATTTTCTGCTTTACTGGCTTTTATGCTTTATATATATATATATATATATATATATATATATATATATATATATATATATACATATATATACACACACACACTGCTGCCATTAAATTCAACATGTGCCAGAAACATTTGCTCAGAGAAGGAACAGTGGCTCGTGGTTACGTCCCACAAAGGCAGATGTTCTCTCAGCAGAACCTTCTCTTTCACTGTCCCTGGCTGGTGGAACAAACTTCCTGATCCAGTCAGGAAAGCAGCAACACTATCAGCCTTCAAGAAGCAACTACAAGCTCTTCTCTTCAGGGAAAGCTAACTATGAAGGGAAAAAAATCCCTTTTTTGTGATGTGTAAAAATTAGTATAACCTTTGCCAAACGGAATGTTATTAATGTATGTTCATAATCAATGTGTTGTTAAAGGGAATTAAATAACCAATGTTAGGTCATCTAATTGCCAAGAAAGCCCTCAGATTGGAATGTTGCTCTAATTTTGACTGCCCTACGCTTTGTTTTGATAAATAAAAGAATAATTGAATCAGTTCCATCATAAAATATTTAAACAGATCAATCTCTTTCTTCAAGAAAGTGTGGGTCTTGCAAGTTGGTGTTTTTCAGTGGTTGCTACTCGCCTCTGGCACTCAACTGAAATTGTGAATGGGTCCCAGTCCCGTTTTAAATTTCACTACTCACTATTTTACTACTAACTGGATTAGGCTGCTAATATTTCTGTTCTTGTTTTGTTTAGTTAAATGCAACTATATTCTGTTTTTGTTTAGTTTAAATGCAACTAAATGCTGCTTTTGTTTTGTTTCAATGCAACTTAATTTAGATATTGTTTTGTTTTAATGCAGCTAAATGCTGTTTTGTTTCCTTTCAATGCAACTAAATTCTGCTTTGTTTTGTTTAAACGCAACTAAATTCAGTTTTTGTTTAATTTAAATTGTGAATGCTTGTTTATTGTTAAGTTATGGAAGTGGACTTTCTTCTTCCATTAAACCAAACAAAAGTGAATGAAACAGACTTCAGAACCCAAACATGATGTTTATAAACTTTTATTTGGAGCTTTTATTTAAAAGCACATGTATTAGAGCCAAGTACATTTAGCAGAAAAACATTTGACTATTATTTATTTTGTACAAAATGAAACAATACAAAAATACTAAAAGTGAATTTGATACAATTGTATGTGTTTTATTACAACGCTTATTAAAAACATACTATCACAATTCTACAATATTTTAGTCATCTAAATACAAAAATCTGTCAATCAATGCTCATAAAAGCAGCACTTTGTAAATAAACACAGGTCATGACACATTGCATTTTCGCATCATAGTGGATATATTTAAACAAGTTGAGAAAGAATATCTTACATAGTTATTTTAGTGATCTATACATTATTTATATATTTCTGAGAAAGAGGGTTTGTTTGAAATGATAGGACGGACTATACAAAAGGAGGGATGTGCAACACGTTTGGAGCTTGAGTTGTGTTGTATGGATGTGTTTTCTGTACTGTACAGCTGCTAGTGGGGACAGTAGATGACATCATTACCATAGAAACATCAAGGCAAAGAAAGGCATTTTCAAATACAAAAGAAAAAAAAATCCACAGTTTTCTAAATTTTTTCACATAGTCTGCAGAGAGACCTGCAACACATGTGAACATTGGGAAGGAGCCCGTGTTCCCGCTTAAGGAGCCCGAGTTCCCCGTTTCAGGGCAGTTTGACTCCTGCCAGGACAGGCAGAGATGGCACAGGAGGCATTATGGGTGAAAACACACAACCAGAGTTGAATGTTAATACAGTTAGAAGGGAAGAGTTCAAACCAGCCAGCGGAAGAAGCTCAATCCCGATTCCAAAAATAGAAGGGAAAACGTGCTAGTTTGATCGATGGGAATCAATCCCAAGTGACACCTAACCCCACCCCCAAACCAACCAGAAGACAGTGAGGTGGCACGGCTCAGCCCGCCACCAGTGTTCAGGCAGGGATTGTGAAATGAAAACCTAAAATAAAAGTCCCCTACACTCCCTCCCACCCACCCACCTTACAAAAACCCGTTAAAATGCAGTTAGGCCTCTGTTTTGAGTAGCTAAATTCAACCTTGATGCATTTCCCATCAAGATTCTCAAAGCTACGCTCATCAGATAGCGAGTGGTGACATTTCATGAAGTTGTATATAGTGCTATAAGTTATTTCATCTTTATATCGTTAATATATCTGTGCTAATTACATCGCAGGTATAAAAAAACAATCATTCCTTTTAATAAGGAATTTGTTGTAAGGTATTCACGAAAGGCCACAAACGCAAACTAAAGAGTGAACAAGAGAGGTGCTGATCAAGTGACCAGCTTCACATTCACAATCTCCTCGTCAATCAATGCTGTGTAATACTTTCATCACTCTCGTCAAAAATCAGAGAGAATTCGGTTTTTGTGGGTTAGCTTTGCGTCTGCATTGCCTTTCGGATTGGGCTCTAGTATTGTGAGGTCATACATCGTTAGAGTCAATCAGATTGTCTCTGTCCTGTCCTACATTCTACTGTCAGATGAGAGAGTGGCCGCCGGCCCTCTGTCACAGGTGGCTCTTCTGGTTTCGCCTAGGGATCGAGGGGAAGTGAGGGACATGGAGGTACAAGCGAATCTTTCCGCTCCCCAATGCTACACCATATTGTGATGATTGTTCCTCTCGATGATGTCAGATGAGGGCAGGAGCTCTTTTTTAATTGGTGAGGGCGGTGGAGTGGTCGTCTTAGGCCTGGGTTTGAAGAGATTGGACACATAAAAGGCCTAGGAAGAAAAGAAAATATTAGGGTGTTAGATTGTTTAGATTACAAACGATTTGACTTAATCGAATGTGTTTTTCAACTATTTTCAAACAGCAAAAAATTATGCCAGTGTAAAACACAAAACAATAATATTCAAATACAACAACAACATTGAGGTAGATAAGTATGTGATTATGAACATCAGCTCACAGATGAAGAAATTATTAAAATAAATGTGTAAGTTATATAAAATAACACCAATAGGCTATTTTATCAATAAGCTAATTTGTATTTAATTAAAAGGAGACTTCCGGTTTAATGGTAACTTTTCTTAAAGCTACTGAAGATTTAGTCATTTACCAAATCTGATTTAACAGATAGCCTCTGCTAAAGACAATATTATAGAATAAGAAAGTTTTAAAGGATTCCAAAACGAGCAATGTTTTGCACAAAATGGAAAGAGTGTTATCTATAAAACCATTTCAGGATGCTACAGCCGGTTCAACAACACGCTTATGAAACACATCAACCAAATCACAAGCTGTTCTCCGTGAATAAAAAGCTGTGAAGAAAATTTACCAAAAAGTTATTTAAAAATCCTGATGAAACATCTTGGCTGGCAATCCATCGGCCCTGACATATGGTTGCGCATGAGGTCAGACACTGATAAGGGTAACCTGCCAACACCACACGCCTTGAAAAACAGTGAGTCAGAAATACAGATAAAGGCAAGCCCCCTCAACTCCTTTGTCTTTTCTCTTTAACTGTGAAGGAGTGGAGAGTGAGGTCAGTATCAACCCTCTAACTCGGCCTGGGAAGAATTTACTGTCACGGAAAGATACCCCTCAACCCTCTCTGCGCACTAATGCCATCGCTGGCAAAACAGGATACTGGGCAGGAGAACACAGGAAGAGCGCCCTTGGAAACCATTCAGGCGTGTGCCCGATGGATTTACAATGAGCTGAAAATACACAGGATTGAGTCACATGACTTTCGTACCAGGGCAGGATGCCTTCATGGTAGACACTAAAAAGACCCGTAGCAAATAAAATCGTCTACATGATGAATGTCACTGAAGCACGGTGAACAGCTGAGTGTGGAATCAGTGATTCCAAATCACCTGCCAACCCCTAAACATAAGCTATTTATGAGTTTGTGAGGAGTATGGGGCCTGTGTGTGACAGGAAAACAGGGTCAGTATTTGCAGTTAAATACTTCTGACACATTTCAGGAGCCCCTGTCAGCCTCTGGAAACCAAAATGGTGACGTCCTTGTGCCAAGGGGGAAGAAAAAGGTGCACTCAAGCCTAAATAGACAAAAAGAGACTTTGACTTTGTGCAATTGAGTGATAGGACCGGGTATCGGAGTTGTGACTAACTGAAAAAAAAGAGAGTACTCATCATTCCAGCAGCTGTTTCTTGCATATCCTCGCTGTGGACGTCTCTATGCTCCATACAAAGAGGGCTTTGTCCAAAGGTTACAGCGGATGAGTTCATTCTATAGGGTCTCCTGTGAGCTTCCTTTGCCCATTTTAATGAACGCATGCCAGAAAGATCATGACATTTCCAGAGTGGCCTTTATGCTGTACAGGAATGACATCAGGAACTAGATTGCGTTGTGGAATTTCATAGAAAACCAATCAAGTCTGTCTGTTGTTGACCTTACAATGTGAAACGCTCTGTTGCGTACTTAGCGCTTTAGATAAGTGATGACTTCAACTGCAAACCTGCCTGAAAGTTCTGCCTGAAACATTCTAAAATTAGGATTCATGTCATTCTTCTCTGTTTGAAAAAGTAATGATTAGGTCCTATTGTTGTGATTAAGGGTGAAGTATGCAATTTTTAATATTAAGGGAAGATGGGATCACAGACTATATAACACATTTCGTTCACTCTCGTCTCATCAAAGAAAACTTGCACGCGTCTCGTCTAGATTTTGTTATAACATGGCTATTATTAGCTTGTCACTGAAAAAAAAATCAACGAAATAATGAAATAAGTTTTTTATAGTCATCGTTGAAAAAAGCAACAGTGTATGGTTTTATGTGTGCACTTCAAATACATTAAACATAATTTTGCCTCACTTAGACCCTATAAAGAGTCAGAATTCAGACAAACACAAAAAAAAACCTCAACAACTATTAGAGTTTAACTCAAAATTACAAAACAATAATGCATTATTCACTGAGAGGGGTGACACAAGACAGGGCTTCTATTATTCACCAAATGACTTCAGCTCTGGAACTACACTGTAATTACGGGTTATCATATGTCATCATCATTCAGCCTTTCCGTCCCACACGACTCAGGATTCGTCCCCTGTAACAGTCGGGTGGATGGCACTTTTATCCTGTAGCTATAGGCCGTCAATGAACCAGTGTCATGGGGTGAGTGCTTCCTGTGTTACAGCTCTCTGTCTGACAGTTTTCCTCCATAGCAAACATGCTCCATTGTGTTCAAATGCTCAGTCAGCACCAGGAAGTTGTTTTACATGTTTATTCAAGTCTGTGTGTTTAGGGTGACCTTGGTGATGCCCCACTAACTTCATACAAAGGATTTCAAAAGAATTTTATGCTGATGCTGAGCATCACATACAACTCTACTTGATTTCATTAATTATATCAAATACAGTAATTCTGGTACTTACATTTGTAAAAGTAGTTCTAAATATAGAGGCATTTGTAATAGGTAGCTATGCTATACAAACTATTTCAAAGACAAGAAGCATAGGATTGTATTCAGTGAATTAATTATACTATTAAGTATTAAGTATAAATTGGACTCGCATGACTGAATACTGGAAGATGATTCATTAGACATATATGTTTCCAAGAAGAAACTCGGTTACTTTTTATTGTACTTTTGCTTGGTGACATCAGAGCTATCATTTCTCACGATATGCATTTTGGGATTTTCTTGTTTTGGCCAATTCATGTGTAAGTAGGATTTTTTTTTTTTTGGTTGAGAACTGAAGAAATTAAAACATGTGCTTACATATTCTACACTATTTCAAACTGGTCAATAAATAAAGTTATTTTGAAGTTTTGGAATTAAGTCAACAAATGTCCAGAGCCCTCTATTATTTACCTCTATTAAAGAGATACATTTGTAAAAAACATAGAAAGACTGCCAATGGTTCACTAATCCCACCAACTGCGTATATAATCTATGTAAAATTTTTACAAATAGCTTAGTTTCAAAACATAAATACACAAAAAAATGCAACATGCATAAATGCATAAAAATGTCCAACGTAGTCTGCTTATTGTACAAAAACACTTTGAGATCATCTTTGTGGCAAAGAAACTGCTCCACCCTAGAAATGTTTCACTACATCAGCAGTTTGTTTTAAACAACAATAAAACCAGCAACTCTCAAGCTCACCAAGATGTGCTTTTAATTGGAATCTGAAATCTGGTGGGAGAGCACACAAATTCAATCCAAGTTCCAACAGCAGACTTATTCTGCTTACAGCTAGGTACAGAAGGTTTGTAGATGTTGGGGTGTGTTCACAAATGTGTGGTCTTCCTTTGGTCTGGGTGTGCCTGATTCTAAAAGTGCCAAACGCAGTACATGATTATGTGTGAGATGCTTATGTTATGCGCATGTCCTTTGCTGTAGGTTTGGGCACTGATCCATAGTTTTGGCAGCTCACTTGTCTATGTACCATTAGTCAAGTTTAATAACACTTAAAATGTCCTTTCTTCTAGCAGTCAACCACACAATTTTTGCTGTGAAACACCCACCATTTCCATGATTACGTGGAGGGTGCTGCTACCAGTGAAAAGGAAAATAAGAAAGATCCAGGCTGGGAGTGACATGTGGAAAGGAGAGATAGCATATCTTGCCTCCAGAGCTAGACCAGAAGCACTTAGTTATGGGCTGTAATCGCCAGAGGAACTCGACTCTGGAATATTCATCATAACCCTGTGAGGATGGTGGGATATTGTTGTAGTATGAGAACCCAAGGGGGGTGCTGATATCAAGAGAGAGTGAGTGGAAAGAGGAAAATGCTGTTTGAATGCTACTCTCCAGCTGTTTCCACCCTCTTTTAGTCTGACAGGAAACATCTCTGCAACCAAGCCCTACCAGCAACCAACCTCTCACACTTTATCCCACTATGTCAGCAGCTTAAAAAGTGGGCTATGTTTGATGAGGAGAACAAACAGCAGGAAGGAATTGAGGAAGTGAAGTTAAAAATTGACTTTTTTCAGCATCATTAAAAGAGACTAGATCTGAATGATTTGGGGGAAAATAGTCATCATGACTATGTTGTTAATCATTAAAAAATACAATTGTTTTTAATTATTATTTGAGTTTTGATGCATTTTTCATCTTATAAAGTTTAATTTAGATTTTAAAGGAGGCATTTTCATCATCATCATCATCATCATCATCATCTTTAATGAATAATGCACTTTTATGCAAGCCAGGCAGAACAAAGTGCTTAGAGAATAAAAAGCAGATAATCGAAATACCAACAAGTGAAAAATAACACATTTTAATACCATACAAAAGACCAAATCTGCAAAAAATCTTAATTTGCAAGATAACTATAAATGTCAAAACGGAAACTTTAAACAACTAATGGATAATAAATGCAGTGTTATATGCAGCAATAAAATATTTTTTCTAAACTTTGCTATTATAAATAAATATGAAAAATATTAGTTTTTTTTCCTCCATAAATATATTCTTATTATTTAGAGTGTCACCTTCCCTAAAAAAAACTAAAACAAATAAGTAAATCAATAAATAAAAGTAGAATTTAGCCTCGTCAGATCGATGAATTTAGATCAAAGAATGTAAAGTAGATTTTTATTTTGAAATGTTTTTCTGTTTCTATGAAGAGGCCGGCTGCTATTGTTAGTGTAATCGATTTATTTTTTTAACGGAGACAGACTAAAACAACACTAGCTTTCAATGCTAACACAACTGACCCCAGTCTTTGTTGCTTGAGCATAAAAATGAAGTAATTAACAAGAAATTCCCTTTTTGTGTGAAATTTGAAAGCCAGCTCTTTCTCCTCTCAAAAACCTGTCTGGGCTAGCCCCTCTCGATAAGAACTAAAGTTTTATTAAACTTTATTTTTTATCTAAGTGAGACCTTATTCTGTGAATTGCTCTGAAGCAACAGCGTGATGGCACAATTATACTAGATAAAACCTTACATCATAAAAGATTAAATATAAAAATAACATACTGGTTATAAAAATTGGCTTTATTTAATTATATTTTATTAATTTAAAGTGTCCCTGTAAATTACAAACTAACTAACAAACAAGAGGAGCCTCTCAAAAGGAACCATCTCGTCTTCATACTATTTCACTTTGTTAAACCATAAAAAATTTCAACCTCTGAATTGAAAGACGCTACACTGTCAGCACAACTCATCTAACATCTTATATTAAATGTAGAGAACAGCTGTGTAGATGGTTCACCTTACATGAGCATGTCATGTTTACTTCCTGTATTTTATTTCTATGCATCTTTAAACTATTGGAGAATCATGCCTTCTTCCGCATTTATCAATACATAGAGAAAAAATCTGAATCAGTGCTGTTAGAAAAATATATACACAATGCTTTGTGCTGGTTCAGAGTGGGCTTGTGGTGCAGCAAACGGAAAATAACATTAAAAACTACAAACATTTTTTCCAATCTTCATGATCTTCTAAAACCAGAACATTTAAAATCACATTTAACTAATCGCTCAAGTCAAATAACCCAGGCTGTCTTTGACTCACCCAAATTCTATTACCAAAGTTTCAAAACCTATGAGCAATATACAGAAAATGAGCCGTAAAGGGTCTCATTTGGGGATTGAATAAACCTGATGTTTAAGTCTGTGCTGTGCTGCTGAATGTTTAGACTGACACTAATTGCTTTTCTAAGACCATTTTTCTCTAGGCATCACAGTGTAACAGCACCATGCGACCTGATCCTCTTTAATGTGGAACATGCGGTAACTTCGCAATCAGCTTTTGCAACGCAGCCAAAACTCACCAAGACCTGTAAATTTCCAAGCTTGCTTTGAAGCCAGCCAGTTGGACACCGACCCGGAGCACTAACAACCTTTAAAACTTCTTAAAGCACAAACCCCTTAAGCCGTAATCATCACCTATGGCTAAGCTTGAAAGAAAAGCCAGGACTCCAAACCTCCAGCTCTTGTGTCCTGCTTTGTTCATTACAACCTACAGTATGAAACCACTCCTTGATTTACTGGGTCAGGACTTTCACGTCACACCATATGTCGGTTTCTTCAAGAGACATGTACCTTGCATTACCTCTTTGAGCTAGATCTGAGCTCTGTTCATTAGAAATCCTCTAATTGTAGCTCCTAAGTATTCACAGATGAGGAGTGGAACTCTGAATGTTTTTGGATGCTTTGATCCGTCATGAAAATGATCTCGTTCTGCTTTTTCGTTTGTAAACCTATACTATTGAAAGAAACATCTCAGAAATTGAACTAAATGAAACCTAATTCAGTAGGGCTCAAAGATAATCAAGATCATCACGAATGAATCAAAGCAAGAAACGACTGAAACCTGATGCATCAAGGCTAATCAAATTTAAGGGCTTTTTAAAACCTAAAAGATGAAGAATTTTATGTTTGAACAGAGCAGGAAGCTGCATTAAAAATAAAGATTTGTCTTGTGTTTCTACATATAAACCATAATTGATTTTAAAACTTATATTGTTTGTTTGGCTCCCAGAACCTGTTTTCCAAAGCAAAAGCCTTGGTGAACCTTTGCTTTTGCTGGATAATCTACAACTGATGAAACTGACATGTGCTTCAATTACGGAGTGTAAAATTCCTTTTTCCACAACCAAACCCCCACTTATTTTCATTGGACGGTTGGTAATGTTTCGATTTGGTCAATATGCTCTGCATTAGCAAGAAAAAAAGTCATGTGCCTCTCTGATGAGTAATGCTGTGAATGGGTCGAAAATGAGAACGGGTGGGGTCTGGAGAATTCTGCGGTTTAGATCCATTTATTTCAGTGTCTCTCATCAAAAAAATGTAAGGTGAAATCATTGCAAAAAAAATAAGATATACTCACTATGCAGTAGGCCACCAGGGCACCTTGAAAAAAGCCAGCTAAGACATCGGTGGGGTGGTGCTTGTGATCGGAGACTCGAGATAGGCCGGTGTAGAAAGCCATCATCAGCAAGGTGAACTGTAGAAGAGGCCTCAGAAGACGAGCTCCTCGCCACGTGAACCGAGACTGAAGATAGAACTAACAAAACAGAGAGACATAGCAATTTAGATTTTTTTTTTACTCTTGATGTTATTCATAAAACTATTACTGAAACAATTTGAAATGAGAAAAAAAGAAGAATAAAGAGAGGAATTGTAAACACGAAATGCTCAACACAAGAAATGCTCAGATAAAAGGAACATTTAGTTTTTTGGGGTTGGAAAGGGTGTCCTCTATTTTTAGGTGTCTCTCCATCTCCATTTTACTTTTTGGGAATCCACTTTTGCCAATAGCACTTTAACCATAGCTTAGCATAAACCATTGAACTGTATTAGACCAGTAGCATTTGTGTCCCAGTACTAAACTATAAAGACTTTTTACATTGCTCCTAATTACAACTTTAACCTAATTTCTGGTGCTATTCTACAGACATCACCACGTCACAACAATGACAGAGTTCCTTGATTATTTCATATCTATGTGTGGTTCTAGGACAAAATGTAACCCTGGAAGAGCCAAGTTTTACGTAATAAACATCTCAATAAAAAAACTGTAACCATTCTGTTGCTAGTATTTAAATGCTTCTGGCCTAATATAAATTAATTATCTATGCTAAGCTATGCAAAACGGCAATTGCCAGAAAAGGAAAACAGCTGATTCCAAAACAAAACTAAAATATTTAATTATAAATATTAAAAAGTTATTATAGAATATAGTGACTCTTCTTCCAAATCACCCAAATCCAAAGACCCCTAGCAGAGCATGCACTCTGGGAACAGGAAGCTTCATTAGGGTAAGAAAACACATGTAGTAAGGGTCACAAAGACGAGGGGAGGATGGGGGTCAGGAGGACAAACTGCTGACGACTCTTTGGCGGGCCATCAGTAAAGAAACCCTTCAAACTGGGTTAGTCAAGGACCCTGTACTCATCACCCTTCCTTTATCATCCATCACCACATGAGAAGGAAAACTTCCATTACAATTTTAAAGCGCTGTAGACACCAGAAATCTCTGAATACACCCTAACAGATAAACACACTTGTGCACATTAAAATTTTGGTCAGGTAAAACAAACAATGGACATGTTGAGCTTTGATTTCTAAGCTGAAGGTGTGTGCAAGGTCATGAAGGTCTTCCCAAACAATTCTCTCCTTGGTTCGAAGGCATTGTGTATGGAGGAAGGATGTTTGGGAGTTGGAGTTTCCATAGTGGATGAACTTTTCAAACGATGGGTGTGTCCCTATAAGCACATCAACATTTAGCAGATTCTTCTAAATTCATACTTACCAAACTTAAAGTCTCCTATGGACACCAAATTTGTGTCACTCCTCTCCTATCACACACAATCCTAGTGTATTCAATTAAGTCAAATATTGCTAGCACTTTCTGCTCCAACCAGAAAAATGTCACTTAATGGGGTAAACTGGAAATAAATAGTCTCCTTCCATCATTCTCAGCTGATGTTATCTGGTGGAAACATCCCTCAGAACGGAAGGATGGTAAAACGATAAGCACCTACGTGTATTTATAAATTCTGTGTGTTTGTGCTGTGTGCCTTAAGCCAGCTGTTATCTGCATATTTACTGACGCCTCATAGTTTTTTTCTGCAGTTTGGCCTGAAAACGATAACCAATTGAAAAAAGCTATTAAAATGTGTAATGTTGTTTTTTTACATTTTCAAAACAAACATAAACTGTTATTACATGATTCACAAGAACATGACAGCAGGGGTTTATTTTTACTCAGGATGCTCACTATTTTTCACCTACAACATGCACATGAAAACAAATAAACTGGGTACTTTATATTTACCAAAAATAAAACTTAAATAACATTACATCTCCTAATGTTAATTTGGCTCCTGTAGATTTATACTTCCTGATTTTACAAGAAACTTTTTGGTTTTGAAGTTAACCATATAGTCTAAGTCTATCCTTACCCCAGATAACTAACCAATATTCAACTTCATTTAAATTATTTAAAATTTACATTAGGCCTCTTGTTTATGAAGTCGCATTAAAGCAAATGCAAAAAAGCACTATATAAGTACATTTATCTGATTGATTTCTTGATTTATCGGATGATTGACTGATTGAGCTAATGATTGGTGTTATAGATACCAAAAAATACATCACAATGCAAAATAGATTTTTATTAAAGCAGCCAATCAATTTTATCTTATTTCCAACATTAATAGATTGTTAAAAATGTTGGGCAAAGCATTTTTCTTGTTTTAACCAATGGTAAGTTGATCTAGTAGGTTTCAAAGGTTGGCAGTCACATGATTAGCTCAGTTTAAATCCTTCTTCTTCAATATTATTCAATATAGTTCTCTGTTCTACACCTGTAAGTGGATAATAACTTCACCAAGCTAGTTTTTCTAGTTTTTTTTTGTTCTCTACAGGTGATATCAAGTCATTTACTTTACTTTATGAAATACACTGTATGAACAGTGTAAATCAAATTGGATTAAGTTTGCATTTTAAAGTTTATCATCATATTTGACGTATATAAGTAGTAAATTCCGGTGACTCTTTCCATATCCAATGCATGCTAGTACATGCCATTTAGCAGCACTTTTTCAGTTTAAGTTTTTGATTTATTATTTAAGAGTCACAATACACAATAATTTTTCAACCAAAAATTAAAATGAACTATTATCATGAAAAAAGTAAATGCAGAAGGGAGGTTTACCACCATCTTCTCTCTGATAAGTTAAACAGTTTTTGTGGCTGTATCTTGTATTGCTGACCAAGTCCATAATGTTGGTATGTACCCTTTCATGAACTGACGCTTAAGCAGAGATGAAAATGAAAAAATGTGCTCCTAACAAAACCACTTTTGAGTTCACCAATTCAGTTTTTTTTTTCATAAAATGATCATGTTTACATATGTATAAACCTTTTGTTTAAAACAAAATTTTCTCCGGCCTCATGGCTTAAGTGCCGATACAGTTTGTCTGCGGTGAAAGATGGATCAATTAACCCATACTTAAGTTAATTTCTGTCCAACTTGGCCTCAACTTTGGAACTATTGAGAGGATAACCAGTACAACATCAAAAAATTAAGCACTTGAAACTCAGTAAAAGTTCCTAGGGAGAAGTTTTGAATGGAGCTGTTAATGATATCTTTGATCAGGCCATGGGAATGCCTGGGAATGTTCTAACAGAGACAGAAGACTGTCTCCACATGTCTTTCAGAGACACCAATGGGAATATAAACATCGGTAAATTGAATTTGCTAATTAGGATTGTCAAAACAAAGACCTCCTCATTATGTATGCCTTTGTTACCTTTTCACCACCTTTTGATTTAAGATGATTGTAGTTAGAACTGTCACTACATTTAATTGTTTAATCAACATTAGCTAAAAAAAATAAGTTGAAAATTCAACAAACTCTATTACCACATTGCCCAATAAATGAAAACCGCTGACCCCGGTAAAATATTCTGTCATTTATCAATTGCAATGTTTATATAATTTGTTAGAACAGCAGAAAGAGGAATGGGATCTGAAGAAGGTCAGGAAAGGGTGACATCCGACATACTGGGAGTCCTGCTGACTCTCATCTCTTCAGTTTTAAGCCAGGATGTCTGAGTCTGAGATGTAGTGGGGAGTTCTGTGACTTCTCCAAACCCTCAAAGTGGCTCTCTTCCTCAGGGCAAGAGTGGAGTACTCGCATCCAAGAGCTGATAAGAGGAGCTGAGCTTCAAGACCCTCGGGGCTTAGATACAGTCCATCAAAACAGCCACTCAGCCTTTCACTATCAGAGCTCAGATAAGCCGAACGTGCTGCAGACACTGCCATCAGAGACGGCCATGTGTATGACTCTCTTGTATCTGTGCTTTGAGAGGTAATGGCAGAAGTAGTGGCAGACGCCTATGCAGTCTGAAATCCTCCACTGACATTCTGCCCCAAAACAAACATGTGCACACGCCCCATGCCCATTTGAGAAGAAACACAGCTGATAACACCCTTCTCTGCTGGCAGTCTGAATCAAATCCATTCTCTGGAGGCAATATTGTTTATACCAAAACGAAAACATGATGCTTCAGCAATATGTTGATTACTGGAAGAGATTTTAAAAGCTGATTTGTCAACAATGAACTATTTTATTATATGTTGGTTACATATCTTCGGCAAAACAGTTCATTTAAAAATTTTAAATAATCTTTTTAAAATTACATGTCAATTTTGAAAGATGGAGGAGCAGTGGTGACTGATTTTTGGTTCATTTAACCTTTAAATTATGATGGGAGTTTATACAGTCCATGTGTTTTTCAGCATTTTCTGTTCGATTACTGTCCAAAATATTACATGGGACAATAATATTGATGATGCAATGGTTTCAGTCAAAATAACAAGTATCTAATTTGGGACAGTTTGTAACACATTTGAGCGAGTGTGACTGTGTGAGTAATCAACAAGAGAGCGGTTAAGGGTCTGCACATAATTTTTTGGCCACCGTTAGCTGGAATAAACACCAGCAGACCCCTGTGACTCCTACTAGAATAAATAACAAGTATATAACTACAGATGATGTAGATTAGGATTAATTTGAAAGAATAAAAAAAAAAATACTGATGAGTTCCTGAAAAGATGCTCCTAATGTTGCCAAGGATTACTAGAGGATCAAATAGAATACTAAAGACGTGACTTAATGCTGCTAATGACTAAGCTGGCGGTATCTACTTAACAAAACTACATAAAATATAGTTTTATTAGGGAGCTTAGTTTAACATGTGAAGCTCAATAAATTACATTATACTTTGATTGGAAAGTGTTGGCTCTAAATAATTTGTAGAACATTCTGAAGTTTCTATTACTGTGTAACAAAGACAAAGAAACTATTTCTAAAGCGCATTCATGTTTCTTTTTTCCATCAGTTTCTATTCCTTGGCCTTTGTACCATAGTTAAACTCGAAGAGTTGCCACAAGAAACTAGGCTGATGGTACAGCCAAACCAGAACTCATGGAATATGGAGTGTAGAGGTCGTAGAGAGGCTAGGGAATACCCCTTTAGCTGCCCACAGCAATCCCACAAGCACTAGCTGCCCATTACAGTCTGACAAGCTGATTCAATGCAATGACTTCATGAGGTTGAGTAAGCCATACTGGTATGAGCTGAATAAAGATTAGGATTTATAAACATAACACAATCATTCATATCAGCATCAGCAAATAAAATTGATATTTGCTACATTTAAAATGTGTCCTTTTTTGTCATTGATTTAGCCCTCTAAAAAGCATGCCACGTAGTCTGGTTCTAGTTCTTTTGCACATAATGCAAAAGTCAATGTTTTGAAGCATCAGGCCCAGCTGTTCAAGTCACACATTAAATGTAATGGCAGTTATGTGGGCAATACAAAGATCCCTGCATGAAGTTTACCAGATTTGTTGTCTCAAACACACTTAAATTGATATATTTTTTTAACTCAAACGATCTCTGAAAACACTGAGAATGAACATCTGGCCACCTCCATTAGCAGAGCGGCTCCACCTCCTGCCATCTGAAAGAGACTAAAGGTGGAGGGGCCCATGGAGATGCTGATGATTTACATGCAAGAAGAAAGGATTAGAAGGAAAGGCGGGAGGGCTGTAGGCTCTCGTGTGTGAAAAGGAGAAAGTTTGGTCTCTTTGAAAAGGGCTTTACATACAGTGACAGACTGTGCAAAATTGAGCTTTGTGTGTATGTAAAGCTGCATTGGGGTTCTGCATTAATGCTGTTTAAGAAGAGAGAGTAGGAGATTTCAAAAAAAGAAAACAGTAAAAAAAAAGAGAAAAAAATAAGCATAGGTAAAGAGAAAATGTTTTCAGAGAGAATGGATGTCTATACAGCTGCACAAATAAAAACAGGGGGAGTGTGTCCATGAACTAGGCAAAGACCCATGCTTTAGAGGAGGGTGAGGGGTAAGAGGGTTGCAGGTTCATACTAAACAAAACAGACACAATTTATCAGGTCTTTACTAAGAGTGCACTTACTGCAAGATACAGCATGGAGTACATCGAGAATGAAGCATGTCCAGAAAAGAAAGACTTCCTGTAGAACAACATGGAGCAAAGCATTTTATAAATTTGGATTTTTATACTGAATTATATTCAATGCACATTGAGGGGTTACACATTGAGAAAGATCTATAGCATTTAATTTTCAACGGATGTGAATACCTCACCTGGCCTCTTGTACTTTGTTGTAATCTCCACGACAAGTGTACTGAGTGATGTATCCCAGAGAGCAGTTAATGGTGGAGTAGTCAGGCTGACACACGTCCAGGAAATGCGGCCTCATACGCCCAACCGAGACCTTGGCAATGTCTGTGAATGATTGACTGATAGCGCAGCCGAAGATGAACACACCCACTTGTCGGTAAAGCGCAGAGACGTATGGATTTCCAACAAAGGATTTGGAGCCCTGGTTCAGGTAGTGGATTCTGTAGCATTCTCCAATCACGATCTACAGGATGATTCATGAACAGTCAATCAACATAGCTGATAACCGCAAAGTCGTATCTGTTCCAAAACCTAGAGCCAATCTTTGAGAGTGTCCAAACATTTAACAATTTGCTCATTTCATTGCAAATGTCAGTGTTTTGCATCTATATAGTATATTTTAGGGGCCCTGTTATATAGTATCTATTGCTAAAATGCTCCAACGACAAAAAGCAATTTTTATTTTATTTTTAAATGGAGCCGTGTGTTTTCATTTAATATATGACATTTTATTCCATATATATATATATATATATATATATATATATATATATATATATATATATATATATATATATATATATATATATATATATATATATATATATATATATATATATTGCAGACCTTCTGTTAGATGTGTTTGGAAGTACAAATAATACATTGTAGCCATACAAAATAGTATTCAGAAATAAATAATTGATGTTTAAAATATTTTAGTGTTAGCATTGGTTTTTAGTCAGGTGTATCTCAGTTTTGTTCACATCAATGATTGCTCTATTATTGTTTGAGACGGCTCCTAGGTTATGGAACAGCAACAGTGAGAGCAATTTAATGACAAATAAATTGCATCACCACTGAATAAAAAAAAATATTTCATTGGCCAGGTGGTCATGAGCATGCAGGGTGAGGTTAAACAAGCAGATGTACACACTCAGTTATGAAAAGCAAGTTACTTTTAAAAAGCATGAAATGAGAGTGTGAAAATGAGAGATAGAAGTTATGACAGAGCATGGCCTGCCTGTTACGGTGAAAGACCTGGGAGCTATTTGTTATATGGAGGACTCTAAATTATATGGTGTTTTATTTCCTGTATTTTCTGTATTTTATCTCTTCAACCATGGAAGAACATCCTTCCCAGTCTTGCTCTGGAGATGGTGCTAATTAACTACAGATGCCACCTCTCTCTCTCTCTCTCTCTCTCTCTCACAAAAACCCACATGCACAGTCCTTGTTCTAATCATAAGAAATTTGCTGAGCTTGAGAACACGTCTCCTCCAGACAGTGTCTCCATATGGGATCACCATGGAGTCATTGTTTGGTGTAATGCCCGCATTCAGGATTGTACTTTAACCTAGTTTCTCTCATATTCCACCCCTTAGTTTGCCTGGCATGCTGTGCCTTGTTTTTAGGCCTTTTTGGAGGTTAACACATGGATGGTTAAATTTCTGTTTCTTTGTCTAATGTGTCCTGCAGGTGGCTGAGTTTTTTTGAGAGGTTAACCCTTTGCCAGCTGTTTGAATCTGTGTATGTCTACTAATGTAACACCTCAGAGCAGAGCAGCTGCTGGCTGGTTTAAATGTTTAGCCAGACATTGTCTATACTCAATGTTTTTCATGATGCTTTAAAACATTTTACCAAATGCCCTAGCTCATTCACATTCAAACTGTTTTGATAGTTTTTTTTAGTCTTAGGAGTGATTTGATGTTTAATTTAATAATATAAAACATATATATTCCCAAAAGTATAGTGTTTTTTTATTATCAAACAATCAATCACATTTTAATGTAGTAATATAGAGCTTTTTGGTGAATGTTTCAAAGCATTTTAAAAAAAGAATTAAAGTAGATCAAAATAATATCAAAGCTGAGTTTAAAGTAGAGGGAACCAAGTCAAACACAAAAATCAGCATTCCATAACAATACCCATGCAGAGAGGCAACTACGGAAAGAGAGACTATAGAGGACAGACAGAGATGGCCCTTACCACGACAAATCTCTAAATCTATTTGAGTTATTAAATATCTGACATGAAAAGATGAAATGGGGAAGACCTGGTTAATGGATTTAAAAAGGATTATGGATAGGTTTCTCTATTAGAAAGTCATCGTTTGTTTGAAGAGTTAATCTACTGATCTAATAGACGGTGAGGGAGGTGAATGGGGTTTATTATGAGTTTTTTTGTGAATACATGATAAACATAAGAGAGGAACTTACAGAGAAGATGGTAATAAGAATGCCAGCAGCACAAAGCACGGCATCACTTATGGTGTCCCCGTTTTTATACGGAAACTGGATGGACTGGTCACTGCAGTAAAACCCGCGGTGGTACGGCTTGATTGCGCTAGTTTCAATTATCAGGAAGGGCAGGCCAGCTACAGCGAAAAACACACGCGCACACACACAGGCACACAGATAGAGAGAAAAAGAGAGAGAGAAAGAGAGATTTCAGGTCAGTTACAGAAAGACACACGCAGGTAGCAGCACAGCACAGCACACAGCAGCCGATTATTATGAGAAACGCCAGACAGGTAAGAGGGGGCGGAGTCTGTCTAGCAGCTTGTTTCTGAGAGAGTCATGTGAGGATTACAGAGAAAGTTCTTGTGCTTTGCTAATAACAGCTACAGAGTAACTCTCTCAGAAGACGAATTTGCCATGCAGTTTCCCCTTCCTCCCGGCCGTTTCCCCTGTCACCAGCCCCTCTATGGGGCACTTACACTGGCAATGGGCAGGAGGAGGCCCACAGCTATCAGAACAGAGGAGGGCACAGTGCTGCTTTTATAGGCGTAGCGGATACTGTCATCTGCGCAGTAGAAGCCACGCTGGTACGGCTGCACAGTCGATTTGTGCAGCACCATTGAAGGCAGCATTACTATACGCAAAACAAACACACAGACCCAAGGGGGTTGTCATGAGGGGTACTTACCTGAGATAAGAGACAGGTTGTATAGGATTATGTTTATGAAGCTTTCTAAACAGATCACACACTCATCATTAACTTTTCTTTTTCTCAACATTCTGTGAAATATGAATTTTCTTTTTTCTTGCAAAAACAAAGACAAAAGTAATCTTTTCAAATGTATTTCCTGATACACTTCCAGGTGTACCTTAGAACATAGACATAGTTGGTTAAAAGAAGGAGTTTTTGGAACTGTAGATCAAACTGAAATCTTTCTTTGCATTTATCTGCAAGTGTATTTTGGACATAATTTCACATGTTCCAACTTTGCACACATGCTAAATTTGTATACAAAATTGAAAATGGGTTCTTGGAGGGCATGGTTTTATCTACAAAAAAGTTTCAGTTCTGTAGAACTTCCTAAAAGGGGAAATGTTTACTTCAGATTGTAAGTAACTAAAGATGAACTAAAATTTTTACCTGACGCATTGCATAAACTCCTTTTATGTTGTGGGCTAAAAACAAAATTTTTGTCAGGATTTAATAATAATGTATTATTTCAGATAGTTCTTGTAAATTGATTCCATAAGGAGCACAACCAGCGGATCAAAACATGCAAAATAAAACTCATTCTAATATTTTTATCATAAACAAATGTTACAGTGGGAGTTTCTTTAAGTATTTGATATAAATACTCAATGTTGTTTTAGATTTTGCAAACAGCAAAAATGCACATTTATATCAATGAATTTAAACAACCTTCATTGAATCTTGAGGTTCGGAAACTAGATAAATTTTTGTTTGAATAGAATAAAATCCCAAGAAGCATCACATTATTATATGATTTACATCATGACTATGCGAGGTAATTAAATTACATTACAGTGTCTACAGCACAACCAATCACAAGTTGTTGACTAGTGAACAGTCACACTTGTGGCCTTAACCTTTTAGAAAAAGAAACTACAGTTATTGGTATACAAGTTGCAAAAAGTTTAGAAGTTTAGATTTTTTTAATTAATCTACATATTCAAATTAATGTACATTTACTAATAAAAATCTTACATATAATTTGCCAACAAGCTACTGTGGAAGTTCCTCACCCTCTTATCTCATCTTCCAAACAAAGCAATACTCACTTACTGTACACAACCCCTCTGAGAGTACAAATTGTACTGTACATTTGCTAATTGAGGCATTTGTGTGAGCTGCTCAACAGCTAGAAAACCTTCACTCGCTTCTGGATCGGGTTCAGGGCTATTGTTTGAGCAAAATGGCTTACAGCTAAAGACAATGGAGCCTAATTGCTTTAAGCAAAGCCTTTATGCAAACAACACTGTATGTAGACATTCGAAGGAACTAATGCCAGCCAGATAAGACCTTTTAATGAGCACCAAACCCTTCAGTCTCTTCTCAGGTTTTAAGGCTTTTGGGGGACTCTTTCTACACTGTATATCAATTTTTTTCAAGACATCTCTTGAGCACTGGGCCACATTTTACATTCACAGATGGGGGTTGACCTGCCAGTAAAATTGATTTGTGCTATAAAGGATCTGTACTATTTTCAAAAGCATTTTTTTGCCAAAAAGTCTGGAAAAAGTTAAACAGGATGAGTCTATGATGCACTCTTGTTTGGCACCCTGCACACGTTTGTAACTGAGACAGAGTGAGGGCATTTTGGAGACAGATTATGTGGAGATTGTAGGTTCATTTGTGGTTTCAGTAAAGCATTACAGAAGAGTTTGCTTTATAACCTTCAGCTACATGACAGAAAAGTGATGGAGGTAGTCTTGAACGAAAAACCTAAACGATTATGTTGTGGAGGGTTTCCCTTGGTACAGAATGCACAACAACCTAAGCACACATTCCTCCAAAACCAGGCTTTTTTTGCTATGAGGAAAGGGGCCGATGCCAGTCTGGGACTTAAGCCTAAAATTGGAGGCACATAAAAATTTCACATGTCCTGCAAAACACACGTCAGCTGTCATCATCCAGCCAATCGGGGGAAAATAAACACTTTTTCCAGAATCAAAGCAAACTAAACATCAAACTCAAAGTTGTGGTTGGAGCTTTGAAAAGTTCCCCTTGAAGGACTGTAAAATGTGTGAATAGCAAGAAAAACAAAGCTTAGCTTACGTCGACCACCCAAATGTCTGGAACAGTGTTTGGAGTGAAGAAGGGGGTGATTGGGCTTTTTTGTGGTTAAACAGAAAAGAGACTGCAGGAAGGGATTCTGATCCTTTCTAATGCACTAGTATACAATAACACAAAGCAGTAAGATCACAAAAGCACTGGAAAAAGACTTTTTGAAATGTGGTATTCTTGAATTAACCAATAGGTCCATTTGACAGTAAAATCTACTAATTCCACAATAGTGTTTTAAGGCATTGAGTGTAATAATACTCAAAAATACTCCAAAGTGTGTGGATTTTAGCATTAGGGTCATGTTCGACATGCTCATTTCATCTGTCTTGTTTCTCTACTTTCAGACTTAAAACACTTTAAAAGCAGCAGAATCTTTTAGCACCTGTGAAAATAAAGGAATCTGGGAGTTTTGGGGGGTTTTCACAGGTGCTCGGGTGGTCAAACAAACTTGGCTTATCCTGTTCAATCTTTGAAAAAGAAACTGGATGGAGCGAGTTCATGGATCTGAGGTATAGGAGGAAATATAAGTATGCAGACTAAATTTTTGCACTGTTTATGATAATTTAGCTCAGGTAAAAGTATTAATCGTGACAATGTTAACATTATACCATACTCAAATAACTTTTGAACGATAAAGAATAGGGCTGAACAATTTTGGAAAATGATTGAATTATAATTATTGCAAATATAAACCTAAGAAATGAGACACTCTTACAGAGTAGATGCATTGCTAGCTCCTACAAAATTCACTAGTTAAGCGTTTACATCCGCGACATGCAAAACACGCTGATTAAATAAGGAAAGTACTAAAATATAATTTTCTGTAAGGTTTATCTACTTTAAATATCTCCAACTTCAACATAACTCTCTTAGTTTCATTCAGACAAACAAGTGCATTGGTCTAAATAACTGAAGTATACCCCGCCAAAGACAATTAGCAACCAGCTGCTGTCATTTAGGTGGTTTTAATGATGATCAATACAGTGTCAGAGGATAGGAGTATAGATGGTCTTGTTGACGAAGATCAGTGAGTCAAATCTCACATCAGCCCCTCTATAGTGTGTTATTATAGATTAGACTGATAGAGTAGAACATTGAGTTGAATATGCCTCATGATATTGTTTGAACTGAAACCATTTTAAAACCATTTCCAATGGAATATATTTTATGGAACATAATTATTAATTTATACACACTACATGTGTGTATATATATATATATATATATATATATATATATATATATATATATATATATATATATATATATATATATATATATATATATATATATATATATATATAAAAAAATATATATATATATATATATATATATATATATATATATATGTAGAGAGGATGGAACCAACTTAATATGAGCAAATGCTAAAACGCTTGATTTCCCAACACCATTTTACGTAAATAAATTAAATTATTTCCAAAAAAAGTCTAACAAATGGAGGTTTAATTATGTTGTACACTAGAATAGCTTTTGTGATATTCAGTGAAACCAAACAACAAATATAGCATAGCTGAATGTGGAGAACCGAGATGCCACAAAACAAAAAAATAGTTTTGTAATGTGTGTTTTGATTTGAAGTGCTGCACATTACTTCCATGTGTGTGTGAACAGGCATCTGTTTGTTTCCAAATATTTTGGCTGAGAGCCTAGGTCATACCAGCATTCTTCTGTTTGACCGCTCATGTCATCACTACAAGCCTGGTATGCAGAGACCCTAAAAATCTCTCACATTTTCATTGCAGAAGGCCACCTTGATTGCAAAAACACAAACAGTACCTTTCCTCAAAATGTTCCAATAATGCAGCAGCAAGAATTTAGCTCTACTGTTAAAGTCTTCCCATTCTCTGTTATCACTCAATAAAAAAAGCAACCAATTTCAAATAAAATCTTGACTTGTGCCTTTAGAAAAATTACACTTTCAAACTGGCTTTTCTAAGCTCATCAAAGTACTTCAAATACATTCTATGTTCCATCTAGATCTACTTATTTCATTTGGATCCACAACTCCCTCTACTCTTCTCGATTGAAAAGTAACTAGGGCAGAACTATGACAAGACCCTAAAAGAGAAAATCTTGGGAGGAAGCCACGTGCCTGCAGTCTTAGCAAAGTTAATTAAATGGAAATAAATCTAGTCTGATTCACAATGAACCCATGACTACCGCTATAGTGTAGTGAGTGGTGATCTGTCCCAGTTAAGCATCTCTTATCTTGTCCTCGTGCCAAGGAAACCATGTGAAACATCTTAAGTGGTTAACTGGTATCAAACCAACCACTGTCGCTGAACATTACTAGGTGTATAAAATACTGTTCCTTGTTAAAATAATATTTAAACAGTTGTTCAGACTATATTTTTCGCCATCTAAATGACTGTTGTTTGCAATTGACTGTTGATTTCTGAGACTTGTGACTTGGAGTTCAATGTGTGGAAATAAAAAAAAACGACATGTTAAATAAAGGCTGTTATCAGATGTAGGCATGCAGCCCTTATTCTCTCAGAAGTGGAACTTCAAGATGTCAGATGGTTGCTATTGACAACCACGAAACATTCCAAATAAGCAGTACCACACTTCTAATTGGTTGGTATATTTTTTTATATAAACATGGAACTTATATGTATTGAATGTATGAGAATGTTCATAAACTGTCCAGCTGTGATTGAGTTTGATAGCTCTTTTTACTTTATCCCAACTAAGAGGTTAATGAAAACATAATAATACATTTTTTTAAGTAATAGAACAAAACCACTATTTGTCCCAGACCTCAAAAATCTGACTTGTTCTTGTTTAAATCAATTAAAGTGCTTGCTAAATTCAATTGTTGAAACAAACGTTTATACTTAACTGCATTATAAATGTCATAGAGTTCTCGATTACTAGGGGCGAAAGGAAGTGGTGGTATTGACTGTGGTATGTAGCGAAAATGAACTGCATTGTGACACAGATGCACTGAATGACTATTAAAGACCTATCTGTCAGTGTTGTGACAAAGATTCATTAGTGAATAGGAACGAAGAGGGAAGAACACTTTGTGAAAAGTCGCGGATGCAGGAAAGGCTTTCTCCTGATTGGAGCTGTCTGCTCTTGAACAATGAGTGCTTTGAGAGGGCAATGGCGGGTCAATTCTCTTTTCAATAGACTGTGCTCAAAACATACACATAACAAAAACACTCCCAGACATATGCTCATTTTGGTTCCGTTAAATTCAATAAGCAAAACTCATTTGAATTAGAATCGAAAAGATTGACTACATTATCAACACAGTCTACGTGAAGAAGATCCGAGGTACATGTGATTTTAATCCTATTCAGGCCTTGCAATATTTTGTATTTATTGGTAACCCTTTGGGCAAACGACGTGTATCAACAAGGAATCGAAATGAAACTTTTTGCGGGTACATAGAAACCCTAAATTCTTGAATGTTATTGTCTTTTGAAAATCCTTGACATGTTAACTATACAAAAATATATAGTTTTGACAGATATTAACTTTTAAAAGAAAATCTAAATTTACAATAAAATGTAAATGTAACCATGTTTAAACAGGCAGACGCATTGGCTTCATTCTAATATAACTTAGCAACATAAAGTGTTTTATATCCTTGCTTTGTAATCTGGTTAAAGCAAAAAAATACACCGTTGTTGAAAGTATTTAAGTAATCGCACATAAAAATATGCTGATGGCAGCACCTTGCGTCAGCCTATAACTTTCTCGCTCATCAAAGAAAATGTGATATTTTGAATGTTAAAAAACACACATCACCAAGGTCTTTTGAATTATAGTTGGTAACCTTGATCAGTCTCGATCATAGAAGAGGACACCCTGCAAGGGCATGTACAGGTTCTCACTGACTTTTATGTTTGGTAGGTCTTAAAACATGGCTGCAAAAATTAGGCATGCTTTAGAGCTTCTGCTCCTAAACTATTTACTAAATCATTGTTGAGATGATCTATCAGATTTTTGTTCCCAATTTTACAACAAAAAAAAAACTAAGTCTGCTGTTTATCTGGAAGTTTCTTCTTAATTTTTAAACACTGTTGCTGTAACATATATTTAACTGACTGCAAATGGAGGGACTACAAGTTTAACAAAACAAGGTTACTGGAAACTCAATTAAACACACAATTATTGTGAAAGGTTACCCTTTTTATAGGGAAACCATGCTCATGATCATGTCAATATAGTGTTCAAGAATACTACAGGAACTCCTAAGGATGACGTAAGTGTTTGTTGTTCAGTTCCCAACTTCTGTTGGGCTTATAATTGGCAATCGGAAGATGGCTTGTGGCCAGGTTGCTCACACAATGCAAGAGCCTGTAAAGGATGCAGAGTGAGGAAAAAATGGGCATGAATACCCCTGTGGGAATTTGTTGAGAATGAGTGGCTCACTGCCAGCTCTCATGAGGCTCTCACTGGGTTAAAGACCAAAGTGGAACAAAAAAAAAGAGTGAGCCACCCCTCTTGAAAGCAAATTAAATGCAGCATGAGGGTGATCTTAACGAATGGGGAACAGTAAATGGAGGGATGGATGCCAATGAGAGGTACTTGGAAGTTTATATTTTAAAGGAGAGTTTTTATCAATTCTTGAGAAGAATTATCTTAACTATCCCTTTCATAATAAATCTGATGCAAGGCTAATCAGTCAGACCTTGACCTCTCGATGAGGGTGTATATATGCACCCCCTTTATGGATGTGTATATATTTGGCTCTCCACCTGCACAGAATAAGACTGCAGAGTTGTTTTTGCTTCAAAAAGCAATTCCAAAAATCCCACTAAGATTAAACGACTTCAACAAACAGAGATGTGCACATGCAGATTAACATCCTCTTTCACCTTTGACCTATGAACTGTGCCCTTTCAAATGTGTGGTCTTGGTAACACCCTAGATGTTTTCTCTACTGCCCAGCTTGCAGTACCAAAGCTCTGACCCCACACACCTTTACTCATGACCCGTCACTTACAAGATTAGCCAGAAAAAACTATGCGATTTCAGAACACCATTAAAGATCTATGAGCTGCATCCTAGACCTACTAACCCCCATTCCATCTGACCTACCGAGTTAACTAAATCAATGTTATAATTAGCTATGGCCCTAGGCTCGCCCACTATGCCAACACATATGACACCTATTAGACCCTTTATATAATAAATAACAAAACATACAGCAAAGAAAACAAATCATGCTGGCTAAAAATAGTACAATACAGGTATGCGACCGATTTGTTGGTTTACGACAGAGTTTACTGTGTTTTCATTAGACACCTGCTGTTGCCATGTTATCTGCTGCCTCACACACACACACACACACACACACACACACACACACACCGCAGTGTCACTCGATTAGCTTTGTCTAAGTGAGCTGCTGAGATCAGCAAAGCTGCACACATTGGCAATCCTACCTTTCTCACTCTCTCAATACATTAGATAGGCTCTGGGGCTGAGGCCCAGTTCAAAGCATGTGCTTACGCACAGCAAAATTTCTCACGGAAATCGATGCCAGGTCATACCTTTTCAGGCAGGCACCAAGTGGACAGCTATGCTGGGGCCCTAATGGGACTATGAAAAGAGGTATCAAAAACCATACTTTTGTTTTTTATGTCACAAGTTTTAAATGCTGAAGTGTAAATTATTTCTTATATCAGTACAACATGGCTTTCAGACTTTCTATCATTTAACAGTCTTCTTTTAACAGATAATATATATACAGATATAAATGTGTACTATAAATCTAATTGTAAGATAAAAAAGACTTATTGTACTAGCATTCTGCAACAGATATGTGTTAACGCTAAAAATTAAATGAAATTCTAAATTGTATGGAATAAAAATGCCTGTAAAACACTCAACCCATTGCTCAGAGTAATTTAGATTACCAGCTTCAACAAATACACCAGAAACCTGTAATTCGTGTCTTTCATTATATTTAAGACAAACTGCAATGACAGGAAGGCATTTCAGTTCCCAAACAAGTCAAAATTGTTTACAGTTGGGACAAAATAATAGACCCACCAAGTCATAGTGTCTGCATCTTTAGCAAACACTCCAAAATAGATGTTTATTACATTCAAAATATATAAACATAGCCTCAATCAAGATTAAAATAATAGTGGACAAGTAAAAAAAATCCCTAGGAGCACAGAACATACTTAACATCAGATACATACATACATACATACATACATACATACATACAATTGTTTAAAGGTAAATCTGTGTATCTGTGTTTATCTAAATCAAATTTAAACGAAAATAAATGTCTGAAGAGAGCCCTAAATCAAAGAGCATGAATCTGTGCAGAGTTAGTAGGTCTGTTTACTTTGCCTTTAGGACAGAGGGGATGTGCAACTGCTGGCCAGATTCCCAAGGTCAAAGGTCAAACTCAACCTCTTTCTTCTCACAGTAGAGTGTAATTACACAAATGAACATCCATGCATTTCTTAACTGATCCCAATAAAAAAGTAATAAACCTTTGTTGCTGAAGGAAAGATGACAATCCCCTTTTTTTAACATTTGCCATTGTATTTTACTGGCCCTTACCTCTGCCCGTTTCAGAGGTGTCTCGTGATCTGGGAGGTGTAGGTGTTTATGGGTTTACCTATAGGCCATCGCCTGCCATGATCATCTACATTGGGGAAGAACCTAAAAAGAGCCACATTTCCCACCCTGCCCTTAAGCATAACAGGTAAACTTGTGCTCAGGTTGTGGTAGACATGTGATTGATGATAGAAATTAAACTATAATCTGTTTTATTAGCATGTCGTGTTTGAGTGCAATTATATAGATGTGTTCATTAAAGCAACAAACAGTTTGATGTTTATCCAACAACAAAACTGGCAAGCGCAGCAATGAAGGTGTAAACTATTTGAAAATGGTTCTGTTCTACTACTCCTACACCTCCCACCAGGAAACATAACAGAGGAGAAGAAAGACAAGATTATATACCCCGGCACATTGATACTTCCAACTAAGTTTAATGTTGTGATGCTCCGAGTCATTTTCTCCAAATATCCAGAACTGAGTGTGAAAGGGACAAATTAAAAGTAAAATCCATAAAGAAACTAATGATCAGAATTCATGTTTTCCATGATGCACATGTCATGTTTTTATAATTTAACAATAGTGAATTTAACAGAAACCACTCAACATTCATAACCTCTCATTGATAGAAGATAGCTGCAGCCAGCACTTGTGAAAAGCTGCTAAAAAGCTATTTGTGCTACTTGTAGCAGAAGGAGAAACTATCTGCTTTCTGCTTATCCTCATTCCAGTAGCGCCGCATGTAGTTCTGCCTACTTCAGTCGCATAACATAGCGGACCATAGTACACATTTTTTCACTAATATTGGAATAGCTTTGTCGAGAGAGAAAACTTCACTTACATTGACAGGCCTTATTGTTTATTTGAAACTCATCACACTGAAATAGCAGCGTTGGTGACACGGGTCTTATTAGCATATGAATGTACGTGGGGTGATTGGCCTTTAGGGGCAAGCGGGACTTACACTTTGGAATGCTGAGCACCATGGACTTAATCCATATGACCCAGAAAAATTGAAAGAACGCTTGTCGTGTGAGGGTTGCTGAGGTCAAAATCAGCCTTTTGGAGCTGGATGAGACTTAAAAAGATGCCTGCACTAGATTGAAAAGAAATCACATGCATTCTCACAGGAAAGATTCCTTTAACACCCTGGAATTACAATCAAGGAAAGACCAAGAATGAGTGTTGCTCTACAAACAACATCTGACAGGATACAAAATGGTCTAACAAGAGAAATCGAGTACAATAACATGGGAAACAAACTAGAAGTCAATGTGGTTAATTCATATAGTCATATAAAGCTTCTGCAAACCTCATTCTGAAGAACCTGCAGTATTGTTCAGTGAGCAAACAGACAGGCATAAAACACCAGAGATATGCAGCCACCGATCATCTGGTTTGGAATTTACTGACCGCAACAAACCCAAAGAGTGTGTGATCATGAGTTTACACTCCAAGAGACCAGGTAAATGTGATAAAGTTGTTTCCAACACTTTAACCACACACTCAGACACTCACACACCATCTAAACTGCTAGATGATGGCCCTTCATGCTCAAGTCTGCCTGTCTAATTGCTACCTTCGGCAACCCACTTGGTCATATAAATGCTACAAGCGTATAATTAAACCACATGGCAGTGACCTCAGAAACCAGCCTCTTTCTGTTGCACTCTCTCATAGACACAAACTTGCAGGTTCTTGTACAAATAGTCGTTTTAGTACACATGTGCATTTAGACATACACACATTCAGAACGTGGCCACTTTGTTTTGACAGCGTCATTACTAGCAGTGAAGTCGAAGGAATAGCTGTCTGAGACTGCATCTGAGGCCCAGATGACTCCTGTATTGAACAAGCCCTCATATGGAAACCATTCTAATTTCTAGTTGTAACCTTCCAGACGTATTGCTGACTATTAGATAATACAGCTCCAACTGAGCCAATGCATTGAGTCCTAGCATTGCTTTCCAAAGATCTGTGACTGATAATTCTGAATCATATTATTGTTTAACCAACTACAACATTCCAGATACTTGGGATATCTCTTTGTGTGTTTTTTGGTGTTGAAACCAAATTTGTGGGCTTAAATTAAAAAAAATAAAACATGACATTACATGGATTATTGAGAACAACAGGCATCGACCTCAGAAGATATTGGTATAAAATTCTTTTTATAGAAGAAGTTTTGTTTTGGAAACTAAACGAAACATTTACATTCATTTTCAATGAAGAATCAATCATCAAATGTATTTCAGGCATAGCATCTCCATATAATTAGTTATAAGTTATTGGCCTTTCCCCACTTTAACTTTCGTTTATGCCCTTTAACACATTTAATACTGTTAAATATCGACCCTCCCACGCACTTCATACCTAGAAAGTATCTGTTCTCACAAAAGCTCTGATAAATGACGTTTCCAATTTTATTAAACTTGGCAAATGGAAAGACAAATTTTAAAAAGGAAGTCCATCGATAATAGTGATGGTTAGTAATGATGTAAGCCCTGATTTTTACTCGCTAACAGGCATTGATAAATTTTTGTCAAATGCCCGAAATCCCAGGCAAATCTGTGCACATTAGATTTGAGTGAATCGCAGGTGGACAACAACAAGATAGTTGGCATGCTCAAAGCAAGTCTATACTGCTTACTTCTATTTTCCTTTAAAACTTTATTGCTTCACCAAATTTCACTAAATTTATCTTCACCAAAGTAGATTGAAAGTCAACCAAAGCTAAAATGTGAGATTTTCCATTTCTCTACCTCACCATAAGCCATTTACATGAATTAATAAATACATTTGTTTAATCAAGCAGCCCATTTACCTAGAAAATAGAATTTAAAAACTTAAGAGTTTGTAAAAAGAAGCCAGCATGTCTGACTCAAATATAAATGGGAAAAGAGCAGGATCAATTGTGTTTTAAGCTGGAGAACTTCATCAGTACATTTGAGTGACGTCCAATCAAAGCCTTTCCTGAACACTATGTAGCAGCTTTAGATGCTCCTCAGCAATTACATCCTGCGAAGGAGTAAAGGAGGGAGGCTGTGTGGCTTAGGGAGACCAAGTAGAAAAAGTAAAACTTTGCAGATTACATTTCACAGCACAGCTGGCCACACCTAGGGCAAAGAGTTGAAGTAAGGGAGGCAAAACAGGAGAGTGGCCTAGCGAGACTACCTTTTCCTCTTCCCTCCCTTTCCTGAGTTTGCCCCTGCATACATAGCCAGCCAAAATTATACCAGATGTCACTTCAAGAGTGAAAGCCGGCCTTGGTCTGCGATGAAGAATTCCAGAAATTTTGGAAAATATTTATAGAGGTGGACCGGAGCTTCTCAGCTTCAGAGGTGGAGGTTAATACAGTCCGACCTAAATAAGAGAAACTCCCTAAGGGTTCTCTGGCACTCCATAACTCTACAATCAAAAAGTTAAAAGTGGTTACAGAAATCACGAGACCAAAACCTTTCTTCCACTTTGATCTGTTTGCTAGTCTAAAACTATTAAGACGGCTGAGCGCCACAACGCTTATTTTTTTAATTCAAGGTGAGCACCGATGGTGGTGATACCCTGTAGTGTTTAAGCACAGTTTTCATTTTCAATATACTATGTTAACAAGAAATGCATTTCGAATTAATACCTCCCAGGTGAATGTCCAGCAAGCAGCTTTACCAAACCAAGCAGCTTTACCGAGACTGACGAACTGGATTAAATGTCACAGACATGTAAAGTGTGCTTAACATCTGTGAGTCTTTTAGCTGCACAATTGTATTTTTTATAACTGCACTTGGATCTTAAATTCTAAAGAATTTGTTCTCAGGTTTAAACACCAGCAACATTGAACATTACGTGGCATGACGTAGGAATGTGTGGCACACCCCCAGCAAGAGAAACACCTCCTTTGCATTACTTAAACTACTGTATGTTAATGAGTTGAGTAGATTTGGAGCCCCTCGGCTTCTTCTCAGCGGGAGGTAACGCTCAACTCACTACAGTCTGCCTGCTTCCATGGGCTTCATTAACATTCATAATGTATCAGATGTTCTCTGGATACTATGTCCACACAGTGAATGGGATGGAACAAAAGCTTTGAGCTGGTTCAATGTGGATAAACATCATCCACTAAAGCAGATTCACCAGCGATAAACCAGACAAGGCTATCAGCCCTGTATCTGATTGAGGAGACGGAGAGGGTGCGAGAGAGAAATCCAATGAGAGGGAAAGACGCTGATAGAGTGTTAATCTGCAGATCTTCACAACAGATGCAAGCTGAAGAGCCTGATCAGTGGATGGGCCACAGCTTCAGTGCCAACAAAGCCTATTCATCTAGAGACATTCTTCAGCCATGCTTTTCAAATCCCCCTTAAACTGAGTCTCTTCTCTTTCACTGACACCAGACCTCTCCAAAAGCAGGCCGTGCTCACTATCTTAAACATGAAAAATGTATGTTTATTTATGTCTGTCGTAGGAATTCGCGCTTTTGAAAGTTCATGTTCCAACTTGTGCATGAACATACTGTAAATAGATAACATTGTTTCCATTATGTTTTGTATTTAAACCTAGGGAAAATTCATAAATATATGTGCCCATGCAGACAACACCAAGACTTCTAGGAAACTATTATGATATTTCATTTGGAAGCCAACAAAAAAAAAATGAAGTAAAACTAAAACTTTAACCTCTAGCTTTTTTTTTATATAATTACTACAGATAATTTTCTTGAGCACACAGTCCACTATATACAGAACAATAAAAAAAGCGAAGGAACGTCTCATGGCATAGTGTCTATAATTACCCAGTCTGAGTTGGCTTCTATTTAGCTTAAATGGCTTTTTAAAATGTATTTATATATATATTCTTCTCTTAACAGTGCATAGCCTTTAATGGTTAATGCAGACTCCAATAAAAAGGAACTATACAAGTCAGCAATTGCACTTTTCACGGAGGAAGTAAATAACCTTTAATAGGACAGTTAAAAAGATTCTGAGGTACAAAAGGATCTAGAGAATCTTTATTTGTTTTTCTTTTAGTGCTCGATTCTGACTGGTTCCTCTCCTAACCTTCATGAGAAGCCTTTCGTCTAAAGTGCAGTCAAATTACTTATGGTGTTAAGAATTTATACCAGCAGCCACTTATGAGAACATGTCTCATTTTGGGACACACCACACAGGAAGAACAGAGTCTTCGGTTTCATTTACATAAAAGCAATTGAAGGAAGTTATTAGTCACTGAACTTCCAATAAACTTCTAATTTAGGACTTCAGTTCAAGGCAACGCGGCTCTGGTCTCAACGCTACTCCTCTCTCTCCTCCACCTGCTCTGACGTGCCTTTGTTTTTCATATAGTGTACCGTTTTGGATGCTGTGAAAGGTTCAGAGGCGTTTTAAAGCCTTGGACTCTAATTGCGTACAAAAGCCTTGCCCTGCTAGTCTGAAGCGACATGTTTAAGCCATTCTGCTCCACATTCCTGGGAACAAAAGCAGCAGGACTCATTCTGCCCCTTAAAGCGGCAGAGAAAGTTGATATGATGCCGTGGCTGGAGTTAAATGAGGCATATGCCAGCTGGCGGGGGGTTGGAGGCTCTCTTCTGGAAGAATGTGTAAAGATGAGGGCTGAAGTTTGTTAATCCTTACATTCTGAAGGAGGAGGGTTAGATTTGACAGGCTTTGAAGAAAGATGAGAACTGAACACTGTGATGGTTTCCAGGCATCTGGACCGAACCACACAAATCAGGGCTCCAAGTCAACAAGTGAATTAAAGCTGATGTGTGAGGCGTTCAGATTTATAAGCCAAAAAGAGTGCTATATTACTTTTTTTCTATCAAAATTGATCTTAGACTGCTTTAATATGTTATGTCATGATGAATACCCTCAATTTACTAAAAAGAGAATTAATTGAACGCAAGCATGAGAAGAGTATCAGGAAAATTTCAGGCACTTAAAGGATTTAGCACCTAAAATATCCGCTGGATCTTAATCTTGAGTTGCGTGTGTTTTGTGTTAAGCTGTGGGTCTGAGCTAATAACCGTTAAAGTTCCCAACAGTCTTCAAGCAAGCCATGATTTCATCAAGTGTCTAGATGCAACTCTGGTGGAGAGTGGTCCAAAATTGGGATAAAAAATATTCTTTCCATCTGTTATTGACTTCAACCCTGGTACACGGTCATGCCTTTAATATGATATTTGCAACAAAAAATGGTTTAATAAATAAAATTGACCAAAAACATACCATTAATAACAAGTTAACTTTGCTCGATTGAAGATATTCATTAAAAGTCATCCATTATACAAAACTTCCATGCAGGGAAAAGTCTTTTAGCCCAAGCTGTAAGTTAACTTTAATTTAATTACATTAAAGTAAATAACAAAAACATCAACTCTTTTACGTTGGCTATTTTCAGTGGATTCAAGTCTGAAACAACAAACTATTTAGGGTTAAAAAACAGGAAAGAGAATACAAACGCCTGAGAGCCATTTCCAGATATCACTGTTTATCCTCTAAAAGGCAAGTACGTCACGGCCAATTGAGTGTTCTAAACTTCAAACCTGCAAGACCTCGGTCATAACAAACTATTCCCATTGGCCAAATTCAGCACACATGCTCAGCCTAACAATCTGTTTCAACCAGAATATTAAAAAGCTGTGCAGCAAAGTTGTGTTTATCAGACTTGTTTTGACTACATACTATAGTGTTTCATGTAAGTGATAGGTTAACCATAATAACCATGCTCATGTGCCACTTCAAACGATGGCGATGGGGTGAAAAGGAGCCCCCCTTCAGCTGATGAGGGCACAGTTTTGTAAAAAACATCCAAATAAAGTTTCAGACACCAGCAGAAAGGGAAAAAAAGTGATCTGCCCAAACCGTGCCCACTTTTGCCATCCTCCTGCATGTGATAAGAGTATTTAACGGTTTTTCGTCTGACGAATTAGATAACAATGCAAAAAAGTGGCATTGTTATCTCTAGAAACAGTGGTTCGTTTAATTCAGTGGGTCATAGTATACTGTTCTTTTCATACATAGCAATAAATGAGGAGTTTAGATACAACAATTCAACTTTTAAGAAAATTAAATGGTTAATATCATGGCTTTTAAAAAAGAAATGATATTACAAAAACTGAAGATGCTTCCAAAGACTGACAGCTGAAATTTTGTTAATGAATATAACGTTACAGCACAAAGAAAACGATTTTATTATTTGTTATTTCAAACGGGCATGATCATAAAATTGAGCTTTAATTTGCCAACGCATAAGTATGTAGCATTTTAACATCCCAACAATAACAGCAGGAAATTATATATTTAACACCTTTTATCATCAACTTTTACTAAATTTTACAGTGCAAAGTCAATGAACATCTGCATTATAATTTAAATAGAATCCACATGTTTTATTGCATAGATTCAGTTGAGTTTGGCAGTTTAGTAAAGTAAAATTAAAGATTATCTAGTAATTAAGATTATCGTTTGACTTGCAAAAAAAATGTATTGCAGGGCATAGTTTTATCTTCGCAAAAAAAAAACTTGTGTTTTGTGGGACACTCACCCAGGACAAGGCAGAAGATGTCTAGCGCTATCAAAAGTTTTCTCCTGCTGTTGTTCACGCCGTTGTTGTTTAACGTGGATGTTCCTCCGTTTCTTGTTTCGGGTGCCATCGCCTTCTCATAGATATAGCTTTGCATTTGTTAGAGTTCCTCTAAAGTTTTGTCTCCTGAAAATGTCCCGCAGATTGCTTTAGTCGGCAAAGACGTGTCGCTTAAAGTCAAAGGGAGATAAAGTCCCTGGGAAAGTTGGAGGACGTCCTGAAAGTGAATGAAAACAATGCGTTTGCTCGTGCAATCAAGTCAAACTTTGCCCTCGTGCGCGAGCGTGGTGCAGCGTCTCTGAATGAGGTGCAGCGTCTCTGAATGAGGTGCAGCGTCTCTGTCCTCGAGTTTCTGGATTCTGTCTACGCTACTTGAAGCTCTGAACTGAGAGCGGCGTTTTAAAACTAGGAGATCAACTCCTGTTTATGAATCCTCGTCTGGTCTCCTCCTCCTTCCCTTCGGTGAGCGCTCAGCCCCTTTCTCTTTTCTCCCGTCTCCTGCCCTGAGTGTTTGAGGCTGCCCCACATTGAATCAACTAACTGGAGCCCACTTCTCCACTGGTCTGGGGGGGACACGGACGCGCTCGCACTCGGTCTGAGCGGGCTGCAGTGCCTCTAGCGGACAATGGCGAAATTACAAAATGACGCTCACGTTCAAATCCATCCATCGTTACGTCGGCTTCTTCCGTTTCGGGGTCGTCACAGCGGAATGAACCGCCAACTCTTTGGCATATGTTTAACGCGGCGGATGCCCTTCCAGCCGCAACCCATTGCTGGGAAAGCTCACGTTCAAATGCAGGCTGAAACTCGGTGATAATCCTATCCTGCGTTTCAATCGGCACACTATCCACACTTTTGTGGGCGCGAAATTAGAATTAGTGCGTCCCAAATCTTAGTATACATTTAAAAAGTATCCAAGTTGTGCCCGGATGTGTCCTTTTTCTGAGTAGATTCTCAAGTGCAGATAGATGGATGCTCAAACAGATGATATTGCTCACACTGCGCTCGGGTGAAAAGTGAGCACTCTCTGTAAAACAAATACATTTTTAAAGAGGAAACTCAAAAATAAATAATAGAAATATAGAGAATGTTATATCTCTTCTAGTTATTGTATATTTTTTATATTTTATAATGGGAAAGAAGTTAAATTCTCGCACACATCATGTGTAATGATGTAGTCAAAACTATTCCCTCATATGATGTTTTTGTGTGTCCAAGATCATGCACATGGTCTTCTCTTCACACTAAAATAGTATGTAAATTTGTATGTAAAATGGCTTTGTTTAGATGTTTGAAACTGACATTTCTCTGGGAAATGTAGACTTGATATAAATACAAATACATGAAAAAGAACAACATAGTTTGTTGTAAAAATATTTCACTTATTTCTATAGGTATTTTTTTCCGCAAATTTGATCAAAACAAACACATCAACAATAAACACTTTCCTGAAATGCTAGAATGAGCAAAATACTAATGAAACTAAATATAAGAGGTGCTTAAAGGCCAAACAAAACTATGGATGTATAATGTCTGTGAAGTCAACTATATGTTCCAGTTACTGTTGAAGCTCTTGTGTGTCAAGCCTGCTTATCAATTATAGGGACAGGGCACTTACAGACAATCACCAGGACTTTTAATGTCACAGTCAGCCATTGTAGTGTCCCAAACACTAGCATAAAGTGGTCCGACTTTCTAGTTCTGGTCAACATTGGTGCAGGTGCATTCAGATCAAGCATTTATGGTTAGCCTATATTATAAAAGCTGTGCATTTTGTTGAATCCAATGAGAAGCAGGTCTAAAACCTGAGCTGTACCACAGACCACACATGCTAACAGTTTCAAGTCACCTCTTACATTTGTCACAAATAAAACTGATATTTTCTATGAACATGGTGAATTGGAGAAGGTGATATGATTTGATTTTCAAAGAAGTCTTGAACAAAAGAAAACGGAAAAGAAAACTAAAAAGAAACCGACATATCAACAACCTTGCAGTTATCTGTAAAAGCATTACAACATACGATTAGAGCATCAATATTTTAAATTAACAGAGCTTATTTCAGCAAATTTAAGCTAGGCAACTATTCTTTTTATTGCTGAACCAAATATACAACACAAGGCTTCATTTATCTTGAAAATAAAGTTCAACTTCAAGTATACCTCAAGCAGTCATGCAGCATAGAAGCTATAATACTGGAAAAGTAATAAACTAAAAAAAAACAGAAAATTAAAGAAACAAAAGCTAAAGGGTTTTCATACACATATCACCCCCCACACAATTTTTTTTAAACATATCTCAAAGACTTATACCATTGATTCCCCAAATTCTCCCAGAGCTTCCAACAAGGTTTCAGCTTAATTTATCTGCATTTATGAATAACACATTTACTAATAATAAAATCACTCTATCCAGAAACAAGGCAACGGATGGATTCAGCTCAGAAGCTGTAAAACACTGCCACCTAGTGCTAAAAAGAATGTAATGCATTTAATACAATTTCAGTAATTTTTTCATCCATGTAGTTTGAATAAACAAAATCCATTTTCATTTTTCATCTTCATAACAACTTATATTTAATAAGGGGCACGTAGAACAAATTGATAAGAAAGTAATTTAAATTTAGTTTAACATTTTTGTGAATTTGTACAATACAATGTATTTAAAAATGCGTCTATTAGTTGTATTTAATTATTTACAACCCGTGGAGAAAATAACAGATAATATGTGCGGCCTGTCATTTGTATATTTTATATTATTGTCAAATATATTTATGCTACGTTATGACCTCTTGTATAGGGCTTTTCTGATCAGGGGAGTTGTTTACCTTAACTCCTGGCCTCCTTCACTCACAAGTCAGCTGATCCGAGACCTGCTAGTCCTCGCAGGTGAAGAACACGCGGAACATTCCAAAACTGACCTCAGTTCAGCGCTGTCGCTTCAACCTCGTCAGTCCCGCCTCCTGTGCGTGAGACAGCTCGAGGTGAGGAGCTAATAAGTAAAATGGCTGAAAAGCAGAGACACGAAGGTAGGGTAAAGATAGGACACTACATCCTCGGAGACACGCTGGGAGTCGGAACCTTTGGAAAAGTGAAGAGTTAAGTCTATTCATTTAATAAACGGTTTTGGGTACCGCAGGGAATAGAATATAGACCGTATGTATTCCTGGTTTTAAGTGCTGAACTTGCGGTACGCAATTTGCGTAACAAAAACAACGGAGCCTCATAGCCGTTGAGGCACAACCAACGTGCCTATCGCGTTTGTGAATACAACGGAAATTTTTTCAGCGCCACCGCTATAGACGGTGCCTTTGCAGTTTTGTGAAACGTTTAGTATCTCAACATATGTAATGTCATGGAAATTTGTCACTCTGTATGTTTAGTTCGCAGTATGGTTATGTATTTGGCTTTTAACATATTTTACAGAATTTCCATTATTGGCTCTCTTTAACATGTTAACTGTTACATCATGATGTGCAGCACAGAAGTAACAGTTGGAGGAATGTTAAACGCGTGACTGAAATAGAATGTATTTTTCCCAGGGTAGGATTTCACTGCTAGTGAAATGTTGTGGTTCTTGAAGTAGGCTGCAGCTTTGACCTTGCTCTCATTTTCAATTCTAGGCGCGACAGGGAATGCCGCTCGTTATGGAAATGACCTTTTACATTATCACAACATAGTTTTTTCCCCCCAATTAGGTCCTACTAGCAATTAAACGCGTAGTAGAATTTTTTTTTATTTAGAAAGTGTGGATTGACCGAATATGTGTATTTAGATGTGGCAGCAATTTTTTTGTGTAGTGGACCAAAATATTTCTTATCACTGCATATGCTGATTTTTGGTTGAGGAAAATGTTGGGCTGATCTTCATCTTTTAAAGACTTCTGTGAAGCATAAGGGAAATCACTTTCTTTCCTGTAACTTTGCAACCTTTTACTTGGGGCAAATATATTTACGTTATATTAACACAATTGCTTGAGATCAATTATGCCGAAGCAAACAACTATTAATGTTGCAAAACCAAACGTTCAGATGTGAGGGTAGTGATAAAAATAGTAAACAATAATTACAGGCTAAAACCATAGTTTCAAAATAGAGCATCTCCGTTTTATTCAACTCAATCTTTCAGGAGATATCAAGTTCAGGAATTAATAATGTGTTTCGTATATGTTGTATGTTTGGCAGTAAACAGACAAAAACTGATGCAATATTTTCTTTTCCACACTTCACTACTTTACCTTCCCATAGATGCACACATTCAAATAAAAAAAGGAAATAATATAAAATTCATGTACCAACAGTTCAACAAACCAAAATATACTGTAGTGTGTCGGTTATAATGACAATAGGAAAGCTGCCTTGTGTCCTGTACTTTTCACATTAAGGTAGAGTTATATTAAAGGCCATTTACATCTATCCGAATATAAGAAGTTATGTGCATGAACATACCTTGATAGAAATATATGGGTGCCGACGGTATATCGGACATCTGTATGAGCGATTCGATTGGTGCGAATGAAAAATAGTTCAACTCTTGCCATAACAAATTGGTTTTTCACACGACAACAACCAATGAAAACTGGCTGTTTTGATGACGTAAATGAGACATGAAAGAGCTGCTGGATAGCCAAACTCCCGCTTCACAACAGAAAATAGCACCAAAGTACTCCAAGATGAACAGCAGAGGAAGCGACAGTAAAAGAGGGCAGTATGAAGAAACTTGTATTGCTGGTGTCTGATCATCAAGAGTTGTTCAATAAAGTCCACAAAGGTTATAAAGCAGCCGGCGTGTGGCTATTGTCACCTGAGTAGTGATGGGATGTTTCGTTCAACTTGGTGCTTTGTTCTTTTGACTCTGGTTAATTTTAATAAACAATTAATTTGAACAATTTATTTGTGTTGTTCATATCGGGGAAAAGCACAAAACACAAAGACACAAAATTAGAGCAAAATACACTAATCTGAGCTAATGAACATGCTTAGTGGTGTATCACGCTCGCACCAAAGTAAACAATTAACTCTGTGAAAAGAGTTATCACTAAATAGTCAGATTCGATCTTTTCACGAATGACACATCATTACACATGGGCGCCAACCAATGGCAAGGAGCGTCACTGCATTCACTTTAAACACTAGCTTGTGAAATGCACCCTGCAAAGAAGCCATCTGAGGATCTGTGCAAATCTCAGTTCAGATAGATCAGGGGTTGGCAACCCATGTCTCTGGAGCCGCATGCGGCTCTTTAGCGCTGCCCTAGTGGCTCCCTGGAGCTTTTTTAAAAATGTTTGAAAATGGAAAAAGATGGGGGAGGTAAATATATATTTTTAAATATGGTGCAAAAATTCTTAATGTTTTCCAATGCAGTAAAAGTGTGTAGAAGGATTCAAGGGTTCTTGGACCGAATCATTTGCATTTACTGTCAATGCGGAAGGATTGCCTGAATGTTTGCTCTGTAGAGAGAAGTTGTCAAATAAGAGAAAGAAGAGTAATGTAGAAAGATATTTCCAGGGAAGGGATGCACGTGGTTAGTAACAAAGTGGCTGTTTTTATGAAGTGATTTCTTATTTTGGTCAGAATATATTTGGAATTACACTTAGGGATATTATAAAATCAAACTTAAACTATAGTAATTTGATTGTATATACTTTATCTTTTCAAAAGGCTGCTGTTTTATTTTTATAAATACAGGCTGCGTTTTATTGCACTGTTTGTTGCCCAGATGAGGGGCACCGTATGCCCGTTCCATTTTGATGTTGTTTTTTGGAATCCTCAAAATAAAAATGACATCAAAAATCAGATTTCTTTATTGAATTTCTTTAAATTCATCAAAGCAATGAAACATAATTCATTAATATTATAATGAAGTTAAACTTGAGGCGGCATCGTACAACAGAGTAGTCACGTGGTGCATCATTCTTACAGGATGCACTGCAGGTAAAATAAAAATGTAATCATGAAGGCTCAAAGGCTCAATATGTATTTGTAGCCAACTTAGTCATTTGTATAGTAAGCTAATATAGGTACATAAAGCATGTCTTGCCTTCATTATAAGGCTTATACAAGGTTTTTAAGTTTTTGCGGCTCCAGACATATTTGTTTTTTTGTTTTTTTTGGTCCAATTTGGCTCTTTCAACATTTTGGGTTGCCGACCCCTGGTATAGATATAATAGATATATAGCTGCCTTAAGTTACTCTAAGGTGGAGTAGCGGTGGAGTTGGTCGTAATGTAACCAGAAGTTGGCGGTTCAATCCGCACCAGGTCCACTGCTGTTGTGACTCTGGGAAAACCACTTCACCCATATTGCCCTTTGTGGATGTGTGTGTCTGGTTGGATGTGTTTGGTGGTGAGTAGGAAGCCGTAGGCTGGGAATGGCAGCCACGTTCTGTCAGACTGCCCCAGGGCAGCTGAGGGCTACCAAGGTAGCTTATCACCACCAGAGTGTGAATTTGGAATGAATGAATATTGCTCTGATAATTGTAATGCACCTTTGAGCGACTAGAAAAGAACTATATAAATTGAAGGCTTTTCAGTTATTATTATTATTATTATTATTATTATTATTATTATTATTATTAGCGGTAGTAGCAGCAGTAGTAGTATTATTATTAATAATAATAATAGTAGTAATAATAATATAAATAATACTATTTATAATGATCTTTATCACCATCTACTATCCAAAGCCTTCTCCCAAAAACTGTACAGAGTTAATCCTGTTCTGTTTGACAGCTTGCTTTATGTGATGAGACAAAGCCAAATGATAACATTCATACAGTTGGCTTTCACAGATGAGCAATCGAGCAAATAACTTGAGAAAGCCTAAAGAATTTTATCAAGATGAGAAATTTAACAGCCTTATTAAACTCCATATGAGATCTCACGGCTAGGATTTAATCTCTCTCATGTGATTTTCATGCTTGCTGACAACTAATCCGAACATTTAAAACACTGACAAAACGGTTAAGTGTTACGCTGTAAAAATGCTTACATTAAACAAACTATTTTTTTTAGCAACATAATTAATTTGTGTTTTTTTTATTCTGTGGTAATTATACAGTGTTCTGATCTAGTTTGGAAATGCGTAATACCTAAATAATTATAGAAAGTTCTATCGACCTTGTCGGCTTAGTCTGGCATATGTTTTAGGCACCGAATGCCCTTCCAGCTGCAACCCACCACTGGGAAACATCCAACACGTACTCATTTCCACTCATACTCTATGGAAAATTGTGTTTACCCAATTCACTTATGCTTCATGTTTTTGGACTTGTGGGAAAAACCAGAGCACCCGAATATAGAAAGTTATTTATTGTAAAAGCTTGGTTACTTTTTAACATTGTAATTAGTACAACATGAATTGTACGGTGCACAATTCCACTTAATATAATGACACGTTCTTGACTAGTCTGCTTAAGATACCTGGTTACCTGAGAAAACTAAATACACAAAGCCTACTGTAGAGAAGTTGTTCAACTGTAAAATGTAATAGGTAAATGAATATAACCTACGTTTTGGAATCTGTTCAGCCATTGGCTGTATGACCTTCAAGCATAGCTTAGCATAGATCATTGTTTCAGATAGCACCAGGCAGCATTGTAGGTCCAAAAAAAGAATGAACACAGATTGATGAAAGTGTTGCATTTGTTTCCTATTTAATCCTTGATTCTTCTGCATTTGCATTGTGCAGTAAGATCAGGATAAATGGTGTTTTGTGTTATCATTTGTTTTTGTTTTTCTAAGCTGTGTCTAATACTAGACGAGAACTGGAGAAGGTTCAAACTGGGAAGATCAAGTTTTGTTTGTTTATGAAGAGAGCTCAGAGCTTTAACAGATTCCGTTGACCCACAGCACCCTTCCTTGCTTTCTTTGCAATAAGACTTATCTTTCATCATCAGTGTTTACAAGATCTAACTGCTGGAGATGGTATTTCAGCTGAGTCTTCATTCAAATCTCTGCCTGTTTTGGTTGACAGTTGGAGAGCATCAGCTAACAGGCCATAAAGTTGCTGTGAAGATCCTGAATAGACAGAAGATCCGAAGCCTTGATGTCGTGGGGAAAATCAAACGAGAGATTCAGAACCTTAAGCTCTTCAGACATCCACACATCATCAAGCTGTGAGTCAGGCACATCATAGTCACGTTTGCAGTGATTTTCCTTGATTGGAAGCAACATTATTTTTACACTGGGTTAACTAACAAGTTAAGCTTCTTAACATTTTTGGAAGCTTAAAGAGTTGCTCTTTAATATGATGATTGTTATCAAACCTGACTGTTTGATGACTGCAGTTTAGAGTGCTGACTCTTATAACATAGCAAAAGGATTTGAGAAGTGATTAATTTTCTGGGCGTAAGTACTTCAAATAGCTTTGATTTGATAGAAGGTGACAGAACAGATGTGTGGTGGTTACATAATTGAGTTAATGAGTCTTTGTGAGGAAAACCCTATTTGACCTGATTATGTTTCCATGCTGGTCTGCTTTGGTGAGTTAGCAATTATGTTCTCCAGCAGAGCCAAGAGGCCCAGTTCAAAACAAACACTGACTGGAATTAAGCTGCAGAAAGAACACATTTTTTCAGATTTCATCTATCAATATAATTTCCACATTGGCCTTCACAAAGATTTAGCTCAAAACAGTAGAAATATTTAATTGCAAATTTTTTATATCAAAAAAGTAAAGAGAAGCACAGAAACCTGAGCGTTAGAAAAAAGAAACTTAACTCGCCAACAAGACAATGTTAGCATTAGCTTTATTACCAACTTGAGCTAATAACGTTCACAGGTGAGTGTGAGTTTCAGAAGAGAGCAAATGGGGCTCACAGCTGGCATAATCACATGGTTTTTATATCTTAAAAAGAATCAAATTTAAAACCTTTTTTTAAATTTATTTCCTGATCTTGCAAAATAAAGTTTCTCATTAGTCTTATCTTTCCAATGTCTCTGTAAAGCTCATTTGAATTATATTTTTGTTGATGCTTCTCTGATTCTGTGTTGTAGTTTTTTGTGTTACTAGTTAAAATTTAATTTGCTGTATTACATTCACAAATGAGACAAAAATGCAAGAGCCATTCAGGTTTCTGTTATTGGCATGAGTCCCTTGGCAAACCATAAACAACTGAATATAGGGCTTGGTTGAGGCCGGTTCCTAACAATGGGTGTGAATATTGTTTATGGTGTAAAAAAGAGATTAAATTGGGAATGCTAAGCCCTGGCGTCACATGAAAAAAACACCAGACTGCCTTGCGTGTGCTTTGAGAATTTGAATCTTAATGACCTTAAAACAGACTTAAAATGTCTTAAATTTGACACCATGAAGTTTGCTTCTTGACACTGCAGGAGAAACAACTAAAATATAGACAAAAAGTTGTTAGGTAATGTGAAAATGTCAACAAAACAAAATTATAATAAAATACGCTTCTGTAGACTATAAAGTTTTTTTGTGTGAAGTGGACATTTTTTGGGTGTCAATGGTAATCTGTGTTCAAACGGTCAGTTGAGGAATCGCATGAAAGGAAGGGTCTTACCCTCATGTGTCCCAACTTCTTACCCAGGGGTCACTACATGATTTTTACCATGCTCCAGTGCAAAAAATCCTTGATAATTTTTTTTTATAAAATTCAGAGGATTAAAACATTGGCCCAATTGAGAAATTTCCTGCACATTTGAATGTACTTCATTTCAGATTATTTAGTAAACCTGATCAACATTACTCTTTTGTACATATTCTTGTTTAGCCTTTGGGTTAGTTTTTACTTACATAAAGGAAATCTCTCTGTTTCATGTTATAGGGTTGTAAGCCCACTAAGGGTTTTTTTTTACTACATTATCTTGTTTTGATTCAAGATGAGGAGTTCATCATCAGAATCACACTCACTGATAAACAAAGGTTGCTGAAAAAATGTTGAAAGAGATGCCTAAACTGCACACAACACAGAAGCTAATACAAGCTGTGTGAATTGTGAGTTTGTGTTCAAACTCTTTGGACTTGAATCATATATCCTCAAAGTTAAATTTTAATAAGATTTTGTCAAGCGTTGAGAAAAAATATCATGGCATAGATGTTCCATTGCTCCATTCAAAGCCTTCTGCAAGTCTCCACGTTTTTGTGCTAGGTATTAAAAATAGCTTAAAAATGCAAACATTGTAGTTTGCAAAAGTTGAAACATCTGTAATATAAAGAGCTAAATGCCCAATGTGTAAGTGACATTGTTGGATAAGGATGGCTGAAGATCGTACTTGAGTTTAAACAGTCAACTGACTCTATTTCTGCTGCATATTAAAACAAATGAGCATTTTACCAAGTGTAAACTTTATTTTTATTATTTCATATTTCATTTCATTTCCAAACTGGTCAAATGTTGAGCTCTAACCAACTGTCCTTCAAATTCTTTCTTTTTCATTGACAAAACAGCTGATTTTTTATTTTTGAAACTTGATAATACAAACCAAGATAATAATTTCAAGGATTTTCAAGTGCTTGTTCACTTTTTGTAAATCTTGAAAACACAGGGCTAATTATTAAGAGTTTGTTAAGGATTCTGGCAACTGGTTGAATTTCAGCTTTGTAGTAGTCGTTAAACCATGTAGAACATAACAAGATTTATTGGAACAACACCTCGATTGTTTAAACACACTTTTAGATTCATGCTTTCTAGAGTATTATAAAAAACCAATGGAATTTTTGTTTTCAACAATATAAAAGAAAAATTACTAAATGTTATGATTTGGTTCTTTGGCTATAGTCTTTATTTGCTAATAGTTCTTTGTGTGCCCTGAAAATATAATATTGTTTTTGTTGAAAATTGTTTAATTAAAATCAGTGGGTTTCACAGATGCTTGTGTTTTACAGGTATCAAGTGATCAGCACTCCCACTGATTTCTTCATGGTGATGGAATATGTGTCCGGGGGAGAGCTCTTTGACTACATTTGTAAGCATGGACGGGTAAGCATCTATAATTACAAATCTTACAGCATTCGAACATGACTTTCCCATTACTTTTCCAAAAAGTACCTTGTTATTGTATTAGTCACCTGATTGGCATAAAGTACTTTATGAGCCTCGGCACTCACTAATAGCTTTGTGGATCTAGTATGAATTTGACCATGGATTAACCTTTGAATCTCTTAGAGCGGCTGTGGGTTTGTGTATCAAACATCTTCATACTGTTGTGATCCACTGAGTTGCTTATAGGAAGCTCAGGGCTAAGGCTTTATGGTAATCTGCGTTGACCACAATACTATCGCATGGTCTGAGGGTTTGGGTTAAAGCATTATTGTGACTTGATAATGAAATGCAAGCCTTTTCAGGCGGAGAAATTGTATTCATTAATAATAGATATAAGCTTGAATGGTCTTCTAAGACATAATTTTGGAGCGAGGTTCATTTAGGTATTTGTATGTGCTTGTCTGAAATGTGGCATGAAGTGCTCAAAATCTGGGTTTCAATAAAAAATACGTTATTTTTTTTGTTTCACAAGAAGTTCATAGAAAAATCTGAAATATAAGATTCAAAAATATGAAATGTATTGAATTTGGAATCATTGATTTCTACCTTTTAAAACGGCACATTGCTCATGGCTGCATTTTCACTCAAACACAGAAAAAATCACAGTTTTAAAGTAACACTGTTAGTGTGGACCTATATAAGCACTGGCCCGGTGTTAAATTTAACACTATGGAAGTTGAATTAAAAAATGAGTATTTAAATGGGGTTTGAAAAGTGTGTTTAGGACTTTTTATTTAATTATTATATTCTATTATTATTTTTTATATAATATTTCTCATAAATGTTTTTAGGACCTCAGTGTAGTCATTTTAGGCAGAGCTGAATTCACACTGACTAATGTGTTAAATCAACTTCTTTAGAGTTACACTTAGCACTAGGGAAGTGTTTTTATATGTCCTCACCAGTAGTGTTCATTTCATACTGTGATTTTTGCTGCGAAGATCCCTTTAGTTCTTGTTTAATCAAATCATGTCTGTAACCTGTAATCTGTTATTTGTGTTTGTGCAGGTGGAGGAGACAGAAGCGAGACGTCTGTTCCAGCAGATCATCTCAGCAGTAGACTACTGCCATAGACACATGGTGGTTCACAGAGACCTCAAGCCTGAGAATGTGCTGCTTGATGGCAACATGAATGCCAAGATTGCTGACTTTGGTATGAGCACAGACACTGTTTCAGAATGGTAATGTTGAGTAGACTGTAGTGGTTACCGAGCAACGGTTAAAGAAACATGTCCACTTATGGTGCAAAGTATTTGATACACAGAGATCCCTCAAGGAAAAGTGCTTGATTTAAACCTCTCTTAACTTACAAGTCTATATAACTTGGTTATTTAGTTGTGGTAGCACTTTCTGATAAATACACACTATGAATCATTTATTAAGCATTAATAGTTAATAAATCATTTATAAAGCATTTTACTATGTTCAAACAGATTTGTAAGCAGTTTATAAATATGCCTACTTTTTAACATATTTAAATGTTTAATACCATTAATTTCATACTTTATTTAAGGATCAGTTAATCATTTTAAAGATACACTTTTCACTTTTTAAAAACAGTGATTTCTAAATAATTATTTAACTGTTTGCTGATGCTTAATTAATGATTAGCATAAGTATAGTTATTAAAAAGTGTCACCTTATATGTTTATAGATTTAACTTTTATTTGAATGAAAACCGTAAAATACAAATTTCATCTTTCCATAAATTAGAGCTAAACTCTAGAGGACAGGGGGCCTGTCAATGATTGGCCTGTCATTTTTTATTTGCCCGTAAGATACATGGAAACTAATAAGCAGGCAGTTTGATCAATGTTTATTGGAACCGGTGCAACACACCATTCCCTTTGACTACGTCACTGATATAACACTGCCCCACTTACAAAATGGAAAAAAACATAAAATATAAAATATCTGCAAAATCTTTGGAAGGGCTATCAGAATCTTGTCGAGGACTGAAGCCAGTGCCACAGGTGGAGAAAAAAAATCTTAATTCCTATGGAGTATATAACAATATACTTAATTGAACTCTAAAATGTCTCTCTCTCTCTCTATAACTTGACTTTATAAACCGTGTATCTCTTTTTTTCCTAATTTGCTATTCTCAAAACAACTGGGAAATCAAAGTGAAAATGTATTTAGCTAGTAACACCCTCAATGTGTGATCATTATTATATAATATAATACAAGTGTCGAAGATGATGGACATTTATTAAATGTTTGTTTGTTTGTTTGTTCAAATGAACCAATTCTGGTGTATCAAAGAGCAGCGTAGGGACCCCCAACCACCTTAATCCACCCTGATTGAATGGTATGGTATAGATCAATTTACACATAATACTGTAATGTACTGTGATGTACAATCACGTAAGTTTTCTTGAATTAAATTAAAAATTTTACATTATAATAATTGTCATAGTGAGATAATTGTTATACATGATTTATTTTCTCCTGCTTGTTAACCTTTTGAAGCACATCAAATTGCTTATTTTATGTATGGTCTACCAAACATGTTTCCTAATATATCTGAATGTAATATTTATTTCAAGATTTATGTTCCAAAATATCTGAGTATTAATTTATATATGATTGAATTTTCCAGGATTATCAAACATGATGTCAGATGGTGAGTTCCTACGGACAAGCTGTGGGTCACCCAACTATGCTGCACCTGAGGTCATCTCTGGAAGGTCAGAGGTCATCACATCAAATTCATTTGATGAATTTCATCATGATAAACTAGCTCATTTATATTTTGCAAAGTTCTTAACCATGGAAGGTCAAAGCATGACATTCATTCATATTGTCAACAGCAGACCATCCTTCAGTTGAAGGTTAAGCTGGACATTAATATTAAATCAGGCTTACATAAAACTTTCATTATGTTTCCATTCTTCCAGCCTAAAAGACAAAATGATTTCTGTGCTTTAGGTTGTATGCTGGCCCAGAGGTGGACATCTGGAGCTGTGGCGTTATTCTCTATGCACTGCTGTGTGGGACACTTCCATTTGATGACGAGCATGTACCCACTCTCTTTAAAAAGATCCGTGGAGGGGTCTTCTACATCCCTGAATACCTCAACCGTTCAGTGGCCAGTCTGCTGATGCTCATGCTACAGGTGGACCCACTGAAGAGAGCCACTATCAAAGACATAAGGTGGGAGATGAGGCAGTACACATCATGACTTTTGATCTCAGTGCTGATTTAAATTTTATATTACAATTTACTTACTAAGTCTACCGATATGAGGCGTCTTGTAAATTCCACATTTGCATAACTTGTTCATGTTATAATTTCAGCTCTGATCATAACGCGATTGGGCCAATCAATCTCTACACACACAGGATGTGAATTTCTCATTTTACTATGGATTTGAAAAGAGCAATAAATGACAACAAGCTCAATTGGTGAAATAGATCAGAAGATTCAATATTGTTTCAAAATTCTCCTGAAGCCCATATATTTCAAACACTTTTATGAAGCTTGATTCCAAACACTTAAATGAGCCATGTGACTTTGCCCAAACCATAAGTACCCATTATCGTTTTTTACAATCATTAAAGCAGCTCCTATGGCTCCCCAAAACCTTCAATTAAATTAAACAAACAAAAGCAAATGATGCATAGAAATTCCTTATAAACATTTTCGTTTTTCCCTCTTACATGACAGAGAGCATGAATGGTTCAAACAGGATCTTCCTGGCTACCTCTTCCCCGAGGACCCCTCGTACGATGCTACAGTAGTGGATGAGGAGGCTGTGCGAGAGGTTTGTGAGAAGTTTGAATGTACTGAAGCAGAAGTTCTCAGCAGCCTCTACAGCGGAGATCCTCAAGACCAGCTTGCAGTGGCTTACCACCTCATCATTGACAACCGCCGAATCATGAACCAGGCCAGTGAGTTCTACCTGGCTTCTAGCCCTCCCACTGGGTCTTTCATAGAGGAGGGGATGCCTCTGCCACCCGGTGTGAAACCTCATCCTGAGCGAATGCCTCCCCTGCTTGCTGACAGTCCCAAAGCACGCTGTCCGCTGGATGCTCTCAACACTACCCGACCCAAACCGCTGGCTGTTAAGAAGGCAAAATGGCACCTGGGAATACGGAGCCAGAGCAAACCCTATGACATCATGGCTGAAGTTTACCGTGCAATGAAACAACTGGAGTATGAGTGGAAAGTGAGTGACATAAACACATGTGTGTTTGGATAACCATATTCAGAGCTACCACATACACCCTTAATCTGTTCAATAAGCTTCAGTGCTCAGCCTTTTGTATTTCTGGGGAACTACAATGGAGTAGCAGAGTGATTGTTTAAAGCAGAGTGAAAGTCTAAAACATCCCCACTCAGAAATGATACTGAAAGTCAGTAGAAAAATAAACCATTGAGTTTATTGAAGCCACACCAAACCAATTAATTCTATTATTAAAATATAGTGAAAAAGTCGAAATTGTGTCCTTGATGGGAAAAGTGGAGCCTTGAGAAGTGGTTTATAAAGTCACTAAATAAATATATTATATAACTTGCAATAATGTTATTACTGATACCTAAATAATTAACAGAATCAATTTATTGAGTATATAGATAACCATTCAATGCACCGCAGTAGCTCACACACTTCTGAAGAAAGCTCTGAATTATTAATAGCAAGAGAACAACAGATTTTGCTCTATTCACTGTAGTTTGGCAATGTTGCTTTTGATGACTCGTATTTTAGTCTAATCATGATGCCAAGCACAAATGTGCCAAAATGTGTTAATGTAATGTGACATAGCTGCAGTTAGAAAGAGACTAAAACAGGATGGAAACAACGACAGACAGACAATACTTACTACCTCTCTTAACTAGTACAGCCCAGTGCTGCATTCCTGCACCAGCTACAAGTATCATAAATCTTTGTTGAGTAAAGGTTAAACAGTATTTTACAGTTACATTGTTTGTGGAAATATATATGCAATTTGTAAAAACATTTAATTGCACACATTTTAAAACAAAAAGTAGTTATTGCCAACCATTGGCGATGTGTATCATAAATGTTTGATTTTAAGATAAGTGGAGTGTTGGTGTTTTTAAAGAAGAACAAAATTCTGGCCATGAAGGGACGCATTATGAATCAAAACCATTGTTAATACCTGGCTGAAAAGTAGTTCCAGTTTGATAGACTTCTTTTGGAAACAGCATCAATCTATCAGTCCCAACTGCAGCTTACTGCTTAAATGAAGGACACTTTAATTGTGTGGCCTTCGGGTCAAATTGACCCATTTCTAATTTTTACAAGAATAAAAATGTTACAATTGTATATTCTTTTCTAGTATGGACTGGTTTCAATAATTAAAGATATGTTCTCTATATTGTATTGTATAATTGCTTTTAAAATAGGAGTACCCCACAAAGGTTAAGGGTTTCTGATTTATGTAAAAACAGTAACTGATCTGTTATATATGAGGATAAACTGTGACCTGAAAATTACTTTTAAACCACAAAGTCTCTGCGTTCTGATTTGTAATCACACATTGTTTGTTGACACCTGAACAAAATGACTTGTATCTGACACATCCTGAACTCTAAGAAGACATGTTCTAGTATGTTCCATCTGAAAGGGGCCCGTTTGTTTGTTGTTGTTTAACACAGGTAGTGAACCCGTATCACCTGCGAGTACGGCGCAAGAATCCTGTTACAGGAAACTTTGTGAAGATGAGCTTACAGCTTTACCAGGTGGACAATCGCAGCTACCTGCTGGACTTTAAGAGCATTGATGGTGAGCATATATTCGTAGTGTTTGTTTTCATGGGAAGGATACCCCAGATACAGTTCCAAGTTCCTAGTAGAGGGAGAGAAAGATTCTTTCTCTTTTTTTGTGGTGTCACAAACTTTTACATGTAAAATTAATAATGAATTCCTATTCATTTAAAAAGAAATCTACTGTAATAATTAAATGATGTTGACAAATATTTTTTTTACTACTTATGAACACAACAGAGGAACAGACAGAATGTGTTTTTTTGAAAACAAGCTAATGGAAATTACTTTGTTTCTGACTGTGATGTGTTCCTGAAAACACCAATTGTTTCCAGTTGTTTGTTCTACTTGGGACTGCACAGACTACAGTTTAAGGGCCCTACATTACAATTATATACTACAGCACAAAATAAGAACAATTGGTAATATATAGTATGTTTCTATTAACAAAATGACAAACATAGAGAGCAACAGACCATCTTTGGTAATTACTTCTTACAAACAAAAAAAATCTACCATGAAATGGCATTATATAGTTTGCAAATACGCACATAAATGAAAACGCCTTCTATAATCTCTTTGTAAGTTTGGTAAAAGCCAGTTTTATTTTGTTCTCAAAGTTCTGGGTATTCAAAAGGCAATGTCTGAAAAAGACGATTCAGGGGTGTTTAGTTTTGTATTTTAAGGTTAAGGGGAAACCAGTTATCTCTGTATGACCTTACATTCTCTCTGAATCAATGGTCCTTGGTCCTCTTTTGTTGTCAGAGCTTGCTCTCCTCAGCCTTAAACAAGCTGACCTGACAAACAAGACTTCATGGTTTTTTGCAATAGAAATTTTAGCGTGTTGCAGCATGACTGGAACAAAACTTAAATTGACCTATACCAAAAATTTATTTTAAAGTGCAATGTGCTAAATTCCTATAGAATTTGTAACATAAAAAAGTATTTCTGTATTTAATTTAGCATTTTTTAAATTACATATCTGCAAAGTTAGAGGCAAAATTATTGTTGCTCATAATCATTCACTGTTATTACTTCATTTTTGATGAAGTTTTGCAACTAATACTTTTATGCAATTAACAAACTAAAACAGATTTAGTATGTACAGTAAATTGCAAATATTACATGAGTTATACACTTTTTATCATCAGTCTTTGCACATATGTAATAGTAAATTCCTATTTTAATACAGAAATAAAAATGCTTTGCATGCTGAGGTATAAGTTTGAATAATACACTTAAAAAATAAATTTTGCTACTTGTATGCTTCCATTGGCCTTAACTCTTAGAGGATAGTTATCTGCATAAGGTTCCTCAAATTTTTCCTTTTTTTAGACGATGTGATGGAGCACAAGTCAGGATCGTCAACACCACAGCGCTCAGGCTCCTCTGCGGGACTACTGCGCCCGCGGCTCAGTGTGGACTCTGGGGCAGCAGTGCCTATGGAGATGCCACCCCTCAGCAGTTCTCTGCCAGGCTCTTTGACTGGAAGCACCCCGCTGCTGAGTCCACGCCAGGGCAGCCACACCATGGACTTCTTTGAGATGTGTGCCAGCCTCATCACCACGCTAGCCCGTTGACAAACATAGCTTTACGCTGAGTTTATGCCTCTGATAACACGACCAGGAAGTGAAGGTTCAAAGGGCAGATTGCTTTTAGTCGCACAGTGGCAGATAAACAGAGGTCCCAAACATTTGTAGACACTGAATTATAACAATGAGCAATTATCATATAAGTGGTAGCGAAGAACAAGATGTGTTGGCTTAACCTTTTAAGTCAGTATGCCATGATCATACATCCCATATCATGGATTTCATTATTGGGATGGTATTCTTTTTTTGTAGTGGTTCAGTTAACAAAAATGTTTTCATTTTAGAAAAATATTAGTGTGTTATTGGCAAGAGCTTTTGTGCTTTCTAGGAGTCCCATCAAATTTACCTATTAAAGAAATCACTTTCACTTTTTTGGAATCGGCTCACACTCCAAGTCTCTCAAATAGGTTTCAACTGTTTAAAGACTCTTTTGCTGTTTTCTATAGCATAGCTTAGCATAGATGAGATTAAATCAGTAGCAAAAAGTTTAGATTTGAAAAATGCAAAAATGTTTGTATTTGAAACTTAATATCTTGATGAAGTAATCCTATTTTTGGCAACACTTGGTATTCCTGTGTACTGGGGCCATGTTACTGCAGCAAAGCCTATACATTCATATCTAATCAATTTGATATCTTTTGAATCAGAAGTAGTTTAATTCACTTGTTTGTTTGTTTTTTTTACATCTTTGCCTGCGAGGGCTTGCTGGAAAAATACCACCGTTTCATTTTTTTTTTTGTTTTATTAAACAATGTAATTGTAGTAGAGAATAATAGCATGAAATATTGACTTTAGTCATTCTTCTTTTGATTTGAAAACGCTACTGGTCTAATGCAATTTATTAATGTATGCTAAGCTATGCTATCATTGCCAGAAATGGAGAAGAACTCAGTGATTTTAAAGTGTAAAACACTGCTTACAAACTCTGTGGGAGATGGAGATGGAGAACGAGTCCAAAAAAGAGGAATGATCCATATAGGCTCTGTCCATAAGAATATGGTTAGTTTTTAATAGATCACAAGGCTCATTTAATTGCGAAAACACATTTGGCATTCACTAACATAACACACACCACCAACAAAAAAAAACCAAACAATTAAAGTAGGGTAAATTGTGTTCCACAAAACAAAGTCAACAAACTTCGCACCTCTAAAGCCAGCCAAAAGAGAACTTTTGTACACAATGGCAGGTAGGTGCCAACTTCCCTATTTCTGATGTACTCAAAAATATTAGAGTTAGTGTTTGACTTTTTTTTTCACAACAGAAGTGCAGTTATCGAAGTAAACTAAAGACACCTCCTTTAAGAATGTAAAAAAATGGGTAGCATTTTATAAAAGCTACACACTATTAATAAATAATTAAGCATCAGCAAATAGTTAGTAAATTAATTCTAAATCCTTGTTTGTATTTTAATACACTTTTATGAACACTTTATAAATATAACTTCAAGCACCTTTTTTCTTGGTTTATACGCATCTGTTTGTACGTAACTATTTGAAAGCACATTCCTACATTTTATTATTCAGACATATATTAACAGATACTCAGTGTGACAGTAAATGCTTTAATAACACACATTCCTACTGTAACTCATGATTAATTCAGGTACGTATACAGCATTTACTAGCTGCCAATTATCTGTTTTTTGTGAAATCATCTAAAAGAGGATTATTTATGGATTTACACATTAGCGCACAAAGAACTAGAGCATTGAATAATTTAGTATGGTTTTGCTTGTCTGTCTATTTAAAATATAATGGACCCTTAAAATCTCATTTACATATTATATAGATGCTTATGAACAAAGAATACATTTATATTCTTAAAAATAAAGAATAAAGTTATATTTATAAACTGCTTACAAATGTGTATTAACATGAGAAAACGAAAAAAAAACCAATGCTTTTTAACTGAATAATTAACTATTTGTTAGTGCTTAAATAATTAGTAGTGTGCAGATTACCATAAGGCAATACATTTAGCCCGAAATGCACTTTGGTCCACTCTTAAAGGAAGAACCGCTCTTAAAGTTAACAAACAGCATTTTAGAAATCTGTTCACTGCAACATTTCTGAAGATGCCAGAGTCAACAATTTCAGCTTGTTCTGAATGAAATAAACCTTTCCCAACAAGGCTTTAGGGGTTTGCAGCACCACCTATTGGCATGCTCTAGTACTTCAAGTAATTTTTTTTTTGTTTTTTTGTTTTCGAAGCCTTATATAAAAGCTTAACAAAGCTTTTTTCTTTTCAGTTTTAGTTCTGCAGAGATTCCGTTTACATTTTCTATGAAGCTTCGTTATGGCAGAGTAACTTCAATATGTGTGGTGTGTTGTGAACCCAGGCTTGGTAAATGTACCTCTCTAAAGAGTGTTCATATGGAGTTATGCTCCATCGGTTGCTTTTCTCTTACTCTCACTTTTACTCATGTAGTCACACGCTCTGTTATCCAAATAATGAATTGTTCATCCATAATTTACTTTTTATAGCTTGTCTATACAACCATGCTTTCCAAACAGCCAGGTACTTGTGGACAGGGCCTGAGTGGAGTTTACCTGGTATTGTCCTTGTGAAGGTTGCTTCCAGGCTACAATTAGATCATGTCTTGCCTAGTGGTGACTAAGTTGTCTACAGAAGTGAGGGTGGGTGAATGTGGTCCTTTGGACTTGCAACCCTGTAGAAACTCTGGTACACTGTTTAGAAAGACTCCTAGATTAACTTATACCTAGAACCTTCTTTAATAAGAGGATTTTTATGATGATACTACAGTACAAACACAACTAGTGAAACAATGAGGTCTAAAATGTAGTGTTCATAGTTTTAGGTTAGTTTTTGTTGTTTTTTTGCAATGACATTCATTTAGTTAGAAAATTTCATAGTGTGTATGATGCAGTATTTTTTATTCTCACACCGATCACTTGAGTTGTATAGTTTAATTTTATTTAATACATAGCAGATGTATTATGCACCAAATATCAGAGTTTATAGGGTCAGAGTTTATAAGATTTTTTTAAATTATTATTTGAATTCTAAGGATTTCATATCTATTCACCAGGCTTTGGAGTTTAAGTATAGATTCTTATTGAGGATGTTATGGTTCAATCACCTCTAATTACACACACCATCCTCAGCACAGACTCTTATACTGGATTGCACAATAGCCAGTTTTAGTGAGTGAGGTTTAATGAGGTCCAATATACTTTCCAAGCTTGAGAGTGCAGTATAATGTACAGCAAGACTTAAGTTGTATCCTGCATTTTACCTAAATGCATATTTCAACACTTAACACGCTTCAAAGATTGAAATGGATGGTGTGTATTTGATGGGATTATACAGTGCATCTGGAAAGTATCACAGCCTTGATTTAAATGTATTTTTAACATTTTTGCAAAACCACACAATGATGGCTTCAAATGTAAAAATATAAAATATAATGTATTTTATAATCACACATTGGCTGCAATTGTTTGGAAAATTGCTGGCACATTTTAGCACAGCAATTATGGCATTTCATCAGACTTCATTAGTTTGGACGGGCTGCATTGTCAGAGCTCTCTCGATTTCAGTATAGAGTCTGATGTTGTTTCTTGTTAGTTTTTATTTTATTTCAACTGTTATTAATAATACTAATGAATTTGTATTTTATAAACAAGGCTGGCTGCAACATGGAAAATGCATAAGGCACTAGGTTTGAATACTTTCTAGGTGAACAGTATAAAGTGAAAGACCCATACCAGGTCATGTGACCATCCTCCCCCTCCAATGCCTTAACTAAATGAACTTTTTCCCTTTGAAAAATCCAATGTGCTTTAACAGAATTGTTTATGGGTGTGGTTTTATGGAGTAGATGCAAAGTATTTATTAGTTACACTTATTTATTTTAAGTTCACCTCTGAAGTGTTACTTGTGAATGAATGAAAGAAGAGAGGATTTCAAAGCAAATTCGGGAATTCACAGTTATTGTCATTCTGCCAACAAGAAGTTGTACTGTGAAGATTAAACTAATGAGTCAAACAAGACAACAAAGTTCTAAAGTCAATCAATTGATCTGAATTAGTATGTCATTGTAGAGTCTTGTCACAAACTTTGTCTTCCTGAGTGGTCCGTCTCTATCCGGTACTGTATTAATGGCTTGTTTAGTGTACATGTTTTTATGTTTTATTTGATTAAATTATGTGGTGAATTTTTAATCTTCTAAACTAAAACGCTGGCCAAACAAAAATGATCAGCAGGAGCTATGAAAAAATGGTCGTCCCTGTGATCGCCATTTCAAATGCTAACACTGGCTCTGAAGAATTGCATACGGCTCCTTGAAGTGATTGTAAAGTAGAGGAAATCTGAAAAAAAAAACCCTCAATAATATATTTTACCTGAAATGCTATTGTGACCTCTGATCAGTTGGTGCAAGCATTTTATTTCTATTTGTTGTAGTAATAGGAAAACGTTGCTGGTTTTGTAGTAAAAGTTCAGCCTCAACTTCCTCCCAAGAGTGAAAGAATTTACATGTTTAAAAAATACCCCCAGATATCACAGTGAAAGGTTGAGGAAAATTGTTAGAGTTTATCACCCCTTAGTGTTGAAATCAGGATTTGCAGCTGACTATCAATGGCTGGGAATTGTGGAAAAGTGCATGCTTGACAACCGTGTGTTTTTATTATTCATCAATTTTTGGCCAGTGGTCTGCAGAAGTCGCGAGTGAGATCCAGATGTGCTGTAGAAGCTTTATAGATGTATTTATAGTATGCTAGTGAGAAATAAGGCCTGCTTGTTTCGTGTGAGCCTGATGTTCTATGTTTTTTTCTGTTAAACAGCTTTATTTTGGTACCAGATGTTATAACTGTTACAATTTTCTGTCTTTCGCCCTGCTGGGAGAAGCCTGTCTGTGTGTCTGCTGGTGGAATTGCTTTGCCTTTCTGTGTATATTTGTCAGCTGGAAGAAGTCCTCCACTTGTCTGTGTTTGTACGGTAGCCTACACATGTGCTCTTCACTTTGTGTTTGTGTGGTTTGTACTTTAAAAGTTATGCACTGCATGGTGTTACTGTTCTGATGCGCACTTTAAGAAAAAATGAACAAAGGGAAAATAAAGTGGTATATGCACCTTGTAGTTGTTTTTTTAATCATACAATGTGGCAAAACACATGTGTTTACCTGATATATGCAAAAACCATTGTGGAGGTAACCGGGGGACATGACAGCACAGAACTAATTCAATTCAAACTTTTACTTTAGTCATTACATTTTATTTAATATTTTTAACCACACAAATGGTATCAATGCATTTACAGAAAGCAACTGTGCACAGGAAGAACAACAGTTTGTGTTTTTATTATTTTTACATTCAATAAAATACCTATCTTGCTAATAAACCAGCAATATAAATGTATCAAGATAAATCAAAGCACTTAAACTATCAATATCAGAACTTCACAAAATATTTGTTGTCTAAAATGGTCATTTATATGATGTAGAATAAGAAAACATCTTATGATATAAAATGCAAGCACTGGTATAAACAGTGTAGTCCTTAAACATGGGAAATACTTGAAGGCACATGCAGAATAAAGTTTTCAACTAAACATTGCATTTTAATAGAAAAGGTGACCCTGATTTACATTGCAAAAGGGGTGGGGCCTAGAAAACAATTGTGCGTGTGTCATGAATTGACAGGTGTAACCAGCAATAAATTATTGTGTCTCTTTTCCAAAATGAATAATTGGTAATTGAGAGGACACAACAGGTTATTCCGTTAATTTTATGTTGTTTTTTGTTTCGATTTTTAGAAATAATTCAAAACTTACTTTTTAAACACAGATCTAACCAAATGGAATTTTTACTCTGAGTTAAACACATCATAATTTTGGACATAAGCAACTGCCTACAAATATAAAGCTGCTTCATTAACACAAAACAATCCCTCATTCAAAATAGAGCATACCGTTTTAAACTCATTTGTTTGGTTTATAACATGTTTTAATGATGAGTAAAAAGTGTTGAAGCTCAAGTTCAGGATGTGCAGCTGCATGCATCTGTGTCCAATGAAACAGAACTAACAGCTTGAACAACGGTTTAACCTTCAGGGAATCTCTTCACGCCACACGAGTGGGGGCTTCACACAGATCATCGACATTGCAAAACAAGTCACCTGCAGTCACTCTCAGATGAACTTTCACCAACACTAGACCCCTCACTGGGCTTAGGCCTTTAGCTCCTCGTGGCACTCATCCAAACACAGCTCACCAGAGATCCAGCACAGTGTGTTTCCCTTCAGGAGGGTGGAGATGGATCTATTTCGGGATGAGTTTGATTGGTCTGGAAAATACAAAAGCACTATCTGTATTGTCTGTATAATTTTCTTACAAATGTTTAAGGACTATAATGTCAAGTCTAAAAGGGATTTAACATTAAACAGTGGATATAAAATATCGGAATGAAAACAACTTATATTTAAATATAGTACTTATAGATAAATATAGCCTATAACCTAGTTTAATTTAAGGCCAAATAGCATAATGTGAACTTTTGTGTGCTAGAAAATAATCATTGCAAAAGCTATCCTCTGAATTACAGAAGTCTTAGTTGCCATGAACACTAATGTATTTTCTATATAAATTGTGCGTTTTCTTATTTTTTTTGGGTAGTCACAACAAGTAGTTCTCTTGATGTCTTTTATGTGTAATTATGTTTGTCCAAGATACTTAGTTCCAGTGCCAGATGGATAAGACAAATGCCAAATTTCAAAAATTTCATTCAATCAATCAACCAACCAAAATGTGCTTGCATAGTGTTTTTTTTTTTTTTGCTGTTTTCTCAAACAGCAAAAATAGGGAACCTAATGTGAAATCCAATAATTTCAATTATTTTCATATATTTTTAAAACAAAAACAGCTCATTTAAATGCCATAGAGATCCTTTTAATATAAGGAATCAACTTGAACCAATTTTTCCAAATCACAAATAAAAAAGGTTTCTAAATCTAAATCATTACGATGGCTCAAATGAATAGAAGATGCTTGAACACAATTTAGGGAAGAGCGATCATATAATTAGCAAATAATCAACAGGTGATTCAGCCGCGGGGCGCTTCCATGGACAGCTCGCCATGTTGGAGAGATATTTATCCCAATCTCTCAAATTGCGTTTCTGGGCTAATTGTACTTTTTTGGGTTGTGATATTTGAAATGAAATGTGACATAAATGTAGGAGGAACATTACATCACCACACATTATTTTTAATCATCAATAAGTTCATAGAATCTAGTATGAATATGGCCTTAAAATACAATGAATGACAGTTACATGAAGTGATACACGTCCCAGCTCACAATGGTTGATAGCAAGAGGTCATTATACAAGTTTGTCCACTATATTTAACCACTACAGCCTTTTGCTCACTAGCCAATCCCAATCAAGTTTATCTGTGTAGGCAATTTAAAGGTTTTGATTAATATGAAGGATATGAGGGTGCTAACCACTACTACCACAATTTATACTTTATACTGTTTCAATTCTAATGAAAGTCATTTTGTTATTTAAATTAAAAGAACAATAATGCACAACAGCTTAAGTCTGTAGATTGTGTGTAAAAACTATTCACGTTTTGTTTACATACAAATTGAGTTAAAAGTTCATAGCCTACTTTGTTTGAACAGGCCTGGAGTCTTCAACGAGGATGTCAGCATACAGATCCGGAGGCGGAAGTATCTGGATATCTGAGACCTCTGAGCCTTCTTTGTGTCTAATGGAAATTTAGCAGTTAGCATAATCAGGGAATCAGCAGTGTTAGTATAATAGCTACAAAGCCGAATGGAAAAAGACCAGCTCTGACAAAACCATCCCAGACATTCAAGAGAACCAGTATGACCACATTCCCTTCAGAGAAAACCGCTCATAAATTGCCGTCTGTGTCTTGTGTGGGAACTCACAAATAGTCCTACTTTTAATAATACTCACAAGCTGGCAGGATCCGCTTCATGCACTGACAGACACAACCAGAAACAGAGGAGGATAACAATTAGCTTGCATGGATAATTAAGATTTCTAATTATTTCAATCAATGCATACCTGGTTTGGGCTCTGATGATCTGGACGCACTAAAAGTAAAAAAAAGGGAGAGGTAAATTTAATTAAAAACATTACTAGCAATCTTTTAATCTATTGGTGTTGAAAACATTATAACATCCAGTGAGTAAAGTGATGTCCTACATTGCGTAGTTGTCCTGGGGTTGAGAGGGGGCCTTGGGTTGCATAAAGAAGGTAGAGAGTCTATGCAGAGCTTCCTGTTTCGCTCTACAACACAATAAGCATGTTTCTTTAAGTGAGCTCAATTCAAAGTAGATCTTTTGAAAGGTAGCTCTCTAATTCATAAAGCCACTTCATAAACAGAAGGACACTTACTGGATATTTGTGTGATTTGAAATAGTTTGGATGTTTTGGACAGGATCTGATGCACAGAGGAGATAAATCAACCAACGTATGTGAATCAAAACAAATACAAACATATGAGATGACGACAGATTTGTGATTAAACTAAATAAATCCCTTTCTTTGTCTTTGAGGCAATCACTTTTCTTGGTAATAATCAAACCTTTGACATCGGTGTTTCTTTGAAAATGTTTGTCTAATGTCTCACGAGTGACTCACCTTGAGCTGCTGCAAGCTCTGGTTTGTCCAGCCCTCTAAAAACATGAACAAACACACTCCTTACAGTCAATACAATAACATAACAACCAAGGGTTGTTTCTCCGCACAGACTCGGAGAGTAGACTTACACATCTGCATTTCCATCAGTACAAAACTCTGGGTCATCGTCATCACAGGTCCACTCCTCACTGTCTTCAGAAACTGTGGAGTTGAAACAAAATCTTTATTTCAATGTATTTCTAAATATCTACGTTAAACGCCAGGGGAACCAAATGCAACTCTATCTGGTATTCTAAAATGATGCTAAATCCTAAACTGTAATTTCTAGATGGTTATAATGAAAATGATGATAATAATAATAATAAACGCTTGTATGACTTTCATCTGACTTGTTCCATAATTCATGTGTAATTTCGGGATAAATTTTTTGTTACTTACTTTTGTAAAATCCCAGATTACACTTGTCCCTGTAGGATTCAACTCTTTAGCAAACCTTGTGCTCATAACAGTACATACGTTTTATTTAGTCTTCCTGATATGATTTTAGGGGAATGACTTATGCAAAAATGCAATGTTAAAAATAGAACATTTTGGATCTTAACAAGATGTTCCCATTTCGACTTCTATTCATCATACGATAACATAATTTAATGTTCATTTTAATCAATGCATTAATTTATAATCAGAAAGGAATCGTTAATTAAGGATTATTAATTCACACAATCCATGCACTGGTGCATTGCATAATGATGATTCATGTCACCTTCTTGTAAAATGTTACCCATTCTAAAAATGTTTATAGTCACTGTGAAAGGTTTTCACGTCTATGCCAATATCACTTTAACATTTATTGTAAAGTATTACGCTAAAATGTAACCACTGTTTTTTGAGCTCAATGGCTGAATTGAGTCTGGGTTTCAGATGCTCAATCAATCAATCAATCAATGTTTTTACTGTTGTTTCAAAACAACGTTACAAACAAGAAGCCTGATGTGGATTTAAAACATTACAATTAATATTATAAAGTTTTAAAACAAACTGTTTTAAAATTCTTTTAAAAACCAAGAATGTAAAAAGGTTTAATAAACAACAATAATAATAATAAACAAGGTTTTACATAAATCTAAAACATTTTGATGACATAAATGAATAGAAGATGCTTACAGCTTTCATGATTTAAGCCATAGTGATCAGACGTCCTAAAACAAAAAAAAAAATGTCATTATCAAGGTTAGTGTGGCTTGGCATAAACCGTATACAAAGTATTTGATGGTGGGCACCTGCTGTTTGTACTGTGGGCCTCTGTGTCCCTAAGTCCATTTCCACTGGATCGACTTGAGACTGTTGCCTTCTTCCCCAACTCCAAAATCCCATTGATGTTCAGATCCACGCTCTTCACTGGGATATAACCATCTGAAAAGCAACACATACTATGCATTGTCGGTCTGCATTCCGGCTAAAGCATCAGAAAAATGAAAAGCTCTTAAACAAACACCCTCTGCGAGATAAACACAAGATCAAGGGCTCATTCAAGTCCTTGATCAGCGCTGCATCTGTTCAGACATTGAGCCCTTATCAAGAGAAATTCAAAACACAAGCTGATTTTCTGCACTCCAGTAATCTAGAAAGCTCACTTAGCATGAAGCTAATTAATTCTGACTCACAAGAGTTGAAATAATGGGGCTAAATTGCTTTTACCAAGACTGTAGATTGTTTGTTTGTGTTGGTGTGCTCACATGTGCTGCTGCTGTCCTTGGCCAGCCATTTGCCTTTGGGGCAGTTTTCGGTTCGAATGATGCTAACGGTGTCTCCAACCTTCACAAGCAGGTCATTTTTGCGGGGCTTCCAATCCTCGATCACTTTTACCTGGTAAATCTCCTCCTCCTTGCCGGAAATCTGTATTCGGTAGAACAATTTGCAAAAAAAAGCGGTGATTTATCTGAACATGCCAAGCAGATTAAAAATAGACTTGTTGTTAGCATGTTTCTTATCACACTGATAATAATGAACACTAATGATTGGGGTGTTGCGAATAGAGAATATTTAGAGTTTATTATTGAGTTGCACACGTGTTCATAAAAACTGTGTAGACTCAAAAAAACACACATTTTAATTCATATAAAAATGTTTTTATTGTTTCGTTGAATCAGCATTGTAAAAGACTGTAAATACTTGACTTAAAGCGTACTGTACAGTAAAGCAATGTAGTATTATTTTTAAACAAACACCTCTACTTTCATTGTGTGCCAGATCTAAAGCAGTTTTTAAATTATTTGAAAAGTCCATGGATTAGTCAAACAAGATAATTTTACATTTTAAATGAAAGCATATAGTGATGTGACAAGCCATTTAATTGCATACGATTGGCTGATGACACACACAGCAAGCTACGTCCCACCAAACAAGTAACCTTAAATAGATGTTCATATCATGTCTATGTGATGTATTTTGGTTCGGAACTAGTAAAGGTGACGTCCTGTTCACGTTGACCGCTCAGGGGGTTGGGCCTGCCTCTGTGGTTATACAAACAATGGTTCTAGTTTGTTTGAAAGTGTGGCCTCTAATGGCTGAATTTAATTCTAGCTTTCTTTTCATGTGTTGCAGGTGAATAAATTGTAATAACTGAAGAACTAAGAATGAATTTAGTAAAGGAATGAGTAGCTGTTTTGCTTGTACAGTTACTAAAGGCCGATTTGTAGATTTAGAGCAAGCATGGTAAGTTGCTGATGACAAAGTGGTCTGAAATTTATTAACTTTGTATTAACATAAACTTACCTTGAACGTTTTTCTCATTTCATTTTCCTTCTTTTCCCTTTCTTTCTGTTCCTTCTTTTCTCTTTCCTTCTTTTCTCTTTCCTCCTTCTCCTTTTCCTTTTCTCGCTGCTTCTCTTTCTTCTTCAGTTCTTTATCATCCACAGCTTTTCCTGAGTTCTTCCTGTGAGTTGAATGCAACTATCATTTATTTTGAATAGGAGGAAGTTGACATATTTGCCAAATAGAAACTATAAACATCAAATATTCCAAATAAAAACCCAATTTCACGGCAAACCTGGAGAACAGGCTTTTCTTGGGAGCCTCCGTCACCTATAGGTCATTAGGTAAAACACAAACAGAATAAAAAATAATTTTTTTATTACTTTTCATTGAAATATAAAATTGGCTACATACATATTAAAACCATTATAAACATTGATTCCATGCTTGTACATACAAATGATTGAACTCAATAAAAAAGGAACTAAGGAAATGCAAAGTTTCTCCTAGGATTACACGAGGTGGGGCTACATCTCCCATCATGCTTCACTACTAGGTCCCAGCAATTAACAGTTGACCCTATATTTCTATGATACCGGCCGTTCCTTCTCTAAGCTTAATGTGTTCCAGTAAAAACAGAGGAAGGCATATTTTGATTAAAGCAACATTACATACTCTTTATTAAATCCAGTTCATTCATTTCATTCAACCATTTAGTCCCTGTGTTTACCAGGAAAAGTAAACTTGCCACTGCAGACGTCGATCAAGGCAGGTAAACATATCTGCACACTTGTGGCTCAAAATGCATTAATTTAAGAATAAAACAAGTGATTGTATGACCAAATCTATCAACAGGCAGATCTGTATGGTGAGAGAGGGACACTTCTGACCTTCAAGTCTACAGGTTTAGGTAAAATGAAGCACATATGTTACTCTCTAGTCAGAAGAAGTTCTGTCAGAAGAAAGGCAGGGAGTTTCTCTGGAAAATACTAGAGTAATTTATATAAAAAAAAATCTCTATTATAAAAGGAACATTTCTTGATTTCCAGGGTTCAGATTGACACATGACTTGTTATGAAGTCACTCTTTTTCATGTGAAATTTAGGATTTTAACTTTCATTATTATAACTTTTAACTGCTTTTACCCCAAACTATTCACTTCAGTCTACTCAAATCTCCTGCCAGTAACATGCACCCACACTACATCATGAAAAATCTGCTTTTTTCTGTCTATGCACCAACATTGTGGTGAGTTCAGGGATGCAGAGATTTTTGCCATTTTGAAATCAATCCTTACAACCCACTATTTTTAAACCTGGTTTAAGTCAGTTGAGGTTTTATTGTATTTACTTTAATGCTTTTTCATTTTAAACTCTTTTAATTTCATTATTTTGACCTCTTGGTTTTATGTTACTGTTTGTCATTCTCTAAAGTGCTGTAAAAAAAACAAAAACTTACCAATGTGGGTGTATCAGCATAAGGATCTACGTTTCAAACAACAAGAAAGATATGTTAGTATGCTTAATACTTTCAAGATAACAGAGAATCTTAAATAAACAACTTCTTAAACAATCTGTAACTATAATCATTGTAACCTCAAGCCAGGTAGTTCCACTCACTCTTTGGAGGTCCTTTCTGTTTCTTATTCTTTACAGTTTTTCCTTTTTTAGTATCTGTGTGATCTTCAAAGATAGATTCGCCTATTTCAAGAGTCCTGGAAGAAAGTCAGAAAAACGATGATGATGCTCTGAAGTTCTCAAAACTTATAGCAAATAAAATGATTCTTTTTTTAATGTTTTTTTTTTTTTATTGAACAAGAATGACAAAGACACTTTTATTTTTTATTTATTTATTTATTTTTTTGCTCCAGCTCGCTGTATGTTTTGTTACAGTTGTTGTCGGTTTGAGCATACTTCAGATAGTTTCTTTAACATTTTTGGAAAGTTTAGTTGCTGCCTTACGAGAGAATGCAAGGACTCGACACAGAGCAAGGCTAATCAGGTTTTCAGTGTGGAGAAACACGTTTTTGTTAATGCGAGTCAAGATTATGTGTAAGAATTTCATAAGTCTTACCCTGACGGAGACAAAGCAGGTGAACTCTGTGCTATTGCTTGAAGTTCTGGATTTGGAGAGCTGGAGTTGAGAGACCCATAATCCACATCCTCTGTGTTTGGAAGCATGTCATTCATCTGATGTTTTAGGCTTATCTGTTTCAAGAAGGCTTCCTCATGAACTGACATGCGCATTCTGGGGCTAGAGGTTGACGATGGTGCTGAAGGAGGTCTAAAAGTTAAAACTGAAGAATCTTCTGGTTCCTCTGCATCTTCATAAAACACCTCTCCAAATGAGCTGTTGTGTAAGGAGTCTTTTATTAAAGAAAAACAGGAGAAAATTATTCAGCGGAGTGAACTTCAACTCAAGCTTTGTTTCCCGAGCGTGTTTGCTTTTGATTTGTTTTCAGCTCATTTTACAGTATTTAACCGTCAATGTTAAATTGTCTAGTGTGTGCTTTGTGGTTCGCTGTCTTTTGTCTGTTGTACTTTCCTTTTCAATTATACAATTCACTTTCATGTTTGATTTCTAAGATCCCATGCTTTCAGTTTTTTAGTCTCTTAGTTTGCTTCAACTAACCAGTGATTATTTGCCTGAACCCTGTTGTGATGGGGCAGATTTATTTAGTACAGACATCAACATCTAGTATAGTCATCAACATCAACAGATAAAACATCTTGGTTGATGCTATCTCTTCCAGTCACTACATAATGACTGAAGCTTTCAACCATGCGAAGATACCAAAATGTGTGGATTGACTTTCATCAGACATTTCAAGCCTGATCCATAACTGATCCCTGATCCTGTTGGCAGTGATGGCCAATCCCTGCCCATCTTCCACTGGCCCCCAGATCAACTCCTCCCCCTTATACCAAAACTAACAAGAGGCTCTCTCTGCGGCCCCACCCTACCTATGAACAGTTCTTTCCCTCTCTCTGCCTGCTATTCCCAAAGCATCCAAAACCCCTACAGGCAACTTCAATTGGGAGCAGTCAGGCTTCCATTCTTTGTCCCTACATTGTTGGCCCGGTTAGATGTAATGAGTTGCTCCTATTACCTTTTATAAGTTCCTTTGTAACCAAGTAAATAGGATCATTTTAATTTTAAGTTCTGTCAATCGTTACCTGTGAAAAGGAATTTTATTGATATAATTAATATTAATTCATATATAACGAATTCAGACTCTGATTTCAATAAAGGTGTTTTTACATACATTTTATTTTGTATTGTTTTTCTTTTTCAGCCAACATTTAACAAGATTACAAGTGTAGTCCAGCAAAATGTATTTAAATAACAGTTTGTGACTGTGTTCAGAAATTAAGTACTGTACTGTAAATGTTGTTTATCATTTTAATACTATGAAAAATACTTATCTGGAACACAGTTTTAGAAGCAAATGTGTTAAATAAATAAATGATTTTAATCTGTATGTAAGTTTGGCTCAACTATAAATAAAAAGCCTGTTGCAATCCAAATATGGCTGTTGCTAGCAAAATCATGTGCAAAACTTCTTTCTGTAAATCAACATCTATCAATTAATTTTTTTTTCTGTTATGCATTAAGTCACTTAGGAGTAGCTACTTAAAGTAACATGGGAATATAGTAAGTTGAACTAGCTGGTGTCAAAAATGTGTATTGGCTCATTTTATGTTTATATGTTGTCAGTGTTTAGAAAAAAAGAACTTTGAATGCATTTAATAATGTGGGCATTTAAACAACAAAAGCAGTCTAATCTAAGCTTAAGAAATATTGCTACTCATTACATACCTACAAGTATCAAAAACCTCATAGCATAGCATTTACCTTGCGTTTCAAAACGCTCCAGTGGTGTTGTGGGAATCTGGGAGTCTCTGGGAGTGAACTGGTTTCCTTTCTCAAGTTGAGGCTCTACAATTGGTGTAGCTGGTAGAGCCTTTCTTGGAGGTGGTGGAGGTGGATGTAATGGTTTGACTACTGTCAACACCCCTGCACAAGATCATGAAGAGTTTTTATTCAAATGGAGAACTAGAGCCATAGCTTTTTTGACTAAATACTTAACATACCAATTTAGCTGGGCTCAGAGTGCTGTAAGTAAACACAACAAGTCTATCTGGTAAGATGGTCTCTGTGTCAAACTACAGTTTGTGATCTTATCTTCTAAGCCTTCTTGTGTCATGAACAGGAAACAACACTGATGCTGCTTTTCAGTCATCGCTTGAACAATATTTAACAACAAGTGTGATGTCATCAAGAATTTCTAAAAATGTATAGGTTACAACTTCCGAACCATTGTCTAATTTTGCTATTGAAAAGTTTTGTTGCCATTGCATTATAACAACAATTATTAACTGATTATAAAAAAAAATCATATTAATGATTAAATACTTAATCAGTTAATTCAATACATAACATGTGTGCCTTTAAACTCAAATAGTTACAGGAATTAACTACTTACTAATTTTCTAAATTAACCACTTGAAAATATATGGAAGGTAACTTAAAGTCAAAGGAAACTTTCAAGAGCAATGGAAATAGTGACAACCTGTTTGTGTTATGCCATCTAATAATGAGAGAGGTTTGTATTCTCGAAGACCTCGAAAGTTGGGCGACACATTCACTGTAGTCAAAATATTCTCATAATCCTAATTATGAAAGACATGCTGCCCAACATCTGCTACGACAGGCAGACATGTCATGAATACCAACACTCCCTGAAGTATGGAATGCACCAAACTCCTAGCAGTCAAAATCGTAGCAAAAAAAAAAGTTTTTTTTTTTTATAACAGGATTCAATGACCGTGTTAGTTGATTGTTTTACAGACTAATGTATACATGATATGAAAACCTTAGTTAACCTTTCCACTTACTGTGATCAAGGCCGTTGACCTTTGCTGGTTCAGGGGTTTGGGCTTTAGGTGTTAATCGAGCACTATCCACATAGTCAACCGGAGGAAGATCTGGGGTATCAAGTACTTCTTGAACAGATGGAGCTTTAATGTTCAATGCATCCACGTTAGTAGCAAGTTGTGGCAATGTTTTTCCAGCTTGAGGTCCATCAGGTTGTGTCACCACAGGTTTGTCACCCTCACACAGAGGTGTGGAAGTTTCCGGTTCAGGTTTCTGAGGTGTAGCTGTCTCTTCTGCACCTGCATGTTCAGGCGTGGCTGTTTTTTGTATCTGTGCAGTCTTTCTCTTAGCCCTTTCAAGAAGGTTGAAAACACGGTTGTCCAGTGGTGTTCGTTTCACTGAGGCCATCTCTTCTGCTCTTGCCAACATTGAAAGAGCAGAAAGTGGCCTGGTCGAAGTCTGGTCCTCCTTATTTCCAGTTGGACTCTCAGTAGAGTGTTTTACATTTTCTAGCATTGTTTCTACTGGGGTAGGAATGATACGAACTTCTGGCGATGGCACTGGATGGACTACTGGTGTAGGCTTAGAGGCTTCCCTGGATATAGCTGGTGCCTCAACGGAATTATCTGATGAAGTGGACAAGTTGTGCTCTGAAAAGTCTCTATCAGGAAAATCTTCAAAAATTGGTGGAGGAATATCAGTGAAATCTGGCGGTGGACTTCCTTCAGGGGGAGGGAACACTTCAGTTAGGTTGAGCATACTTACATTTGGTTTAATAGGTTCTGTTTCAGAAGTTAGAGAAGAGGTTTCTGGCTTTGAAGACTTAGGAAAAGCTTGGGTGGGAATGTTGTGTGCTGGAATGGTAGGTTCCGGGCTCCTTTGCTGAGACCTGGAAAAAGAATCAAAAGCTGGTGGGGGAATAGATGGAGCTGGAAAGTTAGGGACTGGAGATGCTTTTTCTGAAGTCTGGAAAGGAACAACAGGCTTGGGAGAAATATGTACTACTTCAATAGTGGGGTCGGTTGATTTAGATGAGTCAGCAGATGTTGAGAACTTTGTAGCCGAGGCAGTACAAGATGTAACAGCAGCATCTGTTCTCTTATTGTCATCTTTGCTGGGTTTTGGAGAATCAAATATAAAGCTTTTGGGTGTAGATACTCTGATCGGTGACATTGATGCAGATTTGAGCTCTATGGTTTCTGTTTTTTGTGGCAAGACCAGAGGTAGATTCCTGTCCTTCAAAGATTTTTTGGTGGGGTCATCCAACTTAAGAGTGTCTACCTTCTCTTTTTCAGGACTGCTTGCTTTTTGAGGAGTGAAAACAAAGCTCTTGGGTGTGGATGGCGGAATAGACAGAGGAATAAGTTGATTGGTGTCAGAGTTGGAAGATTCTGATTTTTTCAGTGCAACTGGCAGAACCAATGGAAGATTTCTTTCTTTCATTGACTTTTTGGAACTTTTGGCCTTTGTCGTATGACTGGTTTCCTCATCATCATCTCTGGTAGATTTTGGAGGGTTCAGTACAAACTTTTGGGGAGTTGACCATTTTATTGGAATTTCAGAAACAGGTGTTTGTGGACTCATTTCATCATCTTTTGGAGTTACAGGAAGAACCAGTGGGAGATTCTTTTCTTTAAGTTTCTTTTTAATGCCATCAACATCCTTCTTCTGGTTGATATCCAGTTCAGTGTTGTTGACTGATTGGTTCTCTTTGGTTTTTACTTCCAAAGGCTGAGAGACCTGGTGATTGAGTTTTTTGTCATCTCTGAAGACAACACGTGGTGCATGAAGTGTCCCCTTCTTGACTGCAGCATTGATAGATGAGACCAAAGGGTTGCTAAGTTTTGATGGGGGAGGGATGGATTTAGGTTTGTCTGGAACAAGCGGTTTAGTTTGGATCCTCAGACCATTTTCCCCCTCAAACCCAGCTCTCAGTTTTTTAAAGTCTGTTGATTCATCCTGCAGTGTAAAATAAAGTCGAGGTTAAACTTTGACTGCGGAATTTATTGAAGAAAAAAAAACAACCTCCACTTTTTGTGATGCTATGTCAACATTTCTTAATCACATTCCTTACATTTTATTGCCTAGAACTACACCAGTCAATGTCCTTATGAAGAAAAGCATTAAAAATAAAATAAGTTAACGTTAACAATCATTTTCACACTTGTTAATCAATATCATTCTTACTAATGTGAAGACTCTAATCAGATACAATTGTACAAAAATACAAATTAAATGAAAAACAAAATCTAAATACACATTTTTTTTATTGTAAAATGTCAATTAGATTTTATGACAGAACTTTTACTTATATACATGTTGTAGAACAATTGTAAAGACTTTGCTAAAGTTTCTTTTTACAATAACTTTAAATTTTAAACCACTTTTAAACAGCCCCCATCCAAAAAAGTGTCATAATGTAAATTTTCAGTTTTTAATTCTAACTTTAGTATATTTAAAAAAGGGGACTAAGTATAACTAAAGTAGAACATTTTAGGCAATTAAAAATGTATATGTTACAGCAGACTATTAACAGCAAAATGCCTAGCTTCTTACCTGTTCCATCATTGCGTCTCAGAAGCTATTAGCAGCTTGTCAGAAAAACATAATTCCCTCTTCTCATTCCCTCATAAACTAATAATCCACTGAGCAATTCAGTACAAATTGAAAGGTTCCAGCATGTGCTGATGAAGAAGTGTTGTGTTGCAGCAGCTTCAGGAAAAATGACACGCAGATTTAGAACTCACCCATTGCCTCTCAAGCAGGAATGAGGTTGGATCACCGTGTTCATGTGCTAATGACGAGATAAAGGAATGTCCCGTCAAACAAGTCACCTCACTGAACGCCAACAAGAACAGTTTTCATTCAGAAAGAATGCAGTCAATCTAGAAGCACAGAAATCCACTAAGGTACAGCTGCTAGTCAAACAAGCCAATCCAACAATCATAATGTCCTCACAACACATAAGGATAAGTCGCATAAACATATTGGTCAGCAGTGTTCACACCTCTTTCTACTGCATTCTAAGATGATGCACTACTCACAGGAGGAGCCATGTTTGTCACTCTTCAAGGGTTTGTTACCATGCTATGACAACAGCTTCATAAAAAAAATCACCAATACATCACATTAACTTGGTGAACATTTAATGCTTTAAAAAAAAAGTTCTGAGGATCACAGATAGGCTCACTTCAACGCAGTTAAGCTACTGGTTCAACTTGTTAAATTTGCCAACTATATTGGGGATTTGACAAATACATTTTGGATACAAAATATGTTAATTATTTCTATAACTAAAGAAATAAAATTGTGCTACATTAAAGTGAATGTACAGCTGGAGTAAAAGGGTAAACTCGAAATCTTCTGAGAGAAAATCTAGGCCTTTCCCCCATAACTCACATAACTGAATGTGAACCTAAATAGGTATCAGATGTGAATGATGAACATATGCTGTCAATTTTTTGTTTTATTGCTCCCACTTTCTCATATTGACTAATTAAAGTTTAAACCTGCATCTCATGGGAAATTACTGTCAGAGAACCAAGAACAGAGGTGTCAAACTGTGAATCACTAGACAGTTTTGCTCTAACCCATTGTTTTTTTCTCAAAAGCTTTCCATTTCAACAGACAGATCTTTAGCTTTCAATCAAGCCTTAAGTTTGGTGATCAGATGTTTATTTATATAGGTAGCATAAATTGCAGTGTACTGGTCCTCCGGGGACTCCAGGGAAAGTTGTTTTCTATAAAAATGACCTATGCTACATGAAGGTAGACAAAACCCTGGAATTGACTTGCAGCATGCTGGCTAAGATCATAGAGCAATGTAACGAGAGAAAATGGTTAAGTGTAGTCATACAGTGGTTGTCTTCAGACAATAGATGTATCAGTGCTACTATCATTGTTGCAAAGGCTGAAGGGGCAGGGGTCATTTTTGAGGGATCAGACTGGGCACAGCACACTGCATCAAATCTCAATGGTGTCATCACATAATTAATAGTTTCTGTCTTATGGTCTGATGAGACCAAGATAAATACGGTTGGCTCAGATGTTGTCAAGTGTGTGGACTGCAGGAAACAAGTGAGAAGTACAAAGACAAGCTTGTCTTGCCCACCGTTAAACATGGTGGAGGGACTGTCATGGTCTGTTCAGCAAAAGATTGGCCAAGCTTGTCTCCAGACCTAAACTTTTTACAGAGTTTATGGAATATTCTCAAATGCAAAGTTTAGGAGAGCAAGGTACCCACCAGCTCTGTGATTGTCATAATCAAGAGGATTTTGATGGCAAGCTCCTGTGAACTTGTGTCCAGAAGCATAAAGATAGTACTCTTTGATCCAAGATGGTGCCGAGCATGGCAGCTATGGTGGGTTGGTCTCCAGCGTTTTTGTGTTATTGTATGCTTTTCTGTACTTCCAACCTCATCAGTTTTACTCGTGAGGAACAATTTCTTGCTCATTTTAGAGTTCTCTGATGTTTTGTTGACAGTTTTGGCTTCTTTTGAGATGTGGTTGATGGGGCAAATGAGCAGGAGCTCTAGTCAAACTCAGGCGGTGTGGTCTCAGAACACCGCTACCAAGTTTACATCTTGCAAACCTCTCCTCTCTACCCAAAAAAATGGACGAATACATCTGCTGACTCATACAAACAAGGAATTTTCAAGCTCCGCTGCTTTGTGCCTCACAGAAACGTGGCTAAGTAGAGACATCCTGCAGAGCGTGCTTCATTTGCTTGTTTTTCAACTGATGAGAGTGGATCCCGCAGTGGCGTTTGTTTTTATATTAATGAAAAAGGATGTACAGATGTAACACCGAATAAGATCTGCTCTACCGATTTGGAGACACTTTTCATTAACTGTAAACCCTTCAACTCACCAGGCGTGTTCTCCTCAGTCGTGATGGCCATTGTTTATATTCCACCGCACGCGCTGAGTGGCAGACTGGGTTCCACAAGCCTGCTTCTTCTGCACGTAATGGAGTATTTTTTAATCTGCTGCCTCAAACCTGGACGATCTCACTGACTCTGTCTCATCATACGTCAGTTTCTGGAAAGACATGTGCATTCCCACCCAGACTTATTTAACATTCAATAATGACCATGGTTCTCTCTGGAAAACTCAACGTCGCCAGACCAAAGGAGTGCCTGCTGACCAGCTGGCACCCATCTACACATACATCTTCAATATATCATTGGAGCTGTGTGACATTCCTGCATGCTTCAATCGCTCCACTATTATCCCTATCCTCAAGAAGCCAAAAATCACAGGACTCAATGACTACAGACAAGTGGCTCTCACATTTGTGGTCTTGAAGACATTTGAGAGACTGGTGTTAGCTTGCCTTAAGAACATCACTGGTTCCCCACTGGACCCCCTGCAGTTAGCCTACAGATCCAATTGATCTGTGGATGATGCAGTCAACGTCGGGCTGCACTACTACACCCTGCAACATCTGGACAAACCAGAGAATTATTTGAGGATCCTGTTTGTGGATTTTAGCTCAGCGTTCAACACCATCATCCCATTACTCCTCTGGAATAAACTCTATCAGCTGTCAGGTCCTGACTCTATCTGTGAGTGGATCTCCATCTTCCTGACTGGTAGACAATAGCTAGTGAGGATGAGCAAATTTACTTCTGACACCCGAACCATCAGCACTGACACCACCCAGGGGTGTGTTCTGTCCCTGCTACACTTCTCTCTCTACACCAACAAATGCACCTCCCAAAACACCTCAGTGAAGCTCCTGAAGTTTATCATTGTCAACACTGTCATCGGTCTCATCCAGGATGGCAAGGAGTCTGCATACAGACAGTAAGCGGAGCGGCTAACTCTCTGGTGTGCAAGAACAACTTGGAGCTTAACATGCTCAAAACAGTGGAGATGGTAGTGGACTTCAGAAGAAGCCCCTGCCCATCCATGCCACCATCAGAAACAACACTGTGGCATCAGTGAAAGCATTCAGGTTCCTGGGAACCACCAATTCACAGAACCTTAAGTGGAGGGCCCACATTGTAAAGAAGGCCCTGCAATGGCTGTACTTCCTGCGCCAGCTGAAGAAGTTCAACCTCCCACAGACGCTGCTGACCCTGTTCTGCTCAGCATCATCGAGTGTGTTCTGTGCACCTCCATCACTGTTTAGTTTAGCTCATCATCCAAATCCGACATTCGGAGACCCCAGAGGACAATTTGGACTGCTGAAAATATCATTGGCGCTCCCCTACCCTCGCTTCAAAAACTGTACACCCCAGAATTAAAAAGAAGGCTCTCAAATGCCACCCAGGCAACCACCTCTTCCAGTTCTTACCCTCTGGGCGGCGCTTCAGAGCCCATGCATAAGGACAGCCCAGCACAAACACAGCTTCTTCCCTCAGGACTTTGAGCTCCTGAACCCATAATTTACCCACCAGCACTCGAATAAATTTCATTCGTCAAAGCAAAAGCGGGATTTAAAAGCCTGCTTGCTTCGACTGTACGGACTGGGGTATTTTTGAACCTGTTGCTTCAAACCTGGACGAGCTCGCTGTCTGCACTAAGCAACAGGACTCTGATGTGGACTCTGCACACTTCCAGTCGCTCCACATTCTGTTGCTCTGTTGCGGCACTTTATTTTTACTTACCTCTGCAGAATACCTTCAAAGCACATCTTTTAAGCACCTTGAACTTCTATAGTTCTATTACTTTATATTTTACTACCTCTATTTCTAGAGTATTACTATATTGTATTTACTTTTAACTTGAGCAATTTACTTATATAACCTGTGTTACTGTGCAATGTTATTGTGTTGTGTTTTTTGTATGAACACTGGAGAGTACCCCTGTACCACAACAAATTCCTTGTGTGTGTGCACATGCGCATTTGGCAAATAAAGATCTTTCTGATTCTGGGTACTGGGAAATAAGGGTGGCCAAACAAAGTAATGGCACAATTTACACCAGTTCTTTTACAGTGATATTCACTTTTGTTGCCATGGGTTTACACATAGGGTCTGTGTTGAGTTTTGTTTTGACACAACACCAAATTTAAAGCTCTTGATTCTTTACTCTTTGCTGTAGCAGTTTAGTTTTTAGTTTGTTTAGTATTTTCACTAAATATACAAGTAACATTTACAAGAAAGTAAAATTATCTTCTGTTAGAATTTACAATTTCTAAGGCGTGTATAAAGCCAATTGCTAACTGTGTAATGTAAACCAGTCTGTGTGATGTAAACACCACAATGCAATTTAAATTATAGAGCAAATTATATTGAGCAGACTTTATCACAGAAAATGGCATTCTAGTGACTGTATGTAGAAATTTATTATCTTGTATAAAATTACAAAGGTATTTGTTAACGCACAGTTAAACGTTTTTAAAATAAAGATTAAAATATTTTAATTTTAGATTAAAAATGGATCTACCAAATATACCTAATGTGTAGAGATACTTCAGTCCTCCTTCCATCATACAATTTCAAGTTAAAGAATCAATCAAAAAATTGTTAAACTGTCAGCCAAACACTTGTGTAATACACTTGTGGCAGAACATGGAATGATGTTGAGTGTTCAATACTTCAAACTTTTATCTTGAGTCATGGCTGCAGCATTGCATAGTGTTTGTGAACCCAAAAATCCTGTTGATAAGCACTCCTGCCTATAAGCAGACAGTAAAATGTTCCCACTTCATACCTGTTGTTATTTTTATGCTTTTATAGCTAGGTTTGTGTCAGGGTCACACATTTTTCCATGTATTCCATCCATCGTTCATGGATGAATCATAATGTTAAAAAATTGATGTTATATGCGCACTTTTTAATTTTTGAAAATGTTTAATATGTATTTTATTGACCCAAACTATTTCAGTGATTACAAAAAAAGATACTTTGAAGCGTAGATTCCCTACCATTCCATTTAGAGTAATTAAATATAGCCATGCTAATAAAAAAAAACACTGAACAAGGACTCGTTGACTGAGAAGTGAGAGGAAGCACATACATTTCATGGTTGTAACTTTCAGATGTCAACATTCTGGCTGCTGAACTAGTCCTGTCATATATGAATCATTCATGTGTGAAACATGACGTGTTAAGTGTCTTAAAATGCCCCTTTAAACATAACACGTTAAACGTGTTACTTAAAGTGTATTAACATTTTGAGGTGACTTTCAAAACCAGATGTATACAGATGTACCAATTCCATCCTACAAAGTCTATTCTGGTAGAAAGCAAGATGTTAATTGGGGGATAAATATGTTGAGCTTCCTTGTGGTCTAAAATTGACACAGGTAGGTTTTAGTTGGTAACGAGTTTTTTTTTTTATTTTCAGCAAAAAATAGTGGGAATGGAATTCCTAAAGGCACGGAATATATGCTGCCCACTTGGGAAATAGTTTTTATTGTAAACAAAAGGCGTGATCTTGGTTTGCCTTAGGAACTGTGATTGGATGTTTCAGATAACTTTAAAACTCTGCACTCCTCATCTAACTGGACGCAAACCACACATTAATTTGGAACAGCCAAACATTAAACAATAGAAAACCAATCCATAAACTGCTTTTAGAGCTGTAAACCTGCCATGTGCAGCACAGATACTTTACTTGCAAGGATCTTAGAATAGTTAATAATACAGGAAACTGATTTATTATGTTTACAATTTTCTCTAATGAAAAAGATCATGTTATTTAAAGTGCCTGCTTTTCAGAAATAACGCACAGTTGCTTTCCTCTGCAGAACCCTTTAACTAACAGATTTGTTGCGAGACAGGCAGAACAACATTTTAGGTTGTGTTTATTGGTAACAGTTTTACATAGTGGGTTACATAAATCAAAAGAAAATAACTAAAATTTGTATGCAACTCAGCAAGTAACATTATTACTTTGTAGGTTACATAAATAAGTGGAAAAGAACAAAAATGCTCTAAAATTCACAGAAGAATGTCATTATCATCAAGATAAAAATAACATGTTCTTTTACCAAACCATTTGATGAGGTAAAGCTATAATCAAAGCAACTGAAATCATAAGGACTCCCATTCACCTTGAGTTTCACACACATCATCTCAATCCTCAACATTTAGAGCTCACGAGCCCAAAACTGATTTTATTTGAAATAAAAATAGGACTCTGGCCATAAAATAGGAGGAAAAGGTCACAGTAATGGAACCCTCTGAGCTTTTTATATTCAGGGAAAATCTTTTAGATATTTTATGTTATTTGAATTTATGTTATTTATGATGTAATCTGATGGCCTTGAAGTTGATTTGAAATGCCCTTCACAACACATTCAGTACATAATGCAACATTTTTCAGTAAAACAGAACTTTGAAAATGTTTTGTAAACATACCAAACTGTACATTGGGAATAAACTGAACGGCAAAAGACAATGCATATAAACGATTTTGAACAAACAGGCATTTAAAAAACCATGTTTTGGCCCTCACTTTGATCCTGAAAATTGATTTTTAAGTAAACTAAACTATAGAAGTAGATGGAAATTAGAGGAAAGCTTTGAAGCTTGTTCATGTTAACGTCTTTGCTTCAAGAGGAAATCATTTTTGGTTTTATGTTCATATATTTTACATGCCAAAGTGACTCTGTGTTCCAAATAGAATCAAATGAAGAAAAAAAAAAACACCAGTATAATTATCTTTATGTTGTCACTTCACTAAAGTTTAAGTGATATATTTAAGTGAAACCGTACAAGTTTTAGAATCAATGACGACATACTGGATTTGTTTGTTTCTTCGGGGGGAAAAAACAGCATAGTTTTGGGAAAACTTCAAGCTATGCCTTATCAATTACCAAATCTATGAACAAATAAATAGATTGACGTGTAAAGGGGCATTCTGGTAAGGCTCTGTGTTGTTTATGTAGCCATCACTGCATTGATCCAAAAATCCTCTATTTATCAGTGGGCAGCGATTTAGAGACATTGACGGAGTAGTGACCACCCATGTTTCGAAGTAGCTGCCTTTCGTTACATTATCTCATTCTAATCCAAAGAAGTCACTTTGGATGTTATCATGCCATTCAATGGCCATGATCTGTTGCTATCAACTCCATTGAAATGGTTCAGTTGCTGCTTACCCCACCTACCAACAGACTAAGTTTGTCTAGTAGGTCCAGATCTTCCAATTCTAAGGTAGATAACACTGTAATGATCGTTTGCCAGGAAATACTTGATGCAAGCACTTTGTCTTATGTTTTAAGGTTGTGAATGTTTCTTCTGCAGTAGGTAGATAGGCACTTATTGGAACATTTCAATGAGTTGATACAAACTAACCATGCTCTTAAGTACATTATGACAACATAAAAACAGAAGAGCTGAGATCAAGTAGTGAACTAGTGAAATTTGGACTATTGAAATGTTAGGTCCTTAAACTTATCCAATGTTTTATAGAATCTCATAGTTGGGAAAAGAATGCTAAGATAGGTACATGCACATTTAGTGATTGCTGCCTTAACATGATTATTACTGTATCTTTCATCACAATCAGCATTTTGTATACTGAATGAGACCCACTGACTGGTGACTGGAACCATTAGAAACATAATAACAGTCTTTTGGGTTGCTTTCAGACTACTAAATAGACAGCTTTAAAATACTTCAGAAATCAAACAAGCGAATGAGAGTTTGCGACACATAATTATATTGCTTGGGTTACATGAGGTGTTTGCATCACAAAGGCCAGCCTACTTTATGGCGCGGAAGTCCAAAGGATGAAATGAACACTGTTAGATTTATTATTCTCATCATCATTATTATGTCTTCATCATCATCATCATCTGCATTTTTATTATCAATAATAATAATCATTATTATTTACAAAATGAGTTTGGCAAACCAATGATTAGTTATTAAAGCCATGTTTACCCCTAAACACATGGAAAGTTGATTCAAGGGCTTCACCTGACTTAGAAAATAAAAATTCCATTTCATTGTCATGTTTTAGTTGTATTTTCTCAACAGTATTGTACAAAAGCTATAGAGAAGGAACAGTTCGATCCCACATTTCTGTAACGTCCACATCTCTTAGTCTTGTTCAGCTGCTCCGAAACCTTGAGATTTGGCAAAAGTTGCTCCTCAATCTCAACCCGAGGAGAAAGAAATGCTATGTCTAAGCTCTGCATAGCCCTGTAGCAGCAGCATCCCAAATACGTTGGAGAGGAGAAAATTGACCCAAAGATCAGACTGTGGTAGTTTCCAGTTAAGTGTCTCAACTAGGAGTCAGAAACTGGAAGCAAGATGGAGAAGAGAGAGGATGAAACTGCAGAGTTGGGTTCATAAGGCTGTGTAGTGTGCTGTGAGGTGAAAACTACCCACAATGCCTTGCAATCATGTGCAGGGAACACTGTGAGAATAAAAAGTGTGTGGTCTAGCAGAGGAGGGGAGCTTTAGTGAAGTGGACCATTGAGACTGGAGTGACCATTCACACACGCAAACGCACGCACCCAAGACACACACACACACACACACACACACACGGGTTCTGGGCAGATAGTTGATCTCCAGTGTTTTGGTCTCCTGCTCCACCAGCACTGATCGGGTCTTTGTTGAGTTCCCATGATCCTTCACTTCTTCCCCTTGTTGATCTGGGCATAGAGAGGGTCCTTCCCCTGAACACAAACACAGCATGGGTTACTTTAAAGTAAAGACCTATTTATTTTTCTTGGTTTCAGGGTAGAAAACCTGTTTGGCTTGATTAGGCGTTCTGATTTAGACACAAGTTAAAGGTGAATACAATGTTATTTTTTAAAGAACATTGTTTATATACATATTTTAATGAGGACTCACATGCCTAGCCAAATAGGAATGATTAGAGAGAATATTATGTTGAAACAGGACACATTTTGTTAAAGAGCTAAAATTTTTGGCAATATAAGATTTATGTGGGGTTTTTTTTTTCAAATACTGTGTTAAATGTGTATTAAAAAATATAAATCCACAAATCAACCAACCAACCAACAAACCAATCAAAAACCAATCAACCAGCCAGCCAGCCACCCAATCAACCAACCGGTTCATTTTCTTGTTTGGTGTCTTTCCCCATGGAGTTAGTCTTGCATGTGACCAGTGAGTGTGGCCATTTGAACCTGTCACCTTAGCTAGGATAGGCACCCCTACAGGGTCCTGCTCCTTAATTGGATTTATTCCTGTTCATTAAAAATAAACAAAACAACAACAAAAAAAAATTGTATATCTATTGTATTCTAATGTGAAATATCTAATATATTCTGCAAAGGAACTATGCAAAAAAAAATTCTGATTACAAGTTAATTTTTTGGCAACAACTGGGACAAGATTAGGGGGGGAAACGACAGAGTTCCTATAGTGAACACCAGATGGCAATAGAGGACTTTCAAAGAAGCTGAGAAAATGCAAATTCACGCAAAAGCACAAATTATAAAGCCTGAAAAGTTTGTCAAATAGCTGACCAAATTTTACTTGCCTGTTCCTTTTAGTAGGCATAATATCTCTCTAAGAACTCTATGTTACAAATTGTTATATTCATTCATAGCAGTGCTGTGAGCACTACATGATCCTCAAGCTACAAATCTGTCATTTTAAAGTGGGGGAAAATCAAAGCAGCATGAAGTACAGAAAAGCTCATTGTGTATAATTGGGCTGCTAGCCAGTGTATTCAGAAAGAAAAAGCCCATAAGAATCACACGTATGATTAGTACTGACTCATGGCCTCAGTGTTTCTGAGAACCAGAGAAAGAGTGAGAGGAGGGAATGAATGGACCTGAAAAAAAAGTGAAAGGCATTGTCGGAGGAGGGAAATGGATGACTAAGCAGGGGAGAGCTCAAGAAAAGGAAATAGATTAGTCAACCTTGCTGAGAGAAGGCAGTTGAGAAAATCGAATGAAAGACGAACACATTTTACAAGTACACCAAGGTCTAATGTGTGTGTTTGTATTTTTTTTTCATAAGTTTGCAAATATACTCAAACAGTTGTATCTGAAATTTTCTCATCCTTTGAATGGATCTTCTACCCATTTACCAGCTACATGATATTATTCATTTGAAATGGCTTCCTGTTTAATTTTGCTACTTTTTAAATATAATATTTTTAGCCTATGACAGCCTTAGACATGCCCCATGCATTACTTACTCCAACATTGATATGTAAACGCCGCATTTCCATTCAAACCATGTTGGGATATGTTTGGCTGTCGGCTCACTAATTCAGTGGCATGCAATGTTTTTGTTTAGGAAAAAATAAGAAACAGAACATTTATTTTTTGATGCCCTTTGGTGGTTTTGGCTGTGAAAAAGTGAAATCCGACAAAAAAAAAATCCTGTTTGTGAGAGTATAAAGAGGATGAAGCACTCAGGAGGTGGAAAATGCAGGTTGTCACCTACAATCACAATGAATCTTCAGCTTCTGTCATGTGGATACTGAAATTCAGAATCCTTTTATGAAGACTGAGCAGGATCAAGCTATTTTACAGCTTGTCACCATCAAAAAAAAGTCCAATGGTGATATCTGAAATTTAAAAATGACCAGCAAAAAGAGAGGAATGTCAGCAGTACCACTTGCTGACTAACATATCCAGCAAATATTTTGGTTAGCAAGCAGTATGCCTTTTGCAGCATACTGGGTTAGGTAAATGGTGTTTTACAAACCTATTAAATACTAACTGCCCAAATATATGTTTCATTGTACATCGGAAGTACTCTCACTGTTTTCTGGAAGCTGTTTCAAAAACAAAATTGGCTAAAACCATTTACAATTAATAAGTATATCTTAACATACAGTTAATAAGGAAAACACATTCTTTACAACAAGTAATCAAAAATGGATTTATAGAGTTCTGGAAACAAACTTCATGTTTTGTCAGCTATAATGCTATTATCTACAATTAATGAAAATGCTAATGCTATATTTTAGGGCAGCTATGACAAGCAAAATGCAGCTTTTAAGCTTTTTTAATTCTATATGATCAAAATGATATTTATTTTATACTTGTAATATTGATTTAAGCAATCAATCTCAATTGAAATTAAGTATTAAATACTAAATAATAGTTACATTGTACATAGTTGTACATAGAGAGACTTAAAATAAAGTCAAACTTGAAATTATTTAGAAAAATACATATTATAAAAATTCAAAAATATATATTTTTTGCTTCACCACAATTAATCATATTTTTCTAACATCATGGTGTGTTTTTCAGACTGCCTTTTTAGCAGCACAGTGAAATTTGATTGATGCCTAATAGCAGCTGTCAAATCACCCACCTATAGTTCAGACTGTGGGAGAACACTATTAATAATCACCATAGTGGATTTCTCAATCAAACATGTTATTCCTCCTTCCTGTCAATAAAGGGGTATGCATGAGAGGACTAGAGATTTATGCAATAACATTTCACTCATTCTTGTATAACTTGTAGCCATTAACTTGCACATCTCCTTTCTTACTTTAGGAAGTCAATGACAACATTCTCTAACATTCACCACCTTCTTTACACATCAGCAGAATAACTTTCTGAAGGTATTGTTGTGTATGGTTTCTATTTACATTAAATTATATATGCCAAGAGAAGGTCAATGAAAGTGAAAGCTAGTTTCAATCCTGAACCTTCTTAAGATAAAGCAAACCATGACAACACACGCTTCAATTAATTTAAGCTAGAATCCAATATTCACAAAAACTGACAACAACACATATAAACGGCATCAATTACAGTAAACAGAATATCAACAAATCTGATTCAGAGATAAAAGACCAGAGCCACACATACACTGACCAATGAAATGTATTTAACCACAAGTATTCACAGGGAACAAGCTATATACAAATATTGTTCTCCAAACAGTTTATGCAGCAGGAGACATCAATTGATTAAAATTCAAACTAATAAGGCTATAAAAAAATACAATTCATGAAAGTTTAGTTCAGCTGCTTAATATTCTGCACCAGACACCACTTTTATTTTGATGACAGACATTAATATAAGGCATAAAACGTTGCTAAGCCCTTTTGCTACATCAGCACTGTCCATCTCTGGGAGTGTCCACTTACAAAAACATTTTCCTCTAATTTATCATTTAAGATGGCAATATTGGTTAAGAGAGATTAGCACACAATATTAGTGTACAGAAAGCCATTAGTCATCATTGCCAACTGTTTCTTTACAGTAGGTGTCTATTTCAACTACTACTAGTCACCAGTAGGTACACTAGCTCTTGATCATTCAATTGTAACACAGACAGCAGAACTTACAACCAGTTGAGGTGCTATCATATTTATGGTAAAAATTCATTCATTGTGTCCCGTTTCTTTTTCTTTTAACAGTTTACAAACTTAACTACAACCTATTACAAAATTATTTGATGATACCTACATCCATTTAATTAAACTCACTGCCTTTACAATACTAAAGCTGTCAGCAGGTGGAGAAGACACCTATTGGTATGTTTGAATTGTTACATAACAAACTTTTCATGCAGTCATGACTAGTACTATGAACACATCTGAAGTATGGGGTCTGCAAGGTTGTCTTGTGTTTGTAAAGCGGTTGACACTTTAACAGATTTATTTAAGTTTTTTTGGTGAGTAAATTGGCCAGTACAATGAAAGTAAGAGTGAATAGCTCTCCTTGATACGTTTGCGGGTCAGACTCAGACCTTAAAGCTTTGTTTACTTTGGATCAGGCAGGCATGGTTGTGTGATTTGCAGTGAAAATGACATTTGAAAAAGCATTCATGACATGAGATGTGGAGCGTTATAATGCTTATGGGTTTGCCGTGCATCACTTTTGTTTATAATGTTTTGAAATAAATTGATACTCACACACATCAGTAGGCTTTAGGGGACTAAACAACTCACTCACTCACTCACGTCACTCCCTCACGTCATTTAAACACTCAAGTCACTCCCACACTCAGATGACTCACTCAGTCACTCATTCACGTAACTCACTCACTCACTGACTCACTCATATCATTCACTCACGTAACTCACTCATGTCACTCACTCATGCCACTCAATCACATGACTCACTCACTCACTCATGTCACTCACTCATTAAATCAGTCACTCGCTCATGTCACTCACTCAGCCCCTCGCTCGTTCAGACACTCACGCACTTACTCACATACTCACTCACCTCATTCACCTCAATCATAAAACAACTACAGAAGAAAGGCATAAAAAGCATATTCCCATGAGATGCATACCAGTGTAAGAGTGATCGCAGCAGGCAGGGACGGCGAGATGAGAGAGAGAGAGAGAGAGAGTGAGAGAGAGAGAGAGAGAGAAAGATAAAGAGAGAGAGATAGCACCACGACACATGGCCACGATGTGTGGGTCTATGTAATGGTGGTGAAGACTTGACATCATGTTTGGAGCAGGCCGACAGGCAGAAGAGAGGGAAAAAGAGAAGAGATACCTACCCTGACCTGCCGCTATCTAGCTACCGACCTGAGGACTTTCCGTCTCTGGTGGAGGCTCACTCTCACCTGGAGACTGTTGTGAGTCTCCAGCCTAGAGGAGAATAAAGAGGGTAAAGGAAACAGAAGAAATAAAGAGAAAGTAGAAGAATATGTAAGTCACTGGAAGCAAATATTTTAAAATGCAGAAGGAAAAAGAAGTATAAATAACAAAGAGGGTCAGTAATTTTTGTTGATAGCAATGCAACAACAAGGTGATGCTACTGAATAAAAAGATTATTTTGCAGGTATAAAACAAATCAGAGTAATTATTGCTGGGTAGCAGACACAAAGTCTTCGGATACAATTTTCACTGGATTAGTCAGCTTTTTATCCTCACCCTGTACTGTACTACTAAAAGAACATTTTAACTATTCAAAATATGTGTTTCACGTACATGTTAATACATGCATGCAATTTTTTTCAATCAGGTTCAAGAAGTCAACATTGATGCAGAATTCTAAATTACATTTTAATTTGAAATTTTAAAGCAATCAAATTGTAAATGTTACAAAAAATAAATGTATTATAACATAAAAATGCTACACACATTTGCATCAATATTAAAAAGAACAAATAATCAACCATCAAGCATTCATCAACCCACCCCCACAATGATGTTTTCAAAAGTTCCCTCACACTTGAGCCCATTACTCAAGTACTCTGTTAAAAAGCCCTCTGTATTGTGTTCCTGCATGAAAGGCTTTGAACTAAAGCTTTTTGGATTTTGATGAATATTTTTTCTGGAGTGTGAGAGAGTGATTGTGAAACTCATTGGCATTTCAGACAAAGTGTACACCCCCTCCAACCACAAGGGCTAATTAAACTTTTTGTTTGTCTGAAATATAAAAGAAAGGAAAAAGACCACTAGTCAGGTTTCCATGGCATTTCTGATGAGTCATAAAGTATCTAATAGAAATCAGGGAAGTGAGTGAGAAAGAGGAGGACATGATGAGATGAGGTTCTACTGAGATCAAGCATCATTTATTATTGCCAGTTATTTTTTTTTTACTCTTGTTTCAGTATGCATACAAAAGCATTGTGGAAGTTGGTGAAGTGACTTTGTGTCTTATATTTTTAAGATTGAAACTAGTGTACATTCTCAGTCAGATCAAATTATTTTTTCTGCTTTTTTCTTTCATTACGCCACTTTATGCCATGGTCTGTCTGAATAATACATTTTGATTGCCTGGCAGGTATTGATAAATGATAAATAACTGCACAGGTAGTCCAGTTAGTTTTGTTTTAGTCTGTATAAATCTTTGCGATACATTGGTAACTATAATAACAAAGATTAGCACATCACTCAATACGAGTGCTAGACCACAGTTCACAATTGCTCAACTTGCATCTAAATTATACGGTCATATTTTTTACACCAACCATCATTTGTGGAGCTCTGCTGAACTAAATTAAAGATATATTTGATTGAGCATATGTCGTTTTGTTCTGTCCACTTTTCATATTTAATTCCACATTTACGAGTTAATATTACATATAGCTGCCTATTGTTCCAGGTAGTTTTGGCAGGTAAGGAAGAGCGATTAGCATTAGCATATCCCTTACTTGCACTTATACACCTCAGCAACCAAGGGTAACCAGGGCTTTTAACATGAATAAAAGTAGGTCAACCAAAAAAGTTACAATTCAGAGGAGAAAAATCCATTTGAACACTAGTTTGGCAAAGCATTGCATTCAAACAACTTAATGAAACCCCCAAATAGGAAAACGGTTTGTTTACTGTATAGGGCACCTGTGTCAAACTGAATCCCCCAACACCCTTAAGATATTCACTGCAACTTCAAATCAACACTTGATCATCCCAATTAATACTTGATTGAACGTTAAGGTTCTATCTTGTGAATTGCAGCTAAAAACAAACCATTGGAGGGTGTCGATCTCATTCATAATAGACTGCTGCAATGTTAGTAGTTGCTGTACACTTTTTTTCAACACTTGGTAGATTTTCTGTATTCTTTTTGTAATAAATCTGAAAGTGTTTCTTAAAGATATTGTTTCCAGCTCTTGAATAGCTTTTATTCCACAATCACACACAGCTCTGTGAGTGTACCTTCTCTGACTGTAAATGAACTCAACGTTGGTGATAAGACATCATAGTGCTCTATTGATCATGTGAAGTCTTGTCTCTTTACAGTATGTTGGCGCCCCAGGCACGGGTGACATGAAAGATTATTATTTTCCACCATTGTTATCCATTTTCCACCATTGTTAACCATACTGAATATTGATTCAGTATGGTTAAAAAAGGGCTGAAGAACAAAACTCTGAAAATGCTTAACAATTTGAGAATTGGTTTAAAAAAGTTTTAGCATTACTTACAGCATCCTCCTCGCCACTTCGACTTGGACTGCCCTCAGCCTCACCAAAAGAGTCATCAGTTGGAGGGTCACTGGCATGGGATGAGGACTTTGATGGAGAACTCTGCCGAGGGGCTGGGGTGGGTGCTGTTGAGGACAAAGAAAATTATCATCATTAGAAATAGGTCAAGCTTAGAAAACATCTGATGCTCTAGTGTCCTGATGCAGTGTTGTTGTTCATTGTAGATTCAAAGGGACTTCCCATCCCACCAAAAAATACAGCTGTGCTACAAAAGTGAACTTTGGAGTTACTTTTCTTTTGGAATCTTTTGTATATAATAGCTCAAACTAATACATTAAAACAGTTTAAACTTGAAAGAGTGCAAACATATGAAACAAACAAATGACAAACAAATCAACTCCCACTCCCAATATATATTTGATATATTCAACAACTTGAAAATGTTAATTTTTGATAATTTGCTGGTGTTTTTGCTGTTGTTGAATAAATAATGTTGGCTGATCAATGTGACTAAACCAGATTTCCGGATGAGTATTCTGTGCTAAGGAAAGTATCTTTTTGACACCTAATAAATGAGAACGTGTCTCGCCTAGAGCTGCTAGTGTGCAGGTATGTGACAGTGTGGCAATCCGGTGCAGCAATAATTAGCATAACAGGAGCGGGAGGATCCAAAAACAAGCTCGGCGCACAATGTTGGGCTCCCCAGAGAACAGTGATAATTACACAGCTCGCCAGAAGCACAGCTGGTCCTGCGACTGACTCTACTTCCCCACCGCACTACTAATTGTCATTTTCACGCTGACTAAAGACTATGCCTTCCGGGTAACATCATCAAAGCCCACCCTTCAACCTCTGATTGAAAAAGGATGTGTTGATGAAAGACGAGAGGATGTATGCGTTTCAATTGCTGTTGTAGGAAACATATAAATCCTATCTAGTCTTGTAAGCTTTCTTAAAGGGGACATGAAAGGAGTATAACACTTTTACAGGAGATTGAACAGAAACGTGTGTGTTTAATCGGCATCCGTCCAGAAATGCATTGTTTATCTCTTTTTTTGATATTGCCTAAAAATGAGCTGTTCTCAAGCTGCTGTGTTTGTGGTGTCACAAAACAAATACAACTTAGGAATTTGTATTAAAATACGGAATCACTTGCTCCTTTCAGGGTGTTGTTTTACAAAATATCTTAAAAACTAACCTTAACAGAAACAAATAAAAATACAGTGTAGCCACTAACAACAACCTGGCAAGACATTAATACACATGTGGTGAATAAGCATACTTTTTTTAAGTCAAACGGAAGTGTTCTGAAAACAAATTGGTCCAATAAATGTGTAGTAAATAGATAACCTTGCTCTAAAGCATCTGTTTGGTCTAAAGCATGTGTGACCCGCTACATAACTTTGCATTCCATTGACCCAGAAACTGAAATCTGAGTCCTAATCTTTAGCAATGAATTATGAAAACATTATACAATACTTTGTTGAGTTTATAAAAAGTGAACATCTAGCAAGAGCTTCATCAATTTCCACATCAATTTTTCTCTTTCTCCATTGTGTCAATGAACGGACATATATGTTTATCATTGAACATATATGTATTGTGTGTCATTAAAACTAGTGTTATTTTTTTGATTCCAAGATCACCAGAGGTGAACTCTAATAAAAAGTCAGCCGGGAAGGGTATACATTTTTGCTTTGACCAGATACTCCTTGGCCATTCATGCAGGAGAAGCATATTTACAACCTCCAGGGCTTAGGGGGAGCAGAAATCATTAATGATCCAAGCGCAATAATTAAGCAAGAAGTCTAACACAGTCATGAATTTTCAATGCCATGTCCCGAGATGGAGAGTAAAGGAAAAATGTAGTTTTGAAAGGATCATTATGATTATCATTAATGAACAGAGATCTTTGAGTCTACCAAAACGTAAATGATCAACTCAATTTGCCAAAGTTAAGCTATGTGTATTTTATACATAAAAATTCTCAATGTTACCCTACAAGAGAAAAACAAAGACATTACATATCTACATAGCTTTTAATTGGGATTGCACAATGACATGGCCTAAATAATGTTTCAAAGGGGACAAAAATTGATAAACAACAAGATCTGTTTCTAAATAACAAGAATACTTCCTCTATGTGTGTAAAAAAGAAGCAAGTATATGTGTTCATGAATAAAACAAATAGACAAAAAGCTTGAAATGCTTTGTCACTCAGCAATGAAAAACATTGTTGACATTTGAAATCACCAAAACAACAATTCTCCTAGACAAGGGGTTGGAAAACTGTTAGAAGATCACAGCCCCGGCTAGTTTGTGTTCCAAATCTTTTTTAAGAGCCGCAAGAGTAGCTTCAAAGAAGAGGTAAATTAGTAGAATCGGGTGTGTTGCATGAAGGTTGAAGCTAAGTTGTGCTGCGGACCTCTGTCCTAGACCAATGGGGCATTTTTCTGATTTAAATTTTCATCTCACCTCCTGCCGATTGGCTAAAAGTTTGTTCTGGTTCTGAAAGAGCTCAACCAAGTCAATGTTTAAAAAAAATGCAAGCAAACTCAAGAAAAAAGTCATCTTCTCGTTATATATGAATACATGGCTCTCCTTATGGAGTTTAAATATCCTGTATCCTATCGTACTTTCAGCGCAATACCTGTAGTATCCTGTGAACAGGCAAAAATCGTGAGCTTACTCAAGGGAAATTCCAGTAAAGGGAGGGATATTGGTAAATTTCACTGTCTTTAAAATGCATTTGTGTCTTTATATTTTCATACAGTGGCAGGGGAAAGCTGGAGATGATCTGCATCACCTTTTTTGGAGCTGACACCACAATCTGGATATTGTGAAATTCACCGGCAAGCTGTCAGTGATCAGCCATTCCCTTTAAGAGGTGCTGGGAGGGTAGCACTCCTTAAGGATGCTGCTCACTGTTTCAGACTGGCAAAGCAGAGTGTGCTTGAGGGTGAAGGTTTACCACCACAATGGAAGCAGATCCCCTTGAATGGTCAAATCTTTCCTTCAACTTCCCAGGGTCATCGGCTGGAAGATATGTGGGACCCGGAGAGGAAACTCTGAGTTTTATCTCTTTTCCTTGGCCCTAACCATTACTCCTTAACATTTTTGGCATTACATTCCCCCTCCCCTACACTTTTGTGGGCTTTATTGAACATATTTCCCTGTTCACCAGTATTATACTTTATGTTAATACATTTTTGGATTAAAAAAAAAAATTCACTCCAGTGTTCTTTTGATCCATGAATACTTACGATGCACTCATCCATTTCTATACATTTAAGACAATCCCTTACAAATAATGAAAACTCCGATCTATCAACTATTTGGGTAATTTCATGCATTTTAAATGCACTAAATGTTTCTCAACCATACTACTTACGTGAGTTGGTTGATGGTGTGGTGGAGGTGACGGGTGTGAGATTCATCTGCGAGATATCAAAGTCATCACAGTCATCGGTGTCTTGTGCCATTCCAACTCTGCTGAAATAGCTAGAGAAAGCGTCTGTGGTACAGGAGAGATTCGGCTGCTCACTCTTCCTGGCTGGCATGCTTGGTGGCTTTGCCATTTGGAAGTCCTTAAACATCTCCTTGTTCATCTTTGCCTGTCGCTGCAACGTATGCTCGCCATGCTGCGGACTGGACGCTGTGGAAGCCGAGGTTCCTGCCACGGCTCCACCAATGGCCACTGACGGTGTCTCACAGGATGTGGGCACTGCCATGGGAGCCAGTGTCTGAAACATGGCAGCGGGAAGTGGTCCTACTGTCTGAGCTGGCATGAAAGCGGCAGGAGAAAAGTGAGCCCCTGCCATAGCAGCCCACTGCTGCTGGGTGGCAGGAAAGATGTTGGCTTGGCCCCAGATTAAAGGCTGAGTGCCTGGTAAGACTTGTGCCACTTGCACAGGTGACTGGACACCGAACGCTATTGGAGCTTGTGCAGCAAATTGCTGCTGCGCCCAACCAGGTGGCACGGCTCCCATCGTTACGTAACCTTAAAAAAATGAAAGTTAAAAAGACAAATTACTGAATGTTTCTTACTTTTAGACAAAATCTCTCAAAGCAAACTATTTGATATTCTACAAATGCTCCATGTGTTAAGAGGTTGCTTTGCTTATGCTTTTTTGTTTTATGTTTTCATTATTATTATTTTTATAATTTTTCTACACATTTCTACCTCTATGTCTGTTGACTGCTTACATTATTTCCACTGAGCTGCAAATGGACAATATATTTTTTCTTTTCTTTTATGCACAACTGTAGTGTACTGATTGGGGCAACAGTTCACGAGTTCTCTCTTGCTCATAATTGCCTAGTATCGCAAGCGTGGTTGGCAAGAAAAGGAGAAGCGTACTAGGCGAGCTGTCCGATTGACCATTGAGCAACTTGTGCCTGGAGAATACCCCTCACTATTACTGCAGTTTAAATGAGGAGTAGACTGTCTAACGCAAAGTAAGAAGAGGTAAAATGTGCATTGTGAGTGGCAAAGGGGTGAATGGAGGAATAGCTTGAGCGATGTAGATGTTAGCTCTTTGGTCGTGTCTTGTATACTGGAGATGATGTGTAGGTGGGACCATATAATTAGTCAATTATCAGCCATTCTCCTCTCAAACTTATGTTAATCAGATATGTTAATCAACCTTATTTGTTTTTCTCTTTGACTTTTTTCTAACATGTTGTACAAAAATTTTTTTGTTGTACAAACTCCTAATGCAGTTTAATTGTAATTGTGTTGTTATTTTAATTCATGTTGTTTTATGTAGCACCTTGGTCCTGGGGAAACATTGCTTTGTTTCACTGTGTGCTGCGCTGTATATGGTTGAAATTAAAATAACTTACTTGGCTTGACTTGACTTGATTATGTTATTCGACACTTTTGTTTTTAACTGTAAAGACTCTCTATGCGCTAGAAATAAATGATAAATGTTAAACTATGAACATCACTGTCTTCTTGTGACCTTTAGTTTTTGGCATTCAGTGAAACACTTTCTGTATGAATTCATAAATCTGCTGATTACTGGAGTAAGATGACCTAGATTTCCATAATGAAAAGAGGTCTTTATGGCTCAGATGAACTATTGTAATTACTGCTTGCACAAGGCTGAAGCTTAATGAATAGCAACGCCCTTTAAAAGAAGCTATTACATCAGTCTTACATATTTCACATTCAGACTTATTTCATTACATATCTAGCTCTTTCTTTCATGTCAGTAACACAGATATTTAAAAAGAAAAATCCAAGCTCTGATCATATCTCAGCATTTGTAATAATCCAGAGGGGAAAGAGAAACACTGCACAAAATGACAAGAAATGGAATACAAAATGACAAAGAAGTTGGGAGCAGTCATGGCTTCTCTGTGCTGGGATTTTTAACAAATGAAAGGATTTGTATTTATATTCCTAAGATTGTATTCATATTACTAGGATTTGACTTTTACGAGCAGGACATCCCCTGTATTGAACAAGTCTCTACATTACCTGAATTTTTTTTAATTGATCAGATTTTGTTTAAACTCAATTGTTATATGATGTATACCTATATTTTTCCATATTCTTGGACATATATGTTAAAATGTTCATCAATCAACACTCCAAATTTGTAGATCTTCCTTTTATTTTGCAAAAAAAAAACATATGAAGCACATATTAAATTAAATGCCCTCTTTACAAAAAAAAAATTTAAAAACACAAAACTAACCAAGTTTTATGGAACTAATGTTTTTTATATTTCTACATTATGGATGAATACATACTTTTAAATTGTCCAGATATAAGTATAATTACTTCTTAAAATATGTGTTCTTATGTAGGCTTATGTTAAGATTTACATTGTTGAAACTACTTTTTTGCTATGTATACAATTATTTTCCAGCACACATTTATTTATTCACTGGAAAAGGGTTAGGGTGACAATGTTTTCAGACATGACTTTTAATTTTGAGTAGAAATGATCATAAAAACAGTTCAACTTAAAAAAGAGAAACACAAAACACTTGGGATTACTGCAGAACAAAAGTATATGTTAAAATGGCATAAAACCTAAACATGCGAACTGCATTTCCTATTCAACGCAGGTGTAATGGTTAGTAATGAAAAGACTTTATACAACACCACAACAACTCAGCCACCTTTTTTAACACGAGCAGGCAGATACAATTTAAGTCTGTCCCTGTTTTTCTGGTTATAAGTTCTGGTGTAAACAACATCTGAGCAGAGTTCTTCTCTTACCTGAGGGTACAGATGCAGGGTTGAAGGGGGTGAAAAGTTCAGAAGGGGGCTGGTGACCCAGTGATCGGTCCAGAGTGTTAGCTGGAGATGCTGGGGTCTGTGGAAATCACAAATAAAAACTAGCTAAATAGAATATAATGTCTGTTAATTAATATGCTTACATTCAGGCACCAATACAATTCTTTGCAATAAAATTAGGTTTTCTCAATTCCTGTGCTTGGCTATAACAATAATAACTCATTTCAGTCACCCGCTGCCTAATCCGGGAAAGTAAATTACCTACCAAATATATGTAATATTATATATAATGTATCTACCAAAATAAAGCAATACTCATTTGAATATCCTTTTAATAAAAATACCAATTACATGCCAATAACAACAAAGGTTATACATACATGGTCACCAAAATATATATTTTTTACTTTATTTCATTTTTCATACTTGAAGTAGTATAATAGTATCCACTTTTAATACTAGTTAATCATCAGATAAAGTAATAAATGCAATACAATATAATTTATAATATGATACATAACAATATATATACAGCTTAATGAGAAAATGACATTTGAAATGTGTTGTATAATATGGGACATATTACAAGAAAATGCTAATATGGGACAGTGGTGGGAAATAAGAATAAAATACAGTAGTTTACCAGCCAAAACAGGATTATTGGCAGGTATGGATAAACTATAAGAAATTGAACATTAACTTAAATAGATGCTTGCTATTGTTTGACTTAAGGAAGATTAAGTATGGGTTTTTGTTGTTGTTTCTGTCACTGTACAGTGATTATGCTATTTCGTATGTTTCTTTTTTTTAAATGATTTGTAAAATGTATTCAGTAATTAAATCAATCAATATAAAAATACACCCTTTCCAGAATAATAGTCTGTGTATGTATAACAGTGCTATGCAGTGTAGACAGTTTACATGTTTTAATTCTGAGTCACTCACCGAAGGCGAAGTGATATCTGGAGGTGTAGACATGTCTCCAAAAAGTTCTAACTGGTGGATATTCTGCAGATAAAAGAGAAATGTGTAATGAAAAATAAAACCACGTGTTTCACTTCAAAGTTCACATCAGAACAGACTCTCCCCAAAATAACAAAACCTACCTTGAGACAAACAGAGGGTTCGATACATGGGCTGATTTATGTAAATGAAAGTGGATTAAATAATATTTTATCACATGATTTATGACTGATGATGGTGAAAATGTGTAATTGCTTTATATGATTAAATATTCCTAATATTGTAACTAGGAATACAGCGTGGGATCTTCATCTATCTGTAAAACTAAAAGTAGCTCATTACTGTGTCAATTCTCGTATCTCCATTTTGCTCAACACTGATTCTTTGCACTGGTCTTCAGAGAGCGAGTCTTTTCTCCTTGGGTTTTAGGGAGAATGTTGGCTCATGTTTTTATCCATGAAGCATTCTTTTCAGTTCAGTACAAGACAACGGATTACCGTAAAATCAAACCGAGAGCTAATTTCTGGGGAAGATAGCGAGCGGATTTCTTTGGGATATATCTTGCATTAGGGGTAACACGGTTAAGCCATTCCCACAAGGAATTTAGGTTTTCAATGATCCCAAAAAGCCTCCACATCCCTCCCCCACACATTTAATCAGAAGATTATTGCAACAATTTGAAATCTTTTCATATTTTATGTTGTCACACAGAGGGACACACGATGGCATACTAATTAGCACTGCAGCCTTCTCAGCTAGAATCTTCCAGGCTTGAGACCAACTTAAGATTTTCTTAACTCGGGTCTGAGTTTTATCTCTCAAGACTCCACATTGTCTATAGTATTGAATCAATAAGAGTGAATCAAGATTATAAATTAGTATTAGTATCTTAATTTAAGCTAGATATTCTTTTGATGTATTTGCTTCAAACAAGTGCAAGAAAAAATAAGAAAATTCTCCAGCCACCACCCCCAATTCTATTCATTTTAGCACATCGCTTGTCCTTATGTAACCCCTTGAGTCACTAGAGAGCTTTTTAAAGTGACTAATGCAGGACAGAAAAGCTTTTTCACAGGAATTCCAAAAAGCATTGGACCCATTTGCTTCAGGGCAGACGGCAGGATTTCTTTGCTGCTATTTAACACTTGCTATCTCACAGACATCAAAAAACAACCCTTTTATCAATGATTTATTGATCGTTTTTGACTCTACCTTGGCATTTACTGTCTCCACTTACAGGTCCCTAATATTCTAAAGAAACTAAAATCCGGACACAATAGCATGACTACATGCATGACCTTTGAATTCGGTGAAAAATCTAGCAGACATGGTCACACAGGGAGAAGGCCATGGGGACATTTCTTTCTCCCTTTCATTTATGAACCACATGGTTGGCATGGGAACAAAAAAAATCCAACCTATTCAGGTAGGTCACTCTGGGGTTATCCATAAGAGCTCTGTCATTTGACTATGAAAAAGAAAGGTCAGGTATGAGTAAGTAGATGGCTTCCAGGAGGCAGCTTGAAAAGGCAAAAACACGAGACAGGGGATTTAGTTGGCCTATAAACTGTTCATGTTGGCCAGTGTGACATTTACTTGCCTGCAAAGGGACTGTACTAAAGTCTGGAGTAGGCTATAGTGCATTACTTATTGCTAGATTAAATTTAGGGGAGGGTTTGAGGTCATTAGCAATCAAACCAAGAGCTTGGAAGATCATTCATGGAGACACTGAGTGATTATTTGGAAGGCCTGTCTTGGTCCATCTTACCTGGGAGACAAGCAACAGGTCAGTTTCTAGATCCAACAGATTGATCTGATCGTTTCGTAACGTCTGCAATGATAAAATGGTGTTAATGGAAGATGAGGTGGAGCACACTGCAAAAGAGTGAGATTTGAATTAGCTGAGTGAAATGAAATGGATGGTACATGGAAAACTGGTTTATTATCTCTGTGAGTGCTTGCTTTTTCAATTCAACAAGATATTAGGAAAACCTCAAAATTATGTATTGAAATCTAAAATATTCTAACATGTTGCATTTTATATTGATTATCTACCAATACTGGGATCCAGTTGAGTTAATATTTTTCAATATCAACATTATTGTGTTAACATTATTAGCATGTATTGTATAACAATACATGGTAATAAAAATGTATAACAAGATGTATTTTTTGTGATTTTAAATAGTTTAATAATCATTTATTAGTATGTTCCAAAGGATCTCACGAATCACTTACAACTAATAACTAACTGGTTTTTAAATAGGGAAAATTTTAATTTATAAATGATTAACTTATCTTCAATAAAGCATTAAATGAATGTTATAAAAATATATATAGGTGCTTATGAACCAAATATAAATACTTTAAAGCTATACTCATAAACTGCTTATAAATGTGTAATAACATATAAACAATAGTTCATAAATTACTTGTTAACTATTTATTCATGCTTAATAAATCATTAGTAGTGTGTAGTTATTATAAGTTGCTACCAAATATTCTGATTCTTTGTAATGTTATTAATACTATGTGATGTTTTTGTAGTTATTTACAAATGTTGACTATATATAAAGATTAACGTGGAAATTATAAGGTTATATCTGATTGATCAGCAGATCAATGCGGGCCAATCAACTCACACTTCTTTGCCATGTTCACGAATGTGCTGATACGGAGAATAGACAGATAGAGACTTAACAAATTATTATTTGAGATATTTATATTTGTTAATTAGCAATACAACTTATGTTTAATAACAAATTGTCTGAATATGATTTTTGTTTTTTGTTGAAAGTACTTATTTGATTAATAACTTGAAGATAGAACTTCACAATTCCAAGCAGAAAATGTCCTCTCTGCATTTGAGCGGTCCCAAACTTCATAATTGACAAAATTGCAAGAGCAATCTACATTTAGAATATATTTAGAGTGTCTATTCTTTTCATTTGAAGCTCAATAAAAAAATAATTTAAAAAAACCTGTGAATGCAGATATATATTTATTATTCCAAAGAGACAATCTTAGTTTTTCCTGTATATAGAAAGTTAATTGTTAATAATAATAATAATAATCTCTTTGCGCAGCACATACAGTGATGGAATTCTATTGTTTTAAAGCATCATAAAAGTAAAAGAAAGAAGACTAAGTGTTTATTCCTAGTGGAACGCAAATAGAATTGTCAGACTGACTAAACATTAAAATATCTGATGTAAATTAAACTGAGCAGTACAATATGTTTGTGCTGTATGAATGAGATTTTTGCTTTAAGTGCCAAGACATGATTGTAGGCAATGATTGAGGGCAAGATAAAAGAGCTTTAAAAAGTAATGTGCTCAAATCAAATTGAAAAAACACAAAATGCTCTAACTCAAGATTGTTCGGCAAACACATTTAAGTGAAGGATCTTACAACATACTAGAGGATGAGAAAAAAAGAGATCGGAGAGGCAGCAGATGCACCTTCTGGAAACATGCTTCTACACGGAAACATATTTTTACTATGTATTCCCAATTTTTATAGAAACAATTATTGATAATTATTCATGTCACATTTTTTGTGAATTTAGTTTCATTTTTATTTGTGTTTATTTTAAAGAGTCCAAACAAACTTCCACAAAAAATGTGTTTGTTCCTCTATGGCAAAACATTGATTTGTTTGAGGTTAACAACTTGTTTAAAAACAGAATTAACAATCAAAACAAGATCCCAAAATGTTGGCTAAATGGATTAACAGATTCCTAACAAGCAGCGAATGTAGATACATTTAATGTAAGTTTTTGGTGTGCTTTAACTTCTTTAATTTTTCAACTGTATACTTTCACTTTTTATTTGAGGTAAGTACTTCTCTACATTTAAAATGGATCCTAATTACTTATTTACTTATTAGAGTAAATATATTGTCAGAGTGTCTCCTACTTTTATTTTCAAGTTAATTTAATGGCCCTTTTGAATTGTGCCGCATTCCTTTCGTCAACCTTTTCTACATAGTTTAGGTATGTAGGTATATATGTGTAGGTATGGGCTTTTAGGTATGGGCTTTTTTTGGCTTCTCTAATAAAGCGATCTTTGTTTGTTTGGATGTGGGATTCAACCTAGAATTATGACTAATTACTTATTAAACAAGTGTAACCTGGAAACTATGGTTATTGGTTCAGAAAGCAAGCATATTCCATACATATTCCATATACCTCAAAATTGAAAAGTGTTCTTGCTATAAGGGCCGGTAGCAATCCACCAATTGACAAATTTTACTCTTGCCTTATACATTTCAAATTCATGAAAAAGCACAAAAAAGGTTTAAAAAGCCCAAGTTGTCATGTTTAGAGAGTATCTGTTGATCTGAGTTGTTTTGATTTTGAAGGTCACTGAGCTGGAACTGTCCTTACACAGTGCGGACAGCAGCTGAATTAAACTGCTGCAATTTTACCAGCCATCAAATCAATCTCTTTACACACCCTTGGGGACCAGGGTTGAGGGTAATAGGAAAAGATGACAGCTGGGGCCCTACAGTGATGAAGTGTGTCAGTCTAAGCAGCCCCAAATATTCCTGACACCTTATTACTGATGGGTATCACCTGAGCGGATAACTAGCCTCTTATCTGGTATTACAACAAGCTAGCAGCTTCTCCTGAGAAAGCATGACACATGTGAAATATTGTCGTCTCATAACAAAAACGTACTGTATTTACAATAAATGGCTTCCATGGCAACTGCTAGAATGGTACAGAAGAAATATATTAGTGTTATTGCAAACGTGTGAGTCTCTTGTTTGTTTTGCCACAATTCATCAGTCAAGATTTCTCTTCTCGTTATCACACCAAATGACTATCAATTAAGCATCCCCTTGGAGATCATAATTATCTTCCAAGAGTCCCATGTGCTTTTAGTGCTGCCCATTTCATTACGGCTGGAGTGTTAATGTCCTTCGCTCTGACTGATTATGTAGCCAAAGGCAGGAAACCCAGCGAGAAGCTCTGCTCGAATATTAAATAATACATGGAGAGGTAAAACAGAAAAATGAGCAGAAGTACAGGAGAGGTAATCACAGAAAGATTCTCGTGAATGCAATATTCCAATTGCTTATGTGTTGAGTATTAAAATACTGCACTTAATACATTCACTATAAACCAAGTTAAAAATGTAAAAAGGCAAAAATCTTTAGTAATTGTTTAGCATAAACTGTCAAATTCTACTATATTTTATACACAACTTCATTTCTATTCTGTTTAGAATTGGTGTTTATATTAAAGTGTGTGAAACAATACAAATAAGAAACCATGCAAAACAAAAAACGAGAACAAAAAGATCAGAATCAGTAAGAAGGTCAGTAAGAAAACTGTTAAAATAAGTAAATGTGTAAATCATCTCAATACAGACAAAATAATTGTATAAATTTTTCAGAATTTTTTCGTTGTTATAAATTCTCTAACTGTTGAAATAAACCTTCAGTTAAAATTGTGGATTGAGTATTTCTATGTCTTTGGGAATCTTGATAAGCTGCACAAATGAGTTTTCAGGAAAACAACTAAAACTTTACCTTAAGCCTAAAGTTTCCCTTAAAATGTTTTGGATTTTGCTTAGACCTGACTGAAATAACCTAATTATGACAATGGAAGAGCAGAAATTGAAACCTGTAGGGAAGAGAGGAATGAATGGTAGATGAAGATATGTCAGAAGCTATGTTGAGAGGAGAAATTTCAACTTCAACTGAAGCTTGAATGAAAAAAGTCTCGAAGACCCTTAATATTATAAAAGAGAGACTGTATTTGTTTACATGTGTCTAAATTGATTGTATAGTATCTAATGAAGTGGCAACTGAATAAACAGAGCAGCTATAACACAGTAGAGAGAGAGAGAGAGAGAGAGAGAGAGAGAGAGAGAGAGAGAGAGAGAGAGAGAGAGAGAGAGAGAGTGAGAGTGAGAGTGAGAGAGCAAAACAGAACTATTTTGTGTGTTATCAATTCATTACATAAAATATACTTTATCTATAAAATATACTAGAAGCGACACACACTTTTGATTGTTAATCGTAAAGTATGAACATGCATGATTGATGGCTTTGATGCAAAAGCTCACCCACAAGTTTAAGTTGCCATGTATTGAATTTGCAACACTTATTATACGGAGCAATGACAAACAAACATCAAGCAGAGCTTAGAAATCTCACAAATCACACAACTCAAGCACAGACAAAAATTACTTTACACAATTACACAGCCACAGGGGGAAAATGAGCAGCACGATTCACTGTAAAGAAGTGGAACGGTTCAACTGAAATCAGGAAGAGGAACATGCAAGATGCGCACCAGGCACCCACCCACACAAAAACAACCATTCACTCGGCTCAACTCACTGGATGTCGCTTTGGGACGTCATATACTCCCTCCTTTTGTTGGCTGGTGGGGACCTGGTGTGGACAGGAAGCCCAGCCAAATGCAGAATTAACAGGACACGAGTTACCAGGGGTTTAGTTTAAAACATCTCTAATGGTTGGGAGCAACACAAGTCATTCTCTGTACAGATCAAGCTTTAGTTTGAGTTATCAATAGTAATAAAATTCCAGTTAATTGTACACAAAAATACCCTAATTAATAATAAGATTTACATCATTTGATTTTATTAAATTTAAATCAACATTTAATGGTAACCCTTTAGATTACAGTCCGCATATTGCAGAGAAATTATAAGAGAACTACAGGGCAAATATTAGTAACAACAATTTACTATCCTTAATAAATTGTAATTACATGGTAATAACCTGTAAACTACAGTGTTTTAAAGGGGAATTATTAATAGTAACAGTTTATTTTATATAAATTATTTGTAACTATATGGATAAGTATATTATATGTAATTAATGGGTAATATTATAGCATAAAAGAAAGTACATTTGTTTGCAATGGCCGTTAATAAAACTGTACATCCCATTAATTACTTGTAATTGCGTGATGACAAGGAGCAAATTTCTGGTAGTGATGGGGTACCAATACGATAATAATACTAGCATTTACTGTGTAAATATTATTATTAAGAATGTACTTCCACTCAAATTACAAATATATATTTATTTTGTCCGGATAATCAATAATTACACAGTAATTACACAACACTGGTGAGTCTGTAGTTACATTGTAATTACTCTGTAACTACTCTGTACTACATAAAGTGTAGCTTCTTGCCACAGTTACAGGAAATTGTTCAAATGACATTCTTACAGTCACAATAGTGTCCTTCATTATTACTGTAATTTTACAAATAATTTACTTGTTTTTACCATGTAATTACAAATAATTTTGAAAAGTAAGCTCTTACTATAAATAACTGACCACTAAACACACCATATTCAAACTGTAATTTACAGGTTAGTGTAGCTTAATTACAATTTATCGAGCCTTGTGCCATGCTAATACAAATATTACAAAACAAGTAGTAACGTTATAATTACTTTGTAATTTGCCGACTGTAATCCAAAGTGTTAGTCATTAAAAAAAATAGTATGATTGAATTATACTTTCATGTTTTGTTTATGAGTACTGTAAAAAGGCTTTTATTTATGTATTTTAAAGCTATAGATTTTAGTCAGAAATATAAGCAGTCAATAAACAGTTAAAGATCAGTTTTTGTTGATCATTTGATCATCTTCTTTTCTCTAATTTGCTATTGTTCTGCACTTTCCACTCACCGAGAGGCTGAACGTCAATGTGCCGTCATATGATTGTACACTTGAACTGATCTTTCCATGTTCTTTATTACAAGATCACACAGAGACAGCACTGATTAATCATTCAGACTCTTTCATTTGAAGAAGGGCAGAGGTGCACAGTGCTTCTTCTTTTCTCTCTTTTTCATACGCATTTCTGTAACATTTGTGCATATGGGCTTCTACAGACACTAATCTCATTCATGTCTACTGCGCATTTTCTTCTCCAAGTTCCTGTTTTTTGTCAATACCACCAAGAAAAACATCTAAATGTTTATGGGTTCTATTCTTTTGTGTTACTAATGAATAAAATGTTTATTTTTGGATAACCGTTCATCGATGGATTTTTAGTTTGTATATTCTTTATGCTGGGGAGGTGATTAGCGTATGCCTCAGTCAGCGAGAGTCCCCTCACAGAGGGAACTCCTATCTACTCTAACTGATCCCCACGAGGACTTTGTGAAGCTGCTTTGAAAGCAATTGCTAAAGAAGTGCTATATAAAAACTGATTGATTGATTTTTAACACAAACATGCGTAAAGTAATGTATATTAATAATACAACATGTATAATAAAATAATCATGAAATACTTTTCTTAAATTTCTGACTGGTTTCAATGTACACTTTTCTCCTATGCAATTGTCTCCTATGATGACTAGAATTTGCAGAATTTATTGCAGTATTAAAAATAGTTTTCAGCCTTCTCTTCTTTCCATTTCTAAGCCTTGAGAGAGATGAGGTCAAAGCTTGATTTTTTTCTACCATTTTAAAGTAAATCTATTGTTTTGAGGTTTTGCATAAAAAATAAAAATATACATAATTATTTGTTCAAATAGTCAATTAATGTCCCATTACACACACAGTATCTTTAAAACTACAAGAATATCGCTTTAATGTATTTTTTCCCAAGAGACATACATTAGAAGTCATGCACAGAGAACTCTAAAAAGTAAAATAGGAAACTAGCCTAAATTTTTCAAATCCCAAAACTATTTTATGCCCTATCAATACAATTTAATGATTGAGTTTTTTATGTGATTTGTTCTCTGTCATGTTTGACATGAAGATCTAGTGAATATAAATCTCATGTGTTGTTCATTTAGCTTTCTCTATTTCAGTGCTGTTAGCAGTGATCAAAAGTGAAGTTTGCACTGATTCAGTTTGACTCGTTCAATCCGGCTTTATGTTTGATCCAAAATGAGATCAGGTGTTTAATGAAGTGACGGCAAGCAGATGTTTCATTCAATCTTTCCAGCTTCACATTTCTCTCCTCGCAAAGGGAACAGAAGTCAGCGAAGCGTTTAAGAAGCATATACATATCTGAGTTTGTAATTTCATCTCTGTTAGTATTTCTGAAATTAACGGAGCTGCCGAACCTTAGTTTAACTCTTTGTTAAATACTGTAAGAGACTGTTAAGAGAGGTATTCTTGGCACTGATGTGATTGTTGTTTAGTTTGGCGCAGTTTCTCTCTCTGGCTCAGGGCACAGGTGAGAAAAGGAAGCAGCACCTGAGGACACAACACCTGCTCCTGTCTCACTACTGCAGTTGGAGCTTGAAACAATGCCCAAAAACGGATGTCACACTGCATTAGCGTGCCTTGGCATAGCACTCTCTTTCATTCACAGGTGGTGATCAGTAAAGCAACCAGGAACTCCACTCTAACAGTCGGGGCACCTTCTCAACTCTCAAAAGAATAAAAGCAGCTAAAAAGCCTACATGTTTTACAAGTCTGCATCACTAACTGTTAAATAGGTGAACAATTATCATTATCTTAAGGCATTACACTTATCATCATACTGACAATTTTTTATTTATTATTGAAATTATTCATTATTCTGTCCTTAACAATATTCTAAACAAATTTGGCCAATAATTTCGTTTTTATTATTAAACAGCCTCCTGGTTTTAATTCACATTTTTTTGTGGATATTGACAAGCAAGATTTTATTATCACAAAGAGCTATTGTTATTAAGAAGGTTAGGTGGTGTACCTGATATATGCTCTCCTCTGATAGGTCACGGATGGGCTCGTGTCCAGCCTCAAATACAATGTACTACAACATCAGCAGCAGAGAAAAATAAAAAGCAAAGGGACAGGAAAAGATGAGTGTGAAAGGAAAAGAGATAGTAGAGACTGATTACAAAGTATCAAGGAGGCCAGAATAACCCTGTCACTGCTGCCAAGCAACAAAGAACAAAGGCTACGCATATGACAATTAGACTATTCTCCATAATCTTTGGTACTGCAGAAAAACATTTTCTACTTTTTTTTCTATTTTAATTTTATAAGATCACTTCTTCCACAGTTATTGACAATTGTACCGTCTTTCCATAAAGCAACGATGACTCGGGTTTCTGTTAAGTTGATTCATTAAATTCACTATAAAAATGAAGAAAACAAACTTTGATCAAAGAAAAACATGTGCTCTTGTATCTGTGGTTCTTTCTTTCTCAATTTACAATACACTTACTTCAAAATAATTATTGCTATAACAAATAGTTTTTTTAGGGAAATAAATATAGTAGTAGTTTATTGTTTGCATAGAACATGTCTAAGAGAAACTCACAAAAAACTTCACAATAAAATAAATTAAAAACAGCCATAAAACAACAACAGTACAAAAATACTGGTCAGCATCAAAATACATAAAAACCAGTACAACAACTCCAACACAGTGCAACGGAACTAAAATAAGGCCAAGTTAACAATTTGGGAGAGCCTTTCTATACAAATAAGTTTAAATTATGTACAATAAAACTATATACTATAAATCTTTAAAAAAAAATCTTAAAAAAAAAACATTTGCTAACGCTCCATTCAAGTAGGGAAGATGTATGTTGAACTTCAACTCAAGCAATAGCAACAAGAAAAAAGCCACATTTTAAAACATGCAGACATGTCCACATCAACCTTTCTATCTTTTTCTATTGACTATGGTATATTACCAAATTAGAATGTTTATTACAAATGTTAATTACTTTCTGTTGCATTATATGCATAGTTTTTTTTACATGCCCACATAATCGACACATAATCAGCAATCATGTAATCTTGCTAAACGATTTCCCAAAAGCTTGTAATATGTGTAAAAAAATCAGGACAACAATAGCTTAGCATTCTGTTTTCTTACATAAAAGAAACTACCTTCAAGATCTGAGACTATTAAGAATCTCCAAATCCTTTTTAAGTGCATGATATTTGTTTGGACTGCATAGAACATGACCAGCAGAATTCTTGCATAACACTAATCCATTGAACCATTGCAAACATTGATGGCTACATTAATGCTGTATGAATTGTTACATTATATTTTGTAACAATATATCTAACGACTGCATCTGGTGTTGGCTGACCAGTTATGCAACACAACTTTAGGCTTCGTCTCTGAATGTGAACAGAAAATTAAACTAGTGGATATAATGAGTGGCTATTAAAGGGATAGGCTGTCTTAAATATTAAAATGTGATCACGAAGAAAATCATTAAACAAATCTAATTACATTTGCATATTTGAAAATGTGTCCATATAAACCTTGTAAACAGCTGTGCAATATTATAATCTTTTTCAGTGTAAAACTTGAACTTACTAAAATATATGGTAACATGATGGGTGTGTTTTTTCTCTAAATAGTTTCTGTGTTCGTTAATAATCTTGTTCATATGAGTCTGCTACATTGTAATAACATTTTGCATCAAAGTTAACTGTAGTGAGTTCTGAGTGCTGAATGCAAGACAAGGGATCAGATTTTTTTTAACATTAGACAATACAGGATTATCTGTTAAACTTATAAATGATCTGTAAAATGGCAGAATTTTCAGTTATTACATTGACAAAAATGCTCTTTTGACAATAGAAAAAGTCATTATTCACTATATTTAATTTGTTTAATTTTAATTTAATTGTATTTTTTTTCTCATGAGTATTTATATACAAATAATTATACATTTATAAAAAATGTCAATATTTTTTCCTTATTGTTTTATATTCAGGGTTAGGTTTTCCTTTTAAATGCTATTAGGGAAAGATTTACTAACAACATGGGCTACTATTTTTCACAATGTGTATATAAATACGACTAAAAGCGCTGTCCTTTTTAAAAATAAAATGCTGTATCTAACAGTATATTAAAATCAAGTCATTAGAAAAAACCTGTTTAAATGTTTAAAAAGTCTCGGTTTTAAATGTCTCACAATGTTCCATCATGCCATTGCATTTGATATGATACATATACTATAAATATTTCTTTTAGAAAATAAAACAATTGGTATGATTCACATTTGATAACCTATCCCTTTAAAGTTTCTCAATATTACACTACTCCATTCCTTACTTTCTAAACATATAAATCACACACCACCAATAGAAAACACAGGACAATAACGAAAGCCAATGTGATGCTAGTAAACACAAACACAAACACACAGCCCAAATGAGATGTGTTAAAGCTGTCTGTTTTCAGTAAAAGCAAATCAAGTAGCCTAAAACAATTCTGCATCTTTTTTCAAAGAAAATTGTCAATTAATACGCCACAGCAATGAATCATTTCTGTCCGTATACAACTAATGAAATAACAAGGCTTATTGATTCAAGACGAGTGAGAGAAGGGCTAGGAAAATGGAGTGAAATTATTTCTTTCAGTAAATGAGATTAAAAGCATATTAGTGAGTGTGGAGCGTTTAAGGTGACAGTGAGAGGTGCGGCAATTCGATAGCACATCATCAGGCTTACAAAATGATGAACGGTTTGATTGAAAGTGTTACCTGATACACTGGATCCTCCACATCCTCCTCCAGAATAGTCTGCAGAGTGTTGATTGTAGGAGGAGAAAAGGGACAGAGGAAAATCAAGAGGGCAGAAGATGACACCCCAGAAAAGTGATGGCAGGGATTTGACCAACAAACAGGGTAAAATCACAAGTTTCAAAATTTAAAAAAGGGGTGATTGTCATGGGAATTTTTCTCAGAATTGAAAAAAAAAAACCATAGAATTGAAGAAACTGGAAAGAGCTGGCCAGAGGCTGATCCACACTTAATTCCACCTGAATGCCAACTTACAAATATAATATTTATTTTTAATTTGATACTAAGGGATTTAATTGACAGATTCAGGATTTATAATATTGTTAATATACTCAAAATATTACTTAGTGATCATTAGTGAAAAATGTGTTCAATTATATTCTGTAATGCGGCACTTTAAAAGGAAACAAGTATTCTTTGTAGTTCATCGTTCTTTCAATCAACACCTCCTCTGGGTTTCTGGAAGTGATTGTGCTTGCATGGTACCTGATAAACTGCCTGTTCACACTGTTTGTCCTTCTGTGCTTTCTTCTCGATCTCCTCTCTCTGCTTAATCTCAAAAATCAGCTGGAAGAGGTCACGCAGGTCCAGGATCAGTGGCTCAGCCTAAGAGAACACGCAGCAGAACATGAGAAGACACTTAGGATCACAAATTCTTTTCAGGAAATAGTCGCTAGCCATTTCTTCAAGGAATTTAAAACATGAATGTGGTTTAGTGAAGAAATATGAAGGGTCTTTGGTTAACCCATGGTTCGCTACTGTTAAATCTGCTGGATGAGACATGACAGAACAAAGTGTTTTCCATTTGAAAAGCTAGAGTCAGATCATTTTTTACTCTTTGTAGTTTGCTTCAAAGATCCATGTTCACATTAAAAATGCATCTGCTGCCCGGTATGGTGTTCTAAATGTCACTGATATCTCAATAAGTATATGAATGAAATTTTGAAGAGGTTTGAGGATTTGACCTTTTTTGTGGCTTATTTCAACAAATTCATACCTCTATCTAAGCAGTGGTGAAATGAAATCTAAATTAAATCTAAACAGTGTTCAAGTAAAAGGTAAAGTGATAAACAAGAGATTGCTGTTTGCAGTAGGACTTTTTTTTTTATAATGAATGTTCATAACAGCAAAATCTACAACAAAATATTGCATCGCTGGACGCCTAAACACAAAGATCATGTTTCTTTCGTAATTATCACATGCAATCTTTTAAAATAAAAGTATAATAAAAAATGGGAAACATGCCCTCTTTTGAAATAAAAGTGTGTCTACTATGTGTCTAATTTCTTTGATTTTGTTAGATTTAACGTTGGAGCCAGAGAGAACATAAGTTTATAAGACAAAACACCCAACAGCAGACAATCCAGGTGCTAGGAAATACACAAGGGACATAACAGACGGCAAACGAGGAGTGAAAGCACAAATGAACTTAACTATGTGATATACTGTGATTTGCTAACACTGACAGGAGAAGAGTGGAAACAAGTGGGATTGGAACACAATATAACAATCATGGAGTTAAAATAGAAAGTAAAACAAAGAAAAAACATCAACAGAAGAATATAAAGTAAAACAAGAACCGGAGTAGGGAATTAATCAAAACCAAAGTAAAGCCAGACACGGAAAGGGAACTGACAGTGGCAAACTTCTTCAAAATCCTAGTTTGTTTAATCAACAGAATAGTAAATGTTTTTTTTATATTTGAATACTTACAGACTGCGCCGTTTTGATGGCCACAAACCGATGGTTTCCCTCTTTCCCACAAACGTAACCAAAAGCTCGATGGTCCGTGATATCCTTCGCTATGTAAGAGATCTCGTGAACTGCATGATGGTGCTGGAGGACCTGTAAACAGAAACCATGGAAACTTTACATTTATATGTACAGCTTGGAGGGAAGATCGTTTTTACTAGCAGACAGCCTGGCTACTTCAATAATCAAGCTGTTCTCATTTCAAGACACAGGTGTTGCTATTGCTTGAAAGAATTTACAAATTGCTTTTGTGAACGTGAGCAATAAAGATTTTGAAAGAAAGGGTTATAAAGAAAACAACATTAATGCTGTTCACATAAAAAATAAAATCGAATTAATCCCACTTTTTGTGGACTAAACCCATGTTTGAAATAACCGTAATCTTCATTTTACATGAAAATTAATTTACGGAGGAAAACATGGTTCAAATCTGTCATATTTATCACTTCAGTTTTTGCTAATTAAACTGTTTCTGAAAGACAACATAAAGCTTATTTTAGTAGAGTAATACTTTCTGACAGCAACCAAGGATGACCATTGAAGTTATATAGAGTTATATACTGTTTTTCTTATGTATTTTCTCTTTGCATCCATGTGTATCTATGTCGGTCTATTTGTTTAGCTTTTTTTGCCTGAACGCATGGTATAAATTGTTTCATTAATGCTGTTTAAAATATAATTTTAAACCTTATTATTTTAAAACTTATACTTGTTAAAAGCCCATTTTTTCCTGAAAAAAGGAAGTATTAAAGGCTAAGTATTTCACAATTTAGCAACAGTGGTAACAGCTTCATCTGAGCCATTTTTGTTAAAATAATTCTCTATTTAAGTAGGAGACACACATAAACGCCAATCTTCACAAAAAAAAGCACCAGAAAACTACCTTCAGATCATTCGTGAGTTCTGAAATGAATGGGGTTTTAACCCAGAAAACTGACTGGGGATAGAAATAGGTCAAGAGCAGAGAGCATGTCGTCCTCTAGGGTCTCGGTACTAGTGTCAACCTCCTGCCGCTGAAGAGCACTCATCTGCTGAAATCTACTGCAAGTGGCAATCTTCCCCTCACCACCCACTTCATCTGGAGTCATTAAAACGTCACTAGCACAATACACACACACCACACGCTGCACGCTCCCCCATGAGCCAGGCTGTTAACTTGAGAGTTGCAACAGTGGATGACATTTTATGACAACCCATCTGAGAACAAGGTGCTATTTTCCCTGCTGAAACATGAAGTGTTGTCAGTGTCGTGTTAAACAAACTTTGAGAATGACAGTTGCTTTGTTCAAAAAGTTTTAAGTGAGGTTAATGTGCAACTTTTTTTTGTTTTTGTCTTTAGTAATTTTTGCATTTTTAGTACTGAGATAAGCCTTTAAAACTTATTTAATGACATACCTTCGAAATAATTAAACAATCTCACAGACACAGTTTAAAGGCTGGCATTAACAAAGTCAACCCCACACAACTATTAAAATCCCAATGTTAAAGTATATACAAATTATTTATATTAGCAATTTTCACGTAAAAGTACTTGTTTAGATTTCCTACCAAATGTATTGGTTGTTTTCCAAGAAAGCAACACAAGAAAATGAATCAGATCTACCAACTGGAGGCTTTAATCTTTTAAGTGCTTTTCTGGGTTTAAGATGCAAAGTCTTCAGTTCGTAACACTGTCTCCATTCCTTCTGGGCAGTTTAAAATTGGAAGCAAAGAAAATCCTTAAAAGATTAATTACTTATGTGCCAATAAAGCTTCAGCTGCTCTCCAGCCAGTCCACAGAACGGTATGTTTGCCGTGAGCTTTTGTAGAAAGTCCTGAGTTATCACGAGACACAAGCCACTTTCCATCATAATGACCTGTTATCTTCTGCTCATTCCCACATGTAAGAGGTCATGTTCAATAATGCACCCGACAGCAACTTCCTGTTCTTGCATTTATTTTATCACAGTGGCCCTGTAAGCCCAAGGTCAATCTCTGACAACGTTTCAATAGTGATGACACAATGAGCGTGCAATATGACACATTCTATTCATAGAAGTCAGTTAAACGTATCTTTGTATTTTAAACTGAGCAAGCTAGGACTTTATAATTTCTAAAGTGCGATGATGCTTTTTTTAAAAGTCAGAGCCTAAAACAAACCCGTAGCCAATCAGGAAGAGATATCGAATAAGGGACAGGACAACTCTGGCTAACATACTGCATCTTTAAGATTTCACATTGACACATTTTATGATTACTGTTTTATGGTGTTCAACTAATTCTTTATACCTTCAACCTTTCTATTTATTATTCTCAGGTTAGGTTAAGTAGGTTGAATCTGCCCAGGGTTCTAACTATTTTAATTTATTTTAACACTTGGTCAAAGTCTCCTTTGAAATCTGTTCTCTCAGTTTTTGAATCTCAAAGTCATTTTCAACAAAAAATAAAAATAACTTGATAGTCTGTAATCAATTACAATTATCTTAATATCTAAAAAATATTTTTACATTTATTTCAAAACATAAAATAAAGTAAAACAATACTCAACCAATGTAGGATAAAGTTTGTTGTTGGCTCTCAAAGCATAAGTTATTTCTCTGCTCTAAGTTCTGCACTCATCTCAATGAAAACTCTTTGTCTTCGTTTTTACACCCCTTTAGATGCAGTCTAAACTCAAGAATTCATTGGTTTTAGCTTCAACTGCTGTCCATGTTATAGGTGGATGTACATGTATGAATAGTTCATGGTTGCTCACCAGAGCCCCCTCTGTCCATCAGGCAATCTCAAAGATACATATCTGAACTTTTCCCTACATCTCCTTTGAATGGTGTTTAAATACATTTCTTGCCAGATAACGTTACCATACCTTGGATTAGTGATCAAATATCTGTAATATAGGCATTTTATTTATTAAAATAGGCATAAAAATAACGTTACAAAAGGAAAGAGAATTGCACCTTTTTTCAAGAAACCACAGAAAAGCCATGCTTGATCCACTGCATTAAGTCTTAGAAAAAAACAACTATGAAACTGCTTGTCAATAGAAATGATGACTGAAGAAAGTAAAAAGGAAGAAAATAATTTTTGGATGTTCTACTGGATTCAGTAGATACATCACTCCATACATCAGTCTAGTTCCGCTTTCTTGGGAAATAGCGAGTTAAAAAATAAAAAGGTGAAGCAATGGAGACTGTGGAAGGAGTGGTATTCTTTATACTATCCATGCGGTTACTTATATTGTTTGACTGAAAGTCTTTATTTAAAAGACAGAGAATGACAGAAAGCTGAAAAACCACTGATGTCACATCACATGCTTTTTTTAGTTAAGGAAAATAACAACTTTGGCTAGACTAATTTATAGAACCTCATGTCAATGTATATGTACCTCCCCGAAACAGTTACAAAACAGGTGGAAAAGCAGCATTAGAGGCCCAATACACAACTGCAAGGATATTTTTGCAACAGACCATCCTACGGCAGACATTACAAGGTCATGGGGATCATATTATTCTCAACTGTACAAGATTAGTAACCAAAAGCCAATAACAAAACGCCTGCTCTGTTTAATCTCTGACTGGGGGAAAAATAAACAACTTATCATAGGTCATTATGAGGTTTTAACAACCAGGGACCTGTCCAACATTTGTGATGCACGTTGCAGGGTATGTTAGCTTATCTCGGGGTTCTGCTGTATATTGCTATGAGTAAATGAGATACAGTGTAAAGGGAATGCTGGTATTAGAGTGATAATGAGGATCTATAGTCTGACACTAAGCTGTATAAAACTACACACTCACTGCTAATTTATCAACTGCTTGGCTCTTGTAAGCAGTTACACATACAGTACGTAAAGACATCATATACATGCTGGCTTTTTAAATACCTTATGTTATTGAATAATGGCTCAAGATACGCAATACATAAAGATACGGTTTAGCTGTTTTTTCAACTCATCTAATACCCAGTCTCATTTGGCTCAAAACCTCCAAAAACAGAACCATTTACTTGGAAACCACAGCAGAAAAGAGACAGAAGGCCCAGAATCCAATCCAAGCTTGACACAGTCTATTGTTGTTCATAAACCTGGGAGGATTATACAAGGACTTTTTTTGGGGTTTGCAAATGATTCTGTCTAGTAGAACAATTCTTTCAATTTCCCCTCCAAGTCTTGTTTGACACACTACACAGAGAATGGCTTTATCTACTTGGTCTTGCGCCTCAAATTGAGCTTGTTTCGGCTCAATAGTGTTGTCTCCCCGAGTGCAGAGGATCATGACAGGGAATTGTGTGGTGTGAGTGTGAGCAGGCGTCACTATCGACACCCTGCTCTGTCAGACGGAGGCCAGTTGGTGCAGCCGTACCAATCCTCAGGCATGTTTGTGGATGATAAGAGGCTCGAAATGACAATACTAGAAAGTGACACGCCACTTCACATCCACATCTTAACCTGGATCCAAACAATCTTTTTCTTCTTGTTTTTTTAAGTTCTCTATTGGTACATCAAACACTGGAACTCATTGTGAATGAATGTAAAACTTAATTAGAGAAGAAATTGTTATTGGAGATTTATAATAAAGCAGCTGTTACTATTGATTTTTTATGATTTTGAAAGGTTTCAATTATTAGATCAAAACAGTATACACATTCTGTTTAAAAAGTCTTTTTATATATAAAAAAGTCTTTTAACTCTTTAGAATCAACATATTCCAAACTCCTGATTCGTATGTTCTTTGGTCTGTGTGGGCTCCGGTGCAGTGCAGAGGTGGGTAGCGTATCCAAAAGAATACTATTTGTCAAATGTATTTAAAGTAGTTAGTTACCAGTTGTTTTGGATCTGAATTACTAGAAGAGTATATTGTTATATCTCCTTAAAGATAATATTGTTCTGCTTTTATGAAATATGTAGAAACAAATACTCTCAGTGTGTTAATGGGAACAAACACATCACACCTGACATTCACAAAAAACCAAGAAGATTACCTTTTTTGCTTTATGTTCATTCATTCAAGTCATATACGTGCTGCTATTTGTTAACTGGAGGTGATGAAGACCACTTTGAGTGCACAAAGCAAGCACTGTATTACAAAACTACTTTTTTTTGAATTATTAAGAGTAAGAAAACTTTGAACATGAGGCCATGGGTGATCTGCCACCATTGGTACGAGTAGCTGCCAAACTGGAAAATGGCTTTCTATCAAGGTATAATTATTTATTTCATTTTAAAGTAAATGTAAATGGGTAAATGTAATTAGTTACTACCCACCTCTGCTGAAGTGATGGGGGCACTGTTCTGTAAACAAGAGATTAAACAGTTACTAATTGGTAACGTATGTGTCTTGACCAGCTGGTGTGTGTATTACACTGACTGACAGCCATCACATCATTCAGGTGGATGCTGTAGACTGATTGAAAGCGATCGGAGTATTTATGAAAATATTAAAATGCCATTATACGGTCTTTTTCAGTGTGTTTCTAAATGGTTCTGTTATTCTCTGATTTAATAAAACATTTTTTTAACTTTTGTCATGTTAACCCTGTTTAAACATTGCTTATAATGTCTGGATTTTTATCACACTCGTATTGTTTTACTAAGTACATACACTGAATTTGTAGTTTTTATTAGTTGTCAGTTATAAAATTCAGATTTGAAAGAAATAAACATTTTAGATATATCTATCTTTGTGAAGTGAATACACATAATATGCACATTTCAGTTTTTGAATGTAATTACTGAATAAATCATTAAATTTTTTTATTTTATTTTATGATTGTACGACCAGTGCGAGTGTAAGAGCTTATTTTCAGATCTCCCAAGTATTTGTCAGTTGTCAACAGTCCTTTACTCAAAGAGATTTGATTTGTTTTGAACACAAAGTGACATTTTCATATTCCATTTTTCAACCATCCAATCACATCTGCGGGGTTTGAAGTCTGTCCAAAAACTAGATAACAGGTGCAAATAAAAAAGACAAAGGACAGAAAGAGGAGAAAAAACTCACATGACCTTCTCTTCACTTATAAAAGTGGTAAAACAGAAAACAAAAGCTATTCAAGAATTAGCAATGTATTACCAAATACAACAGAGTAAATAATTATACTAAAGATTTAATGCTATAAGCACATTTAATGATGGCAGACAGATCAGCGCTCTCTAAAAACCTTGTTCTCTGTTCAAGTCTGCGGATAAGTGATGGTAAATAACCTATAAACATATTTTTATACTGTTTGAAATCAACATGAAGTCAACATTTGCCATGATGAAGCATTATAGCATAAGGCAGGCATAAATCACAGAGAATCCAATGTCTGATACGTCACTTTGACAAAGACAAGCTAGAAATCCCCCAAACATAACTTCAGATGTAAGGATATAAACAGTCAGTCATCATGACACAGAATGAATCAACTGAGCAGAACTGCGACAAATAAAACAAACAAACAAACACCTAAATATATAAAATATATATATAAACATGTTTTCAACGGTCAAAAGAGAATGTCTGGACTACATATGTCAAGGCCCGTGGGCCTGATGTATTTAATTATTATTGAACCAGTCAAAGGCATCATGGTGAGGCAGTGATTAGCACGATTGCCTCAAAGCAAGAAAGTTGCTGGTTCGAGCCTCGACTGGGTCAGTTGGCATTTCTGTGTGGAGTTTGCATGTTCTCCCTGTGCTTGCGTGGGTTTCCTCTACAAATTCCGCTCCAGTTTCCCCTACAAGTTCAAAGACATGTGGTACAGGTGAATTGGGTGAGCTACATTGTCTATAGTGTATGAGTGTAAATGCAAGTAAATGAATGTGAATGCGTGTGTATGGATGTTTGCCAGAGATGGGTTGCAGCTGGAAGGATATCCGCTGCAAAAAACATAATCTGGATAAGTTGGTATAAATCCCTGTCATCCAAACAATCATCCAAAGATCTGCAAAATATCTAACAATGCTCTTGTAAAATATTTGAGTGACTTCAACAGCTCTGGCTGGAAATAGCAGAGTCTCTGACACTCGAAGAGCTCTCAACCCTTTAACCTTCATATTCCTCAGCCACAGTTATCTCATTAATGAGTTTAGCATGATTTATCACCCTTCCTCCACAAATCTTTCTCCGTCATTCTTCTTCCAATTTGCTCATCTCATCCAACCCTGCTCTCAAACAGCCCATCAGGACTTCTCTATTTCACCTTTCAGACTGCTACTTAAGGGTTTGTAATTATTTAATGTAAAGGATTACAACTGATGATGGGGTGTTTTTATTTATTTACTTTTCTTTTTGATAAAACAATAATGACTAGGTGTGTGGACACACTGGTTGAGAACTGGTTCTAATCTTAAAGTTCAAGTTAAATCTGATTGAAGCGCCATGATATAACATGCACATTTTATTTTCAACCCTGCTCTAGCATGGATTCTACTTTGGCTTTACACAAGCTAAGAGGACTTTAAATAGTGCAACAGTTGTGTTTCATAATGGTTGGACCAAAATGTGCAGGGCTCCAGACCCCCGGAACCAGATTTGGTGATCCCTGCTCTATGGGCTATAACTATATCACACGGTATGATTCCAAAACATCTGGTACTAATTGAAGATTGATTTCTAAGAAAGCTTTATTAAAAGAGCCATGTTTCCAAATGGTTTTTTAACACTTGCTAAAATAGTTTTTTTAAAGTTTCAGGGGCCCCAACGAGTGACAGGAACACCTGGCAAATATTACATTTCTGATTCTATGTCACACAAAAGAGTAGCTCCAGGTAGTAATCACTAACAGCAGAGGGCAAAATTCGTGTCACTTTATACCTTGAGTCAAATCGCTGACTTCTCTAATGAACAAAGATTTGAAGGAAAAAAAAAAAAACTAAAATACATTTCAAAACTTTCAGGATGTCTTTTTACTCATGACCCCCTCATGACCCCCAATTATATTTAACAGTTAAAAAAGGGTAACTATATGAATATTTAAGATGCATTTACGGTATGCATTGTTTGTGTGTATGTATAGTGGAATACATGTATTTGTAATTGAACACATGTAATAATAAAGTATGCAAACTAATCAAGCGCAATTATTTGCATAATTACCATGCAAGGAAACAAATTGTGTTTGGGGTGTTTGCAGAGGATCTGCCAGACAAGTCCTGTTGAGAAATTCATTTGATCCTCATGTGGCAAACTAAAAAAACTAACTACCTCTTTTAATGCTTTAAAAAAATAAAAAAAGGTTTTTTCACCACCAGATCAAACTCAGATCAAAAAAAAAAAAAAACAATCTGCTCATATGATTGCTCCCTTCCCCATGGCAGAGAGCAAATCTTATATTAAAACACGCACTTGGTGGTGGCAAATATGCCCATGTTTAATCATCTTAGCGAGAGAGTGAGACAAGGAGACATGGTGTTATTATCCCCTACCCATCAACCTGCAGTCGCCACGATGCCAGGTAGCCACTAATTAGCAGCTGCCATGCCAATGATGAGTGTACCAGGTCTTTCATTAGAGTGAGAGAGTGAGACAAACTACACAGACATAGAGCAACAGGGCTTGAGAGAGGTGTAATTAGTAGGGAGAGAATCAAAAATGCCACCGGTGCCAACAAACACATACATTCACAACCAACACACCCACACACACTCCATCAAGGGTGGACAAGCTAGCGGGTGGGCAGCCAAATGACTCCTTTGAGAGCGGATTGGAAAGAGGTACAGAAATGAGCCGCCCATGGATGCCTGTGGGAAAACGCAGCATATGGAGAGAGAGAGAGAGGCATAAGAGAAAAAAGAGAAAAATAAAGAAAAAGATAGTGAATTAGAGAGTGAGAGTAGACCTGAGAGAAGAGAGAGAGTGAGACATAGAGTGAGAGAAAGAGAGAGAGAGAGAATTTTATCTAATATTAAGTGTAACGTTTACCTTTTTTTTTCTTTAATAAAGGCTTATATTACTAATCACTCAAGTTTGCAATGAACAATGAAACTAAATAATGCAACTAAATATTACATATTTATGAAATATGTTATCTCTCTACCTCCTACTATTTTTAGCCATTGATTGCCTGTTGATGAGAAATCAAATCGTTTTCCTCGACCTCACTCCTTCTTCCTTCCTGTCATTCCAAACCACCAGCTTACTCAATCTGTCTAATGATATTACAGTAAGTGGAACAGATACAGTCATTTAGATCAACATCTGCTTTTGCATGCATTAGACTCTGATGGGTCAGATCTCATTTCCATGCAAATCAGGGCACAAATCAAAGATAGCTCTCCCTGCAGTAACTCGCAGACCTATGTACAGAGAGTAAATCTGGAAAGCAATTTTTACATTTATTCTGCAAAATGAGTCAATTGGGCATACTTTTATTAGTTTATATACTTTTTTATTGACTTACTTTTAAATGTGTGTGATTATGAAGTGAGTAATCTATAAAACAGCTACTTTCAGAAATGAGCCAGTTAGGCACATTCTCTAACTCTCCATGCAATAGTAAGCGTTTTTTTTTTTTTTTTTTTACAGCTGAGCTCCTTCATAGAACTATGTCTAAATCAACACATTTTGAATAATTTTCCATAGATGATTTAATTCAAAAACCATTTAAATGGTGATATTTTTTTATTTACAAAAATTACTTCATGAAGACAGTTATTTTTGTTATCATTTAACTAGCCTATCATAATGCATCATCTACATCTGGTATGACGTGACTACCTCTCATTAATTGATTAATGCAATTACTTTAAAATGGTAATAATTAAGAGAAGTTAGAAAATGAGCACAAAACTTAAGTGTAAAAGGATGAACACAACTTTGCCATCTGCAATGTCAATAGAGTTTACACTGACATATTCCAAATAAAAACATATATTCCAAACAAGAGCTCTGAAAGAAACAGAAAAAGCAGATCATGGTGAAAATGCCTCCATGCTGGGAGAAGTGATAGTTAAGGCATCATATCTGCACTGGATTCTGTAAAAAGAGTTGGTGAAGACTGAAAAAGGAAGAGGAACAGAGATTATGAGGGAGGGAGACACTGAGTCAGGAGAGCAAGATTAAGACAAAACTTCATACTTGGGACAGCTTCAATGAAATGCTTTGTGTAATAAAAAATTAAAAGCTCAACACTTGAATTTACAATTCATATTTGTAGTGACTTTTTCAAACTTATTTTTAGAAGACAATTTAAGTAGACAATTACACTATTGTAAATAGTTTAGTATTGGCTATTTAAGGAAATGCAGAGCTGACAAAATATAGATAAAAATGACATAATTTTAAAGTTTTAACTTAAAACTGCACTTTTATGTTTATCTATGAAACTTTTACATTATAACTGGAATAAACAAGATTCGTTATTGTCTCTAAATGGTAAATATTTTTATTACTATTGTGTTAAATTTCTTACTTTCTGCACCTTTAATTTTTTATTTCAATTTTTTATTTTGTGCATATTTTTCTAAATAAATGGCCAAATTAAAATGACACAGCACACATCAATACAAAAATAAATAGTGTACTCAATAATAATGAGAAATCACTTCAGATAATTCGGAACAGCATTTAGTTTCTCATCCTTCATCCTGATACCTCATAAATGCACATTATTGTCTCATTTTGTAACTTGCTCAGGTGTGATTCACTAGCTGTTAGTGTCGTTTACTCTTCATCAGGATTGAATAGAGCGCCACAGATGGGTCTGTAAAGCTATGCTCTTTCTGCTCGAAGAAGTCTGTTCAATTAGGCTTCCCTGATTTCCCCGGAGAGTGCTCCTCTCTTTAAAACGCATCATTAACAGAGGCTTACCTCTCCCAACGGATCATTCCACATACAGCAGAGTCATCCCTGCCTAAAGCAAGTACACCAACAAGCAAAAACATCTTCTGTTTCCATCAAACCAAAACTTTGGTGTCCTAAAATATTATACAAGTATATAAAATATTAAATATTATATAAGTATGTACCGTACTAAAACTACGGTAAAGTTACTTGATTGTTTTGATGGACTCAATTCAATGAAATGAATGAAAATGTTTGTCTTCTTAAGTATTATGAGAAACATTGAAAAATATGTCTAGCGTATTAATGATAGATTAAAGACAGTTATCTAGGTCATGAGCTCAAACATATTCAAGTCTTCAAGTCAAACATAATAAGAAATCAAGGTTTCAAGGAATTTCTAAGCCCAGTATAGTCCCGGTTTTCCACTGGTGGCCAATTCACAAGCTGTGAACACATGGCTCTGTTTTTCATACATTAAAAAACTGTTCTTGGCTTGACTTGCCTGTTTGTTAATCACTGTTAATGTGTTCATTGCAAAGCTGAATATCCCTTCGACAGACAGAATTAATTTAGGTTTTATTTATTATCCTAGTCTGAAAAAAAACTTTTATTTTGAAAAAATGCTTACTCACCCACTCACTCTTTTACCATGTGCCAATACAAAGTGCACATGATCTGGGACAAGCTAAAACCTCACGTGACCAAAGTAGTTTTGACTACTTTCCCATTCTGTCATTAAAACATATTCTAATAATGAATATAACACTTTTTATTTGCTATTATTTTTTTCGGTTCTTCTGTTTTTAAAAATTTGTCAGTTTAGATAGAGGACTATCTTATTTTGGTCCAAGAGAATACTTCTTTTCGCCTGAGCACAGTGGATTGTGGGTAATATCAGTAAGTTGAGTGTCCACTGGTATGTACTTTTATTTAACCTGTAAAAGTACACATCTTAAAAAATATTTTTGTCATGAATACTGCTGTTTGAGATTGATTAATTCTAATTTCTCAACTAACCCCATGAAGTTTAGCATGGTGTCACATTGCCGGGCGTGAAAATGTCACCACAACATCTGACCGATTCACAAAAACGTAGCCATTGAAAAAAAAGTTGAGAGAGAAAGCATAGTTACAAGAATAAAACAATCTTCTAGAATTGAGTCGAGAAGGCATACAGCTAGTAAAATAATATTCTCTCAATTGTACAGCAGAACTGCAGTATGAGCGTAAAGAAAACAAACATGACACTCGTTTCTTCCAGAAATCCAGATAAATTCACGATCATGATGTCAGGATTCTTGAAGTGCCTGCTATAAAAAATGGATGAAACTCCACAGATCTTTAGCCAACATTGCTTGGGAATGAGGTCTGAGGCCACATTGTCACCAATACTTAAAGGCCACATAAAAATACTTTTAAAATTTTTAAATTCTGCCTCTTACCAGCTAAATAATAGCGCACCTGTAATATTGTCTAGTATTATGTCATGAATGTGTCAAGTTCCAGCCAAGCAACAGATGATACTGTTTATGTTAATCCTTGTATACTCACTAATTACTTATGCCATTTTAGCATATATATTACCAATTTAAAGTTTATCTCTCAGTTAAATTTAGAAATTCATACTATATTATAGAAGTCTGCAGGCAGTTGGATTCAGAGCAATCCTGCTATCTTTCATAGCACTGTTTTTTATAGGGATACTTCAACCCAAAAATGTAAATTTTGTTATTATGTGGTTCAAAACCCATTAAGGCTTTGTTTCTCCTCTGAACAGTTTTTGAGATACTTGGGTATAATTCTAAATGACTAACTACTTCATTCATGTCAATGTGTTAGAGCCCTGAGAAGCAACTAAAATACCATCAAATGTCGCCATCTTTCTGATCAGGAAATAAATAAACACTTAAAAAACACTTAAATTCACTTACTATCAACAACTAACACAAAGCTTCTGCGTCTTAAAGGATCAGTACAGCACATGTTCACGTCTGAATGTTAAGCATGTGCAACTGCTAGCACTCATTGTGGATTATGCAGAACTGTTAATGGCTTTTTAGATACCTCGTTAAGTCTCCAGGATTACATCCAAATATCTCAAAATGTGTTTGGAGAAAAAAAAAAAGGCCTAATGGGTTTTGAATGACATTGTGGTAAGTGATTTTTGTCTACATTTTCTTTTTTAGAGTATCCCTTTTAACACAAAAACACAAACAAAAAAATCATAAGCATGTTGGAGTACTTGGTTGTTTTCAAAACTCAGCATGTGTTCACTGTCACAATTAACTTTCCTGTTTACTTTGACTTTTCACTTATGACTGCTTAACAGCACTTTTATTTTATCCATAAAATATACATGAAATTCAAATGTCAACAAGACATTAGCACCATCACATCTCCAGAAGAGAAATGCTTAAAAAGAGAATTTCTTTTTAGTAGACATTTGAGGATTTGTTTTTTTCAGATGTTTGCTTCACCACACAAAGAGAAGCAACAAGATAGAATACTTAATTGTCGAAGAACTTTTGACTCACCCCTGACTTCTCATCGTAGATCTTGATCCCTCCAAAGGACACAGTTAGAAAAACTTTCTGTTTGTGTTCCCCTTTAGACCGAGCCGAGGCTGCGATTCCCTACAGACAAGATGAAAACAGAAACATCAGAAAAGAAAAAAAAAAATAAGATAAAAGAGAAACAAAGCTTGGAACGGAATGTTTCGGTACTTGCTGAAGTCCTTGGGGATCATTAGCTGTTATGTAATAGAATTTATACAGCTTTTTATGGGTTCAGCAATCTTTAGTTTCAAGGTCTTTTCTTTTCTTTTTTATCATTAATATTCTGCTTACAGAATAAGTCTTTCCACCTTGACAGTATTTTATTACTTGCATTACACTTTGAATTAAAAGTTATTTAAATTTGCTAAAGTATCCCTGCTGTGTTTTTGAAGGGTTCATAGTCTTTAATACTCTTTAAGTGTCTACATACAAACACAAAACAAAAACACTTTTATTGTTTTATAAAATGCATTTATACTTTTAAACTATTTCTCCAGCTATTTGTTTTTCAACACTCCAGCTTTGTTAGACACCTTCTTGCGTAATTTGATTTTGCAGCAACGTGATGAAGAAATCACTTGATAACATTCCAACTCAAATGCTAATGGAGTGGGATCTTCCTTCCATTTAATCCTTGAAATATCAAACAGTGCACTCAAAGCTAAACATTCAACAGTTAATATTGTGATTTTTTTAACTATTACACATTATTTAATAGTTTGTTTAATTTGCTCTTGCCCTATGATTGTAAAATGTTGTTCTTGGATGCTGTCATGTGTGATTATCCAACTTGGAGTTGATGATGTTTAAATCTATCATCTGCAGCTTCCACATGCAGTGAAGAGTTGAAAAAACCTTTTCATCACTTACAATACAAAACCCCATTGTATCATCCTCAATGAAGTCTGGTTCTTTTTAACTAAAATCTTATCTCTCAAGCATTTTACTGCAATTTAAAAGTACTTTGGCAGCTTTCACAGTTGACAACAGTTGCTAAGGGTGGCTTAGAGATAGCCAGGTTAATTCATGAAGACCCTCTCATAGAAATTTTAATTGGCAAAGCTCTAGAATTCTAAAGTGGTTTTACTTGGCCCAAGTATCCAAATGGCATTTTGATAACTGACTGGATGCTTTCTTAATTACAGACAAGAATCACAAATGACTTGCCCCAATAATAACCAAGTTAGCATTAAATGTAATGTCTGGTCCATGTCATCTGTGCCACATTAAAACAATACCATCTATACATGACTCAAGCCATGTTTTGCTGAGAGTATAGTTTTATAAGGACAACATGGCCAACAGAGCACGCCTGAAAATTTATATCACAAGCACACTTTATACTGTAGTAAATGTGCATAAAATAATCTCTTTACTCAATAACAATAATAATTTATATTAGCGCTTTTCTAGACACTCAGAGATTATCAGAGCATTATTGATTCACACCACATTCACACTCTGATGGTGATGAGCTACCTTGGTAGCCCTCAGCTGCTCTGTGGCAGTCTGGCAGGATGTGGCTGCCATTCTGCACCTACGGCCTCCTGCCCACCACCAAACACACCCCACCAGTCACATACATCCATACATGGGTGAAGTGGCTTGCCTAGGGCCGCATCGGTTGAAAGGCCGTACATATATATTTTATATATCAAATTTACCACCCTGCTTCAGATTCTGATAATTTTTGAAGCTATTAATCAGTCAACATCTTTTAGATGCAAGCCAAAAAAGAGCCAAAACTGGTTTCAACACAAAGCTTCTCTGTGTGTGTGTGTGTGTGTGTGTGTGTGTGTGTGTGTGTGTGTGTGTGTGTGTGTGTGTGTGTGTGTGTGTGTGTGTGCGCGGGTGGGTGTGCATGTGCGTGTGTGTGTGGGTCTTTTGAAGTGAATATGTCTTCCAAATACCTGGAGACTCTTAATCTTCCAGGATCTGACGGACCCACTTCTTGAATCCACAGAGTGCTAAGATCTACATCCTTCAGTAACATGATGAATGTCATCAGACTATGAAGCCAGCTATATGAGCTAGCAGAATGACAAATGAGTCAGTCTATTGCCAGTAGCATGACGATCACAGTGAAAATATCTCAACTTTGACATTTCAAGTGCAGATAAAGAAATGCGTGCATCAATGCTGCTGGAGTGCAAAGATACAGTAAAATATGAGAAGAATGTCATTCTTGTAGAGTGGTGGATCTCCAAATGGAAATTATATAGCACCCTGTGGTCTGATCATTGAGGAATAATAGGGATTACAAGAAGAGACTGTTGTCTAAACTTCTTAGAGACATTTAAGGTGAGAGAGGAATAAGAGATTAAAAATGTCACTGTGGGACTCATTTGTTTGCTAAGAAGTGGATGACGGTGGGAATATGAGTATAGATTATGTGTCTAGATGAGTGAGAGGTAAACAGCTTTGGTCAATAACAGTCTGGACATTCCAATCAGACCGATATGCAAATCAGGCGGTGAAATCATCCTTTGTCTCCAGCACACAAACAAACCCAGACAAACACAAGTGATGAGGGAGCAATTTATAGGGACCAATAAATGCAATAGGCACAGACTCCAATTTCTGTTTTTCAAAAGTTACAACATAAATTGCCTTAATCAGGGCAAAAAAGTAATTGTAGTTGTGAATAGAGCTTTATTCCTGCTGTTTAAGGGGATTATTGACCTATTTCAGGGTTCTTAGAGGAGCAGTCTTGTTTAGTTTTTCTGCAGCCTATGCCAGGCTTAAGCACTTAGAACAATTTGTTTTAGAAGTTAACTTAAATAACAATATTCTATCTACAATAAGCATTTGCTTGAAGGGTTTTAATGTCAACGAAAAGTTAAGGAAGATCAGTGAATTGATGCCTAGCCACCTAAAGCAAGACTGACTTTTTCTGCTTTGCAATAGAATTGTGTATGTCATATGATCCCACCCTAATTTCCCCTAATTAAAAATGATGAGTGCTATTAAATGTTAATAAGAAAGAAAAAAAAACTAAAAGAATGGAAATATGAATGGAAAAGGAAACTCTAGAAAACTTTCATGTCTGGTATCGCCATGGGTTCTTATGGGTTAATTTTCTCACGTTATGCTATAATTTCAGATCACTGATACCATTTCATTCAAATATGCTTTTAAGTTACTTCACATTAATTTGCACAAAAGAAAACTGTACCATATGACTACACAAAAGCATTAATCCACAGAAGGAATCATTCAGAACGTTGTGAGCATAACATTTGTGTATCCTTCTCATAAGTTGATTTTAACTCAAAGCAGTCAGTTATAAACATACAGGTTAAGTAGAAATTTCTCTACAGAACTAATGTTAAGAGGGGGAAGTTGCAGAGCAACTTGTGTTAATTATTAGTGTTAATTATTGATTTTTAGCAATTATTATTATTAACAGGTATTTTTGTGGTTTTATTCAAATATTTTTGTTTATTTGTTTATATGTTTTATTCATTATATATATATATATATATATATATATATATATATATATATATATATATATATATATATATATATATATATATATATATATAAAATGAGCTGACTAAGAATAAAACCACAAAAAAATACCTGTTCGTTCATCTTCAGGGGGTTCAAAAGAGTATGCATTATTCTATTTTAAGTAAAGGTAATATTGTCAATACAGACCTTGAGTTTCATCATTGAATCCTGACAGAGTTTGTCCCCTCTTGCAGCAGTGACTTCATCTATGCCAATGAGCTTGGCCTTGTAGCGGACACCATCCCCCTTAAAACGCTTTATAAGAGCTGCTTCACTGCGGTCTTGCCCTGGAACAAGAAAAGAGAGAGAGATGGAGATGAAGCATACAGTTTTTAATGAATTTTGATTCGATATCATCTCCAAATGGAATTAACAACTTCACAGTCAGCATAATTTTGGCATACAATGAACACAAAATACGTTATCGTGTTTTAATTACCCAATTTCTCAACACAGAACCCAGCCCTCAACATTATGTGTTTTTAAATAAATGGTGATTAGACTTTCAGTCTTGGTCTGTTTGTAGAGACTGGCATTTAGATGTGTATTACTGAAGAATGGCTGATTTAAAAAAGAAAAAGCACTAAAAGTCACTTTAACCTCCACAAATAATACAATGGACACAATGTATGAAGTTTATAATGAAGGTCAAGACCTCTTCATGTGTCTGGCTGTATTTATAGGCATTCCCATAATGAAGCAGGATGGAGTAAGGTGGTTTCTAGACATTAGAATGTCCAGATCTGGTGTGAAGAGAGAGGAAAACTGAAAGCCATGTTTTAGCTCTTACAACAAACAGTGTCTATCTGCCAATCCAGGCTTTGAAAGATCAAGCAGTTCCACCCACACCTTCAACACACAACCTGTAACTTGATAACTGGATGGGGCAATCGATGAACCTCCAAGGATATAGACCAATTATCTGGCTTCTGCTCAGTCAAGCAAAGACAAACATACCCAATTAGGTTTCAGCCTGCTGTTTGATTAAGAAACAAAGGCAAACATACACCTACCAAAAAGCACATAACCTTACTTAAGCTTTTTTATAGAATATATATAGAAGTGAAAATATAACTGGAGTACATGTTAAAATTGATCCAGAAGAAATGCTGCAATTTAAAAGTCTCAATTCTTCTTCAATTGGTCTTTTGTAAAGTAAAAACAACAACAACAACAACAACAACAAAAAACAATTCAGGGCCCATTTAAAACTATATAAAATTTGTTATTGTATGCAAAGTGTTCTCAGCCTGCTTAAGCTGTCCCACACTGCCAGCTTGTGGCATTCCCTGACCCACCAATCTAATAATTAATCTGTAGAAGTGCTTGGGAAAATGGCTGAGGGCTTCTGCAGCAACATGTATCAATAACACTGACACCATATGCCATTATGCTAAAGTAGAGATGGGCCATAATGAATAGTAGCCTAGGTTCTATGCATGCAGAACACATGCATTAGGCAGCTGACGAAGGAGAGAGTGGTGATTCATGAAAGCTGATGAATTAACAACTCCTGAAGGTCACTGCAAATGTGATTTAAGGAACCCACTGATCTTTCCTCACTGAACAGACTTCAATAATATTCTGTCCCAAAACTGAGTTGCATTATAATGAATAAATAAAAGGTAATTTTCAGAACGACAATTAAAAAAGTAAATATAAACAAGTAAATTAAAACTAACAGTCACTGTTTACTATTCCTCTGGTTGGTCATTTCAAGTTAATATGATTCTATTGTTTATTTATTGACATTTTATAATAGATAGAAAATTGCATTGGTCAGTGATGTTGTAAAACAATATCCTTTTACCTTCTCCCAAACACCCAAGTAAGAGGGCGTTCCCCTGACACGCAAGACATTTCATCTTTCCCTATCACCAAAGACAGTTGAACTTCTACTAACACTAAAGCCAGTGGATTGTCCCCTGACACCCAAGACAGCTGACCATTTTTCAAACACCCAAGACAGCTGACTTTCCCCTAACACTCATGCCAGAGGACCTCTCCTTAAAACCAAAGACAGTTGAAAGTCCCCTAACACCCAATACAGGTGACCTTCTCCTTACACCCAAGACAGTTGACCTTTCCAAAGCAAAAAAACACTCAAGTCAGAGGACCCTCCCCTAACAACCAAGAATCTTGATCTTCCAATTACACCAAAGTCAGCAGATCTTCCCCTAAAACCCAAGACAGCTGACTTTCCCCTAACACCCAAGACAGCTGTAATTCCCATAAAACACCAAAATCAGAGGACCAACACCAAACACTCAAGACAGCTCGTCTTCCAATAACACCAAAGTCAGTGGTTCTTCCCCTAACACCCATGACAGCTGACCTTTCTCCAAACACCCAAGTCAGAGGACACACAACCTAACACCTAAGACAGAGGACCATCCCTTAACAGCCAAGTCAGAGGACCTTCCCCTAACACCCAAGACAGTTGAAATTTCCCTAACACCCAAGTGTGTAAACTTTTCACCAACACCCATCAAATGACTTTCGGTTAACCCTCAAGATAGTCCACCATCCCATAACACAATGAATTCAAGTAGATAAAATTAATCAAAATGGTTAATGGAAAGCATTTTCCTTTTTTCACCCCAGCTCTTTCTGACAGTAGTGGAGCTTGTGCATAGCTTCTAACTTTCACCTGTCTCACAGTGGGAGAAAATAAACACTAATTTCTTTCTCTCAGTTCAGACCACAGCACCTGCAGTGCCTGTTATTATTACTGCCTACCTTAGAGACGGAACTTTTCTGATAAAAGATTGACCACATGAGTGAGTAGGAGGGTATTTATGTGTTAGTCTGCCAACAGTTTGGACCAAGTAAAGATGTCTTGAAATGAGCTCCAGCTCTCTTCCCTGCAGGGCTCCTAAGTCCCAATTCAAACTGAGGACTACTATTTCATGGAGAGAAGTGTGGATCGCTTCTACTCCCTATGGCTCTTCAAAATTAAGGAACTTGGCAGCAAGCAGCCATGAGCTGTTGACATTTGTAATTGAAGAACGCCACATGAGTACACGCTGCTATTCAAAGATTTATTGATATTTCCTGCAAGAAACCCAACTTATTGTTTTTGCCATTAACAATTAAAGAAAATTATTGACATTAATGGAGAATAGAAAATTACAAACAAAACACAAACGAAAGTGACATTTAATGTGGGTAGAGGACACCTGATTTAGACCTAGAAAAACATGGTGTTCAAAAAAATGGTAACATTGTGATAGTGGAAAACCTAACCCAATCAGCTAAAGCTACATTTTAGAACATGATAGGATAACAAGTTGTTTGCTGGTCACAGCTGGTTTGAATTCAAACAGCTCATTCTGTATCTACTTTAACTGGCTTAACAATGCTCTAAAGTACAGTTTAAGTTGGTAGGAGTATGCTAGGATTTTCACTAGGTCTCACAAAAAGAATGTTTGTTTGTTTATTTTGCTCAAGAATTCAAGTGTTCAAACTATATACTTTTTAGGTTCTTTATACCACGTCTAAGGTTAATTTTGTAACTGAAGATTACAAAGATAAATAGAAGATAAATATTTTAAGTATTTCAGATTAGGAATTGTGTCTTATGTTGTTTATTGGTTTTAAGTGCACCACACGTACAGTATGTTTAACTGTAAGCAACTTTGGTATTACTGACACTCAGTATTTACTCATAAATAACAAGAGGATAAATACATTTATGTAGTCAGAGGGTATGACTACACGATCCATGGGTGCATTGTTATGTGCATTGCTTGGAAGCAGATCAGGTGACATTATTAATGTGAAAAAATTCTGTAAAATTACTGTACGTGTGGTGCTGAAAAGACACTTCCTAATCTAAAATGCTTAAATTATTTTTGGGGGACAAATAATTAGGACAATAAATTAAGTAAGTGTCCAGTTCTTTTTTGCTGTGAGCTGGATTTAGTCCATCTGTTGTTGTAAACTGGGATTTATTTATCCTCCAAGATGAAAATGGAAATTAATGAATGCTTCTTCTGAGACCAGAAGCCACAGTTGTCGTTTGAAGTAGCTTAAAGATGTTGAGTTCGTTAGACTTCAAAGAATCGCATAGCTCCAAGGCATGGTCGAATTTAAATCTGATAGATCTTAAATCCCCAAAAGTGAGAAGCAGACGGGAGACAACACACAAAGCCATGTGCAAATACACACACGTGCATGTACATATGTCTAAACATGTTTTTTTTTTTGAAAGCGAATGCTGACAAAGGCTCTTTTAACTCTTATAAAACTTTCTCAAATCAAAACCGCCACTGATCTTAGATGCATTTACTTTGTTCTCTAGAGTGAGAGGAAATGCAAAAGAAGACTCTGCTAATCTTATTAGAATGACGGAACATCATTAGAACATCAAAGTGAGTGAGATATTCATCAGTGAGCACATCTAATCAGCCTTCTGTAGAATGGTCAAAATGGGCCAGTTCTCCACGGGATGTGGAGTGCTGCATTCACAAAAGATTTTGAATCTGAGTGCTCATTAACTAGCAAATCCCAGGCTTAATGAAGATGCAATCTTTGCGTTTTAACTGTCTGATCATTTGAAACTATTTAAAGCAATTTTTATTAAATGACATTGAATCATTATTTGTATATATAAATGTATTGCTTTAAAGAACATCTTGTTTACATGAAATATTATTCATTGACAGAAATTCTTAAATTTGTGTTGTTTGTTCTACAGAGCTAAAAAAATGGTAGAGCCTTTGATAATTTGATAGTCAGGAAGCTCTCAGCCACGCAAAAAAAATCTAAGTAATGAAATAATAAATTAAATTAAAATAATATTAAATATGATTTGTGAAGACAGTTTGTTCAATACCTTTAACACGTTTCCTAAATACTTAACACGGTTAGCACCACATCTGTCTAAGTAAGCTATACAATTAACACATGCATAAAGTTAAGACAATTTTCATATGCTTGAACTTCTTTTACACTAACAAAAAAATTATGTAAATTAAAGCCAAGTTTACAGTTGCTTTCACACTATGTAAGAACAGATACTATAATGTTCCAAAACGTGTACAGGCTGAAGTCAAAGTGAACCCAATGTTCATATTGTGACTGAAACACAAATTTGCTACCTCTATTTTATTCAGTTTCCAATAAAAATGAGAGGGCGGAATTTTTTATTTAGTCATCATAATTCCAGTGGGTTTTTTTCTGTTTGTATATTGTGTTCTTTGTTTGGCTGTACTGCAGCAATTCTGCTTTGCATTTTTGTTTTTTTACATAAACTGTACATTTTATATACCTACTCTGAGATGGGCATTCATTTTTGTATTGAATTTCTGCTGCAAAAGAAAAAAAAGTCATGCATTTACTAAAACCAACAAAACAAAAAATGTAGAAATGTTCAAATCTACAATTTTCAATACATGTATTAAGTTTGCATAATTCTTAACCCACAGAATCAATTAAAATACACATTTGGCAAAACTGTTAATTTCATTCTCAAAACCCCCAATTGTAAACAAAACTCTGAAACTCATTTTCAAAATACAATAATACAGTTTTCAAAACACTAACATGTGTTTTCCCAACAGCAACATTTAATCAATTTTAACACATTGAGAAAAATTTTTACTTTAAAATTACATCGTTTTAGTGGTGGTGGAGCTTGTGTGAAGTTTAAGTATTTGAAATATGTGTTAACTGAATACATTTTGTATCAAAGCAACAAAAAAATTGTTAATTGTATCACCTAGATGTTGTGCTAATCGTGTCAAAAGTGTAGGAAAGTTATTAAATGTATTGAAAAAACTGTCATAGCAATTATGAAAAACTGTAATTAATTTATATTTTTTTCGAAACAGAACATGTCAACAGTTGTCATAAGTTTTATATTATCAAAGGCAGTCTACATTTAAAATGCAAATAGTGTGATAATAGGTGAAAATGCACATACCAATGAATATAATACTTAAGAGTCATTTATAATACTTAAGTCATTTTTCAGCTCATATTAACATACTATTATTCTTATTTTGGGGGTACAAAGACAAGCTGAAATGTTTATTATGAAAATGTTTATTATTTTGCAAAAATTCTAATTAGTCTTAATCGTCTTTGTGTCCTTTGTAAAGTCAAAATTTGTCATTTTTTTTGTCCACATCGACAGTGGAAACTTTTACTTTTCATGCCAACGAAGGACGCTAAACCTTCAGCTGAATAATACAAGAATGTTTTGGAAGCCTTGAGAAATTAAACAGCGATTTGCAAGCTGTGCTGGATACTGAAGCTTTATCATCATTTCATGCATCATCCCTCACAGACATTCACAGTTCAGTGTTCACCCAACAGAGAGGAGGCAAATTCCCACTGAGTGTTTAATGTGAATTTCCTGTTTGTGATCAAATTCACATTTATATGCCTAATAAAATGATCGTGTGTGTGACATTCATCTTCCTGTAATTCATATCCTGCTGCTAATTGTATGCACATTTATAAAACTATATATATATATATATATATATATATATATATATATATATATATATATATATATATATATATATATATATATATATATATACTAATTTATGCAATACATGTGTTGTTGAAGTTTGCAGAACTATTGTTTGAATTTTAAACAGACAAACAACATGTTTATCCAAGTATTTGATCAAAAATGTGGGTCATTACTGTGTGTGCAAATCCTTCTTAAAACCCCATACAGCGTTTCTTTGTTAATTACCACAAATATTTTAATTCCCTCAGAAAACCAGCTGTTATGAAATTCCAGAATATCCTAATTTGTCATAAAATCCCTCCTCACTCATTACCATTAACCTGTCTAACATGTATTATCATACCTCTGTCCCTGGATATTCCGTAAATTAAATACAGTCTCAGCTAATGACAAAAGCTGAGAGGAATGTTGGGAGATTGGTCTGAAGCTAAAAACCAACACTACAGTGAATCCCAAAAAACTCAAAGAAATGGACCATCGACTGTTGAGATAAGAAACGTTGGTGAATGTTGGATGAGAATGTCCTACTACATGTATTTTTGAGTGAGACATGACTGAATATTATTCTGTTAGCTGTTGTTAATAGTGGGAGAGGGAAATTGCAAGCAGGAGGTTTTAGATCGGACCAGGTGAGGCAACAAGCCTCTGAGATGTCGGGTGAAAAAGGGACAGACTCAAAACAGCTTTTTTTAAGCAGAAGAACGCTTTTCTGTTTTATTGTGTGTAAACACTGAATTGTTTAAGCTGAATTTGTTACAACAATTTCATAAATACCAAAAAATCACAAATTCAATTGACATATATGGTTAAAAACAGATAAACTATTTATACTCCCTTTTCAGAGGAAAATTGGTAATCTTTGGGAAGAAAAGTTGGTCATGGCAGACAGGGACATTCTGATATTTGGGATGACGTCTTATTGAATGGCTGCAACAATTGATAGTGACAGCAAAAGCAGAAGCAAAGGAGATTTAGCACAGAGAGAAAGCCACAGAATTCTGGGAGCACATGGGTCATGACTGCCACAGGCGCTGCCTCAAGGCTCTTACGTCCATTGACAGATCACATGTTCCTGACATGTCTTTATGAACACACATATGCATTTGTCGTTTATTTAGCTTGGTGGCTTGCTTCTATTTAACAGAAACTAAGGTTTTAGGTCTTGGCATTTAAACATTCCCATGTGCATTAAGAGGACTGTAACAAAGGTGTCACCAAAATCAGTTTTGGAGGGCTGTAGTCCTGAACATTATAGTTACAGCCCTGTTTTAGTAAGGCTTTCATACTCTGGCTTTAAGCACTCCAAGAGGACTAATGTAACAAGGTATGTTTCATGATTCATTTCAATTAATACTGTTCATTTAGAGACCCCTGCTTCATTAAGGTGATGCAAGTTGTAAGTATGACAGTGCCTCACTACTTGAAGAATTTATTAAGTAAAAAAATAAAGACTACAAAGACTTGTCTGGAAAAATTATTTTTAATGTTGTCACTTTTTTTCTTCCCTGTAGCGCATGTAAATTGTAAGAACTACATTGGAAGATTTAATGTCTTTAATTCCTTAAATTCCTTTCAAAATGCTATACTACTTGGTTCTTTAGGTGTAAACAAAGAGGCAATGAATGAAGAATAAGTTGAAAAATGAAAACAAAAATTTCAACAAAGCTAAATCCCAAAGCTTTGGCTCAGCTGTAGCTCAATCTACAATAAAGTGACTTCACCTACCTCACTTCGTTCAGTTTGCTATGTCCATGTCATATAGTTTTGTGCTCTTTCTCCAAATACCACAATCTTAATTGTTGCTTGACCATTGCAACTAGGACATGTTAATAATTTTTTTTTTTATTAAAACCTTTTTTGTGTGTGTGTATTGCAAGTCAGTAATTCTAAACAGTGCTTTGGCTTTCACACCGGAAACAAATGTTTCTTTAATGCCTATAAACAACATAATACTTTTACAGATGACTGGAAAAAAAAGTGGACACTGCTCTATTGAATACATATCAATTTCTTTTTAAGAAATAGGAAACATCGCTTAGCTACCAGGCCAATAACTCATCACAAAATAGCCTCCCACTGGTCCTCCTCTTTCCCCATGCTCATCATTTACTATAAGAAACAGTGAAGCCCAGGAAAATAAAAAGCTGCTTTATCACAGCAAAACAATAACATCAGGTAAACACAGTGAGAGCCGTGTGGCAAAAATGCATTTGCAATAAGCACTAAATCTAGAATACTTCTTGTCTCTTTTTGCTCTAGTCTACGTGCAACAAGGGGGAAAAGACTGCTGCTTCGCAAGGGCTATTTTGCTGAAATTGGAATGAACTGAGACTGTAAGTACGTTTGTGTCCTGTCTTGATGGAAAAGCACATTTTAATAACAGCCAACAAGGCCTGGGGGAGACGCAGCACATATAGCAGGAAGATTAGATGTGCTTCAATACAACCAGTCCCTTCATTCAATCGTCTGCCATATCTGAAGAGAAGGCTAATTTATCAGATGGAAAATGCTTTCGTGGGACTTTTACTCTCTCACACAGAGTAACGATTCCATCTTCATCTTTCAAACTTTATTTGTAAAATCTAGCAACGGTTGCATTGATCACATTTGACTTGATATGCATTTTTTTAAATAGTTTAACATGTTATTCAAGGAGAGAATGTAAGTTGGCAAGAAATTCAATCTTAAACAAGGTAAATTTGATCATATCTTGTTCATTAATGTGCATATGTCCTTATTGTTTTTTAAATGAAGTGCATTGATTTTATTCATGTAGACATGATTTATTCATGTAGACATGTTTTATGTGTTTGCAGGTTTTAAACTCTTTCCAGCAAACATGCAGCCTTTTGGTTCAGACGTCCACAAAATCATCATGTGCTGCTAGGGCAATCAAGCATTTTTTTTATTACTTTTAATCATACATGGTTGAGTATTTTCTAAGTTGAAAAGGGAAATGTGTAGATTTGTTAGCACCCAACTGGAAAGCTCCAGTCATGAATATCTCAATCAGTCATCTGAGTGACTTTAAACATTCTTAGTCTATGTGCAGAGAGACATAATTACAAAATGTTCCATCAGGGATATCAGTTCATAACCAAAAAATCTGTAAGCTTTCAAAATCAAGCCATCATCAAGTTACTATTACATCTCACATATTTAGAACCCGCCCATAATTTTTACAGAAACACCAGAAAAGCCCCCAAACAAGTCATTTCCTATGGGAATTTTTTTTTTTTTTCACAAAAAGTCTACAATAGGAAGTTAGACATTAATAGGTGGCAAAATTGGTATGGTGAGGCAGACATTGGATTATATATCAGCAAAAATATTAAAGAGGAGTAAAGTTTTTCTGAAGTGTGGGGAATGTTCCTTGAAACGATTAGGAATGAGGACATTGAAGGTATAATGTGACGTAGTTCCTTGTGATACTGAAGCGATAAGAAAGTATGGCCAAATCTTGAGCTAAGTCTTCTCTAAATTTTACTCTCTTATTAACGAAAGGGGTCTGTGGATGGGGGAAATTATATTATAATTTGGTGTAAAGATGTTTTGAGTGTTAATGCTATTCATGTCAATAAAAAAATTATACACATAAAAGATGTGTACAGTGGACTGTTTTCTAACAATAAGTGTATTTAAATGCAATGTGGGCGAAAGGTCAACTATGGACTTCTATGAGACAGAGAAGGCCTTGGTGAACAACCCACGAACTAGGCATATTCTTTGCATGCACCTACAACATAGACTGCAGATGAAGCTGAAGCCAATGAACAAGAGTAAAGATGAAAATGGTAGTTTAGTGGTGGAGTTGATCGTCCCGTAACCGGAAGGTTGGCGTGTTGATCCTTGATCCCACTAGGGTCGTTCTTCTGTTGTGGCCCTGGGCGAGCCTCTTCACCCACATTGCCCCGTATGGATGTGTATGACTAGAGGGGTGTGTTTGATGGTGGGCAGGAGCCTGTAAGCGCAGAATAGCAGCCACGTCCTGTCAGACTGCCACAGGGCAGCTGAGGGCTACCAAAGTAGCTCATCACCACCAGAGTGTGAATGTAGGGTGGAATGAATAATGCCCTGAAAATTGTCAAGTGTCTTTGAATGTTTAGAAAAGCGCTATATAAACTGAAGGCATTATTATTATTATTATTATGAATATTAGTATTATTATTAAGAGTTGTTCAGACTGCATTATAAGATGAAGCGTATGAAAGATGAAGACACACAGATTGCATTCAAACAAGGAAAAGTGCAGCAGCTCGTCTCCGGGGCCAGAGAAGCAGCTGATGAAGGATGACCAGAACTTTGAGGGGAGAAAAGATCTGCTTTGAGAACTAACAACAAACTTTATTCTACAATAAAGACTTTTTTTACGACCACAAATATGTCTTCTGACCAATTGTTAAGCAATTAAAATGCTTAAGACTTAGGGCATATTCGGCTTTCTTAATCTAACCTGAAAATAACAAAAATACAAAAGTTGAAAGTGTAAAGGATTAATTGACTCAGAGTTTTTATAGGTTCTTATACTGTACATAAAGCTACTATTATTTGCTAAGTGACAGAGGTGTCTTGTAATTGGTTGTTAACTAAACATGCTATATCAGAGGACTTACTTTTAGTAGGACATCTTAGGGCTAGACCCCAAAAGGGGTCATTTACAACTAATCATCTTTTTTACATTAGCATTGCTAATTTTAGCTCTAGTATGTTACACGCTCATTTAGAGTTATGCCTAAGAATCAAACCATCTTGTGAGAAATGAATGTATGATATTCATGTAACTTTGATAACTGGTTTAAGTTTTTGTATTTAAATAGCAAATAAGTGTCTTTACAAAAATCTTGTCACTTTAAAGAATAGTCAGTTTTCCCTCATTTACAGAAAATGTCTGTTTATTGAAACACATGTAAAAAAAGGGGGTGGGGGGCTCTCTAGCTCATTCAAAATTCTCGATGGAGTGTTATTGAAATGAACATGAAGCTCTTTCGCCTCTGTGAACTGAATCACCCTGCAGCATGCGTGTTTCATTCTAGCTTCAGCATTTCTACTCCAATCTTGACCCTGTGCACGTCTGTACAACTCCAGTTCTGTTTGTCAGTGCAGAACTCACAAGACATAGCCATCAATCGTGTATTTCCTGTCTCTTTCCCTCACTCATGCCGTCTGAGAATCTGTATTCTGATCCTGCCTCTGCCAAAAAGAATGAGAAAGGTTTTTAAAAACATAGTAGAAATAGTAATTTTTGCTACATTTCCCTCATTTTTACTGCTTTAACTAAAGAGTCACTGTCATACAATCAACATGAATAAATAAGTAAATGATGACATGTTTCCACAAACTAATCCTTGATTGGGTTTTACAGTAAAAACCACACAGAATGACATTGATAGGAAATCTACAAGCCTGGATCTCTACGCACCGTGTCCACTGTGCTGTAAAGAAAATGCAGCATTTTTGACAGCTGTACAGCACCTCTGAGCACCAAATTGCACTTTAGGGGTCTTTGATTTGCTTGTCATCTAGTGTGCGGAAAAATCAATGGCAACCTGTTCAGGTTTAGCAGGTATGACTAGCACCCACTCTCTGACCTTTCCCCAGTGCATGGGCTGTCTAAAAGTCAATGGCCTTTTGTCCTGAGCCTAAATAGATGTTCACTGAGCATTCAGTCTGCAAAAATAAGAGCTCCCTGCAATTATTGACAACACTGTGACTTAAATGTTACCTGATGGGCTGAATCGATGCACAACTCTGAAATCCATTGCAGAGGAAAGTAAAAGTGGAAGCCAGAATTTGTTCAGTTGATAATTACAAAGAATGTTAAAAAACTCTCAAGGAAGACGTAATGTATGTTAACAAACTCTCAAGAAGAACGTAATGATCATTTTCTCTATTTACAGAAAAATCGGAGCACTGATACAGACTTTTTACTAATAAAATAACAAGTCTTGTTAAGTCTAACCTAACCATCAAACATCAAAAAGACATCAAACATCTACTCTAAGTCTTTTACTCCATTCATCATCAAAGTTACATTCAACAATTGGTGATACAAAGAGTTTGGTTTATGTTTGGAGTTTCTGTAACTATGGATTTTTGTGAAATATACTATAATATTAGTTCATATGTATCCATTATTTACATCGATTGGTATTAATGGTAATAATTTTGTTTCACGAGTGCATACTTGCATAAATTAAGCCTTGGATCTGCAAGCAGAATTGGCTTGCATAAACGCATACTTGGCGAGCTGTCTGAAGGAAGGATAGAGTTGGCGAAAGGATGGTGAAGGGTTTTTGCTGTAGATTGTTAGAGGAAATGAGTGAACTGGAGGTTTATATGGGAATATCTGAGTAGGAGCTAATAGATTTATAATAGAATTATAATAGAATTAATTTTCTGCATGTGCTACTCCCGAAACAAAATTTGTCAACCTCAGCTAATGTCAAAGTCAGCTGACATTTTATCAACCAAATTAAAAATTTCAATTGAAGTGTATAAATAGTTATATACTTATTATAACAAATATATCGGCTTAAAGATGGAATTAACTTTTTTTGCCTTAAACGTTGACATTAAACATTAACACAAGTCTACATGCTTCCATACTTATTGTTGCAGATAATACTTCAAATGGAGCATGTGATCACTTCTGATATAGTGACAGAGAACTTGTCTGGCCTGGTCATAACTATGCGAAAGATTAGCATGAGAGCTCTGAAACTAGCTATTCCCTTTTTGAAAGTAGTTATATTTTACAGGTTTTAAAAGTATTAGAAATATAGTGGCAAAAACAGGTACCTGAGATATTCAGCAACTTAAATCTGTCTCTGAAAAATGCTTCAAGCGAGTGTTTTTCAAAAATCTGTTGGCTATTTGATTCGATTCAGGACAAATCTCTAATGGTTAAGAGTGATTTAAAGCTTGGAATGTAGTCATGAGAAGGTCATGTGCAGGTCTTATGAAGTCTAAGCTACAGTAAACTCCGGGTCAAGACAAGTTTATGACAAGTTTATGAGCTTTATAAACCCAGCACTAGTGTATAGTTTCACAAAAATTACTTGGCATTAAAGTTTACTAGACAGAAGAACAAACTAAAGCTTTGTTTTGTTTTTAAGCAGAACAATTACTTTAAAATAAGCTTTAAAATAAAAAAACTACACAATTTCATAATAACTAACATAAAAGTTAATATGGTAAAAATATATACACATTAAACACAATTTACACAATTAAAATTTATATTTAAATATTTTGTTCATATAAAAAAAACGTTTACAGAATGATGTGGAAAGTTGATATCGCAAGACTCTACGCAACCTTTCGTAACATTTCGAGATGTTTCAGTGAAAGAATATTCCCTGAAAATGTGTCAAGAAGTGTCAGTCATGGATATGTCATGTTTGCAGCATCAAATATTCACTTTGAGCTTGTGAGAAGGCAGCTTTTAAATCCTTTCTACATGGTTGCCATCATTGTGAACTCTATATTGTCAACATGCCAGTCTCTGGTAGTGAAAGCAGCCAACGCTCAGGTCAAAGAGAATACTCGGGCCAATCATTTCTCAAACCACAAAGCTGCCTTGGTGCTGCAATACACTCTGCCAAAGAGTCTCACACAGGTACCTAATCTATAGGAATATGTTTCTGTTATTAAATGGGTGACTGAAAATGTGAACCAAAGTTACAGAAAATGACTTCCTTACAGCATGAAAGAGATTAAATATTTGTAATGCCAGACACAAATTTAATAGGTGTGTTTTAAAGGCCTACCCAGATCTGTCAAGACAATGCACTACACATTTTTATGTCTGCTTGAGAAAGTCAACAAACTGTTCTAGCTTTTAAACATAGAAATATTCTTTTCGTCAAAATTTCTGACATTATCTTAGATAAAGCTTAGATGCTATTGACTTAAAACTTGTTTCAAACTGGTCTGACTTAGGTTGATATATATATATATATATATATATATATATATATATATATATATATATATATATATATATATATATATATATATATATATATATATATATATATATATCACCTCATGTTGCTACTACAAAAGGATAATGGGCAATCACTGGAAATACAGTGTTTTTTTCCCCTTGACTTATCATGGGATAAAACTTTGTTGAGCTGTAGCTCAAGCAGGGAATCTCATCGAAACGTCAATCTCACAAAACTTAAGTAACTTATCAGTCAGAGCAATAACATGCTAAGGAAGGTGCAAAAGTATTTGACACCTGGTCTCTGGGGAGAGGGTTAAAATTCACCTTTAACTTAACATTGCCATTGAAAATTAATGGATTGTGTATGCAAAACAAACTGTCTTAAGTTAATTTCTATCACTATCCTTTCCTGATAAAACAGACAATATGGTTGTTTTATTTATCTTCTTAACATGATTAAAACACTTGTAAACTTGAAATCAAGTAAGCCACATATTTCCATTAAACTCAAACGGACTTTTTAATTAAAATAAGAACAATTAGCTTCTCTCATGTGGACATTTTTCGACCAAAACACAGCCTACAGACTTGAACTATACTTTAACCATATCCTCAGGCAATGCATGGGCCAGAACTTGCCAATTAACTCCTGACCCCACAATTAACATCCGACATCTTCATACAGCCCTGAACAGAGCTAGGACAGACTCTGATAACAGCATTCAGATAAGGCCCGCAACAGACAGATAGATAGTGCCCTGAGAGATGCCACTGAACAAATTGCTTTGTGGGACGTGTAGGCAATCAATATGAGATCCCTAACAAGGAGACAATGCTCAAGCTTCAGACTAAGCCCAAAAGATGGAGACAAGTCGGGGTGTCTCCAGGGAGACCAAATAGAAAGATAGTGGTATAATGCAATGCTGCTTAATGGTAGGTTGACAGGATTGTAAAAAAAGCAGCTGGTTTATTTGTTATTTTCTGATTCTGAATAAAAATATTTCACTGTGACAAGACAAAGGAGGACAAATTATACTTTGTTTTCAAACGATTGAGAGCTGAGTGTTGTATTCTTGATTTAATTGATGAAAGTCTATGACAGATTATTCTTCTTGTTATGCAGAGTAAAAATGTCTTCAAGAAAAAAGATGGTTTATCAAGCCTTCCTAAATATTTTACAAGCGTGACTTAGACATATGCTACAAATTCTCACTGAACCACCAGATCCATGCTTAATATGAGTTGGCAGACATTAACAACAGAAGGTGTATAAAAAAGTAAGGATATAGGAGCGGCCACCTTTCCTGTTCCAAGAAGGACAGCGAGTACCAGATGGGGTGAAAAGTGACCACTACTTATGAGTCAGCAGTGCAGAACATTTAAAGTTTATGTGTGTTCATGTCTGAGAATATTTGTGACGCAGAGCATTTATCCCCTGTGTGCTCTCCTTTAGCTTTCTTATGTCCTCTAATGTCAGCCTCAGTTCAGCCAAGCACTGAATCACAGCAGTGGTCTGACACTCTGACCTGAGTGTGGTGTTTCCTGGGGTCCAGTCATAAGCATGGCTCTCAGAAGACCACAAAAAGGTCAGTGCATAACTTTAAACTAACACTGAAGTGCACAGAAGGAATAATACACAGTGTTTAAGTATAGAGGACATTGGTTTGAGCTCAAGCCGCATCTAATGATGGTCATCACTGCTCAATGCCCCTCTCAGATCCTCTCTTTTTGATATATATGGATTCCGGGCAACTTTTCCAGCAGCTAGATTCTTCTTAAGATGAGTAAATATCTGTTCGATTTTGAAATATGAGGACCTTATCTGTAATTACATAACCTGTGTTAGTGAAGGACTTACGGAACAAAATCATTAGAGGGTAGCCAACATAACTTGATTGTTTAACTTGAAAATAGCATGATTATTAAGTCTAACTTAGTGTGAGCAACATGCCGCTATTACTACCCCCACCCCCCAACCACCCCACAAAAAAGGGCTAGAAGTTACCTACTGTCAATGTTTGGGGTTAGAAAAAGTTTGTTTTTAAAGATGTTCTTTTAATTTGAGTTTTGTTTCTAGTGACTTCACCCCCACCCCTGGTGTTCTGAAACTGTTGCTATGTGAGGCTGCAGCCAGATTAGTCTCAGTATCAAGAGTTGGACTAAGCTACAACAGGCATATACATAGTATGGTCTTTAGTACTTGAGACCAGCTTGTCATTTGCTAAACTTTTTTCTCGGTTAATGTTATCTTGAGAATTAATAATATGTTTAAAAAGATACTCTTTGGCTAAATGGATATGATTAATTAAAGTAAAAAGTAGAGCAGTTATGGCCTGCTCGATAATAGAGTCCGTACATTGCTGGTTTAATCTCCATTTTCACCTAGAGTTAAAGTGCGAGTGAGTGATAAAAAAGTCCCTCTCTCCCATTTTTGACAATCATCTTGCCCTTGAACAAGGCCAAACCAGTCTCCCAACTGTTCCCTAGGTATGTGCTCATGGTGTGTTATGCTATTTCTCTTTTTAACTGCAGCAAAACCATGAGATGCACTTCATAAGTTGAAGTGAACTTCATCAACTGAAGCTACATGACAGTAATCTCCCTCCAATTTCCCACAAGCTAACTTCCATGTAAATAAAGTAACCAGCCCCAAATATATGTCTAGCTGTGTTCACCATCAGAAGAAATTCAGTAACAAAGTGTTCTATTTCTATAACACTAGACGCCAATGTAGCCTTCTAGTTCCTTCTCTCTTTCCCCCCTCTGAAGTTCAATCAGCAAACTCCATCAGTCAAATTCCAGTCCAGTGCTGCATGACTAACTGGCAGCCATCCTCACATGCACTTGCTCTATCTGTCTGACTGGCAGAAGATAAATGAATCTGCAATTCACTCCTCTCCCTTCCACCTTCACATTTAATTACACTCACAGCCAACTGCTGCTGCTGCCTGGGTCTCCACACACATACCATCACCCAGGGCTGATATCTTACCCTACTCCATCAACTGTCCCTAAGAACCTAAGTCGAAAGGTGAAAAAGACAGCGTGGGAGTGAAAGAATTAAAAGAGAAATGAGAGATAAACATGGGCAGACTTCTTCCTCTCCACATCTTAGCATCATTTTAATTACAAGGCAATTAGTTTCGCAAATAGAGTGGAGCAGATCCCATACCGTGAGATGGAAGGAGCGCTCATGCTTTCAGCAGATGCACAGACTTCACTCTAATCTCCTCAATATCACACATACCATTCAGTTTTATAGCATTTGGCTATAAGACAAACAAGTTAGCATCAGTTATCTTAATCAAAACACTAAATTTACAAACTGATTGTAGCTTAATTTATGTTGAAAATTTTTCTGGGTTTACGACGTACATGCTTGCTGTTTTCTTCATTGATGGATTAAACAGGTTTTTAGTCCATTGTATGTTTTTTTTTATATGTTTTTTGTTCATTTTGTGTACATTGAAATTTTACATCTAAAATAACTGCCTGAAACCTTCTCTAAAATTATAATATTTCTCAGCCTCCTATGTTTGTTTTCAGGAACTGTTTTGTATTTAAAGGTCATAGAAATAATATGTTTTATGCTTCTTAACTTTGTTATAGCCAGCCCTTTGTTATACCTCTGCGGCTGTTATTGTGCTTTATGGATACATTTGTTCTTACTTTTACTAACACACAGAAGCTAAATGTGCAAGTTAGAATACAATTTTTAATTGTAATGGAATACTTTTAAATTGGCGCTGAAAGAAATGCTTTATGGCATTGAACTATGGTATCTACACTGCTAAACAAAACAAAAAAAATCTATAAATGGCTTTATGAGTGAGTTAGTTGGTGGAGCAAGGTTATATAGATATAGATAACTTTTCCCCAGTTTTACGCTGGTGCCCTGCAGAGTGGACTCTACAGTTTTAAATCTAGTGTAGAAAACACTAAATAATCTATTGAAGCCCCATCATAACTGACAGAACTCTTAGTTGAACACCAATCATCTAGAACACTAAGACCCTCTGACCAAAGCCTATTCCTAGGGGTCGGTTGAAAGTCAGAGAATAGTGTGCTTTTCCTGTAGCCATACCTCAACTCTGGAATTACATTTCCTTAGAATGTCTGTTTTTGAATCTAACCTCAAAATTATGAATCAAAGCCCATGGTCTGTAAGTTTTAGTATTTATATTGTCTTTTTTTATTACCTTTCTTATACCTTAATTATAAAGTATTTTTTATCTTAATTAACGTAGCAGTAGTAGCCTAGTAAAAGTACAAAGTTTAAACCTAAGGAAAACCTGTCTGTAAAAAAAAGAATCATTTTTTTAATGTTCACAGATGCATTGGTTAATCTGTGATGATTCCACAAACATTCCACAGCCTCTGTGTCACACCGGAAAAAGTCTTGTCCCCCTTAGTTATAAGCCTGCTGAAGGGTGCCACCAGCAGATTCTGATCTGCTGATCTCAAAGCTCTTCACAGCTCAGAGCTCTTCACTTATTTTTGCTCAATGCCTCCAGTGGGGAATGTCCCGCTCTCTGAATCCATATTACGTACACTCAACGCTATATTCGGAGTTAGTAAGCATTGATGCAAACCAGCTGCAGTGATCTATTTTATGCCAGTACTATGCTGGAAATGGTCATCATTACCCAGACTTACTTCAAAACATTCTCAACCATTATATCCCGGTAAATTCAGAAGTACATGAAAATAGGCACCAACAGATTCAATCTGAACTCCTACTATACAACATTAGATCTTAACCTCCTAATATTCAGCCACAGCCTGCGCATCCCACACTAAACGCGATGTGTTTTTAATAGAAGATTGCATAGCAGTTTCACAACCACGCCGGATCTAATCAAGCCACCAATTACTGCGCACATGTTCCCTTAGTAGGGTAAACACAATTACTGCTATCTGATTAGGCTGCCACCAAATAAATGCAAAGCACGAACACACAGCTGCATGGAGCTGGCCCACAGGGACACAGATGCACACACACTCAAACACAGAGACATGAACACATCAGTCAGACATTTCTGTAAGTGACATTGAAGTATATTAAAACATATCAGAGAATGAGGCTTGTGGGAGAAAACAGTGTGAGAGCAGAGAATCATTTAATTATGAGCGCTGGTGCTTTTGTTTCAACTGTCAGAGAGCTGAATGGCTTAGAAAGCAACAGCAGTGGGAGGCGCAGAGTTGAAAAGAAACACAATCACATGGTAATCTCCAATTCAGTTTATGTGTTCTCAATGCTAATACCTGTTAAGGTAACAAATGATTCAAAAGATGATGTTTCAAAAGGGTTAGGTTCAAGGGGCTTATTCCTATGACTGGTTCACAAGGGTCACCATTCCGTTGCATGGTCACATTCACTCTGCATTCTTTCACATTAACTGCTGTCTTGTCCATTCTTGCATAGCAAGAACATGCGGACTCAATTCCGATGAAGGCCCTAGAACCACTATGAACTATTAAACACAATAAACAAACCACTATAAACTATTACACACAATAAACTATTCAAAAAAATTGTGAAAACTTACTATTCCCAACTATACTCATCTTTCTAACACAATTTATGACAATCAAATACAAGATCAAAATACTTAAAAATTGAGTAAGACATCCATATGTTACAAAAAAAAAAACACCACCATCCACCAGAGCTGCTTAATCGAACCCCAACAAGGACACAGTGATGTGGACAATTTTCATTTTATTAAAAAAAAAAAGGCAGCACTTGACAATTATAGAAATACTTTATGCATACAATCTGGTTTCTACAAAACAACTTTGTGTTTACAATGTTAGAACCAGGCTTCATACTATGTTATATAAATGTAGGATATAGGAGACTTGCTAAAAAAATCAAGTTAGCAGAGATTACAAAGTTTTAATTAAATCATGTATAACAAATAATAACACTACTACTGCTACTACTACTACTACTACTAATAATAATACATTTATAAAGGCATCTTTTAAGATACCCAGGGTATCTACAAATGCTACAGGAGAACAAAATACAGGAAAAAACGGATAACTTACATAAATACATACATACATTTTTAACATTATATATTGTAATAGGAAAGTTTTAAGTTGAGATTTCAAATGAGTGTAATAAAAACATATATTTCATTGAGATTACATTTTTTTAAACAAAAAATCTTAATCATTGCTAGCTAAATGATACTCTGCATGTAATGACTGGTCGTATAAATGTGAACATGAACAATAGAACAGGGCATTGTAGTATTATATTGCTTTTAGAAGGTAAACTGTCCTCTTAACTTTTTCAAATAATCTATATAATTGCTTGAGAGTCATCATCTAAATGAAATGCCATTTAAGATTTAAGATGCCATGAAATTTTAATTCACAACCTTTTTAAACCTGTCAAGTGCAATTTAAAGTGTCATTATAATAGAATTTGTAACCTAGTTTCTGGAAACCATTAAGACCCAATGTCTTCTTTACCGTTGTGAATGTTTTTTACTCTGGATCTTTATGTTAAATGTACATGGGCGCGATCTGACTCTTCACTCAAAAGAATATGGTTAATTCCCTCCACTATCACACAAGAATACCGGAAACAAGTAGTTCTGAAACTATTGTTAGACGGTGTGTCAGTGTCCAGTTGGGCTACTGACCCAAAATTGGTAAGTATTTATTCCATGCTGTTATCAGATTATTGTTGTGATACTCATCTACACAAGCTCAACAGCAGCCGTGCTTTAATCCAGTAATCACTCCTCCAGAACCACAATGACCCCTTCATAGTGTATCATACAAACCCCACATTGAAGGCTGCTCAGCGGTCAATCAATAAAGATCCTATCGTAAAACCCATCCACATGGCTTCTTAGCATACTACAGAATTTAACCAAGAGAACCAGATATTCTTTATTGAATAATCAAGAACATAAAGCTCAGCCTTTGCTTAGCCTAGAGATAGTTTCATTCAAACAAATATACAGAAAGGATTTGTGATAGCTGACCATCTGATGAATGGAGATGTGAGATATGAGACACATAATGTTGATCCACGCTGACTGAACTAAACCACGGATTACATAAAATTACATTTGAAAACTCTGATACATCTGTTTAATTTTGAAAAGTCAAAGAACATGTATTCATCATCAGAACATCTGCAGTAGCCTCTTTAAGTTACATTGACAGTAAAAGCAATTTCATAGAACATAAATTACAGAGAGTGATTAACTACTGTCAATTTTCTCAATCCTTTATCCCCTATTGAATATTTTAGTAAAAATTAAGCATGTTATTACCAAGTCCAAATGCGATAAGAATTAACATGAGCTTAATTGAGATTTTTGCTATGCACAAGTCAAATCTATTTAAACACATTATCTGTAAAACTAAACCAACAGCTCCTCTGATTCTGAATTAAACACCCGCTCATACACACAACACAGACTTCCAATCAGGCAGTGTTTGCTTACCCATCACAGCAGGCAACACTCAAGACTGTTTTGACTAATCCTGACTGTCAGAAGTGAAAATGGCGCCTGAATTCCGGTTTTCTCTAAGTTTCAGTAGGTGAGGAGATGAAGTAAGAGAGTGATAAAGAAGATGAAGGTAAATTGGCCTTGAAGATCTACACTTAAAACCTCATCTTTATCGGAGGGAGATGTTCTCAAAATGAACAGCAGACATGTTTCTGTGTCATAATGTTTTATGCAGTGCCAAAGGTCTCATTGAAAAGCAGAGAATGGTTACACATTATTGTAAAAGAGACGTTCAAAGGTGAAAGGAGAGAATGAGGAAACACACAAACCATGATAATTTAGGTTTTCAAGAAATATCTGCTGATGCTAAAACAGCAAACCATATGTCGTTCATACATTATCTGATATAAAAAAAGCACAAAAGTCAGACCTAAATCTATGTTTCATACCACATCAGAGGTAATTTCCACAAATTCTCAACAAAATTTTTTTTTTAAATAAAACAAAAGGTATATGTCAAAGAAAGAGTTTACAGATACAATAAAGTGGAACAATATGGTTCCCAATCTATCTGTGTCTACAGTTGAATGACCTCCAGCAGCTTTGTATAGTGTTGTATTAGCTGCACTATAGCAATTATACAAATAATCGGTAAAAGCTGCCAGTATACACAGCAGGAAGATCTACACTAGCACAGATAATGAGGCTGGCAAGCCCTTCCCTGTTGAAGGTTTTGGCACAACACCTCATTGTTTTCCTTTAACATTAACAGAGCATTTACAGTGTTGTTATTGATGACCACACCTCATTTTCTCATTTTATTAACCAATATAACATCCATAAGCATGATATATTCAATTATTATATTCTTTCCACAGTTCTGCTGAGTACTAATACATAACATAAAAAACTGAAACTTTAGTAAATTCTTAAAAAGCCCTGAAAAACTGACCGACAGCTTGTTACAACTAATCAATAGTCTTCTTGTCCGGCTGACCCAAAAACATCTCTCTGGAGCATATAAAACATACTGACTATGAAGTGAATTCCACACATCATCACACTTTTTTGTTTCACTATATAAGTTAATATCAAAGGTTTAAAAATGTCAACTTAATTAATATTTTTGCACAAATTAATTTAACGATTCAAACGATTCGTAAAATTTAATTTAACAATATAAATATTTTTTATATGATCATCTTCTTTACATGAGAGCCTTTATTCAATTTTGTTTTCTGTTCAGTTAAAAAAAATGCATAGTTTTGTTCATATTCCTGTTTAGGCACCAGGGCTTCCTTCAGACCTAAAGAACTAAAGCTGCCAGTCAATTGTTTCAAGCAAACTATGCAGGAACAATACATGCTGACACAATAATTATTTATTACAGACCTTGGTACATGGTGGATTAAGATAAACTATATGCATTTTTACCAGTGTATTTTAAAACAAAAAAAAAATCACAAAAAAAAAATCACATTCCTAACAACTCAAAACGTCAAACACTAAGTAAAGTATGTCCAATGATGGTATTTTTGTTTGATAAGAAGATGGGTTGAAAATTGTCCATAAACCTGAACTGGTGAAAGATGGAAACACAAATCAAGTCGAGTAAATGCGTACCAAACAGCATCATCAGTTTGGTATAGAAGCGATATATTATTTAGCTGTTAGTAATCCAAGCTTTAACCCAAAAAATAAAAAGTTTTTTTTATTATTATTTCTTTGTATTTTTTAGCTCCTTATTTCACCAGTCTCTACATATTTTTTCCCACATGCTACTTTTTAAAATATCAATGATTACAAAATTTGAAAAAAGCTTTGTATGTTAAAAGAACATACGCATGCATGAAAGTCACCCAACAATGAACTGTAATACTAAAATAGTTATTAAACATACATTTAAAACATCTTGATCAATTGAGGCATCTTTTACAATATTTCAGCTTTTTTAATTTGACAAAATAAAAAAAAGTGGTTGAGCAGCAGAGATGGGGTTAATATGAAAGCGTATATATAAAAAAGATTACATAAAATAACGATTGTCAGAGTTATGTGCTTATCACATTTATTTTGTTCATCTGTGCACCTCATCACCCATTTAATGCTTACTCTTGAAATTGTGACAGCAATTAAACATATGAAAAAATATATTAGTTTTATATAAATATTGGAAACTCACATAGGCTGAACATTCATTCATTCATCTTCATGTCGGCTTTATTCCCTTTCGGGATCGCCACAGCGGAATGAACCACCAACTCACTGGCATATGTTTTACGCAGCGGATGCCCTTCCCTGCCGCAACCCATCGCTGGGAAACATTCACACTTTAACACTATGGACAATCGTTTTTACTCAATTCACTTATACCGCATGTCTTTGGACTTGTGGGGAAATCGGAGCACCCGGAGAAAACCCACACGATCACGGGGAGAACATGCTAACTCCACACAGAAATGCCACCTGCCCCAGCCGAGCCTAGAACCAGCGACCTTCTTGCTACAACCGTGCTACCCACTGCGCCACCGTGACGCTAGGCTGAACATAAAATATCAAAATATAATTAAAAATGGTATAATAGATCTAACCTTTGTTTTCGATTAGTCTTTTAACCTACACTTTTACTACAAAACAGTAAGCTCACTTTGAATTTCAAAATGTAATTTTTTGTATATAAGTTCATCACCCTAAACTGGTGTTTAACCTTCTCAATGTGAAAAGACGCAAACACACACACATACAGTACTATGCTTCACATTAGCCTCTTAATAGCTGACTAAATAAAAGGCTTAATTCCCTGTTATTAATTAGAAGAGGAGGGAAGGGATAGGGCGAGGAAAAAAGTGTAATGCAGCTAGGATGAGCTCAACACCGCAGTCAATGCTTTATTTATTAGTTGCGGTGTTCTAATGTGCCCTAATGACATTCATATTCATTACACCTTGCCCCAAGAGCACTTACTCTCATGTGTGTATGTGTGCGTGTGTGTGAGAGAAAGAATGAGAGAAAGAAAGAGATAGAGAGAGAGAGACAGAGAGAGCGAGAGAGAGAGAGAGAGAAAGATAGTAAACAGGTTGTTAGCGTGGTACTCTTTCCTTCTTAATATGCTTTCCCTCTATGGTCCTCTGGGAAGCAGCTGCACATAAAAACCCTAGTTCATTATTCCTCAATTAATTTCGCGGCATGTTAAAAAGCTCAGTGTGTGTACCGATGTCATTATGTTGCTGTAATCCCAGAGACTTCATTGTCCTGATGGTACTGATGCTGGGTGGTCTATTTTGTTTAAAGATTTCTTTTTTTAGTATCACTGTTTGACAAGGAGGACATTTCACATTAGCTGCCGGCTGTCTATTACCAAAGCAAAGCAAACAAAACATGTTCTGACCTGTTGAGTTATACTACTGTAAAAACGTGCTCGATTTCAAAAACAAGGCTGTTGCACGCTGCCAGATTTGCATTGTAACTTTCCACCTCCCCTAGGACCGCATGTCTAGACCTGCTAGTTATAAATTATAATAGGCCTTGTTGAAAAGCATGTAAAAAGCACACTGGAGGTGACATATTTGAATTAGAAAAGAAGTCTTGGACTGGATACTGCAGGTCAATTTAATCTGATATCGGTTAGACTGGAAGGTCATTGTCATTAGCAACTCATTAACAAACAGACAGACATGCCATAGTTTGTTCCATTCAGATGGTTTCTAAGGGGAAAGGAGCCCAGGTACAATTACTGAAATGTATTCCATTGGGTGAAGAGGTACAGGTCAGGCTCGTTATGAGAATGGTGGTACAGAGACAGCATTTTTTTTTTTACTGCTGATAACATGTTATGGATAAGCATCACAAAACCCTGAGGGACACCAGAAGTGGTGATGCCATTCAAGTCGAATGGAGAGCTGCGAACTGCGGAGCAAGTTATGTGAAAAGCTAAAGAAACCCCAAAAAATTGTGAAAGTTTAAAGTTTGTGTAAATGACAATTGATTTTCCTTCGCATGATTGTTTCTATCTAAATCTTCGCTTTGCAGGTGACAAGCTGTAAAAAGCCACTTATGCTGGTAATTTGGCTCTACTGTTAACATATTGACAACTTATCAGCTTTCTTGTTCATGAGTTCTAGAATGTTCGGGTATGATTGATGGGTTATTTGCTCGTTTACTTTCACTGTAGAGCAAAATCTTCCACTGGCATTAAATGTTAAAGATATAAAAAATGTATTCCAAATTTGATGCTTTTTTTTTCATTTTATTTGCTTTCTTAGAATAGAACAGAAGAGAACAAAACAGTAATATGGTCAGAAAACTGTTTAGTTCATGTTCATACCTACTAAAGCTCAAACAAACTCAAAACTGCCTACACCCTAAACAGTTGCTCTAATGATATTTTAAACACTTTCTAAACATATTATATATATATAGTTTCTTGCAACTGTTTAATTCTCTAGTTAAAAGTTAAAATGAATGAGTAATCGAATCCGATGATCCACATTTAAACCTGCATTCATCAAAACATCTTTCTTTGCTCAGAGAACCATTGCTGAATCATCTGTCCACAATAGGGATAATAGGCATGTTCAAGTACTGCAAAGTACTATTTTTTGGTAGTTTTGTACATAGTCTACCACTTGGAAAGCGTTGAAAAGTTTTTACATGTAATATTGAAATGCATTGTCTTATGGAGCGCTGTGAGACACCTGGTGCTTCTGCACGCTTCAGCATTGCACAAAGTTTCATTGTGGTGGCATTGAGGAAACAGGTGGCACATTATAATAAGATGCTTTAGATAAAGAGAGGCGGCAGCTTGAATGCTCTTTGCCGTCCCACACAATGACAGAGTGGCATCTTGGCACTGGCCCCACAAGAACACATCTGTTAAAGGACTGTTCGAAGGTTGAACTACATCAAGGTTGAGAGAAAGCTGAGTAAATGCTAAGTCTATGCATGAAAAAAGTTCACCAGTAAGTATAAATAGACAAGTATATTCTTTATTGAATAAAAAACACACCAAATAAAGTAAATGTAATAAAAAACATGCCATTGTCACAGCTAATAAGTATTTATTGTGTAAGATTTTGTTTAAATCTCATTTCGTGCTGTCTTTACCCTTGTAGCAGTTCTACGTCAGTGTGTAAAAAAAACTCAAATAACTCATAATATCATATTAATAACATATATTGTTGAAATAGATTTGTGTGACTCAAAACTTTTGTAGTTGGTTGACTTTTTTAAGATCAGATATCTTGTTTCAAATGTACAAAACACATTTGAACAAAATAAAGATGATTTGGGAAGAAGTGTTTTCATAAATATAAACATAAATATTTGTTCCCATTAGATGCATTCATTTTTTTATTAGTTTTAACACTTTGTATCAATTACTATGACAATGACAAACAGCAATCATTAATAACCACTGTTTATTATTTAGGAACCAAATCTACTCAAGGTCTCAAGAAGGTGTACATTAGGGTCATTGTACACTCATTCCTGGCTCAAAGATATTACAGTACTGATTGGACAAAGGAATGGGCCAATAGAAGTTCATTTTTATTGTATTTTTATTTATTTATGTTTTTTTATTTGTTTGTTTGTTTGTGGATTTTATTTTATTTTATGATGAATGTACTGCCATGATTTCATGTATTTTTAGTTTTAAATGTTTGTGTATCTGACAACACGTTACACCTTTATGTGTTAAACTAAAGAAACCTTTTACCAGCAGTTTTAGTTCATGGGGAAATTGTAAGGTTTCAATAACACCGCACTGAAGAGACTGGAAGAAAACAAACGGAAGCATGTGTTTGAGATGTATTTTGATTCTCCCCCCACAGCCCGTATCAAAACCTGCAAGTGTGATTGAGTACCTCTCCTCCTGGAGTCCTTTCTGACGCTGGGTCTAGCAGCAGGCTGGAGTTCGGCCTCTGTTGACATATTAAATCCTTATTCCTGTACCGTGCAGCTGGGTGCCTGGGACTGGCTCATCTAGAGGGGCTTTCCACTGAGTCAGGAACAGTCCAGATCTTCTTTTAGCCTCGACACGCCATCGCATTCACTCCCAGCGAGAGCTGAAAGCCAACAGAATAACTGTTACTGTTTATTTCTGCATACACAACTATGCAGCAATGTTATATATTTAACATTTCTGCAGAGACTCCACAAACACTTGTTTGTATTTGTTTAATTATTTTTTAAGAAAGCACATTAAACATAAAAAAATGTTAATGGGATAGTACTTTGGCAAAAAAACAAGTGATTTGAAAATTAGAAAATGACACAGTAGAATGAACGTGAGACTTTATACATTTAATTCAATGCTTTAAAAGAAAGCTCTTACAAAAATCAACACCGTCGATGTTAATAATGTTCTTCAATGTGACCTGGCTCTATCTGAATGAGGTTTTTGCTTGTTTCCGCCCACTCTTTCCCCATACCCAGAGCAGAAATCAGGCTAGAGGAAGCACGTAATTGTTTCATTATCTCTCTTATTTCTGTTGCTCCTCTCATCTCATCACAGTTTAAGCAAACCATTTCAGCTCACTTTTCTCTGTCCTCTAACATAGCCTAGATAGCTTTCCCTTCCAGCCCATGCCCTGGTGCTGCTAGTCACTGGGTGGCAGCAGCTTTCATCAGCTAATTGGCCTCAGTGGAACTGTAGAGGACTGTAGGTGCCAAAGCAACAGCGCAGTAAAGCATGTTCACAACAGTGATCAGCAGAGAAGCAGACAACCTGACTGAACACCACAAAGCATCACAGAATTCAATAAAGCTCCAGATCAATTGACAGGTTGAATCACTGCCTTTGAGCTACAATACAACACAGGCTCTGAGCTGTTCATGAGACTCCTTAATATAATCTACAAAAAAAGCAAATGAAAAAAAAATGTTGAAGAAGCTGGAATTTTTGGTAGATTTACTATTAAAATGTCATATTGCTAAACCTTGAACTCGCCAATTTGCGTAGTGACAGGTCAAGTTACAAAACAGTAAGAAAATAAATAAATGTACTTGAAATAATGCTAAAATAAGATTTATTTGCAAATATATTATCTTTCCTTCCTCCCTAAATTGTTCCAGTCAATTAAACCATCTGGTTTTCAAAGTTCTTTCACATTTTCTTAGTTGCTAACGGTTTTCCTTCTAAATGTTGTTCTTTCAAAACATCATACTTCCTTCTTTTCGAACTTCAGTTCTTTTAGGTTTCTTTCCATCCTTTGTTCCTTCCTGCCTACCTTACAAATTTCAGCCATTCAAACTTCATTCCGTTGGAATTTAATGAGAGGGTGATAGAAATGGTTCAGGGTTCAGTCCGTGGTCCTTTTCTCTTCTCTATTTACAACACTTTCCTGGGCCCTATCATCCCCGGCCATGGCATCCGGGGATGTTAACTGCTACCCTGATGACACGCAGTTCTATCTGTTGTTCCCCCCAATGTCTCATCGTTAACTACCCACATAGTGGATTGCCTAAACCACATTTGCATTTTCCTTATTTAAGAACTTCCTTTTTTTCTTCAGAAATTTAATTTAAAATTTCAATTTTGCTTAAGTTTTTTTTTTCTTTCTAAACTTTTCGTTAATAAACCTGGCTTCCTTATGAATTTAAGTTCATATTTACCTATTTCCTTCCTTCTTTATCTTTTATATAATTGTCCTTCCTTTCAAATAACCTTTCCTTCCAAATTGGTGTCTATGGTAATTTTTTTTAGAAAAAGCAAAGGTTTAAAAACACTTAGAATTGAGTAAATAACAATTTTTTCTTTTTTTTAAACATTCAAGAAGATCATGTTGTCTAATACATGTCTATGTATACAGTGATTTTTATATAGTGATTTTATGCACTTTTGAGCTTATCCCTATTAAACCAGTAAAACTGGTCTGTCCCTGAAATGAGCAAACTTTCCCGAGAAGTCCAAAGCCATCGGTTCTGATTGCAGTCGCTTTGAAGGCGAATAAGCCACTGTAAGCTGCCACTGAGGGGATTTAAACAGCCGTTTTACTTCCAGCATCAGCCCCAAGATTCAGCCGGAGCCTGGCCACGCGCCGCTTATTGTGTGCAGAACACTTCATTCTCAACGGCGATTCGCACGCCACGCTTTATCTGACAGAAACACACTGAGAGGAACTGCCAGTCCGGCCAATTACTGCCATTATCTCTCACAGAGAGACAGTGGCTTCTCAGCTAAGCTTTTCCCCATTCTAACCTTTTTTTTCTTTCCATTTTCATTAGTCCCTCTCTTCACCTTTGCTCAGTACATCTGGAATCACATAATCCTTGGTTCAATTCAGCTCTTCTGGCTCACTGTAATGCACACACAATCTGTGAATGTCATATAGTCATAAATAAAGTCTATTGTTTGATTCACCTTTTGTCTGTTTTTGTAATAGTTTTTGGAAGAAACAAACTGCACAGACTGTTTAAATCCTTTCCACTTGTTTCAGATGATTCATTTTTTTTAACACAAAAAAGTTTATTTCAAACATAGTAGTAAGATAACCATTCTCTGGAATAAATCAGGCCAACATTTAGCCTAACAAGTTAATTTAAGTTTATTTTCTCATTGGGTCAAATGGTCATGGGGTTATTTCCTGTGCAGTATTGCTACAAAAAAAATGTAAACAACAAAATAATCTTGCTTATTTTAATCTCAACAGTTAATAATCTTCGATGGCATCATTCACATGTATTAATTCATTGCTATCTGGTAATTTTATATAATTTGAGGAGGCCTGATTGCATTTACGAAACATTCCCTACCATTAACAAAAAGCTGATCATGTAAATCAGTTGAGACTAAATCTTGCAGGTTTTTTGGACAGTTCTCTTTCTCGTCAAGCTTTGGCCAGCTTTTCTCCTGCGGCGTCGGAGATATTTCTAATATCTAGGTTAAAGCTTCCTCTGGGACATGCCACACATTCAGAGCATGTGAGGAAACTGGGTGAGCTGGAGAATCTACCGCACATGAAAACTTGTGACTAAGCCACCAGGCACAGAAGAAAATCATCTGTGCATGCCCTATTGTGTTATTATTTATCTGTTTATTTCAGAAGTGACAGGAGCTGCTTTGAAGAGTTTATTTAGATCATGAACTGCTCTACAGAACTCTGAAACAGTGATTCAAAGCCTCTTCATATTAATCATATTTTTTGTGTTTCATGTTGTCTATGAAGCAGATAAACAGATAATAGAGTTTAAAATATATTTACAATTTGGTTTGGATCTATTAGTCACAATTAACAAAATAGTTAGACTGTGTTGCTATTTTGAACAAAAGCTACTTAAATGAGTTTTATGAAACAAAATGATGTCTAGTATGAAGCTGTAGCATGATCTTGACATTTTATCACCTTTGGTCACATTTTAGTAGCCCATTTTCAACATACGTTTTCGCTTTCAGTGTTTTTCTAGTCTTACAAACCCTGGTAAAATCCATTACCGGTCTCAGACCATAGCAGACAGCCAATTATGCCAATCTACTAATTTTCCTATCCATCATTGCGAAGGGATGTGGTGTATGATCTGGAGCATAATGGTATCCATTATTGCGTCCAGCACAATGGTACTAAATTTGAAGTGTGGTTACTAAAGCAGGGCTGCAAAAATGTGAGGGGGAAGGGATAATCCCGAACTAAAGAGCACTTGAAAGGAAACCTTTAGTTTCTCAGTTTGTCATTTTAAACACTTCAAAAAATGTTTGGGGAAAAATCCACCTCCCCTACAATCACCCAACAATAGCACAATATGAGAGAAATCAAATTTAAGCTATTATTGATTAACTTTTTCATTTTTACTTTCTTCCTTTCTGCTTGACTGTTTTGACCATACAATTGCACGTTTAAATAAAAAAGTGGAGGAAAAAATTAAAAGTGTACCAAATCATTATATTAAAATTGTATTGAAAACTGTAGTAATTAAAATAGTAATTAAAACTGCAAATGCATGGAGTGTGTTTAAAATCTACAAAAGGTGAACAATCAAATGAAAGCTAAAGGTGTTATGGATCCTGATGAAAAGAAAATGTGAGAAAATCTCAATGTGAGATTCCATCAAGAACAAAAACTCTAAATTTCCAAGTTTCCTTTTATAGATACATAAAAGGATTTTTCAGCTTCAAGCCTTAAGCTGATTGATTTGCAACACCATCGTAAAGGATAATGATAGTAAAATAATGTGTGTAATATAAGTAGTTGCTTTAGGAAAGCATTTCTGTGCCTAAACAAATTAAAATGTCACTAGCCTCATGAACAGTCAAAAATAGTGTTAACAACGGGAACAAACTTGAAACTATAAATTAATAGAGAGTGTACTATTGTAGTTTGTAAGCGGTAGACAGGTAGTTATTTTACATTTCTAGTAAATTTGTTTTAAAATGTAAGTGATATCGATGGCAAACATTTCCTGCATTTGGCAGTGTACATTTCAAGCACAAAATGGTAATATGTTAATTTTAAACTCTAATAAAATAAGAGCAACAGAAAAATCAAGTTTCTCTACCAATTAAAGCCAAATTGAGCATACTTAGTAGTGTCTGTATTATGATTGAGGTAAAATTGTGGAAATAATATCCCTTCCAGGAAGAGAAAAGGAGAAATAAAGGCAGAGCTACAGTAGATCTTTTGATTAGTTGAAAATGAAGTTCAAGGGGAAGGACATTTACTGAAACAATTGTGTATGGCCTGCAGCTGACAACACCATGGAAAAGCTGATTCACTTCACCAAGGTCACTCGTTCCAAACAAACTTCAGCCTCTTGATATAAGTTCAACACATTTGAGTTGATCAAAATGTTACCCTAAATCAAACTATTGTTAAAAAAGGAAAATATAACCATTTTACACTTCATTTTAAAAGTCCTCCATAGTGCACTATAGCATTAATTGAATGTTTACAATTTCCAATTCATAGAGCGAGCATAGCAGTACCTAAAAATATGATGTAAATATAATATTAATAACATATTTGATCAAGATGAAAAAGTTTGGTAAGCACAAATAAACTTTTGATGAAAATAATAGCATTTCAAGAGTGCAATAAACACTGTTTGCAAAAAAAATGTCAATTAATAAATGTTAGTTAAGACTTAATCGTTAGGCTTTCGTTTTAGAATAACTGGTCAACTTTCTCTTCTTGTAGACTAAATTGATGCTTTCAATGCTTGACTGTTTATAGTTTAAATGGTTGAATAATTCATATGAATTCATTGACACATCACATTTTTCCCAGCATGATGTTTCTGCATGTTCACACTTCATTCATTCATCTTCATGTCGGCTTTCTTCCCTTTCGGGGTCCCCACAGCAGAATGAATCACCAACTCTCTGGCATATGTTTTACGCAGCGGATGCCCTTCCCTGCCACAACCCATCGCTGGGAAACATTCACACACACATTCACTCTTTTAACACTATGGACAATCGTTCTTATTCAATTCACTTATTCCGCATGTCTTTGGACTTGTGGGGAAACCGGAGCACCTGGAGATAACCCACACAATCACGGGGAGAACATGCTAACTCCACACAGAAATGCCACCTGCCACCAGCCGAGCCTAGAACCAGCGACCTTCTTGCTGTGAGACAACCGTGCTACCCACTGCGCCACCGTGACGCCCACGTTTACACTATAAACAGAAATTACACTTAAATTTACAATTAAATCGATATGAAGACACTTTCATGAAGCTGAGTCGAGGAAGTGAAGTGAATTTTACCAGCTTAATAAGTGAGTGAGTTGAGTTTTTCTTGCGTCCATTTACAGGCGCCCCATGCGTTTACCCAATCTTGCTGAACACAGCTTTAGAACACTGGTTATTCAGATATATTTTACTGTTATTTTAAATTTCTCTAATATGTAGGCAAATGTCACGGTGGCGCAGTGGTTAGCACGGTCGTCTAACAGAAAGAAAGTTGCTGGTTCGAGCCTCGGCTGGGTCGGTTGGCATTTCTGTGTGGAGTTTGCATGTGCTCCGATTTCCCCACAAGTCCAAAGACATGCGGTCTAAGTGAATTGAGTAAAAACGATTATCCATAGTGTTAAAGTGCGAATGTTTCCCAGCGATGTGTTGGGGCTGGAAGCACATCCGTCGCATAAAACATATATCAGAGAGTTAGTCGTTCATTCCGCTGTGGCGACCCCGAAAGGGAAGAAAGCTGACATGAAAATGGATGGATGGATAGTATGTATGCTTAAGCTAATGGGTATTTATTTTTTCCAGTTATCCACCAGTGTACTAAACAAACTCTTAATTGAAATACTATTGCATCATTACAGCTTCTTAAATGAAAATGATACCCAAAACAAAAAGGGAAAAACGGCAATACAGAAGCGGGAAGGACTTAATCAGTTTAGTAGGCCACAGAATTCAACATAGTGGAAGACTTTTCCATCCATTCCACCTCTACTGGCAAAAATGTTGCAACTATAAATCCATCCGGCATATGCCTTCATGCTTTCCAAGACTAATTGACGTGCTATAAAAAGCTCCTGAAAGAATTGTGCATCCCACTATGTCTAAAGGATGATCCGCCATGCTGAAGACTGCAGCACCCACGGAGCTATGCAAGAGTAAAGAGGGCAAGAAGAGGAGGAGGAGCAAACAGGCACTAAATTGGATGCCCATAAGTAGCACACTGCCAACAAACCCGCTTAATCCTCATAAATCAGCCTCCACTAACAGGCACGCAGTGGTAGTCCTGTGACCGTCTGTTGGGACTGGGGATGGTGAACGCTACTCTGACCATTCTTATAGAAACCCTGCTGACCCTGGCATTTACAGAACAGCTGGGCTCAAAGTGCCTGGACTCTCTCTATAGACAAACTCTGAGAGGAGCTTTTGTTAATCTAGTGCAGTTTGATCAAGGGCAGGACCTCGAGGAGATTTGAATGTGTCCATTTTGACCTGTGCCAGTAAGAAACCATCTCTAGATAGTTATTAATATATGGAGTATCTCATAACTATTGTTTTAAAACACTGAACATTGAAAAGAACAAATCTCATATGCTTAATTGTTGTCAGGTTGTGTGATGGTGTTATATGCAGTAATTCCTCCCCTGCCTTTAGAGCCCACCACACTCCCCTCTGTCTTACGTCATGGTTCTTTGTTAGTGTGATGTTTGTCACCTGTGCCCAATTTCACCCCTGACTATTTAAGTGCTGCAATTTTCTTCTGTTGGTTTTTGAGTCTGAACATTGTTGTGCTGTCTTGTGTTATCTAGTCCTATTGATTTTCTACATGTAACTCTCTACAACTGGCAGCTGTACCCTTGCTTTTAACACAGTGAGAGCTGAGGGAGAACACTGCAGATGCTAAATAGCAAAAAGGTCAAATTGTGAATAAATTAAAAACTATTCCATTTTGTTTTGAATCCTGCCATTTCATACTTGCTTTTTGTCGGTCAACTACATAAACTATATAAAATACAGAATTAGTTTTAATGCAAAACTAGAAAGTCTTAAAAGTTTTACTTGGCTGAGGGAGATCTAACTCAGGTAACTTCTTAACATTTTATTGTTAAAGTCTTCAATTCAGTCAGAGATTATTTTGGCAATACACTGCATGCTGTATATTCATTTGTTAAAAACATGCGCAAGAGACCTGCGGTTATCGACCAACCATTCAAAGTTTGGAATCACTTTCTTGAAAATTTCACCAGGATTGTTCCCCAACACACCTCCAAAATATTTGAGTCTGGTGGTAAGCCTTAATCTCTCAATCTGAATTTTATTTTTATTATCTTTAAAGATAGATGACAAGAATATATGCTATTAATTGATGTGCTGTTGTTTTTTTGTGAAAGTATAACATTTTTGTGTAGTATTTTTTATAGAAAAAAAGTATTGTTATTTTAAGAATTCTACCCTTATCATAGTTATATCCCATAGACAGATTTTATTTGTCTTGTTTTTGGTAGATTTAATTACACTGAAGTTATCCTTTTCTTGTTTCAAGTATACTTTTTATTCTGGATCTATCAAATATAACAGCTCAAGTCAGCATATGATGTGTAGAACTATTGTTGTGGGTGTTTTTAAAGATCACATTTAAAAGAGTATAAAAACATATTATAACACATGAGACTTTATTAGCAACATTAATAAATAATTAATTTGTGTTTACATATAAACATCAACACAATTAAATAAAACAATCTATTTAAATCTTAAAGAAATTATTAACTGCATTAAAAATATACTTTTGTAAGTAAAATTTTAATTTAACATTTGAATGAGTAAACCAAAAACATTATACAGTACTTTGTAAAAATAAAAACTTTATTTATTACTTCACCAACCAATGCATTAAAGCTCAACCACCCATACATCAGAATTCCAAGTGTTTTAATGCAACATCTACTTCAGTCATGCAAATATGGGTTGATAAATATGTGTACTTACTAATCTCTCAATAGCTAACAGCACGTGACAGCCAATCTCTGACATAAAATGCAAACAACCACACTCTCTTACGCACTTGCATGCCTTCTGGGTAAATGACAGGACATGTCAGAGTCCGCTCTCTTTTCCCCAGCCATCTGTACTGAGTCCCATTTCACCTTCCCGAGTTCCTGACGTGCGCTGAATATCTGAGCAGCATTTAAAATATCTCACACTAGCACAGCACAGCACAGCACATGCATTTTTAGCCCTTTTTATTCAGATAAAACCCACAATTTAAGAGGAGCTACAAGAATGATCATTTTATGGTATGTAAGTGCATGTGATAAAATGGCAAACAATTATGGGCCGTGAGTTCTTTTCTGAATATTTGAATAAAGCCGATAACATTAATACATGAGCTGCCACTCAACAGTGCACCTGACAAAGCAGCCGCCACATCACAGTCAATCAGACCTGCCAATCAAAAATACACACATCTCTGCTTAAAGAACGACCCAGAGTATCCAAGTTCTACTGGCAGGTAGTGCCACTATTATCTATATCTATTAATCCAAGCAAATTAGATATTTTAGCTTTACAAGAAAATAAATGAAAATGTCAATAAAATTAAAAATCAAATAAAACAGTAACACTTCACAATACTCTCCCTGAATTACCCCATTGTCTGATATTTTACTTGATCTAAGAAAACTAGAACTAGATTTAAGATTTTTTCTTGTTCAAAGATGCGTGTTTTACCAGTATTTAATATTGAATTCCTAAAAAATATATCATTAACATTTTTGACTAAGTATAGAATATAGAATATGTTGATTCAATATTTCTTGTTTTAAGATTATTGTTTTAGGATAAGCATTTTTTTTTCTCCTCGAGAAAATATAAGTGATATTTTCTCAAAATAAGTTAGGTAATCTATACGCAAAATGTTTCAATTAGAAAATTCTTCTTAAAAAAATAAAATCAAGATTTTCAATCTAATTTTAAGCATTTTCAGCTTTGCTTAGATTTTTGTGATTTTTGCGGTCTGTTTGTGAAGCCAATTTTTTGTTGTTTATTTAAACATGTAAGATGTTTATTTAAACATTTGCTGGTAGTCTACTTTATGTCTGCAAGGTGTCCTTAAATGTCCAAAAAGACATCCTCATATAAAATGTATTATTATAGCAGGATTATATTGAGAAAGTTTCTGCCTCTTTTTCACTATTCTCACACTACTCACTCTTTTTTTTGTTCTTTGACCACAAACTCAATCACTCTGAAGCAACCCATTCCCACAGAATCCCCGACTATTGCTATGACAGATTGCAAAATAATTGTTACTATTTGCTGTCTTGTCCAAAAGGTGTGACCATGCACTGATTGAAAGGGCACTTGACTCATTATATCTGGTGATAGGAGAGGCTATGTACAGGCCTTGGCATGACAAGATTGGGACAGGTTGGCATCTGGCATCCTTTGCACAGATGGCACTGTCATAGCGCATGGCAACTTACAGCCCGGTGAGAGCTTGCAGCTGTCACAGTGTCACACCTCAGCACAGGTATCAGCCAAGACCACGTACAAGTCTACTCACATTTTAATAGCCGATTGAAATCAACAAACTTCCTTCAAAGGAACTGGGTCTTGACATTGGTCAATGGTATATTTAAATTCTATCCCTATTTGATCTTTGGAGTTGGTTTTGAAACTACTTAGCAAAGGTAGCAAAAGGTAACACATATCTATGCTCTTCGACTCTACCATCAACAATGTTTTTGATTCCAGGTTAGTCTTCAGATTAGATTCCATGATTGACATATAATAATGCCGTTTGTCGACTTCAGCTTGGCATTCAACACTGTAATCCCCTCAAGGCTGATGACAAAACGTACAGGTCTTGGCATCGGAGCCTCTCTTTGCAGCTGGATTTTCTGACCAATAGGCGACAAAGCATTCCGTCCTCAACCATCACACTGAAAACTGCCTTTCAACAAGGCTCTGTATTGAGCCCCTTCTTGTTCTCATTGTACACACATGACTGCTGCCTTGTGCATGGCTCAAATACCATAATAAAAGTTTGAGAGGACACGACAGGGCAGACAGACAAGCTACAGGGACAAGATAAAGCTCTTAGCTGAGTGGTGTGTTGACAAGAATCTGCTCCTGATCACCAGTAAAACCAAAGAGCTCATTGTGACCTTTAGGAGAAGCAGTAACAATACACATTCACCTGTGTACAACAACTGGACAGAGGATAAATTAGTTGCCAGCTTAAATTTATGGTTTATTTATATCTCAGACTTAACTAGACCTCCAGACTTCTCAAGAAGACTATCCAATTATTCTTTTATCAGAGACTACTGAGAAAGAATCACCTCTCTACAGACATAATGAACAATTTCTACCATTTTCTAACAATTTCTAGCATTTTAGGAAGCTAAATTACAATTCAAAATATATTCTGGTATGGGAACTGCTCTGTCTCCAACGTAAATCAATTCAAAGTGTGTTGAACACCACCCAACAAATCATCGGAACCCCATTTCCTGCCATTGAGGACATCTTTAAGAAGCAGTGTCTGCACAAGGCTCGAAATTCCTAACTTTCATTTCGTTGCCTTGTAAGTACGAGCAATGACAATAAATTTGAATCTAATCTAATCTTTCTGGTGGAGTAAATGTTCTTCTCATGCGAGTTGTTTTCCTCCCACAACATAAAACACATCAAAATAAGGGAATTGGTAATGCTATATTGCCCATAAATTAAGCTTATATAATATGTTAATGCTTACAAACCATGCTTCAATTCTTATAATGGCCCCTGTAATAAGGTTAAATCATATAATTCCTGATTTTATAAGGAACTCTAGTTAAATTAAATATATGGTAGAAATATCTTCCACAAGAAACTATTTGTTCTGAGCGGTAGTATTACTGTTACTACTTTAAGCTGTGCGTTGCCTAAATATTTTGATTGCTATCACATACAGCTCTTTACACACCCAGTCTTCTTAACATTCATCCCCAGAACATACAGTCGCATTTTATTTAGTATAGATGTCTCACCTGACCATAGATCTTTTCTACTATAGGTTGATATAGACAGACAATAAAGGTTTAACTTAAATTCCTAATTAAGTGAATTAAGTTTTAAGTTGTAACCATGTTCCTGTTGTTCCATATCTTGATGTGTTGTCTCCAGATTTGACAAAGTTTGTTACTACCATAAAATCCCTAACATGTTGGGTTCCACACCCCATGAACTAGAGAGAGATGCTTACCTGCACCTTACAAAATACCAGTTTAGATTCCTTTTACCCATATTTGTGTTCCACAAACATTTCCCCCATTTTCAACATGGTCTGACTGGCTATAAGACAAGAGTGCTTGAGGTGAATATTACATACACAGGTTCTATTGAAGCACTAGAGGAATGCGACTGGGAATCACAAGAGTAACAAGATCATGTCATGACACTTGTTCTCAGCCCTAATCTGTGTCATGACACAATTTCAACCTTCCCTCTTCTGCAAGCTCCACTCCATGAGGGATTCACTTAACTGGGCAAAGACTTTTGTGGCATCTGAGGTGGGTGCTCAGTGATAGAAGTAAAAACCACAAGGCAGACAAATAAAAAGCTTTTCTACCTGCATTACCTAGAACATAAACACCTTCTGCTTGAACATAAATAGATTAAGTAACCACACCAAGACATTGCAATTTAAAGCATTAGAACCTACCACATCATTTTAATTATTTAAAATACCAAGATTTTATTTTTCAATGTTTAAAGACCACCAACATCATCAGTGGCTGTTACAAAGTATAAAGCTACAGGAAGTAATAAATATTTCAATATGGCTGTTGAAAAAAACTCCGATATTGTTTACATAAAACTTAATTAGGTTATCTTGAGCTTCTTTATAACATGTTCTTCTTTGGTATCCAGTCTCTTAAAATTATTGTTTCAAAATAAGTGATTGTTCTTTTTTAACCTGTTGAATTGATGTCTCGTGTGTCAATTAGTAAAATAAATAACTGTCAAGTTAGAGGAAGTAGCGCTGATCAAAGAGTCGAGTGTTCACCTGCTCAAATGTATCACGGTTTGAGTAAATTGATTCAAATTTATTCAACTATTTTATGCAACTATTTTCATTTTGCAAGATCCTGTTTTTGTAGATCCTTCCTTTTTTCCCTACACATCCTTGGTTGCTGAAAGATACCATTACTTTTATAGTTTTAGCAAGCCTATAATCAAAATCATTTTCTTCTGGCTTTTGACCCGATTTTGAGGGGTTCATGAAAACACCCGCAAGTACTTAACACAACAGACCAATTTGCATGAAACGATCACTTCTTTTTTTTAAGCAGAACAGGAAAATGCAGGATAATAGAGGGGTATCCTGGCTCTGAATAATGCATGAACATTTTTTGTATCATTCTTAAGGAATGTGCACGTTCCCCTGCTGTCTGATACAAGGCATCCTGCTAAAGTGTCATTCCAGGCTCATTATTCCCAAACAGAGTGACAACCCACTTAACATGCGCACTCCTTCTTATGGTGTGCCTGCCAATCATCTCTCCAGTTACCCTTTTAGATACCAGAAACAAGTCCCAGCAGTCTCATCACAAGCCGCCCATCACTGTGGCATCATGGGTAGTAACTGATAAGAGCACTTAACCTTCCTCCTGCTGAACCCATTCTATTTTGTTATCCCTTGTCTCTCTCTTGCCGTTTCATTTCCTCTATTGTTTTCCATTTTGTTTTAATTGTTGCAGGCCCGGCGGAGCTGTCTCTTTAAAGAGTGTGATTTTTCTGAGCGGTTGGCATGCCTTAAGCGAGCCTCATTGGAGCTCACATTGATCTTTGTTTGCCTGAACATTTTCCAGATGAGTAAAGCCATGGTGTCTGTTGCTGGGTCACTTCCATTAGCCAAAGGAAAGAAGCTGCTTAAGTGACTTTGACATCTTTGCTGCCGCAAGAGCTCAAGGATCACTTTTGATACTCCACAACTAAATGTAAAAGAGAAACCATCAAACTATCAATCTGAACAGAAAAGGGAATTTAAATGACCCTCAAGGAGACTCATTGAAAAACATGAAGAGACAATTCCAGATGACATTTCAAGGTAATAAGATGTCAACATCTTTTATTGTTGATTTAGAGTCAATCAAATTTTGTTGCAAATTTTGAATTTGACTGTTTGCAGTTTATATATTTATGATACCTAAAAGCAAAACCACTCAATCTTAACAATTTCAATGGCTGATGAGAATAGTAAAAGTTATCAGATTAAACAAGTTAAAATTAAGAGTTTGAAATTGGCCTTTTCATTTATCATTTCATTGTTGCATTACTCCTGACCAGATAGACACAAACAGATCATTTCTTTAAGATGACAACTTTAGGTATCATGAAAACAAAATACACTATTTACAAGAAAATTATGGGGTGAATGCATATTATTTATTTTGTTTTGTAAAAGAGTAAAATATACGGGGTTGACTCTCCATTCATACTGTAGCTTTACCCATTTTTCTGTGTAATTTACAAAAGTCAATAAAAAAATATATTTTTTAGAGCAAATTAGACCAGATAAGGAGCAAGAACACATCAAGAATGGCAGAACTAGGGTTTAAATATGTGATAAAATGTATTAATTGATAAGAAATAATAAGTTACTAGATTTTTGGGTGTACTGGTGACAGATTAACAGGTGACAAAAAAATCCAGCATCATTTTTTTCAATTAATAATTCAAAGTAAAGCATTTGATGAATTAAAAACAACTGCATTTATCCAACACCAGAACGCAATGAAATGCTAAACTAGATTAGCCCCCAAAGTTACTGTAGCAAATAACAAAACTTCCACTGCAGATGAGTAACACTTGCATGTGTTGCCATTGAAAACAAATAAAAATAAACTCCCTTGCTTGTCTATAATCCAATACATGTGTGAAAAGTATACAGCTATTGGTATAAAATAGTCAAAAAAATCTGGAAAGCCAGCTAACACTATCTGACTGTACTAGGATATTCCAGTCTGATTGGCTGAGCAACGGAGCTAATATATTAACTATTGTTCTATTGCTAATTACTTACAGATTGGTAACTACTCAGTGTTCATGTAATGTCATGTTAAAAAAAAAAAGTGACTTTGATGTTCATTGAGAGAGATGATACAGATATCATATTCCAAAATGTTTCCAGTGAATAAACATCTATATTTGTTAAGCTTTTAACAGAATAGAACTACTGTATCAATAAAAGAATGGCACAAAGAAAGTATGAGTGTGTCTAGGTGGATTAATATTTTATCTGGTTTACCGGTGTTGACAGAGAGGCTCAGACTGCAGAGGGTGACATAAATTAGAGCAAAGCTTGAGCTTAGTCGCAACATCCGACATAATGTCATAACACAGTTAATGAAAAAAATACTTAATCACCAGACAGTTTGCAGCCTGCCACAGTACCACTTACACCAGCATGTTCTGTATGCATATCTGCATTAACTTGTTACAGATCACACACAAGCACAATTTTGAATATTTATGAATCTGCTTGAATGCTTAATGAACCTTGAGAGTGCTCATAAAATGAACTAGAAGTACATATGAGGCTCCAAAATATCACTGAAAAAGGCATGTGTCATTATACATATGAAACAGCTGATTTGTGTAACATCCTCTCTGCCCCTAATTAAATAATTTAACAAAATCGTGTTCATTTGCTTTTGTACAAAGCAACTTACAGATCAATCAACCATAACAGGAAGGAAATAAAGACAAAAGAGAAAAAAGGGAATGTATTTTCATAGTAAGTGTTCCCTGATGAGAAGAGTTTTCAGTTGTTGTTTTTTTGAAAGCTGTTAGTGTAGGAGTCAGAGAGTTTGTTTTTACATTTTAATTTATTTGTGATGTGTATTTACATATTCACACAAGTGTTTGAACATAAGGTTGCAGGAGACAGGAAATACAGAAGTGGAGATCCAGGTTGTTAATAAGGCTTTGTAGAATTTTAGATAGATGTTTCAATCGGTTTAATGATTTTCATTGTTACATTTTAAAACTAGTGCACATTCAATATCTCCGTTGTGGCTGCTCCAGAAGTTATTGTGGTTATCTGGGGGAATCATGTTATATTGTAATTGCGACAGGCCTATCCGGAGGGATAATTGTAATCAAAAAGTGAATTACAGACAGGTCACTTCCTAGAGAAATAAACTGACAAAATCAAACTATACCACTTCAAAGATTTTGAGAGATTGCTTGCTGGACAAATCTGTTCATATTTCAGAGCTGGAGTGGATAGCATATTATGAATACGCACCAGTCTGTTCTGCATTTAGTTTATTTGTTGCAAATCAGTAAGCTGAATAAGCTTTCTGTCATTTTCACTTATAGGTCTTGCATATAATAATTAACTTGTGCTAGAAATTAAAAACACCTTTTCACCAAAAATCATGGATTGTTGGATGAAATTAATTGATCTTCATCACTTAATTTTAACTCTAACAGGAGTGTGTTCACACCTTTCAGAGTTTTGTCCAAACACCTTCCAAAACTTGTAGGCGACCTTTAAAGAATTCATTGTTAAGGAAAGAAAGCAGCCAATGTCTGATTCTACATCTGACAGATAGTCAAAATCAGATGGTTTGATTTCTCATGTTAACCAGGGGCAAATCAGCTTCAGAGGTTAAGCATAAAAACAAAGATTCATAAATCTTTTCATAAAATTGCGTTTTACCAACTAAATGTAGGTAATCGCACAAAAAATGCTACAGCAAGCAGTGCTGCAGCAGCCTACAATCTGTCTGGTGAATAAGCGTTCTTTTTCATTAGCCGTGTTATGACATTATACTGGATGTTGTGAATAAGCAGAAGCTTTGCTCTAATCCATGTTACTCGCTGCAGTCTGAGCCTCTTTGACAACAACAGTAGACCAGATAAAATGTCACTCCACCTACACAGTCATACATTCATGCTCTTTCTTTATTATTTCCTTTATTGTTACATTAGTTTTGCTACCAGATTATCAAGGCATATATGTCTATAATCAACAGCAGTGTGGATATGACAACACAGCAACACTATTACTAATGGCCAGAAAAATTAAATAGTATCACAGTTAAACAAAGAGAATGGTTCTTAGGGTGGTACATTTTTTTAGCATCTCATCACTCTAAAATCTTGAGAACTCTATGTTCATTTATTCAGGGGCTGTAAATGTTTCTCAATCCTAAAGTACAGTCAAAAGGTCACCACACACCTATGCATACGTATGTGAAAGTAAATTCTGCACCGGCTTCCCTGTAGAGGACGTTCTAATTTAATGGAATAAAGAATCATCAGTCAAAAAGAAACATGGTTTTCACTCATTTGAGCCATAGAAGAAATTGCCTTTTTCTCCATAGGTTTCCATGCCATTTCCTAAACATGTGCCTTTAAATGAAGCCATAAAAACACTAAGACAACAACTGCTCATCTCTGTCAGCCTGCATCTCTTGTGCATCAGTGAATCCCTTGAATAATGGAGACATCTGCAAGTCTGCCTGCCCCATCCCTGGAAAATAAGACATCTCCAGAAATTACACCAGGGAGCTTGAATGATCATTTCAGGTGTTAAGGATGTGCTAAGAATCTAATGTTGGGAAAGGGAAGATTGCTTGCCATTAGGGAAATACAACAACTACAGGTATTTGGCACAGAGCCAAACAATTATCTTGTCCGTGGAAAATTAGTTTCTAAGTGCATTTTTTTAAGTTGCCTGACTCTATGTGTATGACTAAGATCTTACTAACCTCATCTAGTGTAACATAACCAAGTTTTTAAAATATGTGATGACAAAATGACTCAGAACACAAAAAAGGCAGCCCACTATAAGCATCAATGATTAAATAATCTAAATAAAAAAACACAATATGACAATAAGTATCAAATCTCTCTGATTAAACACAGAAGGACATCTTCTGTGACAAATGCAGCCTTCTCAGACAGCTATCATTGCCCTCTAATCTAAAGTCGATAACAGATGGTTAAATATTTTATGGGGTGCCCAGAGCAGATAATTGGTTAGCTTAAAGGACACTTTATCACTCCTGGTTGGCCAGCATTTAACCTTTGCATCAGAGCAAGCTGCTGATCATTACAGTCCCGGGATCAATCACCCGGCAAGGACTGCCACTCACACAATTATTTCCAAATTTCATGCTTAACCTTAGAAAAGATTGCACTTCAATTAGCGTATCAAGAGAATAAGGGAAGAAAATTGAGGGAAAAGTGATTTCTAGAGAGGGTGCAACGAATTCAAAATTTTATTGAATAGTTTTAGGTTGTTTTGTTTTTTAAATCCATTACCAACATATACTCATTCTTTTTTATCAAAACTGCCATTTTGCAGAGTATTAATGGTAGTTAAGACTTAAATAATGTTTTGTGATCAGAGAATTTGGGTTCAAATTAGTGAATTAGTTTTCAGTCAAAACAAATTCATAATTAAGTTTGTGTTGGGGGATATTAGATTTATTCTTTAACTAATTTGGATAATCTATTACACAGTTTACCCTTTAAGTCAAACTCTTAAATGCAAAAAATTTAACCAAAAAAGTTAAGACGTAGCCTTTGGGTTGTGACAAAGAAAAGACAATTTCTGTTAAACTCTTGGATAAAAGAAGTCAACTGCTGGGTAATATCAAATAGTATTACTAGAAATTTTTTTTTAAATAAATTTGACCAACATGTTGAGTTTATTTAAAATAGTTAACTTTTGGTGAATTATCTGAATAAATATATAGGAGTACTAATACAAATAACAGTATAAAAGTCAGACTACTCATGCTCAAAGATGCAAAACTCCCCTACCCCACGCATCCAAATCTTTCTGAATCATACGGCCTGCAGACGATGGTATGAGCATCATTAATAAGATATTTTTAGTATTTTATTGTTTATTGATTCTTAATTATAATTATGATAGTTACATGAACTCATGCTATTTTGTAGAACATGTGAGAAACTTTTGGACCGTTTTTAGTTTGAGACATCATGAACGTTCTTACTGTTTGTAAAACCTGTTTCCATTGTTTTATTTTAGGAACAAAATTATATTAATTTTAAAGCAGTTTGGGTTATTTGTATATGTCTTTGAACATTGAACCATTGTGTTTATGCATTTGTTCCATTTGATGCATTGATCAATCTTTCTGAACTGTTCCATTTATATTATACTGTAAACATAGATAATAAGAACATGTTCAGATTACTTTAAAAAACGTAGCAAACTGAGTGCACTCGTTGTCATTAATTAAACTAGAATACTACGTTATATTAATGTGATTTAGCAAGCTTACTTGCTTACTTATATATTTTAACATTAATAAGCATTAAAGTATATTCACTTACATTTACATAATAAACTTTATTGATATGTATCATTAAACATACTCAGAAATAATTAGTTCATCTTACATGTAGCTAGCTATCAACCATACTTTTTCCTCTTAAGTTTACTTTGAAGAAATAGGACAATCAGTACCCAAGATTTTGTTAAGTAAAATGAACTTCAAATTTAAAGTGAAAATCATCTATTGCAATTTACAGTAAAGATGCAACATAATCTATTGCAATTTAATAATTTAATGTTGAAAAATAAGTTTCCCTTAAATTTGGTTTGTAAGGTGGTCTATGAGTAATTAAAAACCAAACTCTTCTCTACACACCCAGTCAATGTCTGAAATTGCCATTACTCTCATACTGTGCTAAAATACAACAAGGCATCACAAAGGTGAAACTGACTTATATTACCTCTTTTAATCTGCTTTAAATTATATCACGTCGACTATTGTATCTTATATGTAGTATTCTTATATATTTTATTATAAATTATATAATTGTTATTTATTTTTATCATTATTACTATTATTAATAGGCATATTACTATTCTTGATGTATCTATATTTTGTGCACATGCATGACAACCATCCTCATTCCCCGTTTGTCTGCATACTGGAACTCATACCCCAAAAAGATCTGTCAATGTCACTATTATAATTGTAGCAACCATTCGCACCCATATAGAGCTGCAGTGGCACCTCAAAGAATGAATTGGTGCATTACCCCTGAAAAAAAATTATCAGATTTTTTTTATCTACTAAAAGACCACTCTGCTTATAAAGTACAAAAATATATACATACATTGTGCATAAACACCAGCCATACAAATGATTACATTTACTAATTGTACTAATTTGTTGCATGGTGTTTGATTTAACGTTATAGTTTATTAATGGACTGACTTCATACTTTAAAATTTGACTGACACATACATTAAAAGCCACTGTTTCTATTGTGTCCCTCAGTAATATGTTCTGTTACCATACTCATGGACACCGTCAGTGATGTTTCAGAAGTGTAGTTGAAGGTCTCTTGGCACCTGTACTGTTTCCATTAACATTTACACCAGCTTCCCTCTACTTCACTCTAAACAGAGACTGGCTCTGAGGAAGAGAGGGGCAATACTGCAACCACACAAAGCACAGTGAACACATAGCAGTTGGGATATCCTCTCTTTCATGGATGAACAGGAGAGCTTTTTATCATCCATGCGGGAGCAGAGGACATTGAACAGCAATCCTTCCTCCCTCACATCTGTACCAGTGAACATTTGTGTATTCAGTTGTTAACAGTCCACAACAGTGTAATTGTTTCCACACCAAAAATCCATTTATTGTTGACATCAATCTTCAAAATGCCGAATATGATTTGCTTTTTATGTTTAATTCTGTGTAACCTTCCTGCATAGATTGTAGGCATTGTGGTTGTGTATTGTTTGATTGTGATGCATGGTTTTGTTAGACAGTAAAATTAGCAGTGGAAATATTTTTCACAATTAAAACAATAAATGGAAATCAATGACACTGGAAGATAGCTTATAGTGGTTACTGGGAAAGAGTTTGAGCATACAATGAGAAAAGAGGGTGCAGCTTATCTATGGTGGTTTCTATGGTTTCCAGTCTGACTAAGCCACCAGTGTTTACTTACCCTGCACGATAGGCATCAAACTGAATCCTCAACACCCTGCACAATTTCCCTACTACTTTAATTAAACACTTGCTCACCCCAAAAAACTAATCATATGTCTGTTGAAGGGTGTTTGGCCTCCAGTGATTCAGTTTGACACAGTGTCCCTACACCATAAAAAAAAAAACTTGCGATTGCTTGCTTGTTTTATTTATTTGGTTATATTTGTAATGTGTTGCAATTTGTTAGATTTCTAGACCATAATATCTTATCAATATCTCTATCTTGAAAGCTATCTGGTCAATGATAATTGGTAAATATTTTGTGAAAACAACCAAAAATACACCTTGGGCAGTTGGTTGAGTTGTCTCTCAATCAGAAAGTCACTGGTTTGAAACCAGGTGGGGGCGCTCCTGAGGAGAGATTACTTGTTAACACCTCTTTTGCAGGGGTTAATCATGGGTGCTCTGGTTTATGTTTACTTGTTTTGAGTGAAGTGACAACATTACAGGAGTAAAAGTAAGCATAAATTGTTGGAAAAACTTTGTGGACACAACATAAGATAATTACAACACATGATGCTTGTCTAAGATTTTTGAGTTGACAATTATTTTAAGTGCATTGGAAAATCTTTTTTTCCAATCAGGCCTGCATAAGATGAGAGGTCTCCTGTTCTCCATGCCGGTGCGCAATAGGAAGTGACTGAACTGTAGTTCCTTGATCGACCTCAAGGGAGGTGGGGTCAGAAATTGACTCCAATTATAAAACTGCCAAACCAAGGAGATGAAAAAAATGTGTTTCCACCCCTGGTGTTGCTCAGTTTTGTTTTGACCTTCATAAATCCTCTGAAGGGGTGAATTATTATTTTTTACATTTATTTGTTTAACTATATTAAGACTTAAACCATCAACCAATCAGATGTCAGTACTAGGTCTATGTCTCGCAACTGTGGACCAATTTTTGGATGCTGGGAAGTGACACACTTCTATGATGACGACGGCTGGTCACACGCATTCTGAAACTCCTTTACCCTTCAAACGAAACTTTATGAAGAGTAGATCCATGTTTAACACAGTCGTGTATACAGTCAATGCTCTACATCCGCAATGCTTTCAACAGCTTCACAAGATCAGCAAGCACAGGTCCGAGCTCGAGCCCTGGTCCCTTGGCAGAGCTACAGCAACATTGACCACATGCTCAATACACTGATCCACAGACTCATCCCCACAATATTTTGGACCTGCACTATCTCTGTGTTCCCCAATAGTGTCAGCAAGTGTCTTTCTTTCAAATTTATGCTTCTTAGAGAATCAAATAGACCACAAACTGGGTGAATTTATCCTATTACGACAGATGAAACATTGTTGGATGTGTTTTTTGTCAAAATTGACTGAATTTCAAGATGTTTAGCCAATGCTAAAACTCCATTGCCACAGAACTGCTGAAGCATTCATGAGTGTGCCTGAATGGTCAAGCCAGAGAGGCACAAACCACAGAGGAGGGTTGACAGTATTATTTAAAGGAAAGGAATTGGTCATTTTTTTATAGAAATAATTTAGATAATGCAATGAGAGTGTTTAATATAAAAACATTGCAAAATATAACCCTATTTAGGAGACATACTACCATTAGCAATCTCTCTCTCTCTCTCTCTCTCTCTCTCTCTCTCTCTCTCTCTCTCTCTCTCTCTCTCTCTCTCTCTCTCTCTCTCTCTCTCTCATACATAGACACACACATGCATGCACACGCAAACATGCACACACACCTATAGTGGCAGCGCAGGAGTTATCAATCCTGCTTTGTGTGCTAATGACAGTTGTGCACGGAGCAGCCAGTGCACAGGCAATGAGAGGCAGCGGGCATGAAAATCTGAGCATCTATGCTGGCAGCCAATGCAATGCAGTCATGAGATGTGCCTGGAATAAACAAACAGGGAGTGCACAAACACACCACTGAAGCTGCTGCGGTAGTTTATAAGTGTAGCAAATAAAAATGTATACACAGGCGCTGCCGGTAACACACGCAACCACACATTACCCTCAGGCATGAATTTGTTTGCCACACTCCAGAGCTTTGAGATTTACATCACATAAACTGACAGCATGCTACTGAAAAAAGATATTAAATTTGTTGGCGTGAATGCAGATCTTCAAGAAACAGTTTCCAAAAGACAGGAAATCCCTCTGTTTGCACTAAAGATGCGAAACGGGAATGATTGGTTTAGATTATTTTCACTAATGAAAGAATGACCGCACTCCAAGCGTATGCTCTACTTTATCTAAAACACAGTTTCCAGTGAATCTAGATGTTATTCTAGTCTCTGATGTGCACAGCGCCCACATTTTCCTGTATACACCATGTGGCCAATCGCCAGGCAGCAGCAGGGAATCTTCATTCAACTAATACCTCTCTGTGCCGAATTAATTAAAGCCAACAATATCTTATTTAATGCGTGGGTCATGAGTCGTTCACTGCTGTGCGTCTATAAGAGCAGCATGATTTCCTCTCTCTCTGCAACCCAGCAAACAAAGCCTGAGGAGAAAGTAAAGCAGTGGTTTCATGCAGAGAGGAAAGCCATGCTTGCACCCACGGATCCAGCTAATATCGGATCAGACATAACAGGTCGCGTAGAGTTGTATGAGAGGGCCACACAAAGATGTGTGAGTGAGTGTGTGTTTGATTAGGAGCTGGTCTGTGCTATTTTGAAAGCACAGCGGGGTGAGGTTTGATTGAACAGCCTTTCTAGGTGAAACATAGCACAAGGATTTTAGTGCTGTTTTTTTGAGCAGTAAAAGACACTCAAAGTGAGAAAACCAGAGCTGGTATTTAGGTGAGTTGGTTAAGTAAGCATATATCCATCCACTATTATTGATTTCATTATTGTAGGGGTCCACTGAGGTAATCTTCCAGTTCATAATTACTGGAAGACATGTGCACCCGGGACAAGTTATCAGTTTATTGAAACAATTATTTACATCCATTTGTCGGTCAATGGGACTCTCCTTAGCTCTATTAGTTTTGACTGTCTTCATGTTTAAAATGTATTGGGTGGTCTATTGGGCTTGGTGATTATTGGTTTGGTAGCAAATGAGAGATTTTTGGAATAGAAATAGAAACAAATGTATAAACATCAAAATGTGAGGGTTTTTCTAAAACTCCCAGCTGTTCACGAGTTGTGGGGTCTGCTGAGGCTGATCAAATCAGCTCAAGCAGCATGTTGGCTACATTTTTTCAGTCACAGTCAAGCGTGCCCTGCAAAAATACAAAAATTAAGAAATTATTAAACCAAGCCAACTGCATACAAACAAACTGCACACCAAAAAAAACTAATAAATCTGAGAAAGAAACAAAAAGAATCCACCTTTACCAAATGTGTCCAATGGGTTTACACATGCATACATTCACCCTCTAAGTGCTTGAGTGTTTTCCCATCACTTAGATTAGCACACTCTATTAATCATGTTTTATTAAATACTTTCAAAAGGAGAGAACTCAGCTTTAAGTGAATGACCCTGTCAAATGTCCACTCACCCAAATACAGTTACATGTACTGTGACTAATTAGCTGATCACAAGATCACAAGAGAAATGCAAAGCTTTTAGTCAATAGAGGCTGGTAACATTGAAATGAGACAATACAACAAAAACGCTATATATATATTAATTATACATTTGAACAATAACAATAAATAAATGGAACTTAATTTTTTGTTTTGTACCAGAAAAAAACTTGCATGTAAACTGCTCCATTGCCTGAGGCCAGCTTCACTAAGAAAGTTACAGCGTTAGACAACCTATGTTTTCACAATAAAAAGTAAAAATTTTGTATTTAACAATCTTTCATTTCTATAAAAATTCATATATGTAATATAAAACTAAAGAATATTCTAATGTTTGGGAAGTTGGTCCAAGTGTCAGTCAAAATGTAGTTGCGAATCAGGATGAGAAAGCAAAACAGTACTTGCGCATCGGTGACCTGCCACTGACTACCATTAAAATAAGTGACAGGTACAAAACAAACGCAGCATGAATTCCAAATGGACCAAATATGTACAAAATATAAACAATGGTCACTAGAATGATGCTAATGCACAAGCAATCACACCACAAATCTTAGTTTTTGTTTAGAGCGGTTAAGGTCTCCTGTATTAACTGTACATCTTTTCAGAACTTTATAAGCTTAATTAAGCCTCCACCACCCTTATCCAAACATCTTAGCTGAATTAATGACTAGTACAGCGATATAACCAAACATTACTCAGACCTCAAATATGGGTTTTATGAAATCACTCTGAATGAAAGACTTCCATAGACACATATCCAAAAGAGAACATCTGACATTGTGTAAAATGTGATGCTGAACACTATGCACTGTGCAGGAGTAAATATACCACAACTAAGCAATTATGCAATATTTAGCTGAACCTATTGCATGCAACAAGAGCTCAAACAGTTCTTGAAAAAAATGCTGTCTTGTAAATATTAATTTGTGTGATTTTGTGGAAGTGTTGACATGGAAACTCAGGGTGAGATTTCAGAAAGTGCTGGTACATTTGAGCTCAGGTGTTGTCAGAAGAAGTCAATTTCCTTTCTGCCTGTACTCACATAGAAAAGGACTGAGCACACAAGAAGCAAATAGCCAAAACGCATTTGTGAAAATTTGAAAACAAACAAAAGATGTCTCATGAATTACTTTCCAAATCAAGTCCAGTGTTCAGTGACTGCATTTCAGTGTTTTTTACAATAGGGGAAAACGGTAAAAGAGATTAAAAAATGTGCAGTTTTGTTCTAGCTAACACTAAAGTGGAGCTACTAAAGAGAGAATAGAAATACTTTTAAAACCAAAGATCACCCTAATGTCTCAAGACACCCGTTTAACTCAAATGTGCATGCTAGATTGTTTCTAGAGAGAAAAAGCTTAAAGAGGAATCACCCCAGGGTGTAGTGAAACAGATCAAAGTTTTCAGGCGTGTTAAGTTTTGCTTTGATATGATTGTAAAACTTTCTAAGAGAGATTGCAAAGCCCTCGGAGGCTTGTACTGATAAGGTGCTTCATGTGCATTAAGACTAATTATAGAGTTAAATGTGTTCCAGTCCCGTCCTCCTCCTCTTCCTCCTCCTCCTGCTTCGAGGTTTCTTTCTAGTGAGAAAGATAGTAGATATCCATTATGCTGCCCTGAGGTGAACGTTTCACTGCAGTTTTGACTTTTATTCAGACGCTATCTCTAATTCTTAATAGTGAAGTATTTTATTCCAGGGTATTCCTAGAAATTATTTCATGTGTCTGGGGCAAACCTCAGATGGAGGAGTGACATATTATTAGTGGCCGACTGATAATTGGATTTTTCTTGTCATCAGCTGAATTTTTAAAGAGCATTTTTTTCTATGCATTTTTCTATGAATTAAACGGTTATCAAATTAGTATTTTAGACTTGATGGCAAAAGAAGGAATATCAGCTAGCATATATACTTGTCCAAAACTTTCTGTCAATAGGCTGTTGCAATCACAATCGGATAAAAATCTCTACAACAAAAATCTAATGTGTGAATGGTGTGAAATGCACAGGTTTGGCAATGTTTTTAGTCATTTTGTACCTTTGGAAGTTTTGTACCTTTTGATGTTTTATTTATCCAGTCATTTACAGAAGAAACAAGATATTGAGTCAAAGAACTGAGCTATAAGGGATTCTCAAACCCTGATAAAACCATCTCGCACGCATCGTTAACCTCCTGAGGAAGATATTAGAGAAATAAGTCTTAAAATGGTTTAATTTAATAGCTTACAGGGTGAAATGAGCTCAAATGTTTTACATGACATTTGTATTGTCCTCCTGGGAAATTTTCTAAATATTCAGGAGCAATGCTTTAAATTAAGTTTGAACTGTTTATAATGGAGTTCAGGAGCTTTCTGAGATACCAACAAAATCTATGTATCATGATAAAAAAGGTTATATTTTGCGTCTTTAGGGGAAAAAACATGTGTATTATTTTTCAAATAGAAAAATGTGTATATTTAGAGTATTAAAGTTTTTATTTAAATTAATAACTTATTTCTTAATTTGGTTCTACATAATAAGGACATAGGCCGTTACGGCTGGGTTGGCATTTCTGTGTGGAGTTTGCATGTTCTCCCTGTGGTTGTGTAGGTTTGCCCCAGGTGCTCCACAAGCAGACATTTTTTTTATTCAGGTGAGCTATTAATGTGCTTGGAAATGCGAGGGCTGTACTATCTGTTTTCTCTTGTATTGAGCAACTCAGCTGTCAATCCTCTAATGACTGCCAAAAAGCTTGATTTTAGGAACACTTAAAATTATTATAGATGCTGTAGGACTCCTAAAAGTGTTAGAAAAGATTGTTAATCAATTTCTCGACCTTGAGGTATGGCCTTGAGTTTTGATAATTTCTCAGAAATACTGTTAAACTGACATTTTTACCCAAATATGTAATACAGGTTTTCTTTTAAAGCTCAATAACTTATGAACCAAATTACACATACAAAAAAAACTGTTTCATGTTTATATATGACTCTACTCTAAGGATTGAACCTTTGAAACACAAAAACATCATGTTAAAATGTTTGTCTATAACACTGGGCCAATGAGCGCAACCAACTTCATATGTGAGCAAAAGATCATGTAACAAAAATAGATGATGACTCACAAGGGTGGAGAGAAAATAACCAAAAGTCAAGGTTGAATTCTAACGTTTTGGATGTTTAGGATGTCATTAACAACAACAAAAATATTCAAGATTTGCATTTCCATTCCACATTTCTATTAAAATCTTAAAATGATTTTCTTTAGAGTATTAGAATGGTGTGATATGCTGTGATGACAATTGGTTCCTACTTATTCCATTTTTCATTTTCTGTAGCCAGTTATGAGTGCCTAATTAGGATTGTGAAATGTACAGTAAATTAACTTTTGAGGGGAAAAAATGACTATGTGAGGTAGGAGTGCTGACAATTACACCTCCATGCTCCACAGTATGAGTTACTTAATTATATAAGTAAAATTATATTTTTTTGTGGAATATAGGCCGCTAATTGCATTTTACTTTGAAGTTCTGTTTGAGAATGGAGATTTAATGAAATCAGAATTGCATTGGAGTTCTCCGGGGAAGGTCCTAATTTAGTGTGTATATTGTACATTCAAAATGAATTTCAGTCTGGGAAAAGGTTTGCAGAAAACATTTAATTAAATGAGCTTTTTAGCACACTTAGAGAAGACTAAAATATTCAATTAAAGCGCAACCCCTGATTTTTATAAGAGATGAGTTACTTGGTTCATGATATGAATTGATAGGTAAAAGTTCTCATCAATAAGATAAATGTTGATAATAATAATATTAATGTGTCATGGTAAGTTCAACACTAAACCTGTTTGGGTAGATATGCAAGAGGAAGAAAATAAAGAGAGCTCAACTTTTTTCAATGAAAGCATTTTTTGTTTTTTCATTCTAGATTTAGTCTTTGTTTGCACTTCCTGTACTTGAGACAGCCAGAGCTTTTGTGTGAGTTCTGTCCCTGAAAGCTATTCATTCCACACAAACCCTTCAATCCAACACTTCCCACTTCAAATCTGCCAGTACAGAGAGATAAAGATGTGCTTTATGGGTAGTTAAATCTTGTTAGTTCATTTGTACATATAGTAATTATAAAGAATTTGTGCATAAAATATATTATTTTTATATCATATTGCTACTATCTTACTCAAAACATTGATACTGTTTTTTAATATTTGGTCAATAACCACAATTACATAAAATTACTGCTCCTTTTAAAATAAAATCAGCAGTTAAAACTAGACACAACAGAAAACCATCTAACATTTTTCAAACAGTTACTGTAAGTGGATTAAATAATCAATTTGATCAATTTTACTCAATATGACCAAAGAAATTTCATCCAATGCTTCTAAACACTTGTAGCTGACATTAATTTTTTAATTTGTTAAATCAAACAGCCAACATAAAACTTAAAAATTAAGTCTTGAAATTAACATGGCTTGCTAACAGCATCATGTGTACTTCTTTTAGAAACCTAACAGCTAGTATGTATACGGGCAGTCTAAATCATGCTTACTTGCACTGCATCAGTCATATTGTCTGTATCAACGCTCATAAGGTGAGTCTCGCCTCTCTGATGGTATTTTTTTGGGGGGTTGAAAAGTGTGAATTATATAGACACTTCAGATCCTCTTCAAGAGTAGAAAACCATTCCGAATTTGTATTGGCCAAAAAACAGTCTGACAATCGTTATCTGGGAATTGTCTGGAATAGCCAGGGGAATCGTATTATAGTGCGCTTAAAATAATAATCATAAAAAAATAGTTATTACCAGCTTACTCTTAACATTGCAGCAACAGCATAACATGAGTATGTTTCCGAGATTTAACCAAGATGTACCTAAGATAATCTGGTATTTTTCAAATAACTGTTTTATTTAAAATAAAAAATTAAAATTAAAAAAGCTTGATTTTTTGGAAAAAAAATATTTTGGCAATACTTTATATTACAGCCCACTAAATACAGGGTAATTACAGTTTACTGATTAAATACTGTGTTTTCACAAAGTAATTATAGGGTAATTACAGTGTAAATGCAGTGTACCTGAATGGTAATTACTGTGTAAGTACAGGGTAACTGCTGTGTATATACACTGTACCTATGGGGTAATTATTGATAACAGCTGTGTATTTCTCCCTTTGTAATTGCATGGTAACAACCGCCCTTTTTGTGTAGCTATTTAAATTTTTTCTGCTTTATGAAAAGTTACACCATAATTATCCTGTAACCACACTGGATGAGGAGTGGCGTTTGTTCTCTGTAGTTACACAGCAATTGCCCTGTAAGCACATTGTAAAAACACAGTAACTCCCCCGAAAGTACACAGTAATTACACAACAATAACAAAATAGTTACCGCCTAAATACACAGTGATTATCCTATACCCTACCCTACCCTGTAGCTACACCGTAATTACCCTATAAGTACACTCTAACTACCCTATAAGTACACAGTAACTACCATGTAATAAACGGACTGTAAACAAAAGTCTTACCAGTATTCCTTGGGTGACCCACAATGGCGGATCCTGCACTTTCAAATGCTTTCAGAAGCTTATGGAATTCTAAAGTTACCCTATTGGGATTTGAAAAGTTCATTGTTTAGTTTTGACAGTCTCCAACGACAGGTTTACAGCCATACCCTTTCAAAAAACCCTTTCATGGTTTTTGATATGCATTCAACAGTTTTTGAATTGTTTAGTGACTCCCTTATGATTAATGTATTGGCTCCTTGCATGACACATCTGAAGCTGTTTGCATAGCTGTTTGTTTATATGTATATGCTCCAACTTGATTAAGTTGAATCGATGAACAAATTACTTTTTACAGGATATTGAATTATTATTTTTACAGCATTTTACAGAGTGGGTTTGCCTCCGTACTGAAGAAAAAAATCTTTTCAAATGACCAATCATTTTAGATAAGAGGACTGGATAAGCGTGGAGGTATTTGGGGGTCAATAGTTATTTCGCTCGGTCTCTAGAACCAGCCATCATTCAGCCCCAGAGGAAGACCGGCTTCAGATTATGGGGAGACATACATTCAAGTCCCAGAACACTTGAAATAATGAGGCCTTTCGGTGCACCCCCGAAACCCTTTTCTCCAGCTTTTCACAAATACAAAGAATCACAGATTTCCTCACATTCCTAAATCCTTATTCATCTGTAATGGTGAAATCATTCAAGTTTTCAAGTGCAGCAGCAGAAATGCTCTGGTATATTTTGGCAATGCCTGCAGACAAACACTCTAGGGATGAGGACATTGTCAATCAGTGCACCCCTGACTCCCTCAAATCAGGAGGAAAAAAGGTACTGTTTTTTTTGTTGTTGTTGTTCTTCCGCTAATGAAGCCCCTCAATTGTTTTGATAAATGTGAGTGCTAGTACAGGAGCTAGTTAATATTATGTCCCCCTCTATTTATTCATCATGACCATTTGTCTGGCCTTATGAGGCAATAAGTTGAGTTGCCACATTATGAGAGTCTGGCAGTGTTTGAAGCCACACTATGATAAATGGGAAGTTGAATTTGTGTGTGTGTTACGCTAGCTTTGCAGCAGATTCTCAGTTCTGAAAGGTAATTAGTGCACTCAGACTGTGAGTTTGTGTGTGGGTACAGAGCGGGGAGCAGTTTGTCTCCTTAATCTGCCATGAGAGTAATTAAACGCACTGTAACACCTGGAGCCAGGCAAATACACATCCAATCGTCTGTCCTGTCATCTCTATCGCACACGCATGCACACACTCATTAAAAAAACACCATTCTCTAAATCTGATGCTGCCCCAGACTCCCAGAAGCATAAATGTCTGTGTCTGGCAGTAGATTGTTTTCTGTTGGTAACTGACATTTAATCAAGAGATTTCTGATATCAAATGTAGGAATCAAGTCAATTAAAATAACGAATTATTGAGTTGCTTGGTACTCCAAAAATGAATCACGAATAGGTTTGTTCTTCAGTTCTCACAATTGGAGATTTTTTGTAGATTTGTCAAAGTGAGGCGTGAACTCTTAATCAGACTGTGAGTATGCGGTTAATAAAGTTTATGGTGTCGTATGTATGCTGTTAATAAAAAAACTGTTCCTAAGCTCATTTGAATTAATCAATCAATTAATCAATCAATCAGTTTTACGCAGTTGCTTCTAAGCAGCCTCACAGAGACCTACAGTGGATTAAGGTAGGTTAAATAGAAATTTCTCTTGGAAAAGTATATGGGGTAAAAATAGAACTAACAATATATCACTACCTTAAGGATTTCTCACTTACTATAAAAACCTGGTTTAAACCGATTTTGTGGCTAAACAAAGTAAACAATTATTTTTTATTGATCTGGAATAATGGGAGAACCCAGAGTAAAAAACATACACATAAAGATAAAATATCTCCCCCAGTGAAGAACCCCCCTGTACGGTCACAGGGTGCTAATCACCTCCCCAGCATAAAACCTATTCTAACTTAAGATCCATTGACAAACAGACGTTAAACTAAAGTATATTATTCTCTATTTTATAACTATTGTATTGCCTCTATACCAGGTGCTGAGACAAACTAATTTATTGACATTATCAGCCTTTTCTTTCAAACTATGTGACCTTGGGATAATTTTGGTGCAAGAGGTGTAAGTTAAACCACAATTACACAAAGATAACCAATGATATCCAATGCCAAAGGAATAGTAAGCATATGTTACATACATAAAAAAATACATATATTAATTGTGACAGTAATACACCTTTGATGTATAAAACTAGATACTAAAATATAGGGTACATCTTTGAATATCGACCAGCTTGTCAAACCAATACTTGTTCAATGTATCTGTATTTTAAAACTAACCAATAAGGCTATACCATTGAGTTTTTGACAAGTTTGCTTACACCAATTTGCCCATTCGCAAACTTTATTGACGTGCCATAAGAACCATATTGGCCGAGCAATACTAGGAAGGCCCCCGGCACAAGAAATGAGAAGTGGTGGGATTTTGTCTAAAGAGTAAAATGGGAAAAGTACGTTAGGTTGTTTATATTCTAGTAAGATGACTGGTGACCGCTGAGAACAATTGTCAAATATGAAATCCTTTGTAAGGTATTTTTAATTCTTAATAGTGTGTTCTATAAATGAGGCTAAATGTTTAAGGATGCACTAAAGGATGCCCGCCTGGGCATTGATTATCCAGTTTGTAAGGGTTTTTGGCAAAACTCTCACATTATAGTTCTTATTAATATTTTACACGGAGGAACAACAAAAGTTATTTTCATAAATGAATGCACATCGTATTCTGACTCCACTGCAAAACGTAATGCCGTGTCAGCTAAAGATCCTCAATAGACATATTATACTTTCAATGGGAAACTATAAAAAAGGGTAGATTTAATTTCTGATTTTCAGATTTCTGGTGAAATTGTCACTGTCTCTGCTCATAGATGTTCTGCATAATGCTGCATGCTCCACAACACAGCTCAATCTCTCTCACTGGTGTGATCTGATGTCTGTCCAGTTACTGAAAGAACAACGGCAACACTGAAATGAGAATTTGTTTAAGTAATGGCTGTATATAGTTACAATAACTGTTCCTGATTATGCATCAATTATGGATTATCCCAAAGAACCCAATATTTCAAGTTGAGCAAATCCGGAATTCCATCCATCCATCCATCTTCATGTCGGCTTTATTCCCTTTCGGGGTCGCCACAGCGGAATGAACCGCCAACTCACTGGCATATGTTTTACGAAGCGGATGCCCTTCCCTGCCGCAACCCATCGCTGGGAAACAAATCCGGAATTGTTCCCTTTAATTCTCTTAAATTCTGTATGATTTCTCAATTGTCCATGTGTGTTACTATGGTTACCACTATCACACGATAAACAGAGTGAATGAACAAACTGTCCTATACTACCTCTGCAGTTATTGGCATAATCAACAATATATTGTTGCAGGTGAGTTACATAAAGTGCATACAAACGAAGTTCAAAAACATAATCAAGGTTTTCACCCTTTATTTTAAAAAATACAACAGAAATAGCTGTTAATTATTAAAGTCATCATAATACAAAATGTATTTACTAGATTAGTGCAAAAAGCTCTGATGTCATGTTTAAAGAACAACTAACTATGTAATTAACAGACAGTCTGAGTTTTTAGAGTAGTGGTGCCCCATTATTCATGTGAATTTATTCAGCCCTCCACCTCACCACTCCACTTAAAGATGGAGAAGGGGTTGTGCTAAACTGGTAAATTGGAATTGGCCGTTCGTGTGCTCTACTACACACTGACGTGATACCTTTGAAACCACATGCTAAGGCCTTAAAACTATCTTGTTAGGACTCTTATCTTTGAAGGCCCTTCGATCGGCAAAGAGCTAAATAGCCTTTTAACACACAAATGAGACCCCTACAAGGGCAAGTCATGCTGGTCCCATCTTTTCTACTGTATTTATCATACTAATGGATGCAAATGGAATAGGAGAGTAGTCCTCCCGCTCTGATTCTCGGAGGATGTATCCTGTCACTCCATCCCCTCAAGAGCTCATTTAGCAGTCAGAATGAATCCAATCTTTATCTCTTCAGATTTTCCTCTTTATGAAATTGCCAAGCTCTGGCCTTCTTTTCTTCTCTCTCTCTCCACAGGAACCTCACAGTTTCTCCATCATCTCTCCTCTACCTTTATGGATAAACGGGCATACGCTCTCTACATAATCTTTTATCTTTTAACCCTATTTTTGCAACAATAGATTTCTTTGTTTCGGGAAGCTTGTAGATTTATTCTGTAAAAAAAGATTAATGTTTGAGTATTGCTGTTGAGTTACTATGCAAATATTTGTATTTTTTATTAATTCATTTTAGTTATTCTATTAGTTAAAATTATTTTATTAAATGTAGATTCAATAGAGTATTATTGTTGAATAGTGCTTAAAAATGTGGATAGAAGCTGAAGCAGGCCACTTGAATCAAGATTCAGGAAGAGCTGCAGACTCATTTATCCTCATTCGTTTTAAAAGCTTTGACTGCAGTTTTATTCGAGACGGTTTAGCAAAGATACATCAGGGAGCTCAAGGCAATCGAAACCACAAACTCTTGGGTCTCTTCTCCTTCTGAACAGATAGTTTCAAAATCTAAAAAAAACTATTTCAACTGGAAAAAAACTTTGATTTAGCTTCTATAGCATTGCTTTACTTGAGCTTATGTCTTAATGGATTCCTCATGTAAAATATTGCATGCTAATTTACACAACGAATATGTGGAAACACATGAGAAATTATTATAATTATAATAATACACTTTATTATTATTATTAATATCATTATTATAAATGTTTTTTAAGCTGGCTTCCAAAAGTGCTGAGCAGAGGACAAAAGTAAGCCAATAAAACAAAAGTGAACCACATGAATAAAAAAACAAAACAAAACAAGATACGTTTAGTTAGACTAGGATATTAAACACGAACAGCTGAATTTTGAACATACTGCAACCTGTCCAGAATAGACTTAAAAACTCCAGCAAGGAGAGCATTACAGTAATCTAGATGAGATGTGAAAAACACATCGATTAGTCTTTCAGATGAAAAGAAATGCACTATAGGACACAGTTTTCCAATAGGTGAAAAAATGAAGACTTTATGTTGTTCTCACCAAACCTCGCTTTTCAAACCTGTTTTTTTGTAGAAACAGACTTATTTTTAGACCATGTATCATGTGATTATTTTACATTTGTTTTAGATTTTGGAACATGGTCATAAAACCATCTAGAACCAGTGAGAGAATATCAAATGCCTAAAAGAAAAGTTTATCAAGTCTGGTCATAGGTATCTCAGACTATATAACATCTAACATATAAAGTCAGTAAAGCCTTAATGACAAAGATTACGTAAAAGCAGAGGTAAATCTCTATCTTCAATTAATGATATTTTCCATTTTTTCAGTTAAAAATAATATCTTAACTGAAAAAAAAGTTAAAGGGTTTAAGGACTACATTGTAGATGGAAAGACACTTTTTACAAAAACAAATGAGTTGAATTTAATCTATGTGTTAATGTTTTAAATCCACATTGCAAATTCTATTTGGTCCTTCTTTTGGTAATTTACTTGGTCAAAGTACCACAATGAATTAACATGACATGACCAAATCCTGACTTCAGACAAGGGTCACCAATGGCCAATGCATGGCACATGACTGGCCCAGGCCAGTAAACATGAAATATAATGTTTGGCCCATGGCCCATGTGCCATATTAAAAACAATGCCCCCACTACCAGTGATGGACCATGTTTTTGCCCATATACAATATGCAATGCTAGATGAGTGCCAAATGTCCCAGATAAATGCCAAACTTGGCCGACAAGATCAAGACGAATGTGGAGTTTACTCATAATCATCTTTACTCTTGTTATTTTTCTTTCTAAAATCTGTGCTTGTCTCACACATCACCCTATTCAATTATATGAACTTACCTATGTTGTCCAGGCACTTGTAAAGTTGTCTAATGTTGGTGCTTCAGTGACGGATTATGCCACACACATCCAGCCTTACACCTAAGAATTTCTTGAGGTGCTAGGGGCGATGCTGTTCTTATTCCACACACAGTTATTTTAATATATCACCACATTAAATGACACTTCCCTGGGAACCAGACACTGTGAAAAGTGGACTTGTATAATGGGAGGCCAGAACTCTTTCTTTTTCAGCCGAGGCATATATCACCATCGCCACAGTGTCAAGCAAATCAGATTCATTTAAAGAGCATTCATACCTGCAGGCCGCAAACCCGATCACACACAACCACCTCCTCCCCCATCCGCACTCAGCCTGGAGAGTCTATTGATTTCCTTGAAACTCAGCGCTGACCCCAGATCAGCCACCGGCTTCAGGCTCAAATCACTTTGTGGCTTCTATTATTGCTCCTTCTGGCCTGTCTCACTTCCCCTCCCTCTTATTCTCTCTCTCTCTCTATCATAAATGGTGTTTGAAAAATGATTTTAAAGGGCAAAAACTGCACAATTCATATTTTACAGCCATCCTTTCTACAACACAACTTTATTTTTTGGTAAAAGGGTTTTCTGACAGAAATCCGACAATATTGACATATACTTATCTGTCCTTCATGAGCAATATTGCCCTTAATGTAGCTTCAAACATTAACATTAAGTAAAAAAAAGGACAAAGTACTTTATTAATCTGTTTTTGGTAGGATTTGAACTCTGAAGTGGGGAGCAGCTGATGTTCCAGTCCTGGGCACTGCCCACTAAACATACCATAAAGTTGTTCCAAATACTCAGTTTTATGCTTTAGACTACCTCGAGGGCTCTAATCAAAAAAATGTGTGCTTCAATAAATTCTATAAGAGCAAGCTTTACCTTTTTCCATGGCTAACTTAAAAAAAAAGTCATGGGTAGCAGATTTTGCTACCGGTGAGAACACCGGTCAGTTGTTTGGGATTTGATGGAATGGCACCTGTTCAATCAACAGAATACTCCAGAATGCAACATTGATTACAAAATGTTTAAAAAAAACATTTTTATAAAATGAACAGAGCATTGTCCTGTATTTTTACAGATTCCTTTTTACAATTTATTTAAATACCTATACTAGTTTTGATACTGTATTATACTAAAACTATTAAACTAAAACTTAATTTGGGAAATGTTGAACTGAATTAGATTTGCCTATGTGTCTACCTGATTTAAATCTGTCTTCACAGAAGAGGTCAGGACAGAACAACACTCACAATACGCTCAACATCGCTCAAAAATACAGAGTTAAATGAGAGTAGAACTGCACTGAGACTGCAATGGATAAACACCAGCGCAGAATTTAAACAGCGAGCACTTAAACTCTAAGCAATACTGGAGCAATGGACCCTGAACTTCTTCCATCATGAGCAAATTATAAAGCTTATATGGGGATCTGTGGCAATAGGGTCAAATAATTCAATGCTTCTTTTCATGCTGTGCTTGACTAACAATCCAGCTGACTCTAATGCGGCAGTCAATGCATTTTTCACTTCATTTCTCACCCGCTTTCTTTCATTGGATTGTTTCGGTGGCAAGCTGATGAACTCTGTCTGTTAAACAGGACCTCTTGTACTGTTTGAACGTTAAGTGTAAAGTGCTTTATAAACTCTGAATAAAGACAGTTCATGCTCAAGCTAGTATAAGATTACAACTAGGTTATTTATTTATAATCTGGATTAATTCTAACAATCATGCTACTCCACGAAACACCCCCTGTGAACACTTGGTGGAAAATGGGCTATCTTTGCATATTAATGTTGATGTATTATTTAGCAAGCTGAACTCAATAAACTATAGAAGTATTCAGAAGGTCCTACACAGGAGATTTCCTTTCTCTTGTACAACTCATGTGGTGTTGTCTTCTTTTCCTTGCTTTATTGGGTAATACTGTCTCTTTACGGTTGGTACTTTTCTTGAAGATTTATAATATAATCATTCTTGAATTCACACCAACCATTGCTAATTGTATTATCGACTCGGCTGATCTACTTAAGAAAACATGTTTTGTTCTCACATGTAGAATTTGTACTAAATAAATCATTTGCAGCATATACACAGTGACATCTTGTTTTTAAAACTTGAGTCACTGAAAATAAAGACTTAACCATTTTGAATGTTTACTTCAAATTCAGATAACAGAGTACTCATCCACAAATGTTACTGTTATTTTACAAAAAAAAAGTTTTTTTTTTTACAAATGGCACACATTTCTGCAACATGACTGGAACATTTAAGATGTTTTTAAGCTAAGAAAGGAACTTTCCATTCTATGGCGGAGTTGAGTTGTTATCAATCATTAGAATGGTCCAGTGGGAGTATACTCTACCTACTGGAACCACTTACAATAAATAAAGAGATTTATTATCTAATTATGTCAGTGGTTTTACCATGGGCATCCATTATAGCAGCTGTTAAATGTATTTTTTCTTTGTAATATTAGCTTGGTACCCATAGATTGAAAAAGTATAATGATGTTACGAATTTTAAAATTAACAAGCATATTTTATACATCCAGCCTCTTGTTTGTGTAATCATCAAATTCTGTGCGGAAATCATCAAAAAAACACTCAGCATTCGTCTCTACCAATTGTACGATTAAGGGATAGCAATGCAGACTTCTATAAAACACACAGAAGAACTTTGCTAATTACAATAACTTTTTCGACAAAAAGAAGAAGGAAGGTTTTGAAATATTCAAATGCCAAAATCACATTCGTTTTCCCACAAAGCTGTGATGTTTTACTGAGGTGTCGAAACAGACTGGGATGATACAAGAAGGGCAGATTCCATGTGAATAGTAAAGACCCCCCGCTGTACTTTCCCTCTGTAGAGTGTACAGCTGTCTGCCAAATAACCCACACTGGGCATTGATGCCAGGGCAAATCACTCAGCCCACACAACACACACACATGCTATAATTACAGCTGTGTGCTAATGCATTTTCTTCCACTCAAACTCGCCAGTGCAGACAGACATCAAGCTTTTAAATGTGGGTTATCTCTACGGTTAACCTCACATGATTCTTGGTTCCCAACTATCATTCCGTTACCAACTAGCACATACTACATACCTTTACTCTAGATTTTTGGAAACACTGTAAATCATCCATGTTGATTCACACTGGCATGTCTTTATGCTTGAATACTTTACATTATTTTTTTTGTTTGTTTTTAATCATGTAATCTATTAAAGCAAAACCACCACTTTGTATCAAAATATTTTATTAGTTCCGAGAGATTCAGCTGCTGATTCAAGATAGTCAAAAGAAAACACTCTACAGACATATTCATTTAGTGTAAAATGTTATGCACCCATGTATAAATCTGAAAAAGCACTCAAGGGCCAACCATATACGACAGCAACATACTTATTATATGTACAGACAGAGAAGTCCATTCTAAAAGGTGTTTTTTCTGGACATGTAGAAAAACGAACAAACATATCAACAGAAAAAAATCATTTTGAGAGGAAAAACTAAAAAAGTACAGAACACTCCTCAATGGACACAAAAGTGGTCAAATTATGTGCTTTTTTCATTGGTGAACTCCACCCTTGCAGGTTTCTTGGATTCCCACTTGTAGATACTCTAGGAAGGTCCTTCAGTTAAAAATGTTAATTTCCTCGGCGTCAAAAAATATTTCCACTTTCCCTGCACTGTTGCACCACATTATTCGGATCGCAGTACCTGCAATTCCCTCTCCACTTTCTTCGCATGTATTCACTGCCCCTACCCTTTTAATAGTTCACAGATCTTCCATTTTTAATTATACTTATGAGGTTGACAATATATATTAATGCAATAAGCTTCTTTCTAAAAATGGAAATTAACATAAAAAGGTGCACTTTTCAAACTCACTCTCTCTTTCTCTCTCTCCATTTCATTTTACTCCAATTTAATCCTGATGGTCTTTGGAATTGCCCTGTTCCATTAAACCACTCTTTGTGCCACTTTTCTATCAGCAGTGTGCCGATACAGCACTGTCATTAAACTGGGGAGGGGCTTTGCTAAATCTGCCAGGGCTCATCCAAGTGCCTTGCTGTCAAGTGCCTCTGTGTCTGCATGTGAGTCTTCTCCATGTGAGGGCACCACATTTGAAGACACTGGATTATTAAGCTACCACCTTCTAATCAGACTCCATCAATTCCGAGTGGACCATCTTGCCTGGCTCTTATCTGCCAGAGTCTAATGTCATTAACACATCGAGCTAATTGAACAGTTGCTATCTTAACGGTTCCACACACATACCAAGTGGATAAGGATTGTGTGTGCTTTGTGTTTTTAATATTGAGAGGTCTGTCAGACGAAACAGAAACCTTATAATCACATGTGATGATGACTGTAGGACCTTTCATCTGAACTTTGTAAAGCTCAAGACAAACATTGCACAACAACTGACAATAAAAATGTTTTCATAGACAATTTAACAATAAACTGTTTTGGTTACCGGCTCAAACCTCGATTAACCACATTCAAATGAATGTGTATCTAATAAACTAAAATGAATTAGGTCATCAGAATTAATTGCCCTGGAGCTAATGACTTCCCTTACTCAGTAATTAAATCATGTTGTGTATTAACTGAATGAATGCGTTAAATTAATACTTTTTCACAAACATATTTTACTCTTATGTGCGGAAAAAAAATTGCTTACAAAGCCATCGTACAGTTTCCTGAATGATATAGTAGACCCTCTAAATATTTATAGACATAGATAGATATAAAACAGAACTTTGCTAATATAAAAGAAAATGAAGAATCATCAGTAAAAGTTAGTGTATACTGTGTATATACTTATTTCCAAACAAAGGTTATTTTATAAATATGACATGAACTACTACAAAATACAATGGTTTGGAAAAAAAAGGCTAGTTTTAAGTTCATACATATATCAAACATATAACATCTTGTAAAAGAATATTGTTATCTAACAAGTATGTGTATTAGTTTTCGAAAACATTACCTAGAATGTTGTTGAATGCTCTGGAAGTTCACAATGTTGGTCATTACTCAAAATGTTAAAAGAACCGTGTATCTACAAGGCCCAAAGGTTCCATGATACAAACACTATCATGTTACGTTGCTTTTTTTTCCAATCCAAGACCCAGGAAGGCGCAGGAAGAGCACTGTTTATAAACCTGAAACATTCAAATATATTTGCCTAATCCTACTTCAATAAATATGATTCATATTGTTGAGAGAAAATCAGTTCTAACACTGGCAAAATCTTTTTTTGACAGATTCTTTATGACAGCAATAAAAAAAGTTATTTTTATTACAATTGTTTTTAACAAGAATTCTTTTTTTTATCTTGTTTTGGCTGCAGTATTTTTATCCTTGGTAATACTCCCTCAATGACCAAAAATGCTACTTCAAGACTGTACAATTGGGCACAAGCAATAGAAAAATAACTTCCGATTTCAAAGGAAATGGAAGAAGGTCAAAATAAAAGAGAAATGATTTCATTTAAACATCTCCAAGTCAAAATGAGAACTATAGTGAACTATGGATGAATTTTTTCTGAAACCTAAACCTGTAGTCAAACATTCTCTGTGACCCAATAAAACTCAATTGTCCTATAAATTATACATTTTTGTGTTCACGCACACTTGCCTGAGCATTACGGTTGACATTCACCATTTTTTACCCTTGTCCGATATCTCTCTTATCTTCACATATCTTCCCATCTTTTTCCATCCCAGCCATTCAATCAGCATTTTCTTTTTTTAATAGCGGTTTTGCTATGACCCTGTGCAGCCAGAATGGCAGTTTAATATGGCGATGCTCATACACATGCAAACAGACACAAGCACACTAACTCTATGATGACATGCATGGGTGGACTAGAGTATGTGTGCATTAGACCCTGACTGCGCTCCAGAGAGGGAGAAACTGAGTGTTATCACAAGCAAAAGAGCCCTTGCTTTTATATCAAACACAAAAAGCGCAAAAAAATCTACTTTCATCTCTTTTCCAGTGCAGATCTGTACACACAAATCAGAATCCTTCCCTGCATGCAGAGATAAGAAAATGGAAAAGCAGATTCATGGTTGGAATTCCCCATACAAGCAAAAGAGAAAGAGAGATAGTGAAGTGCGGCTATTTCTAGGAGAACACTCGTCAGAGAAGAGAAAAGCATCCGCTCTGGAGAGACGCATGTTCCTTTCAAAAAAGCCAGAGACTAGATTTTCCCAGGCAACTATTCAAAAACAGAATCAGTTTCCCACAGTACAAGGGCAAAAGGCTTTGCTGGCAACATGAGAGTGAAATCACTCCCAGCCAGAGCAGTAATGCCAAGAGAGCTCCGCCGTGGTTCTCTGACATCTAATCATTATGGAAACACCTCGTCTCCAGAGCTCAAGGCTGGTCGTCTGTCTGTCCAGATGCATTTGCTGTGTTGATTCTCATGAATAAACCCATCTCCACTCCTGTCTGGTGCTAGAATATAATACTGAATGACTGACAAATAAAAAGGAGAGAAGGGGAGAGATGAGTCGTCGGAGCAAAAGGTTAACATGAATGGTTGGTGCATCTGGATCTGGCAACAGATTCATTTTTGTGGTTCAAATGAGCCGCGATCCAGCTGACAAACCTTGGACAATGTACCTGACCACAGATGTCAATCCAATAAATAAAGCTCCTGCACACTTGGACATCACACTGCTAAATTATAGAACATTTAATATATGTTGGAAATAGTACTTGGTTTAACTATTTAAAAAAATAAACTAATAAAATGAAGACAAAAAATGCCTCATAAATGCTAAACTAGATTTTGTTATCTTTTTTGGGACAATTTCACAACCCCTAATGTTTTTTTTGTTTGCAGCCAGTGGTTGGAATTTTCAAAGTGGAAAAAGGGCCTCGACAATGTTATGAGAAGGCAAAACAAGTAATTGAGAAAGTATAAAAAATTTTTTTTGGCACATTGCATTAATAAGTCTCTTATATTTAAAACCTGAAAAAGCTCTCAGTTATCCAGTGAAGTATAATTAAATCTATTAAATAAACTATCAAAATAAAAAACTACATTTATCTAAAAAATAGATCATTGCAAAAAAAATACATATAATGAATCAATAGATTGATCGATAGATCAATAGGTCGCTATTTTAAGCCTCGGCTGGGTCAGTTGGCATGTTCTCCGCTGTCCGTGTGGATTTCCTCCGGGTGCTCTGGTTTCCCCCACAAGTCCAAAGACATGCGATACAAGTGAATTGGGTTAAATTCTCCATAGTGTGTATGGATGTTTCCCAACTTTGGGTTGCAGTTGGAAGGGGGAGGGGTGAGTACTAGGAAAACAACTGCGTCAAAAAAGAGAGTACTTGTTGAACAGCCAATGGTTGAAGCAGGCGGCTAGAGTAGTCCTGAGAGTGAGGTGTGGTCAAGAGGCAGGCAGAAGAGAGGTCAGTGAGGGTCAAAATGACAACAACACTGTGAAAAGTAAGGTTTTTAGGTTTTTTAATTTTTCTAATTAGTAAATATTACTTGATGTAAAAAAATCCAATTATTTAATTGAATTAAGGCAACGAGTTTCCACAAACCTAACAAATTACTTTTTACAGTGAAAGAGCAAGGTAGATAATAAAGCATGGTATGATGTGAACTTGACATGCAATGCTACGCACTGGGCAAAGAAAGAATGGGGTCTATAAACATGTCTTGATGTGATGAGGAACTACAATCACCTGAGAGTGATTGGGTGAATAGGTATGGTTTGTATTCCGGTGAAGGTTCTCTTGCTGATGGAGGAGGAAGTGTATTGGAAACTGTTACATTCCAAAAATAAGAGATGGTGCAGTGGTGGAGTTGGTCGTCCTGTAACTGAAAGGTTGGTGGTTCAATTCCCATAAGGGCCATTCTGCCATTGTGGCCTTGGGAAAGCCACTTCACCTACATTTTCCTCTATGGATTTGTGTGACTGGTGGGGTGTGTTTGACGGTGGGCAGGAGGTCGTAGATTAGTATCCATGTCCTGTCAGACTGCTCCAGAGCAGCTGAGGGCTACCAAGGTAGCTTATCAACACCAGAGTGTGAATGTGGAGTGCTATGATCATTGCAAAGCATTTTTGAGTGTCTAGAAATTGAATTCTATGTAAATTGAAGATATTATTATTACTATTATTGTTATTATTATTATTATTATTATTATTATTTGAGCTATTGGTTCATTTGGGTACCTTCTAGCAAATTTGAAAGATGGGATAACATCCAATAAATTTGAAACATGATGCCAACTATAAGACAACTTGCAACATTACTCAGAAAGAAGTTCAGGATTCAAACCCAGTGTTTATAAACATATGACTTCTCTAGATTTATTTATTATTTATTCTATTGCATTTAATTCACAATTTTTAAATTGCAACTACCCCTGTTAGTAATTACTATTTCTACTAATTCTTTCTAATAATAATAATAAGGGCTATTCTTGTCCAACTACAGAGAGTCATTTTTCTGTCTATTCTTAAGCTTTTTGATTCTTACCAAAATAAGGTATGTGTATATATAAAGAATACAGAGTTCAGAAATATCAGCAGAGGATCAGCAAACTCAAAATTTTTAATAGTTTCCAAAGCCCAAGTTCATGTCATTGATCATGATCAGCAGGATAATGCATGGCATGGTTGACAAAGACAAATTTCAGTTATTCACTGGTATGTTTATACCAAACCAAATTAGCCATTCTGTATGTTACCCAATTGACAGCCAGGGTCTGGTTATTCCCTAAGGTTTGACTACAGAACTGTTTCGCCTTGCCCCCAGGCTCACATCTGACAGAAAATATCATCAGCTGGCAGCATATGCACACCGTCATATCTCTGATAAATCTGCACTGACATTAGTAGAGCAAACCTCACATCTTTGATTCCACAACTGCATATTTGACTGCAGAGTGTGTTGCTGCTGCAACTCCACGCTGACTCCCATAGAGAAATGCTGGCTTTCATTTCAGCTTGATAATGGTGCATGGGGAGGCTTGTGCATACAAACGAGCTGAAGCCCACTGATTCAGAGCAGAGCTACCGGGGCCCCACTGAGCAAGTCACGCGAAATCTGTTCCCATCCCCCTCTCTCATGTGGACAAGAGACAGATGACCAGATGAAAAGACCTTAAGGGCTTTCTGCTTATGAATTAGAAGAGGACGAAGAAAAAGAGGAACAAAATGAACAGAAATACAAATAAAAGAAGAGAGTAGAAGAAATAAAGGAAAAACTAGAAGAATGGAAAGAAGAGGGGAAAGACGAATAAGAAGAAGAGGGGAAAAAAGTAAGAAGAAACCAGACTTTTAGAGTGAGTGTTTAGAGTGTTTATCTGCCTGTTAAATGCATTAGCAAGGCTTAAAGCTAAATTTCAAACATTGATAGTTGAAGTTCCAGCTGCAGCAACTTCACTTTCAATTATTATTATTTAAGTAAAAATTGTTCTGAGGAATGAATAAAACCATGAAAAAGATTCTAATCTTTCTTGTAAAAAGTGTTGCTAAAACCCTCTCAGCTCCAAAAACCAAGAAACATAGAGAAGCAATTAGCCATGCGGTTGTGGGAGCAGATTGCTATCTATTTAAAAAAAGTCAGAAGAAAGTTTATTTGAATTACACTTTATATTACACTAATTCACTGAAACATGGAAACATCCATTAAACATGGAAAGCAAAAAAAAAAAAAACATCCCATTATTAAAGAGCTTTCAACGCGGCTCCAAGCTGGTCTTCTGTGAAACCAGTGAAACCGATGCACTGGCAATTATCAAGCAAATCCCTGATATTTGGTTCCTTTCTTATTCATTCATTGTTTCATTTTTAGATTTGGTTTTAAAACTTGATTCAGATCAAACGAATTCAACCTTGCGAGATTAAGAGCATTTTCAAAATGTTTACAGGAACTTTCTGACCCTGAACTTTGGAGAGATGGTGTACATATACAAAAGTCCGGGGAGAAAAGCAGAAGGGAAGCAGGGCTTAAAATGTCATTCATATTCTCTTTTAGTTTATTCAGGCCTTTTTCCCTGCGTTTAAATGTCAAAGAGAAGATGAACAATACCACGCATCTCTGTTGGTGCAAAGCATAAAACATTGTAAATTAACTCCAAGTAGAGCCTCAAATAAAAACCTGTCTCCGGAGAGTAGTCTTCAAAGCGCGATCAGGAGTAAATTAGAATTTAGCAAAAAACTGATTTAATTGAAGTGTTAATGTATGGAGTCTGTTCCCTGAGCAGCATTTTGAGTTTCTTCAAGTCTTTGTTTGCAATGCAGCACTCTAAACTCGCCTTGGTGCAAAGCTCTTGGGAGATTAAATGATCAACCTTTTTATCTGCTGTTTTTGCTCACTTTTGTTTATAGGGGCTGGAGTCAGTGGAGCGGTGCATTCCTCTGTACCGCAGTGAGAGATGGGACTTAACTCCTATTGAAGTTAATTTGGTGGTTTTGAACTGAAAAAAAAAAAAACTATTTCATAGCTACAAAAAATGTTTATGGCTTCAAGAGGGTATTATGATATAAATAGTCATAGTACAAACCAAAAAGCTGCAGTACTCTGCAGTCCATCTGCAGCTGTTCTGATTCAGTGATGGAAAGTGAGTTCAATAGGTAAGAGAGGAAGGCCAATCAGCAAGCATCTCTGACACGAACAAGCGATGAGCGAAAGTGGGGTGAGCTTGCTTGAGTTTGAGCTGATTTCCTGGGGTTATGTTTGGATACAAAGAGCAGAACAGACAGATGTGGTCACTTTAAGGAGATTACAGGGCAGATGCCAGTTGTGGTACTAGTGTATGGGATACTGAGTTTAAATTTGTACATGCTGTGTACACATACTATCCTCTTAAATCCACTGATATAACAACTAGAGGTGAATAACATTCAGAGCTGAAATAAAGAAAAAATATGTTTTTTTAACTATACTCATCTTCTATCCCGTATCTGTTTTTATTGTTCTGTGAAGCACTTTGATTTGCCAATGTGTATGAAAATGTGCTGTAGAACAAAAATGGCTTTGTTTATGTTTCGCAAGCTACCAAACAATTACAGTTTTGTTGAACAAAACCTAAATTGTGCACCTTAGTTTGTTTTACATTAATAAACATTTTTAAAACTACTTTCTGAGAATGTATTTTTCACAAAAAAAAGTGGTGCCAGTGATTACTCTATAAAAACAAGCTTTAAATTGTGGTTTCCATATTCTTTTTAGTCAGTAACTGTTGGTGGTTTGCTGGATGCGTTACCTTGGGGCTTTAAAATTCACCCAATCAAACTATGTTTAGCGAGTTTGCTTACCCAGTTGCAAGCATTTTTGTTAAGCCATAAGAACCATGCTGAGCAAACTGTACGAGGAAGGGCTCCAGGAGCCGGTGGTGTTTTTTTTAAGCTTTAAGAAGGGAAAACAAGCTTAGGTTGTTTAAGAAGGCCGATAACCGTCCTCCCGAAACAAATTTAACAAAATACATTGCCAAAATTGCTTTATGTTAAAATTTGAAATGTTATATTTATGTGTGATTTATGTTTATGTGGTAAGACATAATAAAGGTACAGAACTGCAATTTTCACATGTTTATTTGCCCTGGTTCCGCTAGACCTTGTGTGTAATATAAATGTTTAGGGAGGCTATAACATGTGTGGTCATTAAAAATTCTGTCAATTAAAAGTTCTGATATATGTTATTTGTTGAAAATGAGTCATCGCTGATAAGCTTCAATTAGCCATTTTCTTGGGTATCTGCTCCTCGACTTGGGAATCAGCTTGAAATTTTCAATTTCTTTATTTCGGGAGAAGATTGAATTTTAAATCTTGTTTTAATATGTGTGAGTTTTAAGTTTCTCCCTCTTCTAGTCTTTTTTTTTATGTGTCATGTTTTAACACATGTTTAGTGTCTGTTTTATTGTAAAACACTTTGGTTGGCCTTACTGTAATAAATGTAAATCTTAAAATCTTAAAAGATGTAAAATCTTTTTTAGTTATTTGTTTTAACAATAATTGCACTGATTTTCTGCATGAGCTACAATCACTGGAAGTTATAAACCTTCAAACAAAAATAAATTTGGCAACCTTCTGTGAAATAAAAAAGAAAAAAATCTCAACCGCTCATACATTCAAGGAACTACTTTTTGTAAATGCTGTGTATTATTCTGATTTTGTGTGCCAAACTGCAATAAAATTAAATGTTCTGTGAGCATAATTCTGTTTCACCGTATCACTATAAACAACAAAACGAGTCACATTTCACAAATCCTTCCTCACTTTTATCAGCCTGACAGCAAAAAACCAATGCACACTGAATACAGCAGAGCATTTTATGCATTCATAATATCACTTGAACTGTTGAGTGGAGCACTTGCGATTGTCCTAAACCACCGCAGCAGTGCCCTCAGGCTCAGTGTCATAGTGTCTGATGGGTGAAGCTATTCACCGGCTCTAATTAGCAGGGGCAGATAATGTCACACACAACATACAGATCAATAGCCTGGAAGAAGGACGCACTCAAAGCCCAGCAGATTTACTGAAAGGGGCAAACCATTTACAGAACTGATTTCACAAGGCAATCTACTTTTCAGATGAAAATGACATAGTCATTACTGTTCCCACCCCTTAATCTCAATCTTTGAGTCATTTATATCTAACATAACAAATGTTTTCTTCATTCAAGATTCACTATTGTCTTCTCACATTACTTCTTCTTAATATAATCATAAATAAAAAAAGCAAAGTTATGCAAGGTGGGATTCTTCAGTTAGTGGATAAGTAAAAACTTAAACATAATTTGATTTATTATTATTCATTGCTCAATAAATATATCTTCACATGTTCAAGCCATAACATTCAGGAAAATTTGGGCTTCCAAGCTGTAGAGTATGTTTTGAACCTTTAGTTTGCATTGTGTGTGTGGAATTGCACCATTTCGCTGTCAGTTGGTCTATGCAGATTTTAACGTCCCTTTCTTTTTGTGTAAAAAATAAAAAATAATATTGCATTGATTATTAATGCATTGATTTTTGTAACTTCCAATACCAACAAAGGGGAACTGGTTTTGGTTTGGCTTCTCATAACAAGCATGAACTGGTTTATTTAGGCAAAGTACATAAAAAACCAGGCCAGGCAAAATTTGCTAAAACATCTTGATCAGTTTCACAAAATATCAAACCCAGCTAGTGAAATGATTGACTAACCACTACAGCGAGAGCTAGACAATGTTGGCTTTGAGAGTTCCCACACTCTTGGTTCCGTCTCCATGGAGATGCACTGTTGCCTGCTGAGCCCATTGAGGCAGGAGAAGAGGTCTGTACTAGGCTATACACAGAATAGTCCAGGACACCGAGCATGAAGACCACATGTATGTCACTAAAAGTATTCTACAAGATTTAGGCAACATGATATAAAGGAATGGGGGGATGAGCCATCTGTCATGGGTTTGCATATGGTCTGTGACCTAATTGCATCAGGTGATCTCCTTTTTCTTTTACTGCATCCTGATTTAATCCCTCAATGTGTTCTAAACCACTCTTCTAAACCACTATATGGAGTTCCAGCAGGTCCCTGGGAAATCCTTATCAGGATTATATATAATAATGAAGATTAAACAACTTAAACAAGAAAATATCCAGAAAAGGGCTATCGTTGAACTAAGACATATATATGAGCCAGTTCAGGTTTAAAAAGATTGAAAGGTCCCCCTACTGTAGCTACTTCTTCTCAGGGTCAGGATGCAAAAACAGTTTTTGCTAATTTTCTGAAAGAAGATTCGGGTTTCAAGCCTCAGTCAGACGATCACTCTGAGAGTTAAATGTCCACCGTTGATCAAGCAACCTCTCTTTTGTCCTTCTATAGTCCAGAAACCATGAAGGTGGATGTCAAAAAAGTCTGTGACAGTCATTGAGTATTTAAAGTGCACCCTTTCTTGTTACCAAATGTGAGTGGCACATATGATAGCCAAGCACAGTGAAAACAATTTTATTAGTACATGGGTATTAAAGACTAAGTAAAAGTGATATTTTCGAATATCGAATACACAGCGAAGAAATAACTTCTACTTATGAACTTTTTAATTACTGAATTACTGTATTATTTATTACTACAATAAGTTTAACTCAATATGAAAGGCACAGCCTTCTTATATTTTAAATATTTTCTCATTTTGCAAAACTGCAGATTTCAAATGTATGTTTATCAAACATCTAATAAATGTAGAGTTACAGTATTAATTTTACTGGGACAGCTATTGAATTTTAATTTCCATTTGTTATAAATGCTACTGTAGCTAATTTTGCTGTAATTCCTTGCTGTTTGAAAATACATAATACTGACATTTTTGGCAGCAAGTTGCTGTTAATTTGACAATACATGTATAAAAGTGTACAGCGGCAACAATTTCCCCATTAAAGACGAATAGTATTGTGAAAAGTAATAATTTGGTCATAAAATGTAAGCTGAGTTCTCAGTATGGATATGAGGTTAATCAATCAATTAACAGAATGTCGGGACGAGCTCGGATGATAATTTATGTCCAATCATGTGGCCTAACCTACTTATCACCTATCCAGTATATAAGCAACCATTCTCTTCATTACTAGTATGGGGGAACTTTCAGGTCCAGGTCACTTCCATGTCCCGAACCCTTTATTCGGCCAACTTGCCTATAGCTTCTGGTCACTTACGCTAGCAAATAGACGCTATAGTGAAATTGTGACCTATTAAGAAAACAAGAATAATTAATTTATGAATTAATCTTCTTGTTAGCTTATTCCCTTTCAGGGGTCGCCACGGCAGAATGATCCGCCAACTCATCTGGCATGTGTTTTATGCAGCGGATGCCCTTCCAACCCACCACTGGGAAACATCCATCCATCCACACTCACACTCATACACTATGGACAATTTAGGTTACCCCAATTCACTTGTACCACATGTCTTTGGACTTGTGGGGGAAACCAGAGTACTGGAGTAAACCCGCGATCACGGGGAGAACATGCAAACTCCACACAGGAATGCTAGCTGACCAGCCAAGGCTCGAACCAGCAACCTTCTTGCTGTGAGATGACCGTGCTACAAACTGTGCCCCTGTGACCCCACAACAATAAAAATATAAATCAATAAAAATGTACTTTTTTTTTGTATAGCTTCAAAGCAGCTTTACACATCAAAAGATTTAAGAGCCATATACAGATTTAAAAAATATCAACTATTAATAGCACTTGTTAGATGTGCTGAAATAAATCGTAGTTTATCATTGAACAAGCTCTAGAGTACCTATACAAAAATGTTGTAACTTTTAGTGTCAAATTAAAATAAGATATTTGTTTTTAACTATTAATACTTTGGAGCCCAAAAATTTAGACAAACTAGAGCAACCAATTCACATGACAAAAAAAAATCATCAAGAATAATATTAACAGAAAAAAACGCACAGAAACAAATGCTAAACTGAGTGTTACAAGAAACAAAAATATAGTCTTGTACAGTTAACTGAGTTCACATTAAAGACCTGTCACGAAATCATTGTAAACTGAATGAATAATTGTACATTTACAGCAACAGCCTGTATTATGCTAACCCCCAAGTCATTATTGGGCGAAAACATGGCTTTTAAATCTTGTACTGTGTGTATTTATTCATGTAGCCCGCGCATGTTCATTCACCATTTTAATTAATTTCTATAACCTCACAGAGATCATGATGTATGTATTTTTAAGATCCAGCTCCACGTAGCGGAACTCCATGATGAGGAAAGGCATGCGGTATCGATCCCGTTTCACGACTCCGCGCTTCCTCGCTCAGATCTCGCCCTGCGCTGATCCGTTCACAGACGAGGCTTCACGCGCTCCTCTTCTCTCACTACACAAACGCGTTTAAACGCTCGCAACCAGTGTCCAAACTCTGCCAGATTCTTAGAGTGCGAGTAACGGAATTCTCGCCGCCCGGTGGTTCCCTGTCACACACGCACGAGCTAGCGCTCTCTCATCACACGAGCACGCGCGCGCACTCTCGGGCAGCGCGATTAATGCGGGCTTCTGCTGCTGCGGAGCCCCGTGCTGCGGTCCGACCATCCCGCCTGAACAGCACTCACTAAACCTACACCTATAGTTACATGCGCTCAATGGAATGAAAATCTAGTTGACCAATCAACCAATTCATATGCGTCTACATCCCAAACGGATCGTATGCGCTCCAGCGTGCACTGACCCAATAGAGTTAATTAAATGCATGGAGCTCTGCACAGGGCTGAACAGAGAAGGTGTTGCATTTAATGAAAGTGGAGTATGGTTGCTTTCACGCAGAGTAGACCACAGATGTCAATGCAGCAAACGACACTCTTTACGCGCGCGTGGAAGCCCGATCACCGTCAACTGGTGGCCGGTTCGACTCATTTCCTCTCATATTAAATAAGGACTGTTTGATAATTAAATGGACTCATTCAATCAAGCGACCTCGACCCAATTAACTCCATCACCAGAGCACATTAAACGTCCTCGTGTTCCACATGGACAAGTTTCATTGCAACACCACAGGCGCCGTTTTTCTTTCCTCTGGTGATCCACAGAACGACCCTTCTTACCTTCAAACTGGTGCGTTGAGATGATCCCATGCTTCTCGTGATAAAAATCCACGCGCAATCACTCGGTATCCAGTCTCCAGAAGAAGAGCGGTAATCCACTTTTCCATGCCGGGGACAGCCAGCCACGGACCTGGGTTACATCCTTTCCATCACACAGCAAAAACTGACGGGATTTGTGCGCTTCTTTTCCCCTTTCCCCTGCTCTTGCTCTCCGCTGCTCCAGATGAAGTTGCCTGGTTACCTCGCTCCCGCAGCCAATCACGAGCGCGAGGGTGCGTTAACCCGTGGCGCGCCGAGCTGTCCTGGTTTCGCGGTTTCAGAGGAAAACGTGAAGATTGGGAACGGGGAGCGGGAGTTTTAATTGCTGAGAACTAGGATTTGAAGAAGAATTAGAGGAGAGAACGGATGGAACGGGGATGGATAGTGGCAGTAGTTGTTTAGACTGAAACATGTATCAGCAAGAGCGCGCAAGAGAACAGGTGCTCGGGGGCGCGCAAGAACTCCCTCAAACTCTGCGAAAATCAGTGATGCAGATCTAGGTCGAAAGTTGGCCAAGATGTAACATGGGAAAGACACCTCGCTTCACTATGTGAAATCTACTGTTTGTTTTTATACAGGACGATTCGTCCTTGTTACACAAATTAAAAATCGTATCAGACCCCTTTTTACAGCACATTTTATTAAATCATTTTAATCTTTTCATTTAATTTTCACGTTAATGGATTGATCATGACGTTAAAACATACATTCTCTATCATCTTGAACTTCATAAATGTATCTTTTGCACAATTATTTTACTTTAGGCAAAAATATTATGCTGGAAATCAGGTTCAGGCACAAAAATATTTGACAAAGGAATATAATTCAAAATGTTTAAGCAGTAATTTAGTCGAATCCAATAGGAAGTGATATTATTAGAAGTATAGGTGGAAATCTGTTGTGTAAAATATATGTTTTACACACAATGCAATTAAATAAGTTTTCTTTTATTGAAAAGCAGCTGTAGTTTGAGTATGAAATAAGGCGAATTTGCATTGAAATACAATCAATAACATTTCTGCTTTATCATAGCTAAACACTATGACACATATTTCACATTAGTGAAATAGTTAATGAATAATTTATTAATCATTGTTTCTGTTTTAATACACAGTTGTAAGCAGTTAAAGCAATAGGCAATAAATATATATTTGACATTTTAATATTGGTTTATAATAATTTAAATACTATGCCTGATAATTTCATGCTTTATTGAGGATCAGTTAGTCATTTATGCATTTCATTATCACTATTTAAAAACCAGTTAGTTATTTTCATAGATGCATTGATTCACAGATTAATGAAATAATTCAGAATGTGTAAATAAATTATTAACAAACAATATGAAGGCAAATTCATACATTTTAGTAGTCAGGCATATAGTCACATTTATAAATAAATGTTTTACTAATTCATATTCCTACTGTGATACACAGAATAGTCCTGTGATTCCTACTCATGATAAATTCAGGTTGTTATAAAGAATTTATATAGCTGATAGTTATATAGCTTTTGTGAGCTACTATTTATGTCATGTAAAGCATTTACATATGATACTACATTTTCAAGGGTCTGATTCCCTATATGCTATGTTTTTCCTTCATCTGTTTAGAAAATTGGGTCAGGAAACAAACAACTTGTGAAAAACATCTGAAAAACTATTTTGTATGACAAGCTCACTAACCCCTAGGCTACCGGGATCACCTATATAAATAAACTAGTTTGAGGGTGTTATGTAATAAGACTATTAGTTCAAAATATGAATACCAAGAAAGTCATGGTGTGTGTGTGGGCTATTTAAATATAGTCTATTTAAATGGTCCTATTGGTCCTTGTCTAACATTTAAAATAATATCCTCTGAATGTGCAAATGAACATTAACATTCATTTTTAACGTCTGGTTTTATTGGTGTGCCAGATTTGCTCTGTTTATAACACCATGCATTGTGCAGTGTTCTTCAGAATGTTTGTATTATGAGGATAATAAATGGAAAACTGTTTTTATTGAGGAAAGCAGAATCAGAGATGGGTTTCGACAGGGATCTTCTACACAACAATGCCTGTAAGTCCATTATGATCAGCTGTCATCTTAGAATCCATGTTGATTCACAAGGTTTTTGAAATATCATCACAACAAAATAACACCATCAGCATTCACATCAGCATTCGCAGGTACTGTAAACAATAATACTGTTTTTTAAGAAATTCTATGTTTCCTGTGACACTGAAATGAAGATCTGAACTTAAACAGATTAAAATATGTCTTTTAAACCTGAAATTTGTGAAAAAACGTGGTTTAATGGTTTAACTCGTTGCTAAAATAATATGTTTTGAAAGCTTTTTTGCATGCAATATTATTGGGCTATTGCTTGGACAATCACTATAGCTGTAAATCATTAGTGGTGGACAAGCCTGGCGAGAAAGTTTGATTTCATATAATTTCCATTACACTTATGGACCATGTGATGAGGTTTGAACTACTGTTATTCAAAACACGCTGTTCTGAGGATTGACATTAATGCCCGATCTAAATCAGATTAGCTGTTTGCACTAGTGAAGGAAAATAAGGAGTGTAATGATCATGTTTTGAGGGCAACTAATGACTACTAACTTTTGCATGGGGATGGAGATTTATTGTGAAGTTTTGCAAATAAATAACATAATTTAAATAAAAAAGACCACTACTCTTACTAATACTGCTTAGTTCTATTTAGCAGCTATATTATAAAAGATCCTCAAAGGAGACCAAGACTTGGTGAGTGACTGTAATTGTGCATGCTATGCATCTTAGCTGCTATACTGTAAAAGTAATATTTAGTTTTTCTGTGAAATAAAAATGATCTAGTGCTTTATGTTTAAATACAATTTTCCAAAACAAATTTGTTTAGGTCTACTTTTCGCAAAATTAGCATTTTGTAGTTTGAGATTAATGCCAGTGGTTGCTTTTAAAGTGTTTTTAAGTGTGAGATGCCATACTGTACGGGCAGCTAATAATCATAAATAATAATCAAGCATCCAATGAAGAGTTTCAGTTGTATTTGGACCTTTGGAGTCACCTCATCATGCAGAGTATTGATTTTAATCTTGTCCCATTTTCAGTTAGTGGCTGCCAAGTGGTCTATGCCATTTTCCCTTTCAATCATTATAAACAACCCCATGCAGGCATCTTCAAAGCTAATCTCTCATTAAGCACATCTATGTAAAGATGAAAAAACATTGAATGTGCAGTCAAATACATAGATTTCCCAATATCTCAACTGGCAACATTATTTGGTTGACATCTTCGTGTACTTGTTAACACAATGATGGTGAATACATTTAAAAAGTGTGTGAGGGGAATTTTTTTTTTATCAAAACCCAACCAAGCTTTAAAACGTGTTTGCTTTTGGCAGGTTGGCTGCTTAGTATTTAATGGTTCTTACATTTTAGAACAATCATGTTCAATGTTCAGGTGTTACTGATCAAAGATCTTATCATAATTTTAAAACTAAAAGCATAAAAAGGATTAAAGAGATGTGCATGTGTGCATATGCATGCATTGTAGTGAAAACACATTTTATGAGTGTGGAGATCAAACGATAATGAGGATTTAAGTTTTTTCATTGTTATTTCATTTGCAAGTTTTCTCATCGCAATATTACATTTGTATCCAACCCCCCGATGGCAGATGGGGACAATTGCTGCTGTTTTAAATGGGTTTCTGAGGCTTAAAAATCTTTATAACATAAGTACCGCAGAGGCAGTCACCGGGCTTCTGGAATTTTAACCAATATATATATACAAAATGTGTTCAGAGGAGGTATAAAGTCTTTGCAGGTCTGAAATACTGCTGTGCTAAGTGATTCATGAGTTCCCATTACATATAATGTGCCTACACATGAGCGCCATCCAAGGGCAAGGAGCAGCACTCATTAACTTTAAACACTAGCTTGCGAATTGCAACCCACAGTGAATCTCAATTCTGATAGGTGTGTAGAGACCTTAAATTAGCATTTTTATGGTGGAGTATCTCTTTATATACAATATACCTTGAAGAACAAGATTTCAAATGCATTAATAATACCTTGATCCAATACCCTACCAATGCAATACCCTCTCATCAACAAAACACTCTCACCAATGCAGGTGAAAACATCTCTATCACAATATGAATGTAAGAAATCAAGTACAAGTAAAAGTCATGCAAATTTGTTACATTTTGCTTAACATTTTGTTTAAAGATATAATCAAATCTGGAGATCCAAATTACAGTAGTTGTTGAGACAATGGGGATTAAAATGATACGTTTTGAGTAGAATGGGTGGACTCTCAACAAGCTACAGCCAAGCTATGAGGGCAGTTTTGAACTTAACCAAGGTCTAACATGGTACCAGTTAAGTGTGTCTAATGATGTGGACAGTAATTGTAGATTAAATATTGTGCTCTCTTATTCTGGATTATTCTCATTTTGTTTTAAAACAAGATCATTAACCATGTCAAAAACCTCGCTTGTTTGTTCCCTACTAGTTCCTGAGCTCAAAGAGAGTTGACAATTCAGTTTAGCATTTATTGCATTGTCAGTCTGATGTGACAAAACCTGGCTGATATAATTTTCGAATTGTATTTCTATTGATTTGTCAATTGCCTTTCTGGGAAAAATAGAATCTGATCTGGTTGTTGTATGTCTGCCACAGCCTATATAGCTCCCTCTCTGCTTATTTTAATTCCATGGCCTGATTTTATTCTTATCTTTTATATATTTAGGGAGGAATGGATGGAAGAAAACGGGAGGATGGGCTGGTGGGAGGGGGGAGGGTGAGGCGGATTAAAATCTTGCTTGAAAACATCCGCATTATAAACAGAGGAAGGAAATAAACATCCCACCAGTGAATAAGACGAGTGGAGCTAGCAGAAAGAAAACACTTAGGAAAAAGAACAGTGGAAAATAGGCAAAGAGAAGGGAAATAAAATGACCTGAATACAGGACATGCACTCAGGGCCTCAAAACAAAGATGAGATGAGATTCTAGCGAAAAAATAAGTTCAGAGCAACACAAACCTATAAAAATCACAAGAGAGAGAGAGAGAGAGACGGAAGGAGAGAGAAGATAAATGCAATTACAGTACATTGTAACTTCTGACCCTACAAAGAAGGTTTTTCTTCCAAAAGAAACATGACTCTGAAAAACTGTACGTAAAAGCGTAAAGCAATTCAAACGAAGAAAGCTACAGTTTTCTACTTGTTTGCGCAATAAAAAATAAACATTGGAATTTATTGTTAAACAGTCCTTAAGTGTTTTTTTTTAATCTTTGCAAACGCTCTCTAACATTTATTCCAATTCACTTAATTTCGACTAGCTCCAAATACAATTTGCATTCGATATTGAAATGTATAGGTATAGGACTTCCTGTGAGAAACGGAAGACAGAGTAGCAGAGTGCCGAGTCTCAATGCGGGCCGGATACAGCTAAACTCCAAACAAACTTATTCAACTTTGTGCCCAATAACCAGCAAGAGGTTGTAAAATTACATCATTTATCTAACCTGTGAAATTGGAATCACTTACCTCGACAATCTGGATCACTTAGAGAATTTTATTGACGAATACTTTGACAAAGTAGCGATGGGAAAATCCAAGAAGAAAGCTAGTCCCGAGTCTACAGAAGCCACTCCGTCAAGCACTCCAGTTAGCACTCCAGCTAACAAACGATCGCGTCCATCCGATTCCCCAGATGAAGACCACGCTGACGGAGGCTTCAGGGACATACTGGAGTCAATCGAGCAGCGACTTGCGAGCTTCGATGCGCGTCTGGCTCTGGTCGACGTTTTGCATCGCGAGTTTTCTGCGCTTCGGGAATCACTCGAGTTCTGCCACAAACAGGTGGTTTCTCTCACCAAAGAGAACGAGTCGCTCAGAGGCAACGTGAAATCTCTCTCTGAGGACGTCGTTCGCTTAACTGCGGAAAATAAACAAATCCATGAAAGCGTTTTGGACATTAAGGCACGCAGTATGAGAGACAACCTGGTTTTCTTGGGGATCCCGGAGCAGACAAATGAAAATATAGAAGCAACGCTCCAAGCTTTCATGAGGAACAACCTGAAGCTCGAGGAAGGAATCGTGGAGAACATTCGGATCCACCGCGCGCACCGCCTGGGAGGGAAAAGACCGGACGCACAGCGACCGCGGCCAATCGTAGCGAAGTTTGCCGACTACAAGCAAAAGGAAACTTTGAAGAGCCGCGGACGTGAGCTGAAAGGAACACATTTCAGCGTGAATGACCAGTTTCCTCCGGAGATCCTGGCCCGAAGGAAGCGGCTCTTTCCTCTGAGAAAGCGATTTCTCAACGAGGGCTGCAGAGCGGTCATCAGCGTGGACAAACTATATGTGAACGGTCAACTATATCGCGACCGGGAATCCACCCCGTGGCTCTACTGATTACAGGTGGTCAGAATTTAATATTATTATAGCACGTACACCTCTATGTTTACACACCGGCGCACTGTCTCACAGGTAAGATCCGTCAATGTCTTTAATGTTAAAAATGTATTCACAGGTTGTTCACTTCCATCTCTATTCTCTCTCTTTTTACTTCACTATTTATATTTTCTTTTGCACTTCTGGGGCTTCTACCTCAACCACTTATACCCTTGCACTTTTTTTTCTTTTTTCCTACCTGTTAACACCACTATTTTATAGTTTCGACTACATTCAGAAGCAGATAGACAGCTATTTCATAACTAACCTACCACAACTTACAAGCACACGCGCGGTTCTGATCACGCATTCACCAGCAGCTGCATGTATTGGCATGAATGCCCAGACTAACATACACATAAGATTTACTAACACAAACCTGTCACTCAGCTAACTATGACATCACTGAGGTTTGTCACCTGGAATGTGCGTGGCATTAACAAGAAAGAGAAGAGAATTAAAATTTTTAACCATATAAATAAAATGAAGGCAGATATTGTATTGTTACAGGAAACCCATCTCCCCAATTTATTTGATAACACAGTTTACTCACCACAGTTTCCCTATGTGTACTCAGCCTGTTACAATTCCAAACAAAGAGGGGTCGCCATATTTATAAGTAAGAATGTCACCTTTACCCATAATAATACTACTTCAGATCCTGAAGGAAGATTTATTATAACTAACATAACAATATCTAACATAGAATACTGCATTGCTAGTATTTATGGACCTAATATTGACGACCCCTCTTTTTTCCACACTTTCTTCACTGCTCTATCTGCTCATTCTGGTGCCAAGCTTGTAATAGGAGGGGATTTCAACCTTGTACTTAACCCAAAATTGGACAGGCTGAGTACAGCCGCAAATTGTAGAAAATCTCAGTCGACAAGAATTCTCAAACAATATATGATTGATTTTGGTCTCTGTGATGCATGGCGCTCTTTTTATCCTACCTTAAGGGAATACACCTTTCATTCATCGGTTCACCACTCACAGTCACGACTAGATTTCTTCCTAGTAAACAACTCGGTTCTATCAGATATCTCGCTTACCAGCATTCACTCTATCACAATCAGCGACCACGCACCAGTCTCTTTCTCACTGTCCAAAACCTTTTCACAATCAACCAGAAGCTGGAGACTTAACACATCACTACTTAAAGATCAGGACTTTAAAAATTACTTCGAAAGAGAATGGGCAACCTTCATGGAAATCAACGACACCCCAGGAACCTCAGCATGTGTTCTATGGGAGACTGCAAAAGTAGTAATGCGAGGTAAAATAATCTCATATTCCTCATTCAAGAAAAAACAGGATATTAGGCAAGAACTGGAATTAGAAACCCAAATTAAAGCACTCGAAACTGCCTACGCAGACAACCCTCAAGAAAATATCCTGAAAGAATTAGGGAAACAGAAATTAGCGCTTAATAACATAATCAATAGGAAAACCCAATTCCAGATAGAAAGGCTACGTCTGGATAACCTTAAACATGCTAACAAATGTGGCAAATTTTTAGCAAATTTACTTAAAAATAACAAAGAAAAACAAACAATCTCATCAGTAATTAACAAAAAGGGGGAACTCATTCATGACCCCCAAGAGATTAATGATACCTTTAGGGAATATTATAAAAATCTATACACATCTCAAATTGACCCATCTGTGCCTGACATTGACTTATTTTTAAACAGTCTAGAATTACCAAAACTAACAAATGAACAAGTAGAAAACTTAGATTCGCCATTATCTTCCGCTGATCTTCACGAGGCTCTAGAGCAAATGCCAAATAAAAAAGCTCCAGGGCCAGATGGTTATCCAACTGAGCTTTACAGAGAGTTCTGGAATGTGCTAGCACCCACCTTCTGCAGAATGGTGGATGAAATTAAATCTGAAGGTAAAATGCCATCAAACATGAACTCAGCATTTATAAGTCTGCTCCTCAAACCAGCAAAAGACCCAACAATGCCTTCAAGCTACAGACCAATCTCTCTTATAAATGTAGACGTAAAAATAATTTGTAAAGCCCTCGCTAAAAAACTGGAAAAAATTACCCCCCATATAATACACCCAGACCAAACTGGCTTTATCAAGGGTAGACACTCATCAAATAACATGTATAGACTAATTAACTTGATTGATCTTACAACCAACCAAAAGCTAGAGTCTACCATTATCTCTTTAGATGCAGAAAAAGCATTTGACAGAGTTAACTGGAAATTCCTATTAGCTACACTCCATAAATTTGGATTTGGCAATTCTTTTATAGAATGGATCAAAATACTTTATAGCTCTGCAAATGCATCAGTTAGAACAAATGACCAAACTTCCTCTAGATTTAACCTTCAAAGAGGAACTAGACAAGGCTGCCCACTCTCTCCCTCACTATTTGCAATCTTTATTGAACCACTAGCTGAAGCAATTAGGCAAAACATTAAAATTACTGGAATAAGTACAAAAAATATAAATCACAAAATAAGCCTTTACGCAGATGATGTGTTATTGTTCCTACTTCACCCACATCTCTCTATTCCAGCAGCTATTAGTGTTATTAATTCCTTTTCAGCCATTTCTGAATATTCCATAAATTGGGGAAAATCGACTATTATGCCAATCAACATGGTTTTCCAGGACACCTCCTCTTCAACCACATTTAAATCAGGGAATATCAGGTACTTGGGCATTGAATTCTCACCTAGGCTGTCAGATCTGGTACAACTAAATTATTCACCATTACTTAAAAAAATAGAAGACGACCTCAAAAGATGGCAGCCCTTGCCCATATCACTTATGGGAAGAATTGCTAGCATTAAAATGATGGTTATGCCCAGAATTAATTATCTGTTCTCAATGATTCCTAATCACCCATCACAGGATTGGTTTAAGTCATTAGACTCTTATTTTTCCAGATTTTTATGGAAAAACAAACCACCACGCATTAGCTTACAAAAGCTCAGAAAATCTAAGGACTGTGGCGGCCTGGAGCTACCAAACCCTTACAACTATTTCCTCTCTTACAGACTGCAACATGTCCATCAATGGATAAATTCTAGCCCAACCGACCTCGCCTGGCTTGACATTGAGCAGACATTTTGCAAAGACACCAAAATAGCAGATTTACCATTTATAAGTGTAAGACTAAAACATCACTACTGCTTTCAGAATGTGAGCATACGTACTTCACTAACAGCCTGGTGGGAATTTATGAAAATGACTGGTTCACCGCTTGCTCCTTGCCAACGCACACCAATTTGGAACAATCCAGACTTTCAACTAAACAAAAAGGCAATAAATTTTCCAAGCTGGCAAAATAATGGAATAACACATCTCAGACATATCATCTCAGACAATAAAATCATTTCATTCGAAGAATTGGTTTCTACTTTCGGTTTAGCTACAAGTAGATTCCTGGAATATCAACAGCTCAAGTCTTTACTCACTGAAACACACAAAATAAATCACCCAGATCTACAGTTAACCTCAGTACTAGAAAAATTTATTGGATTGACAACACCTAAGCTAATCTCTAAAATATGTATTTTATTATTGAGAACAGACAATTTAATATGTCTACCCACTACCAAATGGGAAAAAGATTTATCTACAACTACAAATCAGTCATTCTGGAATCGTATATGCTCAAACATATTTAAAGTATCCACAAACCCAAACTTACAGCTAATACAATTTAAAATTCTTCACCGAACACATTATACAGGTCAAAGAATGTTTCAAATGGGTCTCTCTGACTCCAACATCTGCCAACACTGCAATGAGAATGCTGTGGACAACTATTTACATGCTCTCTGGTCATGTTTACCAGTACAAAAATTCTGGCAAGGAGTCTGCGGACAGCTATCATCATGGGTTAGGCACCTCATCTCACCAACACCAGCACTTTGTCTATTAGGGGACCTAGATAGTATTGAGTCTGATCTTGAGGTCAACACATCAGTCTTAATTTTCAATGCTTTGCTTGTCGCAAAGAAAATTATTCTGATGAACTGGAAAACTAAAAAGAAACTATGCATCACTCAGTACACTAACATTCTAATAGACTACTTCACCTTGGAAACGTTATCTGCTTTCAATTAAATAACTGTAAACTTCTCTAATTATTAATGCCCCAGCTACCTCCAGTTCTAGTTAGAGACTGTCTGCATTGAGCTGAGTCCTGTATCTGGACTGGATCATCTGGGTTAAGGCTGCTGTCACCCCGGGGCGGTGGGAGGTGGGGCAGGGTGCCTTAAGATGGGTCGGCTGGCTACTCCTCCGTTGGCTGGCGGTGGCCATGGGGGGTGGGGCTTGGGGGGTCTAGGGGGGCCCGGGCCTGCGGGGTGCCGGCCAGCTCAGGGTGACGGGGTGGTTGTCAAGGGGCGGTGAGGGGAGGACACGGGGGGGCCGGAACTCACGGCTGCTGCTATCGCCACAGTCTCCGGGCGGGAGGCTAGCCAGCACCCGTGGTGCTTCCGGGGCTTGCGGGTTAAGGGGGGGTATCGGTTCGGGGATCGGTTGGGCGCGGGAGCGATTCCGGTCTGGGCGGGGTGAGGCTTCCTACCGGGCCGGGACCGGCCCTGTGCATGCTCAAGCAGTGGCTCCAGTGTGTATGTTTGTGTGTGTGTGTGTGTGTGTGGGGGGGGGGGGGGGTGTGATTGAACATATGTGTGTGTGTGTGTGTGTGGATGGGGTGGAGGGTGTGTATGTGAGTATGTGCATTTGAGAGACGGGTGGGTACGTAAGTGCGTGTGAATGAGTAGGACTGGTCCCGGGGGGGGCAGCTGTCTCCCGGCTGCCCGCATTATCCTTCACAGGTCTCCCGTGGCCCCTGCGGTGGGGGGCAGTGCTGTCCCTGGGGGGATGGACGGTGTGGCCAGTCGGCTGCTCCCACTCACCACACCAGATCCCAGTACACACACTCTCTTCACTCACACAAATAGAATCATGAGAGTCCTTGTTCCCATGGGGGATCAGGCAGGTGGGGTGACCTATCGGCGATCCCGCCCTGCCTCCTTTAGACGGGGACTCTCAGTTTTAATCACATAGGACACAGTACATCTCCAGGGCACCAGGTGGGCCTTCCTCCCGGAGCGGACAGTAAGCCAATCTCACCTGCCACTGCCTCGCTTCCGGGGTTGGGCAACCCCTGGGCCCCTTACAACACTTGCAAGGACACACTACATTTAGGCCTGGAGGGCTAGTCTCTCTGTCTAAATCTTGGTGGGAGGAGGCTGCAGATCTGTGACACCTCCCACAATATACGACGGAGAAGGCTACCCTCATTTTAAATACACATTAGATATGTAGGGCGGGGGGTGGTGCCTGGACATCATCCGCCAAACGACGGTGACACTCCAGGACACCATTCCCTCTTTTATTGCATTTTATCTCTCCAACACACCCACATATACCTGCATTACATGACAACTGGGAGCAGATGTTGGGGAATGGGTGGACGACTGCCCCCGTCTTCCCTCTTGGGGGGTAAGGGCCCACCATCGCGGGGGTGTGGGTAGCTGCGGGGGCGGGTGCGGGCTGCAGGTGAGTGACTGGCTACTTCCCGGGACAGGAAGACTGAATGAGTGGGTAGATGGATGGATGGATGATTGGATGACTGGAAGGGGTTGATTTAGTGGGTGGGGGGGGGGTTGCTGGTAGGGGTGTGCGTGGGGTTAGGTTTGGGGGGCTGCTGGTAGGGGTGAGTGTGTGTTGGGGGACTGCTGGTTGATGTGTGCATGGGGTCGGGGTGTGGCCGGGGAGGGGGGTCCTGCCGTGTCTGGAGTGGTGTCCCTACCCGCGCACATCTGGTCCCTTGGCCGTCCTCCCTTTTTTTTCTTGCGGGTCCACGGAGGTGCCTGGGACTGGGGGCCTACCGCGGGGGGATATGGGCATGGCGGTGCTTGTGGGTGGGGCCTCCCAGTCTCTGCCCGCACTGTTAGGGGCTGCATTCCCGCCTAGCTTTGGGCTGGTCAACCTCCTGCTGCAGCGGGCCCACTGGGGCCCCGGGCATTGCTCTCTGGGGTTGCCGACTTTGCCGGGGGAGGTGGGGCGGGTCCGGCTCCGGGTCCCAGGCCCCAAAACTTGTCGTTCTGTGGGGGGTGGGCTGGATATCTGGGTAGTTCCTGACCATATATGGGACTTGGCTTGAGGCAGATCCCACATTTCATTTGGGACATAGAAGGTTAGTCACGACACCTGGGATGTTTGGTCGCTGCTAGATGCTTGAGGTTTAGGTCACCTGTCCTGTAACACTCAATTACTTATGTGTATGTGTATATATATGTGTGTATGTATGTATGTATGTATGTGTGTATGTATGTATGTATATATGTATAGGTGTAGGTATGTATGTGTGCGTATGTATATGTGTATATGTATGTGTATGTATGTATGTATGTATGTGTATATATATATATATATATATGTATATGTGTGTGTATATGTATGTGTATGTGTATATGTATATATATGTATATATATATATATATATATGTATGTGTGTGTATGTATATATATATATATATGTATATATATGTATATATATATATATGGGTGTATATATATATATATATATATATGATTACTAATTCTATTTATTATTATTATTATTATTATTCTGCGTGTTTATCTGCTTGTATGTATGTATGTATGTATATTTATATTTGTATGCATATCTGTAGAAAGATGCGAACTACTTGGATGTAATAAGGTAGGTATCTAATATTATTTATTTTACTTATTCTCATTTTCAACTGAATCTTGACTCCTTCCCCCACAATTACCTCTCACCTTCTCTTTCCCCCTCCAAAACTTCTCTACCTCTGTTCTCCCCTCAATTACTTCTCTCCTCTTTCCCCTTTTTTTTTTTTTATTAACACCGTCCTGTCCTGATGTATGTTTATATGATTGATTAATGTAATTATTGTGATGAATGCGAATGAAATAAATTAAAAGCTTCTATCCAGAGGAATAATCAATATATAATATCTTCAATTCTCTGGAAAGAGCAAAACTGACCAACTCATACGAAGCACCTCCCTTCTCATGGGGCTGCTTTGAAGTAGGACAGGACAGGAAAAAAAAAAAAAAAAAAAAAAAAGAAGTGTATAGGTACTTCAATTCTGTTTTTTAATAATAATAATCATTTTAAGCAATTCTGATTTTATCAAACAAATGCGTTAATGTAATAAACTTTATCGACTTACCTTATACTAAACACGGCTGTTTGGAGATTTAACTGTTTTTTTTGCCCATAAAATGAATTCAAAGCAAACAGTTTATTATTTCTTAATGTATTTGTTAATTAAATATATGTAATTATTGTTTTCGTTTTTTTATATTTGATATTTAGCAACAAGCCAAAGTTGGTTTATAAATGTCATGTTCTGGCCTATGAGAAATCTGTTTTGTAGTTTACTGTATTATACTTTTTTTTTTGTCCTGTCTTAGTATAATTTCACTTTAAATTAATTGTTTGGTTTATGTTTTATGTGGTTCCCTATCGCCTTATGACCCATATTTGGGCTTCCTGTATTTATCTCATTTAGTTTCTTATTTGTCCATTCTCCAAAATCATATCCTGCACTCCTTGGTATGTCTTGACTGATCTCATCTGAGTTGGTTGTTAAACCCCTTTGTTTTCAAGTTCTAGTTTGATCACATATAACCAAAAGGAAAAAAACTAAATTTTATTAAATTTTGAAATGTTCTCAAACTAGTTCTTACTGATGATCTTCTGTAATTACACAATATTTGTGAAAAGGAGACTTGCTAGGTCCTTTATAAATGAATAATTAAAAAAAGAAGAATTTATTCTAATGAATAAATTAGGATTAGGATAAATTAGGTTTAATTAGGGTCATACCTCTAAAATGCCTCGATCAGGTAGTAAAAAGCATAAATCTGTTAAGATAAGTTCCTGAAAACACTGATTATGGCTATCAGCTTGGCTAATAATCGCAGTGTGGTGACTACGGTTTCAGATGAGTGAAGAGGGTGTCAACTTCTTTATTTCTGGGTCTCCACAACAGGAGACAGCTTTTTCCCTTTCTTTCTTTTTAATTCTGGGCTTTTGTAATTAAACTGTACACTCTGAGGATGCATATAAATATCACTTTATGTAGCACTTCTCATACATTTAAAGCTATCTAGAAGTGGGAAAAAATTGAGGAGAGGAGCTTTAACAGTGCGTGTTATCAGCGGGATGTAGTGTAGAGGATCCAACAGTTTCACATTAAAAAGAACACATTAGATTTTATACTTTGAAGATATTATTTTCATCAGAGGGAGTTCAAAAAGGAAATTATATTTGAAGTGATTCGTTTTGCCCATAAGGACTCCCGAACAAGTTGTTTTCAGTCTCTGTGTTCAGGGTAGTGGAACTGAAGGGAGGATAATTGACAAACAGTTTACAGCTAAGACCTCTCTGCTTTAAAGAGAGAAATGAACAAATGCACAAACCTTTCAGCAACTCCCAGCACAGAAGCAAAATGCGTACATACTTATACACATTTATGCAATCACATGCCTACATACATGCAACCACCACCACCACAAAGCAACCACACAAACAACCGTGTGTGACATTACTTCCTAGGGGCACCAATGCCAATTTTGGGACCCCTGAAATAAAATGGGCACCATGGTCCTCCAATTTAGGCACCATGCTCCCCCAAAACTCAATATAGTAATACTAGTTAGGTAGGCTATGTAATGAACTATTAAAACTGTTATCTAGCTCTCTGATGAGATTTGAAGCATATAAAACCAAATTTGTCTTTCCTTAAAATATTCACAATATTAGGGAACCATTGTGCTTAAAATTCCATTAAGCCCAGATTGTATAAGGTTATTTTTCCTATTCATGTCAAAATGATTGAATATTCCCTATTTCAGCCAGGCAGGGACGATTCAGGAATCAAATGTAATTCACATTATTTACTGTAGCAGTTGTGTGGACATCATTTCAACCTGTCAATCATTGGTGGCGGGCAGGCCTGGTTTGATAGCGTGGTTTGTGGCATCATAAGCAGCTTGGTTAAAAAATAGTCAGCCTGTTTCAATTCTACTAAAAACTAAATGCACTGAGCGAATTTCTGTTTAAATGGAATTTAAACATCTGACATGAGAGTGTTCACATTGTTCATGCTCAAATGTATGTCTAAACAACTGCTAAAGAATGTCGAGGAAGATTTTTTCACAATGGGAGGCCTTTGGCAAAGACATGACACATTCTTGATACAGATATCACAAGAGTTGATAACTCTAGAGCACTGGATCCAAACTAGTAAATGTATGGGTAACAGTGTTATTTTTAGAAGGTGAGGGTTTAAAAACAAATGTAATAAATTAGAAGTCTTTTTTTTGGAAATATAAGAATCAAATAATAGTTGTATGCAGTTGTGATTTGCAAATCAAGCAATTAAGGAGAAAATTATCAATACTTATTGAACCTATGAATTTCATTGCAACTTTATATGCCACAAAATATATAAGTAGTGAAAAATATATTTAACATGTTTGAGCAAGCTATGAACTATCATGAAAACTCTTTAAACTTGAACATTACCAATATTCATCATAAAAATTTGAAAGTAAGGAAGATTGATAACTTTAAGTAACATATGCATGATAAGAAATATATTTATTGCAAAAACAGTCAGTTTTGCCTATAAAATGTCTGTAAAGAATGCTAAAAGATACTAAATTACAAAACAATTACAGACAGTTTACAGACTGATTAAGTTTTCTGATTTACTGAGCATTTAGAGTTGGAAGAGCATTTGATACAGGGCCGAACAAACCTGTACACCCTCAGAGTCACGAATTGGTGTATAAACGTTATCTTATCAGCACTTTACATAACATTTCTTGGTCAGCATCTCAAAGATTTAAGCCACATACTTGCTTTCAATCCTTTTAGCCACATATTTGATGACTTGATTTTACCTTTGGTCTGTATGCTCTTATTCACCAAGTAAAAATGACATTATTTCAGGAAACTGTAGTGAAAGAATTGTTACTGTGTCAAGGTTATGCTCTATCGTGAATCAAATCATTATTAATACAATAAATTAAACGTACCTTTGAGTCATTTAATTGCAAAATTTTACAAAACAAGCAGATACTGAGATGAGTTAGGGCAGGCAGAGACTGAGTCACCCACTGCAGTCCTGTCTCAGAATACGTCACCACAGTCTCAGTTCAACTTAAAACTGTGACAGAACAACCCAGCTTGAATAACCTATTTTAGAAGGTCTCGTTTTTAAGGGTGTTGGGATGTTATTTCAGAGTAAAAATAGAGTAAATCTACCACCTAGTTGCATCATAAAAGCTGGTGAGTGATGATGTGGCATGGTCATATATGACAAAATAGAGAACCACATCACTATGTTTCATCCAAAATGTTTTTATACAAATGTACCTTAGACTGAAGAGGGACACATGTTTTAAATATGTGGAAAAATGAATTGTGTTCACAGCTGTTAAATTTGTGGACTAAAACTTGTGTAATCTCGACACATATTTTGTGATTTAAGACTTACTTGACCTGTAGTTATCTAGTTGACCTGTCAACTGTACTGTTATTAAAAAAAATCATTTAAAATCATCTCAGGAACTTTAACTAGAACTTGGGAACTTTAGTCACTATTAGGGGAAATTGCAGAAATCGCAAGGACTCTTCTCTGGGGGTTCATTCTTTTGTCTGTCGCATTCAACTGGTGAATATCTTTTGTTGTGTTTAGATACATGCTTCTTGCCTGACTACCTGACAGAAAAAGGACTCGAGATCATGAAGGTTAAACAGAAATTGTGCCAAAATAACCCACTTTTGATGATTTAACTCCTGATCCCTGTTACTTCACAACGCAGCCGACATGAACTTGACCTTTCTGAGCTGTTGTATGAGCTCATATATTCAAACTCACGAGGTCATCGACAGAAACATACACTTGAGACACTAAACCAACATTTTAACACAGATGGGTAATTCAGCTCTGATCCCTTACTGTGTGAACAAACACAAACTGACCAAGTACAAATAGTGACAGAGAGAACTGTTCAAAATGCATTCTCTCCTTCAGAGAAGTATATGTTTGCGTTTCATATTCAGAGATGTAAAAAGAATGCCTGAAAATATACTCACCACTGCATCTCCACATCTGTTTTCCATTGTAAAGCTCAGAGGTTGTTGTAAAAAGACCTACAAAAAGGAAGGATAATATTAGTAACATTATAGTTATTCTTGATAATTATCCTAAACAGGACTGTAAAAAATAGACAGACATATAATATTAAAAATAATGATTTTTACATTTATTTTTTGCTTTGTTCTATATATCTACAGTTTAAATATGGTAAATCTGGATTGAGTTACAGTTAAATGATATTAAGTTAAATATATATTTTACATTCATCTTTCTCTTTTGCAAGATTGTGATATTTTTGAGCAATTTAGATGTGAAATTGTCATCAATTATCATGTTTTACAGTTTTATAACAACATTTTTTCTTTCTTTTACAGATACATTTTTACTTTTACAGTTAAAGCAGCAATTGCACATTAGGGGACTGTCAAAGTAAGCAAGAAGGAGGAGGTGCAAGAGTTTTGTTCCACCATAATTACAAAGATACTTTGAACCACTGTAGGTACATGAGCTGGAAAAGGTAAAAATGTGTTAACAATCTTCTTTATATATATTATATCATAATCTGCAATTCCACCACCTTTAATTTTGTCATTTTATCCAGTAGCCTCTCTTAAATTTTGTTGTACATAATTACTATATATTTTAATCTTTCATTAGTACTTGTCACATTGCAGATTACTACATGTCTTGTAGATACTGAGTTGCCAGTTTTAACTAATTGTCACAAAAGCAAATAAAAAGGGCAATTTTAGAATGAGACATTTGAAAATTTTGTTTTCACTCTGAGAACAACCATTCAAGTGTTTACTAATAAATAAATCTGATCATGACCAAGTCTTGAAAGCATACATTTAAATAAGTCTAAACAATTTTAAAATATGGATTCTCAAAAGCACGAATTACAGAACTCTGTTTTATTCAGGTTATAAGGATTCATTGGGGATATACTGATCTTAGAAAGGTAAAAAAGAAAGTAATTTCTGCTTTTTTAATTCCTTATGATTTTGTTTTCTCTCTTTTATTGCAGATGACTCCCATAAAAGTAATTGTCCTACACATGAATCCTGTCAAGTTTAGACTGAGGCTTTCAAGTCATCCATTAACTCAAAGAGTTGGGAAAAAAGCCATCTTTAAAATGTAAAATGTGAATGGATGAAATAAGTTTTCATCTGAACATAAAACCATTTGAAAGAAATCCCACAACCATTCCATGCCATAAAGTAAGCCCAATGCTCATTATCCACCAGAGTGCGGGTGAAAGGAAGTTAAGGAAAGGAAAGAACGAAGGCAAAAAGAACTGGGTCAGAGAAGACAGAAGACAAGCTGCTCGCTCTCTAATTATCTCTTCAGCATTGTTTTTGTGCCATCTAATGAGTAAATACAAAAGTAACGATGGGGCAAACACACAGGGGTTAGTGCTAACTGCTAATAGACATAGGTTAATTTCTCCAGGAGACATCCATCAGCTTGGAGAACACTACAAACTGCAGTGACTCCAGTTCTTTTGTGATGTTTGATAGCCTTTTGGAAAATGAGTTTTAGCATTACCTCAGGCTTCAGTATCATAAGATTTGCTATTCTAGATGTAACCCTTATTATTATAATCAACATCTAATGATTTGCTAAAAATCTTAAAAGATCCCAAACAAAGTGTTTCTTTACATGTGCAAAATTGGCTCCGAGCTTGTCTTGCTTTCATGTCAAATTTGAATATTTTCTCTCCGTTTTGATTTTTCTTTCTTCTCCTCTACTCTTCCTTCCAAGAGGAAAAAACTCTGTCTCGAGTCTAATATACACAAATTTCAGCATGTAAATGAAAAATAACGAAATCACCTTCTATTCGATTTAAGAAATGCATTACAATGATGCCATAATCGTGTCTTGTTCTCATTCAAATTGAAGACTTAGAAGAAGAAAAATACCAACTAATCATCATTTAAAATATGCAGGACATTTAGCTATTATTGAAACACCCCCATGAGAAGGGTCATGATCACTGTTTAACCATGCAAATCCATATTTTACTCAAGCATGACACGTCTTCGTGGTGCTATCATGCATGCAAGCATGACAAATGAATTATTAAGAGATTTTCTATTGGAATGAGTATGAATTTAATAAATCATCAGTTACAAGGAAACTGGATTGTGCATATTTTCATGAACCCCTCTTGTCTTATAGTAGTACGTATTAGAATGCATCATCAAAGTCAGCACCAAATCTTCTGGTTTCATGGTTGCGCTCATTCAGGGTTTCTCGATGTCTTTTAGCAGCCATCTGATGTGTGAATAATGAATGGTGATTATCACCCTGTGGAGAGAATCTATTTTAGCACAAGAGGGGTGAAAAGCAAAGATATTATGGATCTGGGCAGGCTTTTGTATTCCTGTTTTCAATGTCACTCAAGTACGGTCACAAATTTTGGAGAATATGTTCGGGGAAAGGAATTATTGATGTTATGACAGACTGCCTTTATTCCACTCACTACTAAAGAGGTGGATGTTAACATTAAACTACTCCATAAAACATTAAAATATCTCCAAAAAAAAAATCCAGTCAAACCAAATTAGCCCCCGCTGTTTCCAGGATGTTCCAGCAATTTCCTCATCAGTGACACGAATTGCATCATGAGATTCAACAAACACCTTTTTCTTAAATTTTCAACAGTTAAGGGTTATCTCTTTCCCCTATAGAACAGAATGTTCCCTGACTTTTGCAACCACCAAATAAAAATTTACAAAATTTCCTAAACTTCAATTCTCTTTTAATCATTACCATGTTCTGCTTTGCGTATGAAAGTACTGCTGTTTAATGTTCTAGAAATTACTTTAGGGGAACATGCTGTATTGATCATTCTGTTATCGCTTATGTAACATAACAAATAAATACATTTTGACTCTGATAAAAAATAATTCATTAACACAATATCCATATTTGGTTCTCTGTCGTTTATGAATAGATCATGCAACTTTAAAGACATTTTGTACACATTTTAATATTGTTCTTTCATCAAAAACACACTGCAAGTCACATTCAGATTGGTTCATTGATGTTTTTGTAATCCTATATTCATAGTTTGAGAGCTCAAAACAACTCAAAACCCATAAACTTCGGCACATTGGCCGAAGCACTGCGCAATAACTAATCACATAAACAACTAATGTAGCTCATTCTAATGAATAAATGTCCCTGACTAATCATGTTTTTTTACATTAAAGATGAATGTATTCGTAGAAAATGGATGCTTTTTGTGTACAAACAAGGACAGGAGGCATCGTCAAAAATATGGTCATTTCCTCAAAAAGAGATCAAGTTTAAGTCAAAAACAGTTATAATTCTGCTACTGTCATTGGCACAGAAATGCTAATGCTCTAACATAGCAACCATAGCTTATCAAGTTGTTATTGAAAGGGCAGCAGAACATTTGAACAGACTTCACTAAGCTGAAAAACAACTTGTCAATGTGATTTGGAGAATGAGTGTTCTTTTAACCTTGATTTCAGGCTCTACGAAGTTCCCTTAATTTGGAAAACAATTGTTGTTTATGTTTAGTCAGAGAGCAGGAAAAAAGATCTGATGAGAAAGGGGAACCTTTCAACCATTTTTGCAAAATTGAACTTATCAGAAAAAAGATGTCAATATAAAACCCAACAACTCGATTGCATCATCTTCCAATGGATTGGCTAAAACCCGCTGATTCATCAGTTTTTATTCCTTTACCCATATAAATCCTCAATGCTAGAATCACTTCAAGAAATCAATGAGTGAAAGTTAGAAGATCTCAATTAGCTTTTTTTCTCTGCAGAAAATATCCACCTCAAATGTGCACTAAAGTAAAAATATTTTAAATATTGAAATATTTGAAAATTTTAGTAAAAATATTTTCATGAGCGTCAAATACAAATATAATTTGCACCAATAATTCTGGAATGTTTCTCTGCATAGATTCAAGACTTTCTTTCTTGGTGAGAACGTGCAGTAATGGCATTTGTATCAGTACCAGGCATCAGGTATTTGCTGTGAGATAACTGTGCTGCCCACTGGCTACCAGAGTTGTTATAATTTTTGCAAACAGATAAAAGTTTCCATTATAATTATTTTCACAACTCCTTTATTGTATTACTTATTTTTTATTTTAATACGAATCACAAATCACTATTTTGCTCTTGCAGTATTTTGGGGACATGCTCCCTTTTTTACATTCTTTTTTCAAGGACAGAAGTGGGTATGCCAGGCCAGGCCCCCTGCTTGGCCGTAATTGCCCATGATGAGTGCTCCACACATGAGTAGACAGACATCAGCCTCCTGCTGACATGGGCCATGCCAAGGGCTTCCATCACACAGACATGGAGACAAAGAGTCTGGTCTGGGGTCTTCTCCTAATCTCACAGCTCATCCTGTGTCTCGGTTCACCTTCACCTTCCCCAGGAAATGCTTTACTCATATGCTGATTAAGCTATAACTGTAGTTGAGTCCTTTAAGTAATGACAGATATAAATACAATTATATTGTGGAAGAAGAATAACAGGAATATACACATGCATACATACATACATAAATTGATAATGACCTTATTTAAATAAATAAATAATAGAATAGATGTATTTGTTCCATTTACCAATCAATCTGTCCCGACGTCCTGTCTAAGATGTAATGAGGACCCCAAAATGGCAATGAAAGGATTTTTTTTTTTAAATCAAAATCATATATATGACGTGAAACAATAGTCACATGACTGATGAAATAAAAACAAGGAAACATATGTGTACTAGGAAAAACAACAAACAACACAGCAGCAAAGCAAAAACAAAACATTACAAGATAAAATATTTTCCAGTGTCACCCAAAACTAGAGAAATACATTAAGATGGAGACAGAGAACTGGACATAAAAACAGCGCAACAGGGTCTCTGTCTTAAATAGAAGAGCTCAGATTCCCCTAAATTAAATATTAGAGAAAACTTAAGGCAGACATAGTGCATATTTAGTTTGAAATAAGTGTGTGCTAAAGAAATACACTCCAACATCCTTTTTGCACTTTTGTTTTTTCACATGATCTCATATAATGTATTTGATTTTAGGGGACATTTCATGCTGTTTAAATTTGGACATTTTCAATAAGGTTGTCAATCAAATTACCTCGGAAAAAAATAAGAACCAGTCTTCTTGGTCAACATAATTATTCACTTTAAATCCATGAAAAGCATCTCACATTGTGCAATATGTTTAACTTTTCATCAGAAGAAATGAATTCAGAAGAACTAATTTTAAGATTATATTATTTGATGTTTAAATTGCACCGATTAAAAACATCAGGTAATCTGAGCAAATCTCTACCAAGTTTACTACCAGAGACACATCTTTTTGTCTCTTATTCATATAAAAAATGACAGTGTTGTTTGTGACAAACATATTACGATAATTGGTATTTCGCCTTATTTCAATAGGCCAAATCCAAATCCATTTAGAGCCTTTGTTTGTCTCAAAAGCAACAAAAACTAATAAAGACAGAGCACCAAGTTCTAACAACAGCGTCTAGAGACGAGAGGAAATTCTATTATCCATATTTCCCAATACTTGAAAGCCCATATGTCCCAGAGATTTGCCGGGGCAGATTTTTCTTGATCTCCTATCGCTTGAAAAATATGCTCTGAGCCAAAATCACTCGAATACGTGAATACAGTTTGTAAAAGGGATTACTTAAAATGCTTTGGAGAACAGAAACTCTCAGGATTGCTTTTGGCACTGGATGTCAGCCAAGAGAGAAAGGCCATGATGAAGGGATGCACTAAAACTTTCATGATAAGAGGCAGTTTCTAAAACTGTTCCGGAACAAACTGATTACAAAATAATGATTATTTGTCTCAGCTTGTCTTTGATACGTAATTGAAATAACTGCAGCTAATTATCTGGAAAGACTGGCATGAGACTGGTGACCGGTGGCTGTGCAGCTTTGCAGTCGCATTCGTAGACACAACCACTTCTCTGAATAAAAACCCCTCAGCATCATAAAACACAACTAATTTCCTGTTTAACTGCTGTACAGAATTATTATGTTCACCGCCAAGCTGAGAGCTTCACTTTTTAAAAAGAGCTTATTTATTTTGTATTTATTTTGCTTAATTAGTAATGGCTCTGTAAGCAGCCTCCATTTAATAGCATTTAATAGAGCCAACAATTTAGTTTTAGGAGGCCTAGTAGCGTCAGACAAATTGCTTTTCTTTCATTTGGAGAACTTAAGCTTTAACAATCGCCTAGTAATTGCTTCATTATTTAAATTTTCATAAAAACTGTGTCTGAAGCCATCAATGTCTGTCCAAATTTGGTTTAGGCAGAAAAAGTATGACCTTTTTTGACCTGTATGTGTTTTCAGTATGAAATTAAAGTCAGCGGTCTACAAAGAAGCCTGTCAGACTATGATAGCATGAGCTATCTGCATAAACAAGGCCTTTGGTGAGATTCGACCTTTCTGGACCTGACACTAAGGTAATCAGATGCTTTATTAACAGGGTTTCAACCATTTCTTAAGAACATTTACAGCCCTTCATTAAATCAATGTTCCTAAAAGATGTGGTCAATTACACGACACAAAACTTTTGAATTTACACTATGATATTTTGTACCAAAAAAGTGCTCATTGATATATGTATGCAAATTGCCCTTAAAATGATAATAAACAAAAATCCACCCAAGGGTTTATTTTAATCACAACCAATGCTTTATACCCTTAGAGAATGAGTCTTAGTGAAACTTAGCTTAACATAAATGACATCAAATTATGCGAGGCCCTCCAATTAATTACCATAAACTTGGCTTTTGATCTGTATTTGAACGAGGGTCAGTACAAAGCAGGATTTCCAATGAAGTTGAGAATTTGGAGGAAGTGAAACTTGGATCTGTACCAAATCTACGTGATCCCGCTCCAACTCTATAACAAGTAAGTGTATATTTTAAAGTAAATAAATACATATCTAACTAAATGATCTCACAATAGCGATACTATTAAAGTTGGTGCACTTTTTGTCCTCAATACTATTCATAACTCTTATAAGATGTCGTACTGCCGCACATGTTTGTATTTCTGTTATATCGCACTCACACATGCTTTCACTGAAAGTGTGTCACAAAAACACAATAAACAGCTAAACACACCTACGTGCAGATAGGTTTGGTCATGTGGCACAGTGTGGATTTGTTGACAAAACTATTCAGAAATATAAAATGAAATTGTTATAGAACTTACATTTGCATCAGAGAGAAAAATTAACTCGTGTTGAATTGACATCTTAAGTCTCCTTTAAAACGCATGTTAAACATAAAAAATGTCTTCATTTGCTTTTGGGGTTAGACACAAATTTAATTATGTGAATAGAATGATTCTGGTTGTAAAAGAAAAAATCAAGCGTGCATGCAGAAATCTGTGTGCTTTGTGCGCAAGCATTGTAGATTGATTAGATAAGGAGAGGATAAAGAGGAGTTAAAATGTATCTAATCTTGAAAGCAAATGATGTCATTTTATTATGTTTTAGTTGCTTTTCTTGGACTAGGAATCACCATGTGAATTGAGTTTTAATGAGGAAGTCCCTGGTCTCCTGGTTTACATCCAAAATATCTTAAATTGTGTTAAAATAAGAAACAAAGCCTTTGCAGGCTTGGATCAACATGCTGGTAAGTCATTAATGAACATGTTTTCATTTTTTTGGAGGTGGAGATACTCTTTACAATTAATTAAACTCAGAATTGAAATGAATTAAAATCAGATTTGAATTCATACCTTGTTCTTATTAAGCAATTTTTTTGTTTGTTCTAAATCATACTCCGCACAACTGACTAGGAATGTGAGTTAACTATGCTGTCTGACCTTTTTTGACATTTTTAAAAGGTGCAATTGTATCAGAAAATGAGGTTTATTAGAGTACTTCCAAGCAACTTAAAGATGAACAAAATGCTTATCTTTACTTTCATCATGCAAATTTGTATTTTCATTCATGTTCCTTTTGTACATTTATCTAGATCTTTGGCTAATAGTTATGAACGCCAAAAACTAATGAAGAAGATCTCAAGGCCAATGAATAACCCTTTAATCCCTTAATTTCAATCAGGGACAAAAGAGCAACTCAAACCTACTAAATGCACATTATGTAATAAAATATTTTCTTCAAAACATCAAATAAAAACACTTCACCTGTGTCATTTAAAGAGAGTGGGTAGCTCCCCATTGTAAGAATGAACTGGTGAAGTGCCAATGAATAAAGTCTATGAAAATAATGACGGTCTCATAGGGGAAAAACAAAAGCTGTCCGCCAGCCAGCATCAATCCATTCTCCCCTCGTCCTTGAAGACTTCCACAGCACGAGCGCAAGTGAAAGGAGTCTCCGGAAGAAGCAGAGAGTTGTGGATCCATTAATGCAGTGGTGTAATTTATGAGCTCTGCAGGCATTGCTCCTCAGGCTTACTGGCCCAGCGCCACAAGATCCCCTCCTCTTTCCTTCTAACACAGCACAAGCCCACATATCAGGAGAGACAGCCCACCACATGTTCTTCTGTCTCCTCTTAGCCTTGCCATAAGACATTTTCTGGCTTCAGTTTTTGCACAGCTCTTAAATATTTGATCTAGATACCTTGAATTGATGACAATGAATATTAGAAAGGACTTCATAAAGACAATTCTTTAAAAGTCATTAATTCTGAGCCATTACTCATGTAATAGGAAAAGTAGGAAAAGAAGCAAAAAACGAAATAAAAACAAGGCCAATGTTCAACCATTGAATTACTTTAAAAATGTGATCGTAATTTCTTTAATTGTTATGGGAGTAACGTATGGATATACTCAAACATTTTTATTCAAGAAAGATTGAGGCACCATTGGACAAAGGCGTTATATTTTTTATTGGTAATTTAAAATGTCAACATAGCTTTCCAAAAAGAACCTTATTTTAAACTTACCAATAACACTTTTTAGCCATCTTATCAGTTTGCAGATGAGTCTGTACCTACATTTAGCCACAAATGTAAATATAAAGCTCCCTAAACAATGCATAACTTATGGAGCTAAATATGTGACAACACTTTCAAATTTGAATTGTGTTTATTTTAATGATTGACAATTTCATTTTAATAAAATAGAATTTTACATGCCATTAACACATTTTTAGAATTTGAATGTATTAATTTGAAAATGAATTCCATAAGTTAAATATAGAACACCTGTCACTTAACTGATTTTTAAATTATTGATATATTGTTTATGTTTGTATTGAATTTAACTTTTTTTACATACATATTTTCAAACTTCAGATTTTTTTTGCTGCTGAAAAAATACAGTTTCAAGTTTTCAAGAAGAAGAAATACAATAAGCAATTTCAGTATTACAAACTAAACTTATTCAACCTAAGCAAAATTATTTTGAAGAAATACTATTCAGGCAGGAATTTTAATCATACAGTTCTATTAAAATTGTCACTCATTCAAATTTACAGAATTCAAGCTAACACCATTTTGGCATATCTTAGCCCCGTGAAAACAGGCCATGTGGTGATTAGGGAGAACTGCTGGTGGGTGTTTGGCAAGCAGATGTGCAGAACATTTCAGCTCACTCTTAACGCTTCCAAGCCAATCACAGCTCGAGCAGTGTTTGCTTTCATAGCCGATCCTCTTGATATTCTCTATTTCTCATTGTATTAACCTCTCCTCCTCCATTGTGTGCTGTTACAGGCCTGATGGGATGGCTCACTGTGAGTGACTTACTGCCCCGGCTAATTTTCCAGACGGCTTATTTACAAACAAAGCGTCTGGGCAGACGGGAAACAGAGTCCTGCAGCCCACAGAGAGCTCCAGAGAGCTGGCAAACGAGGAGCCTTGCTCACATTTCACTTCTCCAACTCATCCATCCCCCATCCATATCTCTCTAGAATAACTGTGCCGAGCCACGCCAGCCTGGAGAGAGGCCCTCATGACCGGAGAATGAGTGTGTGAGACAGAAAAATGGTGAGAGAGGAAGACTGATGGACGGAAGAGAGAAGTAAGGACTCTTGCCAGGGCTGTTTTTTGAAGAGCTTGAAAGCAAGGACTGAACAGATGTGCCAGCTGTAACTTTCTGAATATAAAGAGATGTTTGGAGCAGAGAGGAAAATTACGTGCCAAAGCAGACTGCTTTAAACAGCTCAAACCACACTGTTTAAAACAGCTTGACTGGTGGCTTTAATGAATGTGGAGAAAGGGAAAAGTGCATGATTTTTTTTTATCCTCCAAAGTAAAAATTTATGAAATTAATAGCACTACTACTACTACTACTACTAATAATAATAATACTAATAATAATAATAGGAATAAGTAGAAGAAGAAGAAGAAATATAAGAAGAAAACCTATGTTTCATTCCCTTGATATGTTGAAAAATAATCTTTATTTTCTGTGGATTATTCTAGAGTGTCTATTAACCTGTTTGACTGTAGTAAAATATCATGAAGCTGAAAAAATATACACTTTAAACACAACATTTTCCTTTTCATTGGTCAAATATTTGCTTTACTTACTCCCTAATTTGACACAAAACTCACTATTTGTCACTTTTCTAAAATGTGAATTGTGTGGAATGTTTTGTATTGATTTTTTATCTCCCACCTGAGAGATCTATGAAACTATCATAAAGTGAACATCAGTTTGGTTACAAACTCAGAACATCTAATTGATTTTTAGATTAAGGTACAATATACATGTTTAAAGTTTCTAATTCTGACTTGTTATAGATATATTTCTTTAAAAAAGAGGCAACATATGTGTTTTATATGTTTAAAATTAATTTTAACTTTATTTTTAGTCTAGAAATTCTATCTGGGTGACATATCTTTCACTGCATATGGGTAGCTTTAGCTTAGCAGACTGACCTCTAAATTATTATTCTTTATAAGGTTTTCATATGACCCTGTCTTATATTGACAGGACACAGCTGCTTCTAAAAGAGTGACCTTACCCTGCCAATGCTATGTTGAAGAAATACACAAGAAAAACAACTAGTAGAACCTATGGAGATAATGAAATGTGCAGGCGAGTAAAGTTGTCACTTGCAGTAAAATATAATCTTAACTGTCAGGAAATACCTGTCAAAAACATTTATTTGAAAACATTCACCAAAGCGTCCAAAAAAACAACTAAATGGTTCAGTTCACTGCATCACTGACCCACATTCAAATCCATCCAAAGCAATTCTTTGCATAAAGCTAAAAATGATTAATAATTTGATTATGAGTCACGCTCTTGACTCCAATTCTTTTGCAGATTCAAGGTTTCCTCTTTTCTATGCTTTCCTCCCAGTCCGGCTTTCCCTATTTCCCTTAAGGCTTACATAGATTACATTTTAACGTGCCACTAAAATAGCCATTACTCATCTGCCATAAGAATGGATTAAAGCTGCAGTGTACAGAGCTTTACATTCAGCTGCACATGAAACAGAGGAACTGAAACTCATCATACAACAACGGGACAAGTTCCTTAGCAAAGCCATAAGAAATTCTCTATACATGTTATTTATAGGAATGCATCTGCAGCATAAAAACACATCAACAGCTACTCCAAATTTTCCAATGTTCAAGTTAAAAAAAATAAATAAAAAAAACATCTGGAGATATTTTCTAGATGGATCGAACTAAATGGTTTTCCAATGGTAATTTATTTTTTCCATATTCATGTTTGTTTTATCTGATGATGAGTTTTTAACTAGTATTGGTTGTTTGGCATGTCTTTCAAAAGGCTTCCAGGATGGGTCTCAGCCAAAGAAAGCTCCTAAAACAATTGCTGAAGGTCTGGCTGCTAACTAATTGTGTTGTACCTCGAAGTATAACAAATTATCTTCATTGTCCTTTTCTTTCCTGGCAGAGTTAACTCAAAAGGATTAATAGAGCACTTTATTGAATGTATAAAATTATTCAAATTCTCTAAACACATGACAAAGTTTTCGTACTCTCAAATGGTTCAAAGTATTGTTAAACAAACAACAACAACAACAACAACATTGAGGGCATTTGACACTTCAAAACTGTGAAAAAGGCTTGACCAGATTGTGGGTTGTAAGAGTAGGAATTGCATAAACATGGATGTTTGATTAAAATCAAACCTGTTCACCAATCAATTAATTAACATAACCATTCATTTGACCCAATAAAATACAACAACACAACAGCAATTCTTAACTATGAGATTATACAAGATTATGTAACAAAATTGTGATGTCCAACACCAATCAGCCTGTTCAATTAGACAAAATAAAATGTAAAGAATTTTCAACCAAGACAGCTTAAAAAATCTCTACCCGAAGACCCTCTTGGTCTCATTGAAGAGTTTCCCCTCAGTCAACCACAACATCTCATGAAATGCACTATAAAAAGTTAACTTCTTCTTCAATCGGTGTCTGGTCACCGTTAACTTCCAATTTTGTGTGCTAAAGATAGACAGACAGATTGTCTGAATCCCTTTATTATACTTAGTTGTGGTTACACACCTGTTTAGTGCTTGCCTCCTCAACATCTCTTCACCTTCTCATTTGGATGAATGAGGTGAATTAAAATAAGTGCACCCTTCTGCTTTCTTGTAGTATCCTGGGTCTAACAGACATGCTCAGTAGATCACAAATTGTCTCCTGACTGTGTGGCTCCTGTCTTCTCTCTTGGATGTGTGGCATACTGTCTCATGCTGTATGGTGTATGTTTCAGCTCTTGGCTAAGTATCTTCTGTCTCTTCTGTTTCTGGATCCTGATTCTGTGGTTATTAATTCGCATGATAGGTTTTGCTCTCCTTGTCTGGTCGTACACTATAAAGGGACTTTTCTTCTGTTTTCATGTTGTCTTGGCCTGAGCTCTGACAACAGTTATGTATATAATTTCTTGCACTTGATACCTAATGTAATATTTTTTGCCATACATTCATTTTATGAATGTACAAGCACATCTAAAAGGCCGACTTTTACATCCCAAAGGTACACATTCCAAAAGGCCAGATTTAAAAGCCCACACATACTCTACAAACCAGAGCTGCTCTAAATGAGATAATTTTTTTCCCAGGCTGGTCACTGACCCTTTAAAAGGCTATCCTACTCTGTGTGTACACACATGCTAAATTATTTACACCATGAAACAAGTGTGGTGCGTTCCATGAATAAATGAGGCCTGGAATGCCCTGGTAAGAGAACCCATGGCTGAGACCCCTAACAAGCGTTAATCAACAAATAAATATTTCACCACTTAATCAAGGATAGCATTTAAATTAATTCAACTTCTAATTTAATTCACTCTCATCTGTAGTTGCAAGCAGATAGAGATTTGTTTGATTGAAGTTTTCATTTTTTCCTGACTCAGACGGATTGTACGTGAACTACATGTGCATGATAAACACTGTCTGGCATTAGAAATTAGCTTTGAGCAAATTACTGTAAATGAGTTTTTATGCAGAGCAACTACATCCTTTTCCTTTTAGAGCCAAAGACTGCAAATTTGGAACCCTGGCACCTCTGAGCTTAAAACAGCTTTCAGTATATAATATATTTTTGATTCCCACAAGCAAAATTATTCATGCCATGTCAATCAGTGAACTTGTTGTGTTCTCACGGGACCATTAAAATAAATGATTACAAGGAAACGCACTTTGAACAAATCATATTAATTATTGACATGCGCACTAAAGACTTGGTTCGATCCATTTGAGTGAGTTGTAAGCACAAACAAACTAAATTGAGTAGTGCTTTGTGAAACCTGGTTAAAAAAAATTTTTATTTTGAATTATTATGTGCTATTTCAGCAGTTTTTTTTCTTCAAATAAATAATGAAATAAAATGTAAGATTAATGTAAGAATAAAATATAACATATTGGTCTGCAATGTACATAAATATTCTCGGTAAACTCTGAAATCTTCTCAGAAAACATAGTATTATTTTCCTACTTGTTCTTTCTTTTAAGAGTAAAATTGATTCTGTTACTAAATATATTCGGTCCTGTTGTACCACTTCCTTGTACCTGTAACTTGTTTATTTTAGAATTAAACAAAAAAAAGAAACATCCGTCCATCTCAGCTTAGTCCCTTTATCTGGGGTCACCACAGCGGAATGAACCACCAACTTATCCAGCATGTTTTTTTACACATCACTGGGAAACATCCATACACACGCATTCATACTCATACACTAGGGACAATTTAGCTCACACAATTCACACAGAAATGCCAAATGACCCAGCCGAGGCTTGAGCCAGGTGCTGTAAGCCCACTGCATCACCATGATGCCCAATAAAAAAAACGGTACAATTAAAAGTTAAAGTTTTATATATTGAATTGACTGGTGATCTCTTGAGTCATTTTTGAGTTTCAGGGTAGAATATTTTTTATCAAATCAGCATGTTTTTGGCCCTTCTCAGAATAAAGTAATTGTTACTCTCTAGATATTCCAGTGTAACCTCAAACTTTACACTGGAATAAATAAAATCTTTTTACAAATTCTCAAATATCTGAAAATCAGGGATAAAGAAGGAAAAAGAGAAGAAGCTGATAGATTTGTGTTTCTGTTTTAGACTCTATTTTACGAGAGTCATGCTTTAAAGATCAACAGTAGACCTGTTGTCCTTGAAAGAAAAAAAAAACACTGTCAACCTGCTCACTGATTAATTTTTTAATTTTCCAATAGACTTACTTTGCTTCTCTGTCTTGCTCAAGTAAAAATGCATGAAAATGCACGAGAAATTAAGAAAAAAAGGATATATATGATATATATATATATATTAACTGAATTTTTTTAAACTGTAAAGTGCCTTGATAAAGTGCTCAGATATCAGCCTATACTTGTAACGGATTCCCAGCAATCACACAAGGTAAGGTATCAGAAAATAGAATTTATTTTCGCCCTCAGTGAACCACTTTTTGTTTTGTTATAGAGTCAAGATGAGGTGATTGTAAAACACAAGATTAAAGTTAGACTGATGACAATGATGCATGTAGCCACACCCACATGTGCACAGCAGCGGAGGAAACACAAACAGCAGAATCAGTAACAGTTCACCAGTACACTGGTGAGGACCGAACTAAGTAAAAATAAGGAAAAATATGAGAAAAATGAGTCCAGAATCGCCAACAGCTGTGAATACCAATACCTTCAGTGTAACGCAACAATTGCTGGATGAGAAGTGCTGGGAGATGTAGTCCTTTCATAGTGAAAACAACATGGCTGTTGTCAGGTGGCGCAAATCTTTGTTGAGTCTGAATGTGTGTGTGAATTGTCAATCACATGGAATGACACTGGTTGATCTCTTACAATACCCAAAATTTGGATCGATTCACATAATAAAAAAGACGTATTGGCTCGTCCCTAATCATAACACATACAACATAAAAACTGTCAATAATGTTGAACACAATACATAATAACAGCATAAACATAGAACAGATAATAACCTTTACACAACACCCTACCCTAAAGCTCTGCCATTGATGGTTCCCTACAGGTTGGTACAATAACAAATAAAGAGCACAAATATTTGCACCAAACTCAAGAGTCTATTTTAATATTGTTGAAACCTGTAATGTTAAAATCACCCTTTGAGAAAAAAAGAAAGAAAGATAACAAGAGACATGTGGATGGGGGGGGTGTATGGGGACCTGAAGCGTACATCTGTTCTCTTCCACTTGGCCTGTGCCTGGCATATCTTGTCTCCACGGTGATGCTCCAGGGCTCATCATCAGCACCTGTGAACAATTCATTACTATAACCTAACTGCAGGGTGTATGTGTGAGTGTGTAGGAGAGAGAGATAGAGAGAGGCGGGCGTTCGGCCTGATAGAGCCATGTGCTGCCCTGAGGGGGTGCACTCATTTGAGAGAGTGGAACAGAGAGAGAGACAGATGAACAGAAGTACCCAGGAGAGCCCAAACCGGTCAAGCTCTTCAACAGCTTGGGCAATTTAAACAGTAGCTCACATCTTGCCAGGTTCTCTCTCTCCCTCTCTTGTTTTCTCAGAACAAGTGCCAATTATTTGTCTGTGTCAGTACCACTCAACATTTGTACATGGTGAATGCACACTATTTTAAAGCTTTTAATATCAGGATACAGGTCGTGAAGGGTGCTTTATCCCTCCCTCCTTTCTTCATCTCTTTCCCTCTCACTCTCTCTCTCTAGCTCTCTCTCGCACATACACACGTAAGCATGCACGCACACGCGCACGCATGCACACATGCACTCTCCCAAACCCTCACAAAAATTCTAATTTTCTCTCTTCCCTCTTTGTTTATATTGTAATGTTACAAAACAATTGCTTCTATAATTTAAAAGGACGTTAACCATTCAATTAATAATAACAATAATAATACATAATAAAACATTTTATTTGGAGACAACTTTCTTGGTACTCAGTGTTATCGTACAAGGAAACATAGTAATAAAACTACATTAAAAAAAACAACAGTAATAAGATTAGATTAACAACACTCATAAAGCCAAGCAGGTAAAACATCAAAGAACATACAACAATTAACATAATTTTGGGAGGAGCTTGGCTGATGATTGAAAACGATTTCAAGATCTGAAAAACGGACACAAGAATTACATATTCGACATTTGAAATTTGGGCAGAAGACAACTCTGGGCATCATGTGAATCATTCAATGCCCTGATGCTGTGTTCTTCTGCGTAGTATCCTGCTCTCCTATTGGTCACCTGACGCCCCATGACTTCTTCCCGGAAGAGGTCTCCCTGTTTACTGGCATACTTTTGATTTCGTGTTGGTGTGTTAAAATCGTGAATGTTTTTGTGGTGCTTTTTTGGCAAAGCATATTTTTATGGTCATGGCTCTCCTCCGACACTTCGCCTATCAGACATTGCACCACAATCACTTTGAAAAGCCTCTTTATTCAGCAAAAACGTTATAATGCCAGCAAACATTGTCAGTCAAACAATGTTTTTGGTTTTATTAAGGATGTAATGTTTTTTTTATATTTCAGATGCACCTTAAATCTTTTCTGCTACAGTTAATAAAGCTATTCTTTGTTGTAAGTTGGTCCATATTTCTTTATTTTTTTTTCTCTTATATGTTAATAAGGATACAGTGTTATGCAGAGGTGTACTTATAACACATTTAAAGACAAATAATACTATTTATAGTTGTGCGGGGGCGCACGAGATGTCTTTTTCTTCCTGGGGGGGCGCGACAGAAAAAAATTGAGAAACACTGGTGTATGTTGACATGTAAGCCATTCATAATGAAATCACATGACGGTGTAATGTCTCAAATAATATTAGTCTACAATGGCTTGCCTGTCTGTTTTAAATATTAGATTATTGTCTACAGGTAAATCATGATGGAGCCTATGAAAAAATTGTATTAGCCTGAAAAAATGAACTAGAAACATGAAAAAATTTATGAAAAGATTAAAGAGAATGATAAGAGGAAGTGGAGAAAGAGAAGAGTCAGAAGTGTAGGGAAAAGATTCTCTCTCTGGGTGAGAGTGAGCGCTTCAAAGAAATTGCATTGAAATATGGAAAATTGCTCTGCAAGGTGCCAGCCAAGAGACACTATTAAACGAGCCTCAAAAGGTAGCCAATCATATAACACATGATGTCCATGCAACAACAGATGGGTCACATTCACACATTCTCCTCTCAATATGTCTCAAATTCTGAGAAACATTACGTTCAGCAGGCCAACACTTTTTTTCTGTTGAGAAAATGAGTAGGAACATGAGATAATGCTTGCGGCGACTCACAGGTGCAAGATGGAGATGACTGACTTGTTCAGAGGTGCCAGCAGCAAGAGTAAAATTTCATAAAAGCAAACTTGCAGAAGTAAATTGAACCAAATATATTGAAATGGACCGCATAGTGCCATTAATAGAACAGATATTACAAGGCGTCTAACAGTAAAACTGGTGAAACATACACCGAACGGTATACTCTGAGTCAAGATCAACAAATCAAAAACTAAACAAGCTCCTAGTAAGAATTAGGTAATTTAAATATTATACATTACAGCATATTTTAAGCTCAATGAAATTAGTGATTGAGTCAAATCATTTTCATGCATTTGTTTCTGTGATGAAAAACAGTGTGCTTAAATAAGAGACAAACAAACAAAAACACCTTTAAACAAAGTCACACCTTTCATTACGACTCCTTGAACAATTCCAGTGACATTTGTAGTTTGTTAGCGGAACCTTCTCCATCAGATTAGGTGATAAAGTTGAAACTAAATAAACTCTTAACAAGTTAACAAGCTCTTATTGTTGTGAATTAATGGAATATTGTTGACACATAAATTTGTTGAATTGCAAAGAGCTCACTATTAGATCTATTTAAATTTTAATCTGTATTAGATTTATCAGCTGTTTAAAATACTTTTTTGTTGTTGTTGGATTCTGTGTATGCTAAACAAAAAAAGGTTTATTATAACCCTAAAAGCATTGCTTTTATAACATCCAGCCTTGATTACTGCAATGTGCTTTGCTCTGGAGTGAATGAATACTTGATCTGGTTGCAGCTCATCCAAAACATACAGTATCTGGAGATCTTTTAACCAGCACATGCCAGTATGAGCACATCATTCCAGTTTTGTCCTGTCTCATTGTTTTGGCATTTGTTTTAAACTGCTTTTTTGGAGATACTCAGGACAAGCTGTAAGCTCAATAAGTAAGTGGTTGAAAAAGCAACTAAAACCTCTCCTGAGAACTTACAATCATTAATTAATCTTTCTGAATGTTTCACTATATAACATTCATAATTTATTTCCAATAAACTTTCATATGCCTTGAGTGAATACCAAACTGAATCATGTGGTATTTGCTCAAATTTGGAGAAAGGCTATGGTATGCTTTACTGATGTTGCCAATACACGATCTGCCTTCTCAAAAGTAATCCCTAACACGAGTAACTTAGACTAAAAATTTATTAAAACTTTTAACATTTCTTATTTTTGTCTTTCTAATTTGTCCTGCTCTTATGCAGGTATTTTAGGTGTTGGCCCATTCAAGGTCAAAATTAGGATGGTTTCAAAATATACATTTAAGCATCAGCTGTTTTCCTAGAGAGAGGGAATCATTGAAGGAGAAATACTTTCTCAAACCTTTCTTTCCTTGAGCCTAATGCACATTGATTGGTCAGGCATGATTGGTCTAATGCTTGCTTCAGAAGCCAAAGGCCTATTAATGATTCTAAAATAACTTTTGGATCCTGTAAAATCTTCATGTACTGGAGAAGGTTGGTATGTTGACAAGTGACTTTTGACACATGCCATTTTTTACCAAAACCTTAAACACAACTGAATGATTTACATTTATCTCTGTACATTTAGTTCTTCTCTGTATAGAAGTAAATTAACAATGAGCCTCTAAAATTGTACCTTATACATGTGACAAGTGAAACTTCAAAATGTCTTTACATTTCAGATTTAATAGTTTCAACATAGTTTAAAAAATAGTGTAACAAAGGCAAACAATACGTTTTTATATTAAATTATCTGTAAAACAGTAAAAAACAAAGTAGAAAATTGTGAATTTGCAGAGGTAGAAGAAGCTATCATTTGTACTGTAAGTGCAACACAGCATGCGGTCCCTTTAATGGATAAAGAGAAAAAAGAAAACAAAAATATTTTGCTCATTCTTGTTAGACAATTTGGTTTGGTTTATATAAATAAATCACATTTATTTATTAATTTCTTTATTTATTTCTTTAAAAAACACACCAAAAACAACTTCAACTGATGGACCATTGCATGTACATTTACCGAACAAACCTTATTTCTTCTTTATAGGAGAAGAAATATGGGCTCAAAGTGTAACAAGGAAGCCTGAGAGGTCTAAGTGCGAACAGAATCCTGCTATCTCCTAATTGAGTGCAGAATATTCGTACCTCCTGCCAGAGCTCTGATCGCACCCTGCATTCAAAGCTCTGCAAAGTAAATGTGTTTCGCTAAGACACATTAAACCTAACTGTCATCACACTTAGTCAGTGCACAAACATGCTAATGCTAATTACATCGTAGGCTGTGCTTTCCTTGTGACACTCCCTAACAGCATAGCGGAGGTAAAGAGGCCACAGCGGGAATGCTAATGAACGGCACCAAAACAAAGCCTTCCCTAATGACAGCTCTCTGATAACATGCTACAGGCTGGCCAAGAAGAGAACTGCTCTTTTATTCACCCTTCTCCATCTCTCAGACTCTTTTAATTAGACCCGCTATATTTGGAAAGTAAGCAAAACCCAAAAGCCTGGATGAAGCACTTCTACACAGATGCCGGCCGCCATAAAAGCTTATTTATGCTTCAGTTTCACTCTAGTGTGAACATCAGGGTGATTTACTGGGTTAAGCCAAACATTTGCTTGACAGGAGCATTTTTCTTTTGTGCATGACTCTCTAAATTGATTCTCGCTTGGTCTTGCATTACACAAAATGAAGCACTGCTTATAAGTTGCTAACAAGATAAACTGACTGTCACTTTTACAGATGCAAAGATGATGCATACAAGGAAGAAAATCTCAAGGAATGAATTCGATACAAAAACGTATTAACATAAAGCTTGATTTTGAAAAATGATGATTTGCACAAAGTCAAACTTGATAACTATATATATATATATATATATATATATATATATATATATATGTGTGTGTGTGTGTGTGTGTGTGTGAGAGAGAAAAGAAGGTCATACAACTCATAACACCAAAACATTCAAACAAACAAACAATGGGAGCAAAACTACAAAAAATGTATACCTATTTGCTGCAAACCATACAAATTTTGTATTTTTACATACAAATTTTGTTACATTTTGTAACTTGCTGTAATTACAGTTTTAGCCATGTATTTTTATGTACAGCATTCTGGACCTCTTCATGTCCCTTTTGATCATATCATCAAGTACTGAATAGAAACTTCATAAAGTTGTGTTTTCTCACACAACTAGCGTAAAGCTGTGTCAAAGATGTGTTAGATGAAGTCTCAGTGTGTAACCTTAATAGCTACAAGGTTATCTGCTATTTGCTTCTTTTACTGTGGCTTTGAGTTCTAGTTCACCTTGTTTCATTTAAAGAGAGGTTTTTCTGGAAATGTGGCTGTTTTGAGAGAGTTCTTTTTTTCTTTGTCTTTTTTTATACACAATTCAACATGTGTATGGAACAAGGAGAGCTGGTTTATTTCAGAACCATGAGCAGCTCAGTTGAATGAATTTGCTAAATGAATCCATAGCTTAACAAAGCTAATACAACAAGGTAAATGTTCATAGAAGTAATAAAGTAGCATTGTAGATGCAAACTGATTAATCTGAGAAGGACTAACATTATTTTAAAAGACAGTGTTTATTCACAGTGTGCTTGTATTATAAGTAAACACTTCAAGTGAAGATTGTAAAGAAGTAGGATAGCAAGATGATCCATAATTTAAAGAAGTAATATGCATAGCTGTTTTATTTAGAGAGAGAGAGAGAGAGAGAGAGAGAGAGAGAGAGTTACCTAGGAAATCATACAAGCAGGAAATAATCACTGTCTATTAATGTTACAATTTACCAATTAACTGATTAATTGCATAAGCCTGATCAAACTTGTTTGTTAAAATAAAAAATACTTAAATAAGCTGCTCTATATTAATAAACGTAACAAATAAATATTAAAATATGTATTATTTTTACGTTGGCAACAAAAATGCATGGTCGCTGTTGGCTGTTGCACTCCACGTGCTCTTTTAGCTCATAAATCATTACACAGGTTGATTTATGTGACATTTTATCTTGAAGTGTAAATGTGTGTTCCTTATTGAAGACATTTTATAATCAGTAAAGTTTGCTAGCATTAGCACTCCATCTTGATAGACCCATACAGCTGTTTTACAAAGAGCTAGTACTGAACTAAACTCTACTCTACTCTAAAAAGTTGTTATTGTTTACGCTCGTTTCAATTAAAATGAAAGTCTTTAAAAATAAAAATGTGTCTTTATCAGTACAGCATCACTGATGACATGAATAGAGAGTAGTCATGGTTAGCTTCATACTGAAAACCTACTAGCAATGAGAACACAAATAGGTAAGGAGTGAGTGAGGCTAAAAGACTGTAGAAGCTAAATGAATAACATCTTGTGTAATGAGTGATTGTGAGATAAAGAATAACACGGTTAATGCAAAAGTACTAGATACTACATTTGTTGATCCTCAAAGTTCCCTGTGAGATAATTGCAAAGAACGTCAATGTTACGTTCTGGTTATTTGATTAAAAATCTCTGAGTGGTAACCAAATGTATTTTCTATCTAATCCTTAACCCCATCAGGAAAATTAATAGCACAATGTGTGGTCACTCATGGCAAGAGATGTGTCTCAATGCATTTGCCTAGAATTACAACTTAGAATTCAATAATCAATCCTGAGTGATAGTAATTACTTTCATGTCATAATTTCACTCTGAGCTTATGTTTTGACTTGAACTCTGCTCCCATGCCTTCCTTTTTGTCTTACTTATTGTTGCTGCAACAATTCATTAAGCATTCCTCTCAGGAAAGAGGGAGTAGAAGTCACAGCATTACCTGTGCCAATTCAATGCAGCCATGTGGGTAGGATCTGACTGTGTTGAATAAGCATAAACAGTATTGTTTTAGATACAAGCAATACTCAAAAACACATATGCATGCATCCGTAGGTCATTCAAGTAAATCTCATATTGTCTCACAAAGATTAATCTGACATTATTAGCATTATTTAAAGAACATAAACAAGAAATAATAAAAAGGATTAATTGATTATGTTTATATATATATATATATATATATATATATATATATATATATATATATATATATATATATATATATAATTATTATACTTTATATGCATATATTTAAGGGAAAAAATGTAAAGATAAATGACAAGCATGTTACATAATTTTTCAGAAAGGGAAATAGTAAAAAGGACACATTTGTTTTCAAAGCTGTTTGCACAATCTTTTATTCAGAACTGTCCAAGGTTCTACTGTTATCATTTGACAGTTGCAACCTTTTAAATCAGATCACCACATCACACAAATTCTCTGTACAGTCAGCATCTCTACCAGCCAGTCAGAAAGATTGTCATGGCAACCAATCCACTATAAAGCAATTGCCTAAGAGGTCCAGGACAGTTTAATGTTTGCTTGCGATAGTTTCATTATATCCAGCACTCCCTGGAAGTAGCTTATTCTATCAAATTAGCATTTCGTAATTTGTCTCTGAGTTTCACACTCTCGTCCCGTTTCACCCAAGTAGTCTTCCTATCCCCGAGGGGTTAAAAACTGCAGGTCTCAAAATAATTAATAAACATGGAAGCTGACAAGTCAAGGGCAAACATTAATTAATTAATACCAAAATGTTTGAAGTGACAAGTTCGTTTGGATTATTCCTAAATTTCAAGCATTTAATTAAAAATATGCTAATTTTCAAAGCGGCAAGTGCTTGTAGTGTAAGACGTTTTGAACTGTGTTTCAATTACACACACAATATATATTAATCTCCTACCATATAAAAATGGTCTTCCAATCAAAGAAAAGTTCATGCAGAGAAATTAAACTGTGTTCAATTTGAGGTCTGCCAATCAGATGTGAACAAAACCAGACCTCATTGATGCACTCTTAAACAAAACTTTACTTGAAATAACATTTCCCTTCGACAGAAAATCTCAGATGACCTTTAAAAGTGTATCAGCATGTTTATATTTTTAATTCATCAAATAAACACAGTTCTGACAGAAAGAGATAAAAGGAGAACATCCTAGCTTTTACGTGCAGTCTTCAAAAACAAGAAGTTTTCAACTGCCTCCCATTTCATGGATTTCTTAGCACTTAAAATCATTCATTGCCAGTCAAACTTTTGATCACACCTTCTCAGTTAATAAGTTTCTGTTGACTACTTTTTAAAGTCCCACAAAACACACAATAAGTATCAAGTAACTCATATTGAGAAAATCTAACTCTATAAAATAACTAAAGTTAGAGTTTACAAATTTAAATTCCTCAAACAGCCCTCATTCGCTTTGTTTTGTGCCTTCACTATGCACTTTGTGCACTCTCACTATGCACTTGTATATCTCTATATCTTTCTATAAGCTTCATGGGGTAGATACCCCATGCTGAGCAGCTGAGCATTCCAAATAATCATGAATGGATTCAGTTCATATGAGAGTGGACCCAAGGTAACTGTCAGAATCCAGGGTTAATTCACTGAACCCTCTGAATCTTTTATTTGTTAAGTTTTTAACGAACCACCTCACACAAGTCTCCTGTTCATCAACAGCTTACCTCTTGAATTGGACTTATCCCTGCATTCCCATGCGTCTTTGAATTTGTTAGGGTTGTCTTCTTCTCTTTCTCTTGATGTGTTTTTTGTCTTCAGTTGTCAATTGCCTCATTCCTGCTACGTGACACTCATTGCTCTACACCTATGTCCTATCTTGAAAAATTGCTCTAATGTGAATATTTATGGCATTTTTTCTCTACTTTAGTTGCTGATTTATTGCTCACTTACCCCTCACTTACTTACTTATCCCAGTCTTAGAAAGTTTAGTCCTGTCTATTGTGATGTTTAATTGTTTAATGTTATTTTTGCATGTTAGTTGGCTCACCTTTGGTTGTCTGCAGATCAGCTCTGGAGCCTGTGCTGCATGGTGCTGCCCTCGCCAAGACCAGTTCCCTCAATTTACGACCCCAGGAGGGGTGTATTAAGTTCTATTTTTGGAGATTGCCTGGAGGGACTTTTTGGTTGTCATTCTACCCTCGAGCTTGAGGAGAGCAACCTTTTTTCTTTTTGATTGATTTTGTTTTGGTTCCACTGTTCCCAATAAATCCTGTTCCTTTTCTCTACATACTCCTAGGTCCTTGTCTTCCCAAAATCCTGACAGAATTTCTGCTTCTTTCTTCAATTTTTTTGGGTTATCTCTGCTCAATTGTCATCTTCTATATCTTTCTGTCTTCTCAGCCTGTTTGGTTGTGAACTGACCTGTGAGCTTCATTGAAACTTACAGAGGAAAACCTTTACGAAAATTATTTGTGTTCTATTACAGATTTTTGATGCAATGTTTCAATATTCTCCTTCTTGTTCAACCAAGCACATGACATGATGGTCCATATAAACACAAGCCAGATGAGATTGTAGAGTGTAGGATGTGGTGGTAGAAGCTTCACAGTGGGAACCGTACATGTAGAATAAAGTAATTCACTTTAAGTGTATTGTATAAAATCATGTAGAATGAATCCGCAGATCTTAAGCGTAATCTCATCAAACCATAGTGCAGTTTTTACCTGGTTGACATACCTTCTGGTTGATGAACTTTCAGTAGTGTTTTAGTGACTATTTAATTATGCTGATACAGGTTATATATTTTCCTAAACAGTCCTCCTTTATTTGGAGGCATTCCTTCCATGATTGATTATCTTTGGCTGTGAAAGTAATGGTTTCTCTTAAATTTGCTGATTGGGTTGTAAAGTGTTTATCTATGTATGTATGTGTATCAATATTTTTTGTTATATTTGTTTGTGAATGTGTTATGTTTTGTACAATGCAACACTTGCTCCAGAATTCATTAGGTGCATTTTATAATTAAACTGTGACAAGTTACACCTGCAGTAAAAACCATTAAAGGTGAGTACTTCATGAAGCTCATAGAAATCTATTAACTACTTTTTAAAACATAACTCGATATTTGCTGTCTTCCATGGGAATGTAAACAGACATTAAAATTATGGTCAAAGCTTTTTCTGCCCTGTATACATGTAAGGCCCACCAGCAGAAGCAGCATCCAAGGGTCTCAAGCGTGGAAGTATAAAAGTATGGTACTTTTAAGATACCGTAAAGTATGTGAGAAATGAATGAAATGCAATGATAAAAGGGTCCTGATATGTTGAAAATATAAAATGAATTGTTTCGTTTTGTATAGAGTATGTGTATTGAGTACTTCTGACAACTTTTACTCTGCTTTTATTGCCTTTTAGCAAAAATATATGATTAAAAATCTACACAGAGATATAGTTTTTCATTACTTGTTAAATAAGTAATTAGTAACTACGGTGGCCGAGAGGTCCAAAACACATTTACATGACGTGAAACACTTTTACAAATTACAAAATATATTAACATTTTAGAAAACATTTGCAAGTTATGACACACTTTTACATTTCAGAAAACACGTTTAGATTTTAGAAAACAAATGTACATTTTCTCAACACAATTACAAATTTCGAAACACTTTTACAAGTTACGAAAAACACATTTACAGATTCCTGGAAAGGGAGGATACCATCAAAAAACAACAACTTGGCTTTACACGTTGTGTAAATGCACCTCTCGGCCACTGTAGTTAACTATGTACCTTATCATTTTTCCTTCAGTTACTTGAATAAAGTTGAGTAAAAGTAGTCAGAAGTACCCAAAAACTCACACTCTGAACACCTTTGTTCTTTTTAAAACACTTCAGACAAAAATAAATAAATTATATATATATAATTTAATTATGATATAAACTTTTTAAATGTGGATATTCTGGTTGAGACACTTTTCTCGGAGATATTAGTGCGTTCACATTTTAAGTCAAATGGTTCTAAATCTAAACAATTGAAAGAGACTTTACCTGGAAAAAAACAACTGAATCCAACCTCCAAGTATTAATATGTTATTACCGTACCAGTTCCAACAGCAAAAGCTCATTCTGCTCCTTCAAAAAAATATTAAATTAGATACAACTAAAAAATTTTAATCAGAAGATAGAATGTTTCACTTCAACCTAACATATTAATCTCTCCAAAGTTTGCAAAATGAGCAGTACTTTAAATTCAACTTCATTTAAATCATGTAGTAAATAAATAAAGGAATAATGAACAACCACTGCTTGAATGTGTGCAACACCAAATTAATCAAGCAAATTCATAAAAAAATATCTACTTCACATTAATTTTGAAAAAGTTTTTTAGTTTGTTAGAAGTTCTACAATTGATCAGTTTAACCACTAAATAAATCTTTCTATAAACTAATTTAAAAAACTGAAGCAGCTTCTCTGTTCACTCCTCCTTTTCAGACAAGAGAGAAAATCAAAACTTGGTTATAGACAACCCCAGATACCAAGCTGAACAAGAGCGTGTGTGTGTGTGTTTGTTACACATCCAGCTGAATACTGATCTAATACATCAAACAGTGTGTATGCTGACCTTGTCGGTTTGACTGCTGGACCTCTGAACTACTGCTCACCAGTAGTCATGCGATACATCACAAAATGGATCATCTCACACAATGCAGTCCACCAATCTGGACACAGAATACAGGTGAAGTAGCATTCTCACCAGCAGGGGTATAGAGCCAAAAAGAGTGTGTGGTGGTGAGAGATTGAGTCTTGAGAAGTGAAGTAACATGCCCTCTTGGTTGATTCTGACACTCATGTAAGTTCCTTGACATGTTGGCCTTGATTAGCTCTTCAGGGACCCATGCTCTGCTGACATGCTGGAGATATATGGGTGTTGGCAGTATTATGGTGGGACAACACCAAAGAAGACACAATGGAGAGGGATGAGATTTATGATTTAAAATGTTGAAAGCTTGTGATCAGCAATATTATCATTTTAGAAAAGAGCTCATTAATTGCATCGACCATATTCTCAGTTTAAAGTCACTATGAAGCTCCAGATAAAGGAAGACATATCATATCACAACACACAAAAAATACCATACTAAAGAGTACCATACTGCCACGAGGGATATATATATATATATATATATTAAAAAAATGTAACATTATATTGTACTGTCTTAAAGTTAATAACTAAAGCTAGTTGAAAATTTGATGGTGTTCTTATGTGGATATTGTTCATTGTAAACATTTTCTCATGCCGTTTTTAGAAATGTTTGTTTTATTGATGAATAAAGGAATGGATCATCCATACACATTTGTTAAGTATTTGCACTGCAAAAAATGCATTTTAAAACAGAAGTTGTTAGTATAAAAATATAATTTTGAACTGTGAACTAAGATAAAAAAAACAATAATGACAAAAACCCCTGGATATGTCAAAAAAACACCTCAATTCAATCCAAAAATCATGTTTTTTGTTAAATAAACATTTACTTGAACTCTCCACTTAACGTGCATTAATATTTGTACTGTTTTAAACCTACTGTGTAGGTTTTGATTATTAAATGAGAGTTTAATTTCCTTGACTAGACATGCTATTAGTTTAGTTGACGCCAAGAAACAGTCTTAGACATGAACGTTAAATATTTAATGGCATAAAGTAGGTTGACTGATTAAATTATTAAGGCATACTTAAATCAATGGACCCCCTTTTCTAGTAACAGGGAGCTAAAAAAGGCAAAATATCATATTTTATGACTTAAAGGTAGAGGTTACATATGCAGGACCAACAGGGAATTAAAATAAATAAACAAGTTTCTTAAAAAAAGATGATATTTAAAGATAAGACAAATCTGAACCAGAACTGATAATATCAAAATAATAATGCTTGATCCTTTAAAAGAGGCCAAGCGTGATAGTTTCCCTTGTATATATATATATATATATATATATATATATATATATATATATATATATATATATATATATATATATATATATATATATATATTGTTTGGTTGAACCGCAGCTCAGAATCATCTTTCACTCACTAAACTGTCCTCCGCTCATTTTCTCCTAACATACCATAGTAGCTTGTTGCCTATTATAGTTAAGTGTAAAAGAGGTTTACTTGTTTGTAAAAATGTAAATTGAAGAAAAGCAAATCTTTGAATTTACCGCCAAATTTATTTGCTAGACTCTCTGTCTGTAACCAAAATACTATAGAAACATCACAGATGTGTATGTATGATATTCATCTTTTCTGATTTAAAGAAACAGATCACCTGATCACATTCTTGTTACTCATGTCAAACATGAGTAGTGTTAGCATACAATTACTCATTCCCCCAAATTCCAGAAATCTCTTATTTGACAGAATTAAATCCAGGCTCTGAAAATGATTTCCTTTTCTATATATAGTCAGATCACAAGTTCATATAATTAGCTTTATTTACACTAATGCCATTCCTTTGTCTACATGTTCGCAAGTCACAAGACCACGTTTATCTGTCCACCATGCAATCTGCAGATGCCAACTAAAGCTCAAATATGGAAAATATTTAACATGTCAGCATATTTGAAAAAAGTTTTGGGAGTTATGGATAATTAGGAGACACAATGGATGTAGCATTACGACTCAGTCTCCATTTAACACATTTTATCACTAGAAAAATAGTAAAACTAAACACAACTAAATGACATCCTTTACGTTTGCACATTTTAGTGTTATTTTATGTATGATTGATATTGATGTATTCTAAGATATTATGGTGAGAATTTATAAGATAATTATTTATTTGCATTCTCAATGCAATTAACTCAATGTTACAGCAAATGTGAATTTATGTGTTACTCTCAATGAGCGTAGCATAAAAGACTCTCATATTGTCTTGAAGAGCAACAACTATTTGATTTCCAACTTTTTTTTCCCCTGAAATATATTGTTAGATTTTCTTTCATGCATCAAAAAGCAATGGCAGTTCTGATGAGGTTGAGAAAAGTCTATACTGTAGAGATGACATGATTAATTTTACTTAAATACAAGAGTTGGCAGCATGTTCAATAGAGCTCGGAATTTGCTAGGCCTATCTGTACCTGATCAAATCAGACGACCAAGGCAGTCTAGCAAGCAGGAAGTTCTCTGAAGACACTATCTCTACTGATCAGAGACAGGTAAAAATGAGAGACACCACTGCGATTAAAGGGGCAGCTTTCAAGGTAGAGGAAATTGCCATCTCTGAAATGGATCTCAAAGAAAAAGTTCTGAAATGTAATAATCCTTGATGGCTGATTAGTATTTGATCACATAAGTTTGAATACTAAATTGCTGATCATCCACACAGTTGATTATTACTTATTAATCAATTACTTGATTAATTTTTATCTGAACTAAAAGCTGCTTACACATATTAACTCAAAAGAACATATATAAATAAGGGTGTCTTTACAAACCACTCTACCTAAAGGCGTGTAAAAACAAATACCCTAAAACTATCAAAGAAACATAAAAAAACAAGTCATTTAGTGAGTCAATTCAGTCAACCAACCATCATCATCCAAACAAGTAAAAACCACCCATCCACCCGAATAAACTAAAACTAATAAATAAAAACTAAATAAAGGAGAAAAGTAACCAGCAAAAATAACTAATTAATTTCTAAATAAAGGTTATTCTCCAGATATGAGATTAATCAGTCAATTAACATACATTCAGGAGGGACTTGTCTAATAATTGACCACAAAACAGGTGGTCTTCTCACTAACACAAGGACAAACCAACAGGAATTTTTTTTCAGGTTTCAGGTGTTGTGAGGTGATCTGTTCATCGATGAATCTTAAGTTCAAATAGGTTTTATGCTAGGGAGGTGATTAGCACCTCCCTCGGTCAGAAAGCTCTCTATGATCTCACAGAAGGGTTCCTCACTTTGGGAGATCTTTTCTATGTATGTTGGGTTGGGTTTAAATCGCACTTTTATAGAAAGTCATAAATTCCTGGTCGGCATAATAAACATTTTTCTCATACTTATAAACATTACTTTACAATCCCTAATCTAGAATTATATGGTAGTTCTATTTCTACTCCATAGAATTACACAATGGGCATTCCCATTTACCCTACCTAATCCACATTAAGACTTTGTGAAGCTACTTTGAAGCAACTGCTATTGATTGAATTTCCCCACATTCCACCCCTTCATCACATTCTGGGTGCTTTGGTCCCAGAACCCTTTTTTGGACAGCTCTGTTTTTTATTGCTCAACACCTTGTTTGCAAAATTACTAGGGCACTAGCCATTTGTCACAAAAAAACAAGACGTTATCACATGGAATTTTTTGTTCTGGTCTAGTATTAAATCAAAACAAGAAAAATGACAGAAATTGATGCAATGTACACAAAAAGTATTAAACATTTCCCTAGTGTGTCCTTTGAAAAAGTGGAAAGAGATTTCTAACAAAGATGCAACATTTTGTTGAAAAGTATGATGAAAAGTAACAACGCTATGATACTAGCTTAGCATCATGAGAGCTACTGGACTGTTCTCTGCTTAGTACTGTAGGATACCAAATTTAAAAATTGTTTCCTACGTCACTATTTGAACATCATTAATGTAGTTTTGTTTAATGTTGTATTCTGAATTCACAGGATACATTGAGGTAGCTTCCAATTTGGCGCAGGATCCACTATGACTTTGTATTTCCAGTCAAAAAGAAATCTATAAATAAAAATTATTTGATCTAGCAATTAGTTTGTTGGTAGGTTGTACCATTTTAACTGGACAAAACTATTTGTCGTCCACCCACTAATGACCAACCAACTAATTCACAATCAACATACTGCACACCTAATGACCAGTTGATGTTTTTAACATTAGTTCTGTATATTTTCAGACCCCTACAGAATAAACCTTTTTTTTTCACATTTTTAAAATTACCATTCCATATCAGCATCCTTTAAAGATCATTGAAGATTCGATGATCAAGACATTGAAGATTTTGACAACATTATTACAGTTCCCCAATGTTTTAACTGTCTGGATCAGACCTGTTTGTGCGACCTCTTGATTACTTAAAGGTCATATTTCATCACGCAGCATCAAATGTGTTTAATTTAGCCCTCATCCCTGAGGCAGGGATGTCTGGTCCAGTCTTGGTGTCCCCTCAGCTACTGAGAGCAAAATTAAGTCTTGTGTGAATTCCTCTTTATCAGATCCGAGTCTCCCATTCATCTTTCCAAGTCTTTCTTTTGGAATTTAGATTCCAAATCGTCAATGATAATAGACAAGTTAAACATATAATCATATATGTTTTGGTAAAATTATTTTGCCACCGGTAACTCAACATAAAGTTAAAGCTAATCTGTTTATAAACCTCACTCTTTTATAATTTAACACAATATACATCACATGCTTCAGGAGGAAATTTAATTTGATGTTTATTCCTGTGAAGAGTTCAGAGGAGGCAATCAACAATCTCCCATGATCTAACTTGTCTGGCATCCCTTAAACGTTACGCTTCATTAAACACGTATCAATTACACATGATCAAGCTAGTCCTTGACTTTGAAGCAGCAACTCTGCAAATACCAAAAGTACACTCAGCTACCTTTCTCAGAATAGATTTACACCATCTGAATATTTTATGCACTCCAAAACATAGGCGTTTTGGGAGAAAACCCCATAGGTCTGTGCTTTTCTATTAACGTCAGTGCTGCACAGGAAGTAAAGAGGCCATGTCAACATGAGAGGAAGACCTGTCAGTCAGAACCGGAGCTGGATGAAAGTGTCATTTAGCAGCTTGTCACAGACTATGAAATGTGGACTAGGCGGTGTACAGGATATCGCTTGTGTATTCGTGTGTTTTGATGAACAGCTCACCAGGGTTTGAGCGGATGACACATGCTGTCAAAGGGTTGAATGAAACAGTAGAAACACAAAAAATGCAGGATTAAACCCAGGATGTGATAGATGTAAGGGTGAAAAAAAGAGTTATATATAGTATTTATGAGCTTTAGAGGTACAAAATAAACATGAAAACTTTTTTAGTTTTTAACACTTTTAGAATGTCTATATGGGTTCACTCCCCCCCTAAATTGGGACATCAAGAATAAAGAATAGTCTAGAGAGTAGTCTTCCACTATTTTGTAGTTGGAGTATAACACGTATATACTAGGTTCAGACTGCATAATAAATAAAGTAGGAATTTAGTGTTATTAAGCATATGATATAAATGCTTAAACACCTGGAAAAAAGCCTTTAAAATTATACTTATCAACGACTTACAAATGTGTAACAACATAGAAACAATGGTTTCAAAATTACATACTAACTATTTGTCAATGCTTATCAAATGATTAGTAGTGTGTGGTTATTATAAAGTGCTGCCAAATAATGTGCATTTGCTTGCTATTATGTGTAAATTTAATAAAGCCGAGTTGGGCTCAGATATGTCAAAGCTGCCCCCCCCCCCAAAAAAAAAAAAATAAAATAAATAAATAAGTATGTGACTACAAGTGAAAGCGACCTTACCATTGGCAAACCCAAAGACGTTACAAACTAACATTTACAATAAGAGCAAATCTTATCTGTAATTCTGTAATAAGTGAGTGTTAGTCAGAGAAATTCAAAGCTGCATCTGTTTAATTCGAAGTGATAGTGATAGTGAATTTAGCGGTGTGCAAAAAGGTTATTTCTGAAAAAGTCATTAAAGCTCCTGCTGAAAGCAATGTGTTATATGGAGGTGGACACAGGGTCAGGTTTTCATATTGCTCCATATTGCAAGAGAAAGAGGGAGAAAAAGAGTTAGCTTTGCATTCTGCCTTGCTAATTCATTCAAACCTTTTATCTATTACACAAAACCCTTTTACGGTTTGCTAAGCGTTGAAGTCCTGATTAATGATTTGAAGTGAGAACTGCATTAGTGAATTTGCCACAGTCAACTGCCAAGATAAAGAACTCATCAAAGGAGAGAGAAAGTAATAAGAGTTTCTCCAATAATTCACCAGTGTATGATCCTGTTACAACATTCAAACGCAAAAATAAAAACCTATTATATTTGATGACAATCTAATAGAAAATCTACAATCATGGGTGCATTGTTAAAAGCATCCACCCCTTGATGGCAAACGATAAAAGCATCTGGAGAGATATATATCGGCTGTCACTTTTATTACCCAATCGTGAGATGTTGATTTTGTCTCACTGCAAGCACTTTCCCGAATCTGGGAGGGCAAACTACATAATTTTTGACTTCACTTCACAAAATAAAATGTGAAGCTGATGGCACTTTTTACAGCAGTAATTGCCCAAGAGAACATCAGAGAGTAAAAGTTTTATTAGAGTCATCTTATATAAGAAAAATTACAAAAAGCAAGTTGGCAGCTTTGGGAAATACATTACCACTCTTGGATCTAATCTAAAGACCGCATTTTCACAAATGAGTTCCCTCACCCTTCTGAATATATATTAAAAATATATATGCTGTTTACAATTGAGACCCTACGAGGTATGTTGTTTATTGTGTATGTGAATATATACAGAGACATTGCTTGTCAACAGGCAATCCACGCAAATGCTTTGGTCCCTGATAGCTTAATCGCCAACAATGACTAGTTTGCAATGACGCAGACATCGAGATGTATTTGCACAATACCCCTTGAAAAGACCCTTTAGCTCTCACTCAGCAACACACAATACTCCCCCATTTATGAAAGATTGGAGTGGTTAGCTTACAATGGAAGTGATCCTTTTGGTAGCGAGAAAAGAAAGAAGGAAGATGGAAATTAAAAGCAAGACAGTAGTGAGAAATTGTGTTGTTTTTACTTAGTTTGTGTAGCCTGGTATTTTTTTAGGGGTGTTGTGTTGAATGCATTGATGGATAACATATGGAGTAAAACTAACAATAACTAACTTGGACACTACTTTTTTGTATTAATTTGGTACTGTTGCAATAGTTTGGCTCATTTTAGGCTTTGGCATAATTTTTTGTCAAGAACCACCCATGATGCCGTTTGACTGACATGAAAAACAACCAATCTTATGTCACTTTGCATAGTCTCATGTTTCGGAGCCTGAAATCGTCACCAACTGACTGACATGCAACAAATTAGTTAAGGGAAAAAAGTCACAGAAGCCTGTGCCTGCCATAAAAAGCACAAAATGCATCAGACCTTTAGCCAATGTGGGTGTAAAACTATTGTTGCAGTAGCTTTCTGCTACACTCTTATGTTAAATTTGCTTTGTATGTATTTATTTATACTGCTAAAGGGCAACACTAGAAGTAACTGTTTACTATCTGCAACTTAGAATTTGAGTTGAAGCTGGGAATTTCTCTACAGTTTTATGATACTGAACAAAGTATCTTTGTTTTATTACATCAATGTATTACATGAGAGCTATAATTCTGGCTTCAAAACAGTTTAAAAAATGTTCATTGTATCGATACTTTGGATAACGAAATAAAAAGAGTTTATTATGGACATAGAAGTTTTTTTAACTATGGAACTTAACCCAATGATATCTGGAGTTGTATAGAAACCCTTCATCGCTCTTCAACATTAAATTGAGGCTGCCAACCACATTTTGTCACATATGTTTTTGCTTGCTAACTGCGTGTTTGTACTCGAGGCACATCTTCCGTAAAAAATATTTATGAAGTCTGATCCGCTGGCTTCTCATATAGAGTCCCAAAGCTCTGGAACAAACTCCTCGATGGTGTCCGGAGCTCAGCTACACTGAAAGAGTTCAGAACTAGCTTAAATAACATCTGTTTAGTGTAGCATTTGAATATTTGGCTACTGGTATGAGTCCAAACTGGTATGGTGTCTTGGCACTGTAAATATGCAATGCTTGACAGTTCAAATAAAGTTTGGTTCTATGTGATTTTCTAACCAATACTCATCATGTAACACACATGCTGCTGCTGATCACCTGTTTGTTTAGTTTTTTTTTTTTTTTCTCAGATCTGTTCATCGATGGATCTTAAGTTCAAATAGTCTTTATGCTGGATAGGCGACCTGCCCCGGTCAGATCCCTGTGATCTCACAGAGAGGCTCGTAATTGAAAAAGAAATTTTCTCTTCATGGGTGTGTAGGTGTTTTACTCCAGGTTCTCTGCCCCCCCAACCCCCCCCCCCCCCCCCCACACACACACACACACGGATAAAAGTATATTGATCGCTTTACTTTTCCCTTCAATCTGTTTAATCTGGGCTTTTATAGAAAGTCAGAAATGACTGGTCAGCTTAATAAACATTTTCCTCATACTAAAAAAGAACTGTATGTCACAATAATTGGAGTAGCTTTATTTGGTAGTTCTATTTATACCTCATATAATTGTCTAATAGGATATTTCTATTTACCCTTTAAAATCCACACTAGGACTTTGTGAAGCTGCTTTGAAAGCAACTGCTAAACACGTGCTATATATAAAAAAACATATTGATTGCAATTTAGACTTGCTGTGATCTGATACACAAGTACCCAGTGCCTGAATCTCATATAATGGAATATTTCCTTTGTTAGGTAGACCAATGATTGAATGATGATCAGTCATGTTTGCAAGTATACAAGATAGTTAGTTCTCTTCCCTCGCTTACAATGTAGGCCTTCCTGTGCTTCAGCCAACAAGTGTCAAAGGGCTGGAGTGTAGATATGCACTTTGGGTAAAACTGTAGGTGACACTAATACATTTTTAAATAAGGTCTCAAATTGTCATAGTTCCTTTTTTGTTGTGCGTGTGTGTGTGCGTGTGTGTGTGTGTGTGTGTGTGTGTGTGTGTGTAACATTTACATTTTAATTTCATTATCTCCAATTTATTGTGGACAAAGACAGAACCAAGACTAATCAAACAAAATCTTTAAAAACAGGTTTGCAGACATTCTTCCTCACAAGCATTTTTTCATCACAGAAACACTTATCTTTTTTGCTATATTCTGCCATTTCTTCAACAGTTGAGGAAGCTTTTATTGTGTGTCAATCTCTAAATCTCTATAAGACTCTCAGTTTTTTCTTCTGCACATTTCCTGGCAGGTGACAAGCTGAGAAGAGGCTCCAGAGCACTCATGGGAGATCTGCGTCTGAACAACATGCCAAAAGCAGTGCGCCGACCGGACATACTTGCACAGAAACACACAGTTTCTATGATCTGGCCCGCAGACAGACATATGTTTCAGAACTGTTCAGAACTATTCTAGCTCATGCTTTTTTTTGTCAGGGTGAGTGCTAGATTTTCAAGATACTTTATTTCTGTCACTTGCTATTATGTCTTGCTGTTCGTTGAGGTAGAGGGAGAGCAAGACAGAAAGAGAGAGAGAGGAGAGAGAGAGAGAGAGAGGCGAGTGATTCACTCTCCTCACATTGATTTCCTTTTCCTATTCAAGAGCCACAAAACTGCTAAGTCGTGTGGGTTTGTGAATATGTGCAAGAGTTACATCATAATTTAAATTTATGATTTGCATAGTGATAGTCAATTTATTGATCCTTGGATATAGTAAAAGCATTGATTGTGTTACAATCATATTGAGGCAAAACAAAACAAAAAAAATGCAGCTTTTCACTTGTGTCTTTCAGTTTTGTGTCCGGCATGAATAATTTGAATGTATTGACTAACTTCCTGAGCAGCATTATTCATGACGCTAATTGAAGAATTGTCAGTGATTTGCATAAAGTAAAATTTAGCAGGTCATATTAAATAAAACACTTAATGGTTGGGTTTATTTATTTTATTATATCAAATCTCCCATCATCTGCTCAGACTAAAAGTCAATCCTCATTTTAAAATCGCATATGTGCAGCCTGTACCATCCATACAAATGAGCCTGTGTGAACCTCATTCTTTTATCTGTGTTGGCAGTTTGTGTTGCTGTGTTTATATTTTCAATTCAGTGAAAGCACTGGAGGTTTTCGGTTTTGGAATGATCTGTGAAACACAACTGTGATCCATCAGGCTTTTTGTGGCTTGCAGTGAAATGAGCTACAGACTTCAGACAGATTAGCTACTATTTCATTCATAACCCTCAAGGGTGAGTCTTCACTTCTCAACTGAAACATAGTAACTGAGTCTGAATTTAAGAGAAAATTATTCTTCTTTTGTGCATGTAATAACTATCAACTTGTAGAATTGGTTCTGATTGTTGTATGACTTGCAGGCATGTATGTTTGTAGTAGAATCAAACAATTGAGCTTATTACCAGCTCAAGTAGATGGAGTATAGAGAAGGTTCAAATTAAACAATATTATTGAAACACAACTTTTGCAGTGTGTTAGGATGTAAACATGTGCACTAATACTATGTACGCAACTATATTACAGTGGTTTAATTTCAATGAGTCTTCTCTGCAGAAATTGTTAAAAGGTAAATGGGTTACAAATCACGAGCTGTTTTCAACTGATCACATAATCGCGCTACAATGTGATTTCCCACCCCTGAATATTGAATGACTGTCACCCGTTAGCTTGCCATTAGTCAGTTACCTGTTTATATGGATGTGAGGTCTGCCATTATCCCCCCACGTGAGTCAAATGAGGAGTAGAAGAAATGGCCACATCAAGCCTGGGCCAGGATGTTCTCCTGCCGTTCCGCAATGACAGCCGATATGGTAATTGTATTCAGAATAACCAGACAGGGCGAATAGGCACCAATCATTACGATAAAAAATATACCTTTTAAGTATAAATATGGGCATCACGGTGGCGAAGTGGTTAGCGAGGTTCGAGGACCTTGGCTGGGTCAGTTGGCATTTCTCCTCATGATTGTGCTCCGGTTTCCCCCACAAGTCCAATAAAATACGGTGCAAGTGAATTGGGGAACCTAAATTGTCCATTATGGATGAGCGTGTGTTGGATGTTTCCCGGTGGTGGGTTGCGGCTTCTGGGGCATCTGCTGCTAAATGAGTTGGTGGTTCATTGCGTTGTGTTGATCCCTGAAATTAAAGGGACTAAGCAGACAAGAAGATAAATGAGGAAAAACATTTTCTTTATATTATTTTTTTAATTTTTTTTGTATTAAGTACAAAACATATATTAACTTTGTACATTTTACTTAAGTATTTCTTTTTTGTTTTGTTTAACGTAACTAACATTAACAATTTGGTAGAATTTTCTTAGTAGATAACGCAATGTCGTCGTAATGTTAGTTCCATGACGGTGAACATGACAGTGATAATAATATGTACTAGATTTAACCTGACATTTTCAAAATTGAACTGGCCATACCCATGCCGAGAATTTCTTATCTCTTGATGAGCATGTTCTCTGAACTCAACAGTCCTATCACATTGGTTGAAAAGGTCAAAATGGTTTGTTTTGATTAATAAGGGCAGACAGCAAAACCACTTCATAACTGATTAGACTTTGTGATCCCGGAGGTTTTATTTCTGTATTTATCACTGATGAGAAGCATCCAAGAGTTACTGTGTCTTTGTCAACGGTAAAGGAACCCCACTCCAGATGTGAAATTGCCCATTTTTTCTAGCAGACATGGTGGCCCATCAGCTTGAAGCACCCCTGACAGAAACACAATAGCATTCAAGGAGAGTATGTGCCAGCAGAATGGAAATCAGCTCAGCAGAGGCACTTGTTGTAAGCATGTCTGCAAAAATGATTGGTCTTTTCCTCCCCATCATCTCTTTGTCCCTTCTTCATGATCAATTTAATTGGACTCGGGTGAGTGCCAGACACACCACAGTATAGATGGATCAATCCTCTCCCTCACTGACTGGTTCATGTTCGAAAAAATCCTTATACTGGTTTCAGTCACACACATTTGTATTTTGAAGTTTACTTTGTAGATTTCAGCACATGTTGTGATAAGGTCTTGTTTGTTAAGAGCTCTGCACTGTGAAATTGAATCATGAGGCTTGTAATTATCATAAAAAAATCATTAAAAATAATGTGCATGTTTTATTTTAAAAAAAGTATTTCTTATAAAATATTGAGAGTATTTCACCAATAAAATAGAGAAAACCAAATTCCTATTCCTTTAAGCAAATTCTTGTAATTATTAAGCTTAATTTTAGGAATCAATTACGCAAAAATAATGAGGAAAAATACTCTATATTTATTTTAAGAGAATTGGCTCAATTATCCAGTTTGGATTGAGACAGCTTTATAGTCAGACCAGGTGCATTGTGGGAGTATGGGATTTTATGTTTATTGCAGTAATATGTGTGTTTATAATGTTATGCTTGTGTTGTTAAATCTAAATTAGTGTAATACATTTGTTCGATAACTAGTATGTGTGCTTATTAGGTTATTGTGGGAACTTATTTTTAGCTACGGTTATTGAGTTGCAGGTCATTAAAGGTGCACATTATTAAAGTTGCTGTCTGCAAGTATATTTAAACCTATATCGTTCTGATGAGCGATGTGAAAATCTGGTTTGAGAACTTTGAAAAAGAACTCTTAAACCTGTCTGGCTTTGTGCCATTTCACAGTGCTTCCTGCTTTGAAACATGAACTGTATAACATGCGTAAAAAGTTAACCATTAAAATGCATATGTTCAAGTAAATTGACTTAAAAGCATAAACAAAACGTACTAATATATACAAAAATAAAATAATGTGGGTTTTACTTATAATGCTATACAGATTAAGTGCCTGGCAAATTAATTCAGATTTTTTTTACATTATTTATTTAGGTAGATTCTGCAACAAAAAAAAACCTAATGTTAATTTTTTTTTTAAATATCACATACATTTCTTTACAGTGTATGAAATAGACTCAACCAAACCTTCCATATCAATCAAAAACTCATCATACCAGTATCAGTCTTCTTAGATGTTGGGCATCACAGATCAATACACATTGTCCGGAAAATCCGAAATTGGATTATTCCAATATTTTGATTTCTTTACATTATTATTTACATATTTTGTCTTTAAAAAACCACTAAAAGGTTATATCTACATTTGCTACATGAAATACAAAAACTTGATTCTCAATTTCAAGTCCCTCTGAGATAGATGGAACTATATATATATATATATATATATATATATATATATATATATATATATATATATATATATATATATATATATATATATATATATATATATATATATATATATATATTATATATATATTTATATATAACAGGACGACATATAATCTGTGCTTTTTTATGTGTTCCACTAATTAACTAATGTGTTTTATCATGATATAAACACGTCAGGCTCTTGACTAATATAAGGGTGTAGTATGCAAAGTTTTGATCTCCCAGAAGGCTCTACTCTTGACACAGCAGTGTTAAGTCTGTAACTTCTACATCTGTGTTTATTCCTAAATTGGTAGAGTAAATTTTCATGTAATAGCACACAAATTAAACCAACACAAAAACCATGGGTTCTGTGGGTCTTTCTTTGTTCATTCTATGCTGGACAGTAGGGTCTATTGTAGGTCCTATTCTGATTGGAGAAAACGTGATCGACATTATTTTGTTTCTACGTTAAGTGTTTTTAAAGAAAATGTGATATTTACATATAGTACAATGAAATATTAAATATAAACCTTTATCCATTGTTCTCTATTTACTAATGACTATCCTGAAACCTTATTAATTTATTTTAAAAATGCTGTAGCAGTCCGCCTGAACCTGCAGTCAAGATGATCTCTTTCCTCTTGCATGAAGAAATTTTTACAAGACTTGAATCAAATGTCCGTTTTCAAAATATGACAATAATTAAGTATTTTGTATTTCCATGCTACACGAGTCTTGGGCATGGAGGTATTTTGCTGAATCAGGGAGGTCTTATGACACCTTAAAGATGTAAAAAAAAATTTATGATATGCCAATCAAAGGCTATGGCAAATAGAAACCTTTAAACCCTCCGGTAGAGTAAAAGTGAAGTTTAAGTTCTCAAAATTTTCACACAGTGTGGCCATTTGATTAAAGTCTCAGGTGGAAGCATCATTACTGCATGACATGTTGTCACATGGGACGAGACCCCAAAAGAGGCATGTTTTTCTCTTTCAAAAGAGGCCAATTTTGCAGGGCAAGTGATGCACAATAAAGAGAGAAAATTGAAAGCACTATTTATTTGATTAAGCAAAAAGGCCTCTGAAACAAACTATCCGATGGGAGTGGTGAAACCTGATTGATGTCCTCTAACATCACGGCTGCATGAAATGCTATTTAACAACATAAAGTAAAGTACATTTATAATTTTACTAACTTATAAAAGAGGGCATTCACAGAGGGTTCACTAAGACATTTGTCTCTTGGGGCTACAGGTAAGTGGCTCAGTGTTTGCTAATGTCCATTTAGGAGGAGATTAAGTGGCTAAATGTTAAATTTGACTAAAGTCAGATGCACAACTATAAAACAGAACATAATTTCTTTCATTCTTGAAAAACAAAATCGATTCCTGGTGGTCCAAAGGTTTGACAGGAAATTGAGTGAATCCCATTGTTGAGAGTTCTTTCTGGGACTGGCCTAATCCTTCACTTGTTATCAGAAACTTTTTTCAGCAAAACTTTTTTGTCCCAACTTTTGGCCCCACTCAAAATAAACCACAGCGTCTGCATCATGAATGTTCATTCATTCTCTATTTTTCACACACATGTGGATGCAGCCAGCTAAAATATGGTGTGCTTCAAGTCCTGAGGCAAACAACCTTACAAATGTACATAATCAAACAGACAGAGATTAGGGAGGGATTTTAATGTTTGAAAGAGCGCAGTCTGTTTCTGTTAGTGGTGTCTGTGTAGCTTGTGGCAGAAGGGGGAACCCTAGAGGAAGTTGTCAGTTGGGCGTCGGTTTTGATTCAAGGCTGTTGATAGCCGTGAGTGACAGACACTCCACTGCAACACAACACAAACTCTCATAACATCAATTATTTAACCAGCAACCCACACAGTCATACACAGTCTCTCTCTGCTATTTCTCTTTTTGCTTGTTCTCTAGTCTTTACTTGTATGTTGCCAGTCCTGATCAGTTACAAAAGCTAGCAGAACATTGTTCGCTGTTGGCAATTGGGAATGACAATGCACGCACTGTCTCCACACATTTACAGTGCCATTGTGACTCTGAGTAAGAATAGACTGTGTGTGCAGGTTGGCAGTGCAAGCGTGGCGTGTAGCTGCAGGCTCTGCTTCAGGGTAGTTCTGTGTTTTAGTGCAAGTGTCAGTGTAAAACCTTGAGCTGGCTGTCAGAGACACACACTCGTACGATAAAGCTGGAGGAATGGAGTGTCCTGGTGTCTCGTACGCCCTGCAGAAATGACCTGAATGATGTGCAAACAAATCATGGTTTAGTCTCCAGCCAGGAGTATTCTTTTATATAAGTTTGCTGTCTTTGAACGTAAAGCGTGAGTATTACAGAAGCATTAAGCCCTGAGGCAAACTAAGCTAGAGAGAAGGGTATCCACAGGGCAAAGGAATGACGTTTCTTGGGTTATATTTTGAGCCTTCACACAGAACCTTGATCATGCATTAAAATGCTGATATCTAAAATGCTGACAATTACTTGTAGCAAAGTGATTATACAATGCGCAGATTCTATTTGTGATTCATAATTTAAAAAAAAATATGAGAACATCGAATGAGAGCAAAATTTGATTATACAGCTTTACTTTTAAAGGTATTCAAAACATGGTTGTCAAATCAGCTTTGTAGTGACCATTGTGATAAGCGGTGGAAATTCTCTGCACATATATAACAGGGCGGTAAAATCGGCTGCTTTTTGAATGAGGTTAAAGTATTTAACACAAGATCGGAAGCCGCGTTGGCTGATTATTGACCAACTAATCAAATGATCCCACCTACTCATTACCTATCCAGTGTATTCAAGCTGCAACAAACCAATCAACAACATGTTTGTGCAAGCTATCCCTCTCTTAGGTTGGCGCTCCCAAAATGTTGAGTTTTTTTGTGAAAAGTCTGGTTGGATGTTTATTCTGGGCATTGTTGTTCGGGAAGCAGCAGTTTTCTGCTAAAAACAATAAAATGATTTTCATTCAATGGTTGTCTAAACAAAGCTCTCACACTTTTCAACAGTTTAGTTCAGATTGGAGCTGTATGCTAGTATCACAGTACATTTCAGGAAGGTAAATAAAACAATATACAAAAAGTTTAATATTTTATTCAGGTAAATTAGGGGATTTTGTAAGTGCTACTTTAGCCCAATTTAGTAACATTAGACAGTAGGATGTTTTGTAAAAAATTAAATAAATAAATAAAATGTAAAAAGATAATTTCATAAATTGATTTAACTAATCATGTTATTTATGTAAATGTGTGTGTGTGTGTGTGTGTGCATATATATATATAAAACCATATATATAAACAAGAACAGAAAGACATAATAAAGTGTAACACACCAATGCTGATTATTAAAAAAATATGAAATGAAATACACATGATGATAAAATGCCAATGCAGTAACTGTTATTATGCTTTACCCACACACAAAAAAGTCAAACATGAACATTTCAAATGCCTGAAATGAAATTTTTGTATATGTTGACAGTTGCCACCAAATGCACATTATTCTTGCAGTAATAAAGTTTAAGTGTTACTAAGTACCTTCTCTCAGCTTAGAAGCCCTCATATGCATCTACAGATTTCCATTGCTCTAACCCTCCTCTTGTAATTGAACACTCCATTCTCTAAGGCAAAGTGTTGGACAGAAAGTCTATATAGCCTTCCAGCAATCCCTAAACCCCCAAATCTCCACATATTCAAACCCCCTTTGAAGTCATGCCTAACCATGACGTTACAATCTCTGCCAGAGGAAAAACCCAAGAGAATTAATCCAGGCAGGAGGCAAAGACAACCACATCTTCCTAAACGATAATGAGCATTGGAAACACACTCTTCATGTCCACAGTCTTTCAGTATCTTACATATTCTTTTCTTCTTTAAACAAAAAATCATGCTACAATTGCCAGATATTTTGCTTTCCAGACATAATTTAAACATATTTTAAGCAAGACAATGGGATGGATGTGGGGGTAGAATTATGCTTAATGACAAAAGGAAGTTTATTTAGAGTTGTTAGCGGTTTGTGTGGGATGGAAGCGGGTTTGAACATGAGCCATGCCAACACTGTTGTTTACCAAACATCATTTGCATAGGACTAATACGAAGCGAGCTATGAGTCACAGTCATTTTCATACATTTGCATACAATTATTGCCTCCCAACTTCTGCAATGACTGTTTCTGATGCAAAACACAGTAAATAAACAGAGCATGTGCAAACATAAACATAAGCAAGCACACATGGTGGACAGGTGTACACCTCAGATAGATGTGATCTAGTGAGATTGAGACTTTTGGACATTTATACCAAATGCATTTTAGTTACACTATTTGTTTTTTGTTTTATTTTTGTTTGTTTTTTTAATAGTGAGAGAATTTTTTTTTATTTAGAGACATTGCTCGATATATTGGTTGGTGTCCCCTGAGATAAATTTGAAGCTTGTTTGAGTACAGTGCAAAGTTGGATGATGAAGTTTCAGTAGAAAAAGGGGCCAGTTAGGTTCGACTATGAGTCTGAAGGTATGTGTAACAAATTTGTTTGCTGGGTTAGTACTCATATAAGGTAAGTTACAGGTTTGTAGTGTCCAATGAAGTGAAAGGAATTCCACCTTAAAAATCAGAAGTTCAAATTATTATTTTCAAGTTCTAAGAAGTTCCAGATTTGTGGTAGACTCGCCATTAAGTTTTCAAGGTTTCGAAAAACCTGATCAAATGTAAAATGTACATTTTACACCTATGCTACCATATGTAAAATAAAATAACATTAAAATTATTTATAAATAATTGCTTGAAATAATTAAATCATTTGTAAAATTATTTGTTTTCATGCATTGGGCGTGGAAACAGACTCATCAATTTTTTTTCACTTGTTTTTTTTTTTTTTATGCGACACTTGCTCTTGTTAAGTGACATTTCACATACTCCAAAGGGCATGGTCTGGTGTTTAAATAGTACAAATGGCATGCACAGATCCTCAGTGCATAAGCATTTTGTCCTCCAGATCAATTAGCACTGCGGAGCAAAGAGGGAAAAAACTCAAATCCATCTCTCTTCTTCAGCGCAGTGGGCATCGATCTGGAGCGGCCCACTGATTTTCACCAAAATGAGGAGGAAAATATGGATTGATTCAGGGTGGCCTTAATTGGGGCCTCTGTGAAAATGAAAGCATTGATTGGAACACCACTCAGAAAGAGAAAGAGAGTTTAGTTTATTAGAGCTCCAGGAAGTTTGGACAGCACATTTCAGAGATTCTGTATTTTATTTTTCCATCATTTTGCTACAATTGTGGCTTTTTGTTATTTTCTGTAAGTTGTACAGTTAATGGTGTTTGTTGCTTTTGGAGCTACTTAAAGGAATGGTTTTGATACTTCGTAGTCCTAAATTTAGTAAATACATAAATACAAATGTTTAAGAGTTGATGGAGACAGCAAAAGTAATACAAGAAAACTACTCTCCAGCTGCATTACCATAGAAATCAGCTCCATTCCCCTTCCATGGACATATAATGTGGAGTAATGTCTCTCTTCGGCTCTTGAGGTTTCCATCTGCATTATAGAATGCCTCATTAATCATGCATTTTCCCTCTTTGCATATTCAAATCTATACGGCAAATATGCCACTGTGAAATGTGGAAGGAGAGCCCATTTGATACCGCAGGTGAACTATTCGCGTGGGGGGTTAATTTGCATGTTTTTGTCCTGTGCAGATTATTTTAAAAGTTTGAGAGAAGGCATGCTATTTTATCTGGCTAAATGTTTTTTTACCAATATTAAAATTGTGGTTTATTTGTCAAAACGTAATAAATCATTAAGTCACCAAAAGACAGTAAATGGTCTTGAGAACATTAGTTATATATATTAGAACATTATATATATATATATATATATATATATATATATATATATATATATATATATATATATATATGAATGAAAAATTCATTTTGTAAAGAATAAATAAACAAAAAACAATTAATTGAACAAGGAATAAGCTGCAGTGATGTTTTTTTTTAATTGACAACAGTAAACGAAACTAAAGAAATCAAAATCACATTCAACCCGTATGTGAATTAAACATTAATTCAATAAATATTTAAGTGGAGCATCAAAGCTAAAAAAATGGATTTTATTACATGTATTATAAATACTGTTTTTGTTGAAAGCATTGGCTTGAAAACAATAAAGTTTATAATCACAGTGTTAAGTATTACTTAAACACTATAAAAATAAATTATACATTTCATTACTTCAAAATGTCTGTCTTTGAATGTACATAAATTATTAAAGTCCTGCATTTTTATGAACTGCATTCTTTTTATACGGTCAGGAATTTTTCTAATAAGTTATTTATACAAAACCATGCTGTCTAGCTCAGAGTTTTTCAAAAATCCTCAAAAAAACTTTCTTTGGTGCACATTTAATTAAAACACAAAACAGCAAGAAAAAGAAAAAACAGTAGGAATACACCATATTCAAATAGGCTATATAGATCATAATAGAGAGAGAGAGAGAGAGAGAGAGAGAGAGAGAGGTGATCCTTTCTTTTGTGATATATCTAGCATTTTGTAAATCATATTACACCAAGAGGCATTTAGAGTTTATACATATGTAAATTACTCAGTATTACATTTATATTACATGTTTTCCTTTGATTCTGTGCATTACAAATGAACACGAAAGAAACTGTGTCTGCATCCCTGGAGAAATATGAACATACTGTACTTACTGGAACTTCAAAGCATAAATGTGCATAGCATCATGGGAGATGAATGTTGATGAATGTTCTGACCCTGAGTCGATTTGGAACTCAAGGCACTTCCATATAATTCCTCCAGTGTATCACTAATGGATACATATGGAGATTTTTAAGGTCAAAATAACCTCAGATGACCCCAGAAAGCAATGAAAGGATAGAACTCAGAGTAAAAGAAGTGATTTCACACTCGCACTTGCATTTGGCTTTTGTGTGCCTTCTTTTCGTGAGACTACACAGTCAGCAGTTGCTGAGTCTTTCCCATCGATTGAGGCTTTAACCGTGCTCACAGCCACAGACACACACCCCCTCAAACCATTACAGTGCTGTGTTTTTGATGCAAAACACGTCCTATGTCTCCCTGAGTTTCTTATAGACTGGGTTATAGAGTCCAAGCAGATATTGAACCCTGAACATGGAGATGAATATTCAGTCTGCGAGAGGAGAAATTACTTTATTTTGCCATCTCAGAGGAATTATTTGTGAGCTGTTTGAAATCTGTCATCAGCTAGGTTAATCTTTTAAGGTTGCTTTCAGAACTCTTGAAAGAACTTTTAGGGCTTGTGCATCTGTAGATCTTGAACAGCAAATCCAAAGAGCAACCTGATTTTCACTTTCAATCTCAACCAGAATGGTACTGCAGGAATTAAATAGAAAATCCTGCCTTACTTTTAAATGCACAAGCTATATTAGCTGAACATGATTAATGGCAAAAAAATAAAATTATATCTGTTTTATATCTACGTCAATACTTTTATACCTTGTTAACTTAAATTGAATCCACATAAAAACATAATAATAATTTGATATTTATTGAAAGGACTTTTGGGTCATTAGCAATTATCTCTTATAAGATGAATTTAAACATGTAGCAATAGTCATGTTTATTCAGGAACAACCTCCAAGTAACAGTAAGGGACAACACTCTAATCATGAGGTTCAATTTAAACGTGTACAAAATAATTTATAGCCATACAATTATTTAAACAAATGTAATTGTATTCACAATTTATTGTTTTTATTTGGACATAAAAAATGTTTATATAGCTAAACAGGATAAATGAGGACTCAAACAGTCATGATGAGCATAAAGAGAGAAAGGAAGGGAAGAAGATGGCGAGAACATAAATGAAGCATATTTTAAAAAAATTTATATGAAGAATCATTTTGGAATTGGATCGTGGATCGCAGAATCGAATTCGGATCGGCTCGTAAAGTACTTAAAGATTCCCACCCCTTCTTAATCACATGACAGATCGTTTCCATTTTGAATTTTTGGTATTGTATGTGCTTTTGCCTTGTTTGTGCCTGTGATGTCTGGTTCCTAATGATTACAAAGAAAATGAATACCAGGATAATCATTACCTAATGATTACCCAGAAATTTTTGTCCACAATGTATTAGCCAGTACCAAATATCCACCACTGTCAGTACTTCAGCAGTACAATAAACCGTGTAAACAACTGTGTGTTTACAGTGTTTATCAGTGTTTACTATTTAAGTGCTAAAGGTTATTCTGTACCACACCTGTGGAAATATCTTTAAAAAAAGAGTTTGGAGAAGGGATCCTTCAATTCTGAACGACCTGAAGATTTTTGCAAAAGAATAGTGAGCAAAAAGACAAGTAGTGAGCAGTCACAAATTCATTGGTATAGTAGTTTTCATAAAAATTCAACACACAACACTCCTTGAACAATAATCTAATATACACTAAGTGCATTTTGTTGAACTCTGCCAAAAGTCAAAAGCCTCTTCATCTATTTGAGGCCATCAAACAATACCAAGACCTCCCGTACTCCACCTAACACAAGGTTGCAGCTTAAAAATGCTCTTGATCGCATTAATAATGGATTAGTGTAGACAAAGCAATGTATACTAGAGTGTTTTATCAGACCAGGTTGTGCAGCTATAGTGCTATTTTCACAAAGCCTCTCACTGCAGCAGTCCTTGAAAAGAGTTATCCATGTAAATACCCAAAAACATCAACAAAACTCATGAAAAGAGCCTCTTCACACCACCAGAGAAGAGCGGAACATCCACCACCAGCACAATATTTGTTTCAAGTTTTTCTACATACACAGTGCACAACAACTAAGGATCTAATCTGTCCAACACAATGCATTTAATTTATTTTTGAAAGTGTATTCTCATGGTTAATTCAGGATTTGCATTGTGATGACAAGGATGAGTTTCCATTTAAGAGTTGTATGGTAACAGATAAAAAGTGAATTTAGTGAGTTAAGCTGCTTTATTGTGTTTGAGTTATTACTGGTAGGCCTTAAGGAAGATAAAGAGTCAGTTTACGTACTTACCAAAAACTTAAGAGAAAGGAGTGTAGAGTTCAGACAATATCACAGTTAACAATGCTCTTTAACTTCATTTTGAGGTACAATGTCAAGCATCTGCCACCATCATCCTCATAATTATGATTCTGTACATGCCTGGTTCACCTGCTGACTACCCTGAGTCATCCAGGCTCCAAGTCATCATCATGCATTTCTAATAACACTGACCAACACATGAGGTTCTGCTTTTCACTTTCAGGTTCGATTTCCTGGTCAAGGAAACCTGGTTTTTCCTTGTATCAAAATGTTTGCATTTTGTCAAGCTACATTCAAGTAAACCATTCTCTCATGTTTTAATTCAACCCAAAAACTTGCCCTCATCTCAATGGTTCGATAACAAACTTTCCACGTCTTTAAGAAGGTTATCATAACATTGGAAATTCTTTTTCTTCTCAGAACAGCAAAACATATTTAATTTTTTTCTTCTTCTTCTTGCTAGTCGTTATTGGTTAATTTCAAACATTTTTCTATTAGATAACCAGACATGTTATGAGAGATAACATGGAAGCAGGAACAAAAAACAAACAAACAACAAATAAATGAATAAATACATAAATAAACATTTTAATAATATTTTAGAACCTAGTAGCCTAGGTGTAGCTTGAGACAGAGATCTGCTTATAAATATAACTGCAGCTTGCCAAATGTATTTGAATGATGTCCCGACTGTTTAACCAACAAAAAGTTATCTAAATACAATGGTACCTTGAGAAATGAATGCTTCACGTTGCGAAAAATTCAAGATACGAAAGGCTACTTGAAGAATATTTTGTTTCATGATACAACAATAATTAAAGATACGAAAAACATGCAAGTTAAATACATATTTGAAATTTGAAATTCGGGCAAAAGACATCACTGGGAATCGCGTGACTTCATTCAACGCCCCACCAAATGTTTTCCAATCAGTCAGTTCCAGCCCTGATGCTGTGTGTTCATGTGTAGTATCCTACTCTCCTATTGGTTGCATGATGCTCCATGACGTCTTCCCAGAAAACCTCTCTTTCTCTTCATGCACGCTTTGATTTTGTGTTGGTGTCCTAAATTTGTGAATACTTTTCTGTTGCTTTTTTGGCAAAGCATATTTTTATGGCCATGCCTCTCCTCCGCTACCACCTCCTCTGACACTTCGCCACACCACCTCACTTGAAAGATAAGGGTTTTTATTTTTTATTTCTTTTATTCTGTTTTCATTGTTTTATTAATGTTTATTAGATTTATTTAGGATTGAAGAATCCTAGTTTATTTTTCGATAGTTGTCCATGTTATTTTCCATTTTTAGTGTTGTTTCTGTATGGCTTGGAGCAAATTAGGCACTTTACATGTAAAACATGTATTTTGATATATCACTGTGTCATGATTACTAATGTATACTGACATTAACTTAATTCTGAGTTTTTTTTAAAAGCAGATTATTTAATGAAACCCCAAGAAATTGACAAATTCTGTTTCCTCATTATTTCAACACTGACCAAGTATAAACAAAGCCATATACATTACCAGCAGAAATCAGAGAGATTTACTAACCTTAACAGACTGATTCCATAAATGGGAAAAGATGCAAAAGAGAAGCAAAGAAGGACAGATCAAAACCACATCACATAGCTGGCATTCAGCCCCTGATTATGTAATCAAGGCTGATTGTGACATTCAATTAGTCGCAGCCTCGAATAATCTAAGGAATCCTAAGACATCTCCGCACAGTGCAAACTCTAGTAAGTTTATGCGAACACTAACACCTTCTTCTGTAAGCATCAAATGCTTTCATTAGTTAGGCATTGATCTATGTGTGATTAATTTCCTTGAAGTAGTATGTTGAGCGCCTCTCTTAGACCAAAAAGGGGTCTGAGAGGACACCTAATAAACAAGGAGATTAAAGTGAAATTGTAATGAAATTCTTCTTACGGTTCTTTTAAATAATTATTTCAAACTGGGTTTGCATGAGTGATTCTGTGACTTAACAGTGAATTACAACAAATTTTGCATGGGAATTATTCCTAAACTATGTATTCACATGAAAAGGGCTCACATTTACGTGTGCCACTGTGATCTTCAATGGTTTCATAAACTTTCACAAATTGCTATCATTTAAGAGGAAGATCTCTCGGGTGTTAGAATGGAAATTGTAATCTTTAAATCATTAATCGTGATGCTCTAGGAGACATGATAGGCATCCTGGGGCAAGACTCACACAAATACACAAACTCATGTTTATCAAATCCCAAAATGCTTTAAAGAGGGGTGCGGGACAAAGAACTGAATCACAATTGGCCAAGAGGTTCCCTTGAGCAATGAGACTCTAACCTTTTCATTATGGTGATATATCTGGCATGAGGCCTCGCTGGTGTTGTCACGGTAACCCTGTGATGAACCTTGACAAAGCCCCTGAGAGGAAGGATGAGTCTGCTGGAAGTTTCTCTGAATTGCTTTACTTGCTACTGGCCGCAGGATACAATATGCATGAGATGCAGCCAATATTAAGAGGGAATAGGAAACCAGGAACATAAAATTATTTTTTATTTTGAGTTAATTCCAAACACCAATTTATTTAAATAGTATTTAAATTGTAGCCATTCCAAAGATATAAAGGAAATTATTTAAGTGCTGAAAATGTTTTGAATGGAGTGAGTTTTGGGGAATAAATAGTTTAATAATAGCAATAGACATGCATATTAAAAACGTGTGCAGTTCTTTTTAAGGCTATATGAAGTTATTTACTTGCTAATATAGCAAAAATCATTGCAGTTGAAGTCTCTTAGTAACATCTGGTCAGCTTCCAGTTGTTTTTGGTGACTCTGGAATAAGGAGAAATATTGTCATTAATGCAACAGCCATGCCAAGCAAGTATAATTGATATAATCTGACTTACTATTGACTAAGATAAAACTAAATATTTTTCAGAGATTTTTCAAAGCAGGAAATAAAAGGGCACTGTAGACTTTTCTTAAAACCTCATTTCATATCAAACATAATTTATTCTGCCTTGTTGCAGCACACCTTTGAAAACATTTACACTTTTAAAGATTTGCAGCAATCAAATTTCCAAATATGTTTAAAATTTCTTCAAAGTATTCTTGTTTGGGGGCTGTCATATAGGGGTTTTATACTAAAACTATATATTATCTATTGATTTTGATGATGAGCAATGCTTATTTTCTGTTTTGTGTATGCCGGTTTGTCTTTATTATTATTTAATGTTTTGTTTTTTGCGTTTCTGTGTTTTCTTTTGTAGTTCGCGCAAAAAAAACTGCCAAGCACTGCAACTTTGTCTCCCATCTCTACCTCAATGCCTCTTCTCTTTAACCCCGGCTTTCACCCTTTAATAGTTCTCTATTCATTACTAGTTGTTTTACCATATATATATATATATATATATATATATATATATATATATATATATATATATATATATATATATATGACCCTTTTAATCCGTTTCCAACAGTTTCATATTTATTCACCTATTTACTTGGTTGTGTTTCCATTGTTTAATATAGGTTGATTTTGTATAGGCTGTATAGATTATTCTGTACTATTGGGTTGCATTTAGTTTGAGTCACCAAATCACCAAATGAATTCATTAACATGTGAACTTTTTTGTCATATCATCAATTTTAGTGTTGCCCTTTATTGGCCTTTATTTTCCTTTTGAGATTAAAACTACTCTTGAATCATAAATTTGTTTAATAAATACAATACAGTTCTGAAGAAGTTCATGCAGGAATCTATCCAACAGGATTTTGACCCATTTTAATTGTAAGATGAGGAGTTGAAGAGGATTCAGGGAACATGCATAGATAATAAAAAATGTTTTACTCATTTTGTCAGCATACCAATTCACATCCCTCTCCTGAAACATTCTCAGGGTTAGCAATATTGGTTTTATCCTGAAATAGTCAACAAATGCCATATTTCTTTTGTAATTAATTATGAGAAAGTCATCCAATTCCGGCATTGAAAAGTTATTTGTTAGAGTGAATCATTTATTAAGCCATATTGTGGAAAACTATTTGTGAAATCCATTACCAGTCTACTATGTGCTCCAAAACTGTTGTGTAAAAGTTAAAGTAAGGGCTTAAATTACAGGGAGTGGACCAAAGTAAATAAGAAAGGTCAAATTATAACTCTCGTGAATAGTGATGCATGCAAAAACATACAAATAGAAATGACCCTTTCTAAACATACATTAATGCAGCTCTAACATTAATATATTTCATCAATAAATACTTTAAGTCTAAATGTTGGTAAAAGAAAAAGAATAGCAAAAACACAGTTGTCAGTTTTTGTGGAATATTTCCTGAATTCAGACACAATATGAGCCATGGTTCCGTCTCAGCAGCCTGCACTGCTCTTTCAGGAGCTGCTATCACACTACACATCAATCTCTGCGAGTGACATTTAATTCCCTCAGCCAGAAACACACTCAATGGAGCCTTGCAAAGAGGAGAACCACATGCATGCATGCTCGCTTACACACACATGCACATGCTCTAAACTCAGTGATCTTCACAAACAGGTTCATGTTAATATTATAACCATAAATAGTGTTGTAGGTTGGATGTGAATGAATGTGTGCATGTGTGTTTTCCACAGTCTGGCTGAAACAGAGCTGAGGTCTGTTGGTGTGACACCGACAAATTACTCGTCTCTGAGACAAAAGGATTTCATCATGATGACATCTCTCTTTTCATCTGTGTGTGGTGATCAGGGTTTGTGGGTGATACTGTAGAGTAGACTATGTGTTTAATCTCATTTAGAACATTAGCTGGTTCAATAGAAACACGAATTCTGGAGAAACATTAGAAAATTAGAAACAGGAGACTTTTAAATGCTAAGATGACTTAACTTAATGTGTTAAAATGTAATAACATTTTAAATTATCATTTTTATAAAAAAAAATCTCATGTTTTTTTTAACAATAATAACAAACAAAACATCTACTGTGGATTTGACACAATTGTAATAAAAATTGGCTAAATATAGGTGATTCAAATACATTTGGTTGACTGAAATCAAGAAACATATAGCCATCTTTGTTACATCTACAGTGGCCGGATTAATATTAGAAAGAAGTTAAGTGATTCTTATATATGTAAATTTGTGGGTAATATAGGCTATCCAGTTAGCTTATGTCCATGTTTTTATGTTCTGGGATTAAATAAAATGATTGCCTGGAGTAAAAAAAAAGTTTTTTTTTTTTGTCAATTGTTATACTGACTGAACGCAAAGCTTTAAATGGGTTTATAGTATACAACAACTGTAACCTATTGAACAAAAAATTCTGAATACCATTGATTATCCTAGATGAATCATTTTCCTGTAAGATATGGGAAAATAACGGGATAAATAACTATTTAAAATAACTGTTTGATGAGCTCATAAAATGACAGAGTACATTTTAGACAGACATAACTAAACTGCCTTTATGACTGCTTATAATATAGAAATCACTAGTCAGTAAACAACTATCGCCGTCTTTTAAAAAAATATTCAGTTTGTTAAGTTACAAGATTAAGTGTAAAGATGACTTGCCATACTGACACTGCATCTTTCACACATCTTGGCTCCACCACTTACTGGAACTGGACATGATAAAGCTCTGTTTATTCACACCTCAAAAAAGAATGTTTTTAACAGCTATTTCTAAAAGATCAAATATGTTTTTTCACTGAAGCTTCACTTACATGTTCAGGAGAACCGTAAGATAAAAAATCACTTTATGTCAGAAGGGAAAAATAGGTGGCCTTGTATGTACAATCGATTAGCTTGTTGAGTTCACAGTATAAGTTTGTTATACTTTTGTAGTTAAAAAAAAACAATAAAACGCTTGTGGATTTTTCTTCTATTATGTATTAATAACTTAAATCTATTCATCCCACAACTAAAAACCTACCATCTCAACAGTTTTTGTTATTAAAGAAATCTAAAGAATAGGCATTTGTACCATTTTTAAGATATAACAAAATGCCTGAGTCCCCATTAAAAACAGATATGCAAATATTTAGTCATAATTATATTAGCATTATTAGTAATCAAATAAAAATTAATTTATTGAATCCAAAGTCCCAAGGGCTTCTCTTCTACAAATACATTTAACTCCCATGTGCATGAGTCACTTTTCATGAAACCATTTTTAAACAACTTTGACAAACAAATTAACGATGCGCACTGGTAACTTTCATCCCCATGCTCCATCATTAGCCTTGGCTCTTTTTCTTATGAAAAGCTTGACTTTGCAGCAGGATTATTAATAAGGTCACAGTGAAATACTCTCACAAGCTCGTTCCATCAGTTAAAATCACCTGAGTTCCCCAGCAGCCATTATTCCATTATTCCGTTCACTCCATTGACGACAAACTCATGATACTGCAGAACACCAATCACAGAGAGAGAGAGGGAGGGAGGTTTTGCTGTCAGGGTTAAGAGGCTGTGTGCACTAGCAGGTGGTCTGAGTCACATATCTTTTCTGTTGTTCCTCATTTGCATATTCTCTTTACAAAATATTTGGAAGACCTACTGGAGTGCGCTGACAGGAACTGCTGCTCTACTAGTTTATTAATAGTGAGACAGCACTTTTTTTTAGAAATAGTTAAAGTTTAAATGATGCTGTGAAATTCTCATTTGTAGCAGTGATCAGAGAAACAGACATACTGAATGTATCCTTCCTCCATTTATTAACTGTATTGCAATAATTACAAAACACTTAGTTGGCTAAACTAAAAAATAATGATTTGGCTCCTGACTTGCTATAAGTCTTTGGACTATAAAAAGGCTTGCTATCTTTGATCTTAAAAAGCTGGGCTGCAAGAAGTTTATAAGAAAGAAACATCAACCAGAGAAGATTGAGTGTTCTTAGACCAATGCCTGATTTACACTTCTACATCAAGGCTACAGAAAAGCCAATGTTGTAGCCTTATATACTGACCTTTCACTGTCTTTAGCATTTCTACTATTATACTTCTTTTCCTTTCCTTTGTATGCACAGCTTGGTCACTCCACTCCTATAACACCAGTTGGCAATTATTAGTTCCACATCCATCTGTGCTGATGCTTTGTACTGGTACAAAACAAATTGTACTGGAAATAGAGCATACAGTATCAACATACAAAATAGTTAAGTTTGGATATATTTTTGACTAATTATGGCACCCAGAAATGTGGGCTTGTTCGTTACTTGTGGTCTACATCGTTGTGATGGGTAGTACATTTTAAGAGATGCACTTCAGGTTACGTGCTAGGGTCCACATTATAAGAATGCAACACAAAAAAAATTACAAAATACTTAATTTCCATTTTAGACATTATAGAACAATGTAAAACTAGATAAAGATGCACACTATAAGCTTAAATGATTACAGAAGACTACTGTCAAAAAGGCTGACCAATTAGGTTTTGGATTGTACAGACTGTTCAAAGTACACCATTCAGTTCACTATTATGAAAATATGATTCCAGCTCCTCATAACTTTACTCCACAAAAAAGAAATTCAGTCTGCTGCAGATGCAGAAAAAAACTCAACTTTTTTCTTCCTGAATGCTAATCTCTCTAAAGGGCTTGCATAACCCTGCTTGTTACGTTGAAATTTTTAAGGAAGGAGTTTAAATGAAGGATGCAGGTGGGAGGAGCAAATGGCGAATAATATATCAAAGTGAACATACTAAAAGATTAACTCCTTGACTAATGAGCTGCTTCTGAAATTTATTTTGACACATAACTATAGTATAGATTCCAAGACAGAAACTTATTTTTATTTTATTGTAAAAACCTTTATATTTAAAAAACCTACAATTTTCTTTATTCAAAATCAACACTTTGAAATTTACTAATACAACCAAGTCAAATCAACAACTAAAACATAGTTATTTCACTGATAAAGGACTTGGAATTCACAGATCCCCCATAATGCACCAAAACCTCTTATTTCATATAACTGCTTGTTTTGCTCTTTCTCTCTGATGCATTTATTTGAATGGCTGTGTAGAAAAAACTACAAGTAAATCCTGATTTAAATGCTATATTTTCAGTTTGATTAGAACAATCCAACTCGTGTACTGTATAAATTCATTGGTCAATGGGTATGTATTTGTCCAGTAACACGTAGTTCCTATGCCTTTGAAGAAACCCACAGAAACTGAAGGAGTGTTCTTTAGCTTAATGAATCTATCCTTCAAATTCAAAAGCATATATTGTTTTGTTTTGGCGATGCATTAAAAAGCTTGCCATAATCAGATTAAGAAAGCCAAGACCAAGAGGTCACGATAAACAGTAAAAAATAACCTCATAGGAACCTTGGAGCATGGTCTTTAACTTTCAATTACTTTTCTGCCTTTGCTTGGAGATCAAGAGGCCAGATCGATTTCTCCTTTCAAAAAAATTTACACAGAGCTGTTGTAATCTCGACAGACCTGTGGGCTTTGGAGGGTGTGCTGCGTAGAAAAGGCCGGATTAAGGCTTAGTGAAGCAGTATTTAGAGAGAATGTGCCATTGAAACTATTCCCTTTTGTCATATTCAGGACCGGCCAAACAAACTGATTTAACAAGTTGTATAAAAGGAGGATGTATTGGGAGATTTATGGATTTCAGCATGACAATATCTGGTGGAAATGTTTTGCAACCATCATATAATTTATTGAGACTCCAGAAGCAGACATTTATGAATAATTTAGCATAATTAAACACAAGGCTATATCAGGCAAGTGATTGATGAAGAAACATTCATGGCCCTGGTTGGAGAGATTGATTGAATCAGTGTCATAGATAAAACCAAATGCTGCTCCTGTGAAAAACATCTTGCAACCATGGCCAACTCAACAAAAAACTAAGACTTTATACACATTAAATACTTGTGCTAGACAATGCACTAAATATTCCTCCAAAGTAAGTGTTTGGAATAAATCTTTACACTACATGATATTAACAAAGTTGCAGATATCCCACTGCTGGAACTGAGTCTCAGTGCATTACTATTCAAGTCCAGTGTAAACATGGAGGGTCATATGGGAGTATGGATGGATCAATACAGCAGCACAGCTTGCATCGCTGATAGAGATACAACTATAGATTCCTCATCTGTGTAGAACATCCTCTGTATCACTAAAACCACTTCCAGCTCGAATGGCCACCGCTTGGATATCTCTACCCAAAATGCGATACTGGGTTGAGCTCAACGGGGTTGTAGTGCTACGATGCTACAAATAAAGAGTGTGCAAACTGAATGTCATTCATAATGTAAAAATGGAAGACTTCTTGTCATGTGTCAACATAATTCCCGAAGGTCTAACAACCTGGCCCATTTAGCTGCAACTTCACCTGTTTAGGGCTAATAAGTCTGGCATTTCCCCATGGATTTATAAAATCAATTGCATTAATTAAATCTTATAGTGTTTTTACTATTGATTTGAAATCTATATTGCATAGTTAAAATCAAAAGATATAATGTCTATTTAGGAACATTTCATTCATTTTTTTACTCAACACTATATCCTCCACAAGTGATGAATAGTAAAGTACAGTATAGTGTAGAGTAGTGTAGCATCGTATAGTATATTACAGTATAGTATAGCAGAGCATAGTTTAGCATAGAATAATGTAGCATAGTATAGCATAACATCTTATAGTATAGTATAGTTTTTTGTGTAATGCTAATATTTAAGGAAGTTTTATAAAAACTTTCTACTTTTACTTGAGCATATTGGCTCATACTTGATTGAGCTCATTAAATCTCATTGAACTTTAACCTTCATATAGTAACTTCATTAGATTAGGTTTAATCTGGGATAAAAAAGACAAAAAACAGAATCTGGTCATTCTTTATTTCTAAATATCTAAACAGCTCCACAAACACACGCATGCATGCATGCACACGCACGCACGCACACACACACACACACACACACTCACACACAGCATACCAAAGAGCACAAAAAATCACACCATGAATTAAACATCTGTCCAAAATATGTAAACATCAAGTAAAACTAACTCTCCCATTCATGCTCCGAACACTAGTTTTCAAATTCCCACATGTACACCAAAACAAACAGAAAATGCCTTTTCAACTTCTCAAGATATTTTTCCTTGCCCTTCGAAATTAGAAGACAGAATTGTTGTACAAACACTGAAGAAATGGATTTGTTAGCGTGGCATAACCTTCAATCCTCAAACCCATATTTGCAGTGATGTATTCTTCCTCCCGAGGAGACAATCAGAGACAAGAGAGCAAGAGCACAGCTGCACTGCTCAACTCTAACCTGCCAGCACTGCTGCAGAATTCTGAAGTGTTATTTTTCACATTATACTAGAGGGTAAATTCAAAGAAGTGAAAACATTCTAAAATTCAAGAGAAGATTATATCACAAGTATATGATAAACATTTTTTTAACATGACTACCATGTATAGTGTGTATATCTGTCGTCGATGCAACAACACGTTATTACATTGAACAATACAGTTGAAAAAAATATTTGCAAACAAATTATCTTCATTTTAACCACATTAATCTCTCTCTGTCTCAATCAAGAGCTTTAAATCCAATCACCCAAGTGTGTGGTGTTCAATGTTTCTTTCTTTCTGTTTGAGTGTGTGGTGTGTATACAAATGTGTTTGTCTGTAAGGCTTAACCCTCACTGCAGTCATCCATCTTATCTTCTGTCAAATGGCCCCTGAGCCTTTGACATGCGCATGCGTGTTGGACATGCCAAATAAACATGCAGATTGCCTGTGTTCACACTGTTTGAGGTAGATAACAGGAGTGACTTTCAGTGCATCTTCAATTGCATGTATCTGAAAGTACAAACTGGAAGAAAATTCAACTGAAAAGCTTGTTTGTTACAAATGATTAAAAATGTTTTGTTTGATTTTTGGATGTTATAACAATGGAACATAAAATAATTCTCATTCTCAAGTAGTTTGTATTTAAGATATAGTTTGTAATCCGTTTCCTGCTCATTTCAACCAGCATCCAGAAAACCAAACATGCCTCCAAATCTATCAAAACATAACCATAATACGAATAAACTTAATATTAGTTGTACAAAAATATGTGTTACTCCAAAATTATTCCAAATTTTTGCCTGACTCCTCGTCTGAAGTTTTATTATGTGTCATGAAAACACCTTTGCAAAAACTTGTTATATATTAGGTTGTTTCCCGATTATAGTTTTTATAGATTGTTGTAGAAAGTTACTTTTTCAGTAAGAGTAATAAAATCAGAGAACCAAACTTAAAGTAAATTATTTTCAGAAAACACCTACTGACAAAAGTACAGCCCAAGATCCCATGCTGACTGTGTGAGACCTGCTTTAATATTTTTATTTTAAGAAAAATATGCAAATGTATTTTTAAATTCCCAAACTTTCCCAAAATATTCATGGTCTCTCTTGAAAACACATTTCAAAGTTTTAGAGCAGTGCTATCCTCTGCTTGTTACACAGAGATTATCTTAAGAGGCCTTGGACAAAATTAACAGATAAAAACTAGCAGAGGTTTTCATAGTTATTAATCTTCTTCTTCTTCTTCTTTCGGCTGTTCCCAGTTTAGGGGTCGCCACAGCAAATCATCTGTTTCCACCTAACTCTGGCCTCAGTATCCTCTACTCTTGCACCAATTACCTTCATGTCCTCCTTGAGCACACCCATATAACTTGTCTTTGGCCTTCCTCTTGCCCTCTTGCCTGGCAGCTCCATCTCCAACATCCTTCTACCAATATAACTACTATCCCTTCTCTGCACATGTCCAAACCATCTCAATCTGGCTTCTCTGACTTTGTCTCCAAAACAACCAACCTGAGCTGTTTCTCTGATGTGCTCGTTGTCCATCCTTGTCACTCCTAAACTGAACCTCAACATCCTCATCTCTGCTACTTCCATCTCTGCCTCGTGTCTCTTCCTCACTGCTACAGTCTCTAACCCATACATCATAGCTGGTCTCACTACTGTTCTGTACACCTTTCCTTTGATTCTTGCTGACACTCTTCTGTCACACAACACCCCTGACACTTTTCTCCACCCACTCCAACCTGTCTGCACTCGCCTCTTCACCTCTTTTCCACACTCCCCGTCGCACTGGACTGTTGACCCCAAATACCTAAACTCCTCCACCTTCTTTACCTCAGCCCCCTGTAACCTCACTGTTCTACTTCCCTCCCTCTCGTTCAAACACATGTATTCTGTCTTACTACGACTGACTTTCATTCCTCTTCTTTCTAGAGCAAACCTCCAACTTTCCAGGTGTCCCTCCACCTGCTCTCTACTCTCACTACAGATTACAATGTCATCTGCAAACATCATTGTCCACAGAGATTCCTGTCTGACCTCATCTGTCAACCTGTCCATCACCATAGCAAACAAGAAGGGACTCAAAGCCGATCCTTGATGTAGCCCCACCTCCACCTTGAACTCCTCCGTCTGACCTGCAGCACATCTCACTGTTGTCATACTCCTCTCATACATATCCTGAACTACTCTGATGTACTTCTCTGCCACTCCTGACATCCTCATACAGGACCATAGCTCCTCTCTCGGCACCCTGTCATACGCTTTCTCTAAATCCACAAAGACGCAGTGCAGCTCCTTCTGACCATCTCTGTACTTCTCCATTAGCATTCTCAGAGCAAAAATTGCATCAGTAGTGCTCTTCCTGGGCATGAAGCCATACTGCTGCTCGCAAATATCCACTTCCCTTCTTAGTCTAGCTTCCACTACTCTTTCCCAGAGTTTCATTGTGTGGCTCATCAACTTTATACCTCTGTAGTTGTTACAACTCTGCACATCACCCTTGTTCTTGGCACTAGGACACTTCTCCTCCATTCCTCAGGCATCTTCTCACTCTCTAGAATCCTGTTGAATAACCTAGATAGGAACTCCACTGCTGTTTCTCCTAGACACTTCCACACCTCCACAGGGATGTCATCTGGACCAACAGCCTTTCCAGTCTTCATTCTCCTCAGAGCCTTCCTCACCTCATCCTTTCTAATCTTTTCAACTTCCTGCTCTACAATGTTAACCTCTTCCCCCCTTCTTTCCCTCTTATTCTCCTCATTCATCAACTCCTCAAAATACTCCTTCCATCTTCTCTGCACACTCTCCTCACTTGTTAGAACCCTTCCATCTCTATCTTTAATCACCCTTATCTGTTGCACATCCTTCCCATCTCTGTCTCTCTGTCTCGCTAATTTGTACAATTCCTTCTCACCTTCCCTCGTGTCTAACCTGGCATACAACTCATCATACGCCTTCTGTTTGGCCTTTGCCACCTCCCTCTTCACCCTGCGCTGTGATTCCTTGTAGTCCTGTCTACTTTCTTCAGTCCTTTCGATGTCCCACTTCTTTTTAGCTAGCCTCTTCCTCTGGATGATGTCCTGTACTTCCTCATTCCACCACCATGTTTCCTTATCTTCTTTCCTTCCTCCTGCTGACACACCTAACACCTTCCTACCTGTCTCCCTGATCACTTCTGCTGTAGTTTCCCAGTCCTCTGAAAGCTCTTCCTGACCACCCAAAGCCTGTCTCAGCTTCTGTCTTAATTCCTCACAACCGGCTTCCTTTTGCAACTTCCACCACTTGGTCTTCTTTTCCATCTTTCCTCCCCTCTTCTTCCTGACCACCAGAAACATCCTACACATTACCATCCGATGCTGTCTGGCTACACTCTCTCCTACCACTACTTTGCAGTCAGTGATCTCTCTCAGATTGGCTCGTCTACTTAGGATGTAGTCCACCTGCGTACTCCTACCACCACTCTTGTAGGTAACTCTATGTTCCTCCCTCTTCTGGAAATAAGTGTTAACTACAGCCATTTCCATCCTCTTGACAAAGTCCACCACCATCTGTCCTTCTGGGTTCCTTTCCTTAACACCAAACCTGCCCATCACTTCCTCATCACCTCTGTTGCCCTCGCCAACATGACCGTTGAAGTCTGCTCCCACCACTACTTTCTCCCCTCTGGGAATACTCTCCATCACCTCATCTAACTCACTCCAGAATCTCTCCTTTTCTTCCAGCTTACAGCCTACTTGTGGAGCATAACCACTCACTACATTCAACATCACCCCTTCAATCTCTAACTTCAAACTGATCACCCTGTCAGACACTCTTCTCATCTCTAAAACATTCCTCACAAACTCTTCCTTTAGGATCACTCCTACCCCATTTCTCTTCCTATCCTCACCATAGTAAAACAGTTTGTATCCCCCTCCAATACTACGCGCTTTGCTATCCTTCCACCTGGTCTCCTGCACACACAGAATATCTACCTTCCTTCTCTCCATCATGTCCGCCAGCTCTCTACCTTTCCCGGTCATTGTACCAACGTTGAGAGTCCCTATGCTCAGACCTATACTCTTGCCTTTCCTCTTCTCTCTCTGCCTACGAATCCTTCTCCCTCCTCTTCTTCTTTGACCAACAGTAGTCCAATTTCCACCGGTACCCTGTAAGTCAACAGCACCGGTGGCGGTCGTTGTTAACCCGGGCCTCGACCGATCCGGTATGGAAATCGAATTGATGACTTGCATATTGGTTTTGGCATGTTTTACGCCGCATGCCCTTCCTGACGCAACCCTCTCTATTTATCCGGGCTTGGGACCGGCACAGAAGTCACTGGCTAGAAACTCCTGTGGCTATTAATAAAAACAATAAATGTTTGATAATAAATGAATAAATGTAAATATTTTTGTTTGCGATTATATTGTTTTTGCTTGATATGGTGAAGTGATGCTCATATCATATCCGAAAATGTGAAATCACCATTTTTACATTTATAAAAAAAATCTTTATCAATGGATTACATTAGCTACTTTTCTTGTTATGTTAACGTGCATATCTTTTAGGAGATAATGCAAAGTTTGCTTAACTCTTAACGCACCAAATCAGTTAAAACAGACAATTGGCAAAACAGTTACTTCCATTCTCAATACCCCTCATTATAAGAAAAACTCCAAAACTCATTTTCAAAATACAATATTACAGTTTTCAAAACACTAACACATGTTTTCTTCCGACAGCAACATTTAGTCAATCATAACACATTAAGAAACAATTTGACTTAAAAATAATATCGTTTTGGTGTTGGTGGAGCTTGAGTGTAAAAGAAGTTCAAGCATTTGAAATGTGTGTTAACTGTATGTATTTTGTATCAAAGCAAAAAAATGTGCTTATCGTGTAAGGAGTTTAGGAAAGTTGTTAAATGTATTGCATAGCAATTGTGAAAAACTGTAATTTGACCAGGCATGTGACCAGTGTGTGAGCAAACTCTCAACTATTGCTTTGTGTTGTGCCAGCATCCTAAGACGATTCCCCAGGCATTTACAGAGTCACCTAAAATCCCAAGGACTGGATCTGATTGATTCATTTTGAACACAAATTCATTTTTATTTGTAAATACACCACTTTTTCAGTGTTTGTTATACCTCATGTTTTTTTGTTAAACCAGCTAAAATTGATAGACTGATTGAAACAGAAAACGATGGCAAAACACAACATCATGCAGATAGTTCTCCCTCCCTCCCTCCCTGCCTCTATCTCTCTCTCACTCACACATTGGCATTCTCCTCATCCTATTCATATATAGGCTCCTCAGTTGTAATTCACAGCACAAAAGCTGCTGACAGACAATCACAGGTGTGAGCATGTCTTTGTCTCTGCTCTCACTCATATTACGGTGTGATGCATTAGTGCGCTGCAATGTCTGAGACAAATTTTGCATAGGGGTCGAGCTGTCAAACATACAAGTGCACTGAAGCATCGATTAGTTGTGCATTGTTATTTCAACTTAATGCAACCAAACCTCAATTTAAATGAGTAGCAACAGTAACACACTGATCTTTCTCAATAAACGCATATACCCCTGGCGAAATTTCTGAAAGTCAACTGGCACATATAGTCAATGTATAGGAAGCTTACAAGTTATTAGGGTTCGCTTATTAGACATATGCTATATGAGGCCAAATAAATTGTAAGGTGAAGATGAGACCTAGACCTAGATATTTAAAAGTAAGTTATTTAATACTACCCAGTATTAAAGAGAAGATTTAACAAAACTATGTTGTGTAGAAAGGAAAGCATTCATTTTCAGCGAGGCAATATTTGAGCGCGTCTTTGCTGCAAAAGCCCAACAGGAGGATCTTAAGCTCGAATATCTTCAAAAACTTCGATTGTCTTCAAACACAAATAATTCAACCATCCCTTTAAATCTCAAGTTTTTCCCTTTGTAAGGTTTTTAAGAGCTGAATGTGACATGAAAGATCCCAAACTGTTTGGTTGTCATGTTTCTGTTTTATGTGTTTAGGCATTTGTTATACTTTCCACACCAGATATCATCAGTTTAATCACCATCTTTTAACGTGTGTTTAGCGAATGTAGTAACCATACTAGGCGAGCTGCCTGCCGAAGGGATCCGGGTCTGGCACTTTGACCCTGAAGACAATGAATAGAGTTTAAGTGGTCTTAGTTGAAAGGTCAATTATATAGTAACCTCCTCTTGAAATGAGTTTGGCAACTTCACTTGTTGTTTTATTGCTTCACCATGTGCCAGTCAAAATCAATCTCTTCTTATGGACTATAATTTGTCTAAACAAACATGCTATCAAAAACGGATATTTACAGTTTTTCATAATTGCTAAGACAGTTTTTTCAATACATTTAACAAGTTTGATTAATTCTTAACACAACGACTCAGTTGAAACACCACAATTGGCAAAAAAGTTAATTTCATTTTCCAAACCCCTCATTGTAAACAAAACTCCAAAATTCATTTTCAAAATACAGTAATTCAGTTTTCAAAATACTAACACATGTTTTCTTCCGACAGCAACATTCAGTCAATCATAACACATTGAAAAAAAAATTGCTTTAAAATGACATAGTTTTGGTGTTGGTGGAGCTTGAGTGTAAAAGAAGTTCAAGCATTTGAAATTTGTTTTAACTATATGCATTTTGTATCAAAGCAACATGATACAATGTTGCATGTCACCGAAGTAGGGTTGGTTCAAGGCAGTGGTTCTCAAATAGTGGGGCGCGAGGCTCCGTCAAGGGGGGCGCATTTGACCTCGGGGAACATGGTTTTTTTATTTTTCTATTATTTATTTATTTTTTAACTGTTCTAGAATAAAGTGCAATACCACTCCACTACAATAAGGGACAGTGGTGCTCTCATTGGCAGAGTATGAAGTGTAGACATGAAGTGTAGAAGACAAGTGGAGAGAGAAGGAGATAAAGAGACAAACGAAAGTTTCCTGAAAGATAAGAAGAAGAAATCTTACGCGTTTGTAGTGCTTGGCATCACTGTCACTGAGACGAGGAGAGACAGGTGTGCTTCCTGAGTCTAAAATTGTTGGCAGTGGACAGCATGAAGCCAAATAAATTAAGGTGTCACTTAAAGACATTACACCCCAATCACGCTGATCACGCTTGAGTTTTTTAGGCCGAATAATGCAACAATCATTGTCAGTCAAACAATGTTTATAGTTTTATTAAGGATTTAATGTTTTTTTACATTTCAGATGCACTTTAAATCTTTTCTGCTACAGTTAATAAAGCTATTCTTTGTAAGTTGGTTCATATATCTTTCTTTTTTTTCTCACTTATACGTTAATAAGGATAAAGAGGTGTACTTATAACAAATTTAAAGACAAAAAATAGTATTTATTGTCGTGCAGTGGGGGTGGGGTGTTGCAGGGTGGGCACAAGATGTTTTCTTCTTCCTAGGGGCATGACAGAAAATTATTGAGAAACACTAGTTCAAGGGTTATGAGACACCTTTTGGTGGGGTGGGGTTATGTTTTTTATTTTTTGAGTGGGGTCGGTGGGGGGTGTTTATGATCAACTTTCCATTCATTTTTACTGTCAACTGTTTATGATATTTGTTAAATAAGTACACACATTATAAAGAGACTGAAATTTCTACTGATGTAGTAGTTAGTCCATAAGTAAATACTAAAAACATTTAATTCAATTATCTATTAAAATATGACTATAACATTTTAACAGACAGCTACACAAATGTTGTTTCAAGGTACACCTTGAAAATGTGACATTCTGGATTCTGCCTTCCTCTGCTTTTAATTGTGAGGGTCTACCAATCATTGGTGTGATGCATAAAATGCTTTTCAATTTGGAGTTGATTCATTCTGATTTCTTTAATGAGAAACTAGTCGGGGAAACATTGAAATACAGGACAAAACTCATTCTATATTTATTCACAAAGAAACTTTGTCTGAGACAATGTTAACTGATTCAGTGCATTAAGAGTTAAGAAAACTTTTTAAATGTATTGAAAACTGACTCAGCAATTGCAAAAAAAAAAAAACAGTAAAAACATCCTGTAAATGAACAAAGCCTATACAAACGTATTTTGTCTGACCAAACAAAAACATTTCCAACATGTGTACCTGTGTAGCAATGTCCTTTGAATTAAAAGTACAAATGTAATAAGTGGTTCTTCTAAAAATTGCTCTTTGCAATTCAGCTCAATTCAACCCATCCCTTCAACCACTTCTCCAGGGACAGCTGCATGGTCTTTAGAATCAGAACACGAGTGCCAAAATTAAATTCAGATACATATAAGGAAGAAAGAGATTTCCAGGCTTGTATATTTTCCATATATTGTCTGTTTTTTGCCAAGACCTGTTTTATACATCCTTATCTCCATCAAAACTTCAAAAGATCAATACAAAATGGCTCAAGGCAACAAACAGGGTAAAACATGCATGTATATGGATTATGTACACATCTCCAGGAAATAACCCCAACAGGCAAGATTGCATTGCAAACTGAACCCACAATGTCCTTGTCTCTTTCTGCCATGTTCTGTGCCCTGCCCCTAATTTGGAAAATCTCCACTCTTCAACAAAATTCTACCATTTGTCATGCTATTTAGATTTAATAAACAAACTGTATTTAAAACCAACATTACGAAGGTCTGTTGTGGCAGCATCACTTCCTTTCAAGTGTCGTACTGTTTGCAGTCACGTGCTGGAATTGGCCAACACAAATCTGTAGTAAAGCTCTGGCACCTCTTATCAACACATACAAATACTAGGATCCCCTGCGGCTTTGCACTCACACACTCTGCCACACAATTGGACAGGGTGAAAATTAAACTGGCTGCCACATTCCCGGAAACCAAGACCACTTTCACTAGCAATGAGACTGACTGTGAACCAATTAGGCTTCATTAGTCTTTTACTGCCGTCTCACATTTCAAACACAGGGAGATGGGGAAATGGAGGAGGAGGGATGCTGTGAAAACACTAATCTGAAGATTATTCTCTAGCCTTCTTCTGTTGGCTGTTTCTCCTTGTGTTGACAAGATATATTAGCTGCTAGCAAGAACAAACTCACTACACCCATTCAAGTCAGCGAGGTCGTTCAACTGTACAATGACTCATCGAGAGAATGTGATGAGAGAAAGTGCTGATTGTATGTGTGCTATATGATTGCATTGCTGTCTGCAAACAGATCAGCTGCCTCTCACTTTCGTGTTTTATATAGTCTCTATATAGTATTGTAAATAATCTTTATTTGATTGAAGATTCTTAATAAAAATATATACTCTTGTCTTTCATATTAATTCACCTTAATGGTCATTGACTGAGTAGCAAGCACTGATTCATAAAAGAGACAGTAAACTGGCATACACAGCTAAATACCCACTTAAATTTATGACTCAATTGTTACGATCTCTGCAAGATCATACTCTTTCGTAATTTGTCTTTATTTATGTTTTACTTTCTATTGATTGCCGCAACAATGAATGACGTGCTCCTCATCATCCAATCCTAAAGCTTGACTGCTCTAGACAGCCTCCCAGTTCTTATACGTCTTGTCCCTTTTGGCCTGACTTCATTCCTGAATGCCACACTGCTTGTGTGTTTTCTTAACGCTTTCTCTGCTGGTTTTGTGTGTGAGTGTGTGTTTAAAGCATTCAGCTTGTCAGTGATTTTGGTGTTTGTAGAGTGAGCATTTTCTAAGATTGAGTTAGTGGCTGCGTGTGTGTGTGTGTGCGTGACAGGAGTAGTACACTACAGAGACTATTTCAGGAACTGGATAGTGTTATAATTTGCCTTTCCCAAGCACAGAGGTCTGACCAGAGGGAACTTTTGTGAAAGTGAAAGTGACCAGTTGGCCAGATATGGAGTGACCATCTATATCTAGTTATATGTGATATCTTTTTCAACATTTCAAATCAGACCAGCAAAGTTATAAAATAACCCTATTGTCAATGAGGAGATGCTCAACTCAGTCAAACCATTCTAACAGTTGAACATCCTAACATCCCAACAGCAGGTATTCAAGGTAATGTTCATTGCTTGGAAGTAGTTGGTTGTGGAAACAAATAGCTTTTCAATATAGAAGCTATTATTAATATGCTATTGTTTCTATTACTTATAAAACTATTTCATATGTAAGATAGTAAACAAGTTAGTGAAGTTTTGTGCACACAAGCTAACATTACATTCATTGTTCATTTAACAAGTAATTCAGAGCCATTCATGGAGCTGTACATAACATGTTTATAGGTTCTTTGGTACTGTGGGTGGCTTCCAGCTGCTTGGTGCATGCCACCTATTGCTCTAGACAGTGATGTCACAAATCAAACACTGGGCTGATACACTGCACTGCTCTTGTTAGGCCATAGCTTAGGATAAACAGAAAAGTTCCCTCATTAAAAGCAATATTTCTGCTATATCTATAATATGATAACAGGTGCAAAAAAAAACAATTCATAACCTCTTTAAAATCTTTATTAAGTTTTTTTTAAGATCAAGTCAACAATGGTAACTAACATTTAACTTCTAATGGAGCCACCTTTTATTTGCCATCAAACTTAAATGATAAAATTTATGAAAGAAAGCAAAACATTTATTTTTAGAAATTACAAGTTGATCGACAGTATCTTGGCCAATATTGCATAAAATATCAGATTCCAAAAACTAATGTGGTTTTGTTGGATGACATTTTCATTAGGTGTTATTTGAATAAATGTTGAACACAGGAACATAAACAATTTCAGTTAGATGGTAATGTTCAACCAAAATTGTAATGCAATTTTTCATTCTGAATATAAAAACGATTCTAAGCAGATTGGTGCTTGGTAGAATGACATCGTACACAAGGATTTTATATGCAGAATAAAAACTCTCCTCTTTTGGGGGACAACAATCCCCTCGATCATCATCCCATCATCAATGTACATGCCACTTCATGCATCAGGGACAAGGAGTGTATTACCATCCCATCATGTTGCTCAGTGCTGTGCGTTAGTGACAATCTGCTCTTCACTTTATTTATGGGACAACTTCAGCACTCTCAATGGCAATGACCTCTGGTCATTTCCTCTTGATTGCTAGTGACCCTGACAAACAGAGCACTTCCTCCTGGGAAAGAATTGCGCAGCCCTTGTTACAACCTTTTTTATGTATTTTCTGCCTTTTCTGACCTTTTACTACTATTTCCGCTTCCTCCAGTTTCTCATAGATTGATAGATAGCAACAGTGACAGGCGATGGTGAGACAGCAGTAATAGCATTGTGGTTTACTCTGCGATATCAAACAGAAGCACACCACATAAACACACAAGCACACTTTCACAACGATGAGGTGTGATAGCGCCATGGTCTTTGGGGAATTGTCTAGCAGGATGATGTATGACCAGATCTACACAAGGGACAAATATTTCGACGCGACCCCAGAGATGAGTAACCAATCATGAAGCAGAACACCATAACATCTGTCTGTGCCCAGGCTTTTCCCAGTCAAAGCCACATGTTTGCACAGTCCCAAATCACTACAGTGGAAAACTAGACATATTAGATATCATAATTGTTTTCCCCCTAGACATTTTTAATGCAACAGTACCTCTGACTGAAGTCCTTTGAAATGAATGCAAAATTCGTTTTTCAATCAATTTAAATCAGACATAATTTCCTCTATAGATAATTTCCTACTATTTTCAGATTTAGTTCTTTGTGCATTTATTATTTTCTGTTGTTAATCACATTTTATATACAGCATTATCCACTATTATAATGCAGTATTGTACAACACAATAATTGCCAAGAGAGAAATTGAGTGCATTGACCCAGTTATTCTTTGTTTACAGAAGGCTTTCATACATTTGCTTTTATTAGCATGTCCTTTACTATAATCTCAGTTAATATGTCCTATATAATTGAGTATTGATGATAGGCGAAGCAAATCCCCTGTGGCCTGTAACTGGACAGATTCGGCATAATGAAAACCGATCAAGTGAAATTTTGCCCCAAAAATTGCAACCATCTCTCTGCATTAAATAAGATTTATTAAAATTAATTATCAATCTATGCAAACAAACATGCATATTCATCATTGGAAAAGCGCGTCAGCCTCCCCATGCACAGCAGTATCATTTTCTGCACCATTAAATCTCCAGATGAATTGACACTTTTGTCCATCTCCAAATTGTTTCCCATCTGTCTTGTCAAGAAATGTTAACAGGAAGGTTCCATTTGGGACTTTCCTGCAGTCGTGTTCCTACAACAGCAGTGCACAGTATAATTTGATGTCTAGGGTTAAAGTTCATTTCTGCGCACTTCTGATAATTGACACAATAGTGGGTTCAATCTGTGCAACTGCTGGGGTTTATAGAATAAAATTGGCTTTTCACATTATAATTGACATACATATCTGACCCCCTCAGGCCTGTGAGCCAGGTTCATGTACCACAAAGCTACATAAGCACTGTAGCCACAATAATGATCTGGGTTTTGAAAGACTGAGATATCTTATATGTTACATCTGGAGGATTTTAGTAAAATAATTTAAATTAACACAGCTTTTACTAGTTTTAGAGTTGTATTTGTCTATATGAAGAAAAATGTAAATACTGTTTTGTAATTGATTTACATTGATATTAAGGAATTTTTTTTATATATATATATATATATATATATATATATATATATATATATATATATATATATATATATATATATATATATATATATATATATATATATATATGTCATTTATTTTGTAGGCAAATTATTTTGGAATAATGCCATAGCACCTTTACCAAAATCACAGTGGCGCAGTAGGGTCATCTCACAGCTAGAAGGTCACTGGTTTGAGACTCGGCTATGTCAGTTGGCATTTCTCAGTTTAAGTACTAATAATACTAATCAAATGTATTTAAAGTTATAGTGAGTTTTTATTATGTTAAACTGTATTGATCTAAGACCCATAAGAGACCATCAAGCACATAAAACTAAACAAAGAAATAATTAAACAAACAAAACACAAGATCAAGAAACAAGACAGTCATTACACTAGTCATGTGAACCGACTGAAATCATACGACAGGTAAAAACAAAGAAATAAAAAACACCTGCCATATGATAATGACAGGACCTCTTGGCAATGATTTGCAAACCAAGAAAGACATGTTAAGAATGTCAACAATTAACGCCAATGTTAATGAAGAAAAAAAAACATATTCATATTTGACTGATATGAGACGAGCCACCAGACAAGAAGATGAAAGAGAATGTTTACATATATATTTACATTTATGCATTTGGCAGACGCTTTTGTCCAAAGCGACTTACATTAGGGGAGAGACAATATGCAATTTGTTACACCGTCAAAGTCTATCTCAGCTTCTCATAATAGAAATTGTATCAACTGATCTATAAACCAAAGCAGTGAGGAAGTACAGGAAGAAGATAAAGACAGAGGAGGGAAAAAAGAAGGTAGTGTTTTTTTGTTTGTTTTTTTACAGTAGGTGTTTATAGTAGAAGAGTTTTCAGTTGCTTTTTGAAAGCTGTTAGTGTTGCTGCTTTCCTGACTGGATCAGGGAGTTTGTTCCACCAGCCAGGGACAGTGAAAGAGAAGGTTCTGCTGAGAGATCTTCTGCCCTTGTGGGAAGGAACAACAAGTCGCTGTTTCTTCTCTGAGTGCAGGCTTCTGGAAGGCATGTAGGAGTGTATGAGCTCATGGAGGTAGCCAGGGGCTGATCTGGAGATAGTTTTGTATGCCAGCGTTAGCGATTTGAATTTAACCCGAGCTGCAATGGGGAGCCAATGAAGAGTGATGAAGAGCGGAGTAACATGAGCTTGTTTCGGTTCCTTGAAGATAAGACGAGCTGCAGAGATCTGGATCATCTGCAGAGGTTTGAGCGTATTTAATGGAAGTCCTGCTAGGAGAGCGTTGCAGTAGTCCAGACGTGAGAGGACCAGAGCCTGAACCAGGAGTTGAGTTGCATGCTCAGTTAAGAAGGGCCTGATCTTTCGAATGTTGTGCAGTGCAAATCTACACGCTCGAGTTGTCTTTGTGATGTGGTCTTTGAAGGACAGCTGTTCATCCAAAATCACTCCAAGATTTCTGACTGAAGGACAAGGGGTGACCGTAGAGGATTGCAGATGGATTGTGAGGTCGTGATGCACAGAGAGAAGAGCCGGGATTACCAGAAGTTCTCTCTTGGTCATGTTGAGCTGTAGGTGATGGTTCTTCATCCAAGTAGAGATGTCATTCAGGCAGTCAGTTATGTGGGTAGTTACTGACAGGTCATCAGGGGGGAACGACAGATAGAGTTGAGTGTCGTCAGCGTAGCAGTGGTAGGAGAATACGTGTCTGAGGATGATAGGGCCCAGGGAGGTGGTGTAGACGAAGAAGAGAAGTGGGCCAAGGACTAAACCCTGGGGAACCCCGGTGAGTAGGTTATGAGTGTTTGAGACCTCACCCCTCCACCCGACACTGAAAGATCTACCAGTGAGATAGGACTCAAGCCAATCGAGTACAGTTCCAGTGATGCCCATCGCAGAAAGAGTGGAGAGAAGGATCTGATGGTTGACTGTGTCAAACGCTGCAGAGAGGTCTAGTAGGATGAGGGCAGATGATCTGTGGTTAGCCCTGGCCCCTCGCAGCTCTTTCGTTACGGACAACAAAGCTGTTTCAGTTGAGTGTCCGTTCTTGAAGCCTGATTGATTGTCATCAAGTTTGCTGTTCTGAGTCTATATATATATATATATATATATATATATATATATATATATATATATATATATATATATATATATATATATGTATGTATATATATGTATATATTAGTATATATGTGATCTTATATGGGATATATGGGATCTTTTAAAATGTTTTCCTGCGGTGAGAATAATTCAATTCAACATTCTTGATTTATAACTAAACCCATCAATCACACTCTCCAAAACAACATTATGATCACATTATGATTCTATTTCTCAATTCGAACGTCTTGACTCTCTCCTCATAAGGAACTGCAAATAGGCCACCAGCTAGCACACACAAACAAAACACTCAACCATTACACCCACATTGACTATTCATAATTCATTATAACGCTCATTCAATATTACAATTGTGTTATAAAATATGCATCAAGGGGGAGTGACATAAACCGGTGAGACTGAGTGGAGGAGGGTGAGCATGAGAGAAGAAGAAATTGAGGAATAGCTACATTATACATAGAGTTTAGTCTATCATTACTGTGAAAGCTGTGAGAGCTAAATAAATAATCAGGAATCATAAAAGACTAGCTGTGTTCAGAAGCCTGCGATTGTGGAGCTCCCCATCGGAAGCAAATGTATGTCAGTCTCTTAAGTGTTGTTGGTTTTAGCATATTCAGTACAGAAAACTTTTAAAACAATGTGTATTGCCAAAAAATCTTTCAATGCAAAAGGGGTATATTCAATTTGGTAATTTCTATAATAAATATATAAAATAAACACTTACGGTGCAAAATCAATAAAATTATTGCTAAGAATAATAGTGACAGGCATGTTTTTGTTTTTGCTGAATTACACATCTCACAAAACGATCACATTATGAAAAAAATTCAACTGATGTGAATGGGAGTTTAAACTAGAAATTTAGGGAGACTCAGTGTGAACTGTTGTTCTAACTATTTATGCTACCCGTGAGATTTACCTACCTTCCCTTGAATATCTACCTTCCCTACTATTGAGTACAATAGTACATGTTTAACATAAAAATGCTAACTAATCACTTCATTGGGTCTAATCAATATTGTACATGCTTGTATTAAATGCTTGCTTAAATAAAATGTTAAAACAAGTTACATGGCTTTAATAATGTCAGTGTAATTAAATCAAATACCTCAACATAAATAAAATAAGTTTAAACACTTATCCTCAATGAAGTACAGTACAACACAAAGAAATAATAAAAGTGATCAAATAAATTAAGGTTTATGTCTTTATTTGCCCGGTAGGAAAATTTCACATGGAAGCAAAATCTGATAGAACACCAGAATTCATTCCGAAGAATCAACTCCGGGGAATTCAATTCCGACCAGTTTAATGGTCGAAATGTGAATACGAAATGTGAGTTTGGAGAAGTGAGAGTATGAGTTTATAGAAATCTTTTACATTTTGCAGGACTTTAGTTTTGATGTGAAGAACCCTGATGTTGTTCGGATGATTAATATTTAAAGCATGGTATCTTTAAAAGCATGCTGCCTGGAGGGTGGCTTTTTTAATTCTGCAGCTACCCTTTGGATCTCTCAAAGCTAGTGTTACCGTGAGATTATACCCTAGTACCCTAGTTCTGCTCCTCATCTTGAGTGCCAATGCTAACATGTGATCGCACTCACTTCCTGAAAGATTGATGTGTAGCTACACCTGTCTGCATGTCAGAGGTGGAAAGTCAATAAGCGATCGTGTTCGTGGATTTCTTGGCTGCATATGTTCCAGGTTGGGTTGTTAAATAGGAGAGGTGTGGGATGCTAAAGACTGGCCACCTGTGCAACATTCATTAGCTTCTTTCCCAACACGGCAGCATGCCCAAAGTTCCCATCTGGAGATGGTCCTTATGCCATCCCATCCCTTCAGATTCTACTACAGTAGATCCCTTTCAAATAAACCCACACATGCAAACACAGGTAATTACCTATCTGCATGCTATACAGACAATTAATTCACTGTCAGTTTCAATGAGTCATATACTGTATCTGCAATGCGGGCCTTAAAAACAGTAGCACTTAATTGAAGCTGATGTTGACTTTGTCGGTGTAATCACAGGTGACAGGACGGCAACTGAAGCACTCGCTCGCATCCAAGAATCCTGCTGTGAAAACATCAGAGCCATGTTTGGATTGCATTAGAGGCCTGGTATTTGTTCAGGTCTCTGTCTAATTCGCCTCGGTCTTATTCAATCTGGTAAAAAGCTACCGTGGAAAATATAATGAAGTTTTAAAGGTATTCAGCTTTATAGTCTGATTGGTCACAGAGTCCTTTGTTTGTTCCGTCAAAGAACAAATGAACAAAATTACATTTTTTATAAGCCACTCTCAGTTCAACAAAAAAACTAATCTGTACAAGTACATGTTGAAATCAAGTTCACATTTATTAACTGCAGCAATCCCTTTATATATATAAAGTTAATTTTCTTTCAGAGTGATGGTTAGTTTGATATTAAACTTGTTTTTTCATTGATATTCAGATTCCGATCAACTTGGTGGTGGTCTAAATTTAAAAAAAGTAACTTTTTGCTATAAATAATTACAAACTCACACAAACTAAGCATAAGCATGATAAACAGATGCAAGACTGATTATAAACTTTGCATTTAGCATATTTAACTTTAAAACCAATTTACACCGTGTTTTTATTTTTGGTTGCTGTACCAGTTTTGGCCACAAACTTACATACTGCACCTTCAACTACAACAAACTACCTCTTTACATCAATTTGTCTAATTTCAACAGACTTTAGGCCATTTAGCTGTCTATTCCTCAAGATAATCTGATAATATATAATTTCATGCCCTAAATTATTCACCAAAAGATGGATAGTCCCGTTGACCCATAACAGCTCCATGATGTTAAGACCTTGACACTGACCCCATGCTCCTCCCATGGCTCAAGAATGTGTTTTGCCATAATCTTAATCAGATTCAGATTTGTGAAACTCATGGAAGTAAGTGAATGAAAATTGAATGGAAGTTACTAGAGTACCAAAATATTAGCAAAATGTTCAGGTTGTTGTTGAGAACATTGATCTCATTACTTAATTAAAACAAAAACAGGTCACAATGCAGAGGAGCAAACAGAAAACACTAATGATGGGGAAAAATAAATTAAACTCTAATAAAGCAAACCAGAAGTCAGACCACTAACCAATAGGGGTGAAACAATCAAGATGTAACCACATAAAACAGAGACATCCACACGTAGGCCACAAAAGAGAGCAAACACAAGAGTAAATATAAAAGGGACATAATTAAATAAGATGGAGAAAAACAGACAAAGGCTGTTTACAAGATAACTAGAAGGGCAAAGGTAACAATTAGTTAAACATAACTATATGCTGTGACAAAACAAACCCTCATGCTACAAGTAAAGCAAAAGTTCTGTGACAAACAAGATCAGACCACTGAGAAAAGAACAAATTGGTATATAATAAAATCATAGGATAAAAACAAACTTGAGAGGAATTAGTTTTACAGTCGACAGATGCTAGCAATAATTGCCACTACTTCCAATTGCCTCACAAATTGTCCATTTTTGAAATAGAATTTACTCTCGATATTCTATCAACTTCCATCTGTCCAAAAATAGACACGTCTAAACCCACATAAAAACTGTCCCTAAACCAGTCAAAACTAAACTGTTCTCAGTACCCCACTTGAAGAAGAGCCAAGGGAAGCTGCATCACAACCAGAGGCACAGTACTTCATATACATCGATTTGAATGTATGTAAAATGAATGTAGCTCACTTTTTTTGACATTTCCCTTAACTAATATCTGGGACTGACATGAGTCGTTTGAAAAGTCAGAAAAATGTATAAATATATTAAAAAAGCTAAAATGATAAAGCTGATCCTTCAAACCTTAAAAAGGTTTTGGCTTCATTGAGCTCCTCGGAGAGACTTTCTCTCTGGGCGCATGTGTGTGTGTCTATGTGTGTGTTCCAGCAATATGTAAAGCGGTTTTCTCTGGCTGGATGTGTCAACCTGTCTTGAACTCCCAGTCCAATTACCCGTTTCTTTTCATCTCTCATTCTCAGTCTGTTGCACACACTCAGAAAACGTCTCTCATCTTTTCCCTAAAGCATCCACTACAGGTGTGTGTGCAATCATGTCTTGTGTGCAGGTGTATGGGTGTTTATGTGCCTGTGCGTGCGAGAGTTCCAATAATCTAATTGCATATTTGAAAGTGTATAATTGCTTGGAGGGCAAAGTGACCGCCGCCAATGGTCTTAAACTCTTGATTTTTGCTGCTGGAATAATATTAAAATAAAGTATGTGACTGAATTCTTACAATACCCTCACAAAGAAAAATAGCTCTGATATTTCTGTAAAAAGAAAGAATCACGATCACTTCAAGTACAAAAACTGAGAGTAGTAGTCCAGTCTGGATGTTGATACGTAAAAGCTAAGTTACAGCCCAGTTACAGAGTATACGGCCACTAACTGTATTTACCATGCAGACCCAGTTTCAGAGCAAGCAGAACAAAAGTTGTAACACTTTCCTCTTGAAGAGAATGAAAATCATGGACTTTTGGATAACATCTCAATCCTTCAACAACAAACTTTTAGTAAGTTCAAAGATTAATTGTCATTAAATCAAAAAGAAGTAAGCACTGAGGTAAGCACAGATCAATGCCAACTTTTCCTTCAAAAACAAAAATCATTCTCTTTTCCTTAGTTTATCTTTTACTGGTAGATGATAAAGAGCTTTGTGTTGAGAAATACATCCTTATATACAGCAGCAGTGATGCTTCTTCAAGGAGTATTGGTTCTACTCCAGAGAAAACAATAGCAGACTTTTAGCAAATTGCTAAATGGGCTGGGCATCATAAACACTTCTGTCTGAAAATATACTTTCACTAGTTGTATAAAAATGACTTTTTAAAAACTCTAATAAGAATGTGTTCACACCTTTTAAAAGTATACTTTTCTTTTTCAGTGTCCTTCACTGCTTCACTACAGTTTCACAGTAATAAATGCCTATTATTTTTGGGATTTGTGAAGTACAAACTATTTTGATTTCTTCTTTCAAAGTCTTTATTATGTGATGTAACTCACATTCATATTCATCTGGTGATTGTCTTACTCTTTGCATCACTACTCAACTTTAAATGCATGTGTAATAAACTTTATGCCAGGTCACCCTGTAAAACCTTCTGTTGAACATTAACGATTAAAGGTTAAGTTTCAAATAAATGTTATGCAAGTTACTATAAAATGCCAATGAGTTATCAAAAGACATTAACCAAAGTGTCATATGAAGTCATTCGAAAAATGTTTTGAATAACTAGTAATCCATCCAGAATATTTAAACTAAGTTGTGTCCCAAAATGATACTTGTGTTTACATGTTGTGTTTTGATCTGATCTGCTACACTCTTCAAGTTGCCAGATTCCACAGAACTGCAAGCTTTGATCAGTTTGGTTTGTCTGTAGCAGCATTAGCAGCAGGGTTGCTTAATAAAAATAAAATAATAATAAAAAAAATAATAACAATAATAGTGTTGAACACAACACAAAATCAATCTCCAACTGGATAGCAATAACTATTACTATGGCGAGTACAGCTATGGCATCAACCATGCATCATTACTGAATGAAACAAAGCTGAGGTTGATTATCATTGGCACAGATGTTTCAGATAATTACTACAGTCAATATTTTTTTATTCCGCTTTAGCTCATATACAGGTGGGTCTGTGAATATAATAAATTGCTTGAGTAATAATAAAAGGGACAAGTAATTTCTAGTTTTATGAGTTATGTAGAATTTAGCAATTTAAAATAACATTAGTAAAAAAGAGACCTGTTTCAACCTGTACACATAGTTTTGGAAGACAAGAGAGGGGATACAGGACTTCCCTGTATTTTAATGGTGTTTGCGGTGCAGGGTTCCCAGCCATTGTCTGCCTTTTACTAACTTATTTTTCTAAGTAGCATTTCTTCTAGTGCTGTTAATTGAAAATGCTAATGTAATTAATCTTGCCTCTTCAGTTCTAGACTGTCTGAAATTAAAAAGCTACTATTATAGACTTGGGAAGTGAGTTAAAGTGCATAAAAGATGCCTAAACTTAAATATATATAACTTAAATTGAAATACAGAGAAAAAATACAGAGAAATAAAATGTAATATACTACATTGCATAAATTGTTTGTCAACGTTGCCCATTGACTTTTTATTCCAAATGTGAAATGCATTCAGATGAATTTATTTGTAGGGTGAGAGCTATCTGCCAAACTCGGTCTGTTTTGTCTGTGAGATTCTCCTCCAAACCTTGCCTCCTTAAGGGAATAACCTCTAAACTCATTGGGCAGTTCAAACTTGAGGGACTGGCCCAGTCATGTTTTACAATACTATAACCAGGCTAGATTCCGTCTCCAATCTTCGTCTCTGCCTTGTCTTTTTGCTCCATGTCTCCACAAGAGTAACCTCTCCTGATTCTTTGTTAGGCCCCTTGGTCCAACTTTTCTTGTTTTCTGGTAATTCAAAGAACTATCTGTTTCAATGGAATTGTTTTCAGTCAAAAGAAAACATTTAAGGATTTGATCAATATCTAAGTGTCTGTGAGAAACTGTGATTAACTTGGGAAAGAGTCTATAACTTAACTCACTTTCTAAGGTCATTTGATATCTTTAATGGTTCCACTGTAGATGCATAACAAAATTAAATTTGGATGAACTATTCTGCAGTTGTTGTCTATTTGTAATAACTTCTAAATGGTGTTCCTATGTTGCTTTCTATATTTAAATAGTCTCTGATTATGTTCTTAAACTTGTAAAATTTAAAATGTTTGTCTTTAGAAAGATCAGAAAAACTTGATTCCTGGAGGCCCACTGCCCTGCATAGTTTTGCTCCAACCTTAACTGAGCACACCTGAATCCACTAATTAAGCTCCACTGAGTTTGGTTGAAGCTACTGGTTTGTCTCTAGCTTCATGCTTGTTTTGTTTGTTTCTCTTTATTTACTATTTATTTTGGCGGAAAATTGTATATTTACATGGTGGAGAATGCTTTATGTATTATTATATATTATTATAATTATGATTATTTTAGCAGCTGGAAGCCAACCAATACAAGCTATCATTATTTTTGTAACTAAGTTTTATTTTGAATTAATGTGAATGCTGTGCCTAATTTTTTTATTACACAATTTCTATGTTCAAAATTATAAACAACAACATTGCAGTATGCAGACCAATTTCACTATGTGACTGCTGCATGTTTCTCCACATGGATTCATGAATATATAGATTTCAGGTGGATTTTTTAGGCGTTTTAGGGGCTTGTTTGAGTCTAATGGCTTCTGGCTGTGCTGAGGCGCACTGGTCCTCTGCTCTCCACTCCAACGCACTTTAATTCAGCCACACTATCCATCACAAAGCCCAATGTGAACCATTTAGGAACCATCAGCGCTTGGTGAAACGTGTGTCTGCTTTCCTCCTGTGTGAGAGCAAAAATCTCTTTTCAATCACACACACCACTTACTAGAAACAGGTCTGTTTTAATGAAGTCAGTCGGCTTTGGTGGTTTTATTTGTGTTGACAAACAGAATCCAGGTCAGCTTCATTGTTTTACAGAAATAAATCATTAAAAGAAGAACCACTTTACAAACTCATAGTTACAGTGCTATGGAGTCAGATTTATTTTTTAAGAATAGAGAAATAAGAAATTGTGAAAATAGTTTCAGATGCAGGCTTGAAAATTATAGAACACAAGCTTGACCCATAATGAGGAGAAAGACAATGCGGCAGCTCATGAATATTCAAAGCAGGTTCCCAATTAAAATATGCAAGCCCAGCAACACTCTGAATATCAAAGAGATAAATCCCTTTACATATTCATCAGCTGATTTTCTAATGCAAATCTTGAACATATTTGGTTCATTTTTGCTGTGTTTTTATTTTGGCTGTGGATGGTTTCGATGTGGCCACATCAGTTTTTGTCATGTGTGTCTGGCTTTAATAAGCAAGTTTTACATTGCTTTTGTATGAAACAGTGTAATAAACCACGGTTAGAAATTCAAGGAGGCTGATAGATTGCACCTCAGTTTGCAACACTATATCAAGAGAAATTTGACCGTTACTATTAGAAAATGTATGTATCCTACTGTTACATAGAAAATATTTTTATATGTAGAGTTTAGCTTGCTGTGTGTATGTTCTTGGTTTCTTTCTCCTTCCCCTCTCACACTCTTGCTCTCGCTCTCACTTGCTATAGTTAAATTTCAGGTACCTCGTCGTGCTTTAGTCTTTCTCTTATTCATTCAGCAGGATGTCGGTCTCAATTACACCTGATGATGTCATTGCAAGATCACCAACCAGAATGCTCTAAAGAGAACTAATTTGGATAAAAGTCACCACTCACCACCTTTGAGTAGAGCTGATTAAAACTCTGTTGAGTTGCTTACTGCAGTTGTATTCTGCCATATTGTATGTAGTCATTCTGATTTTCTGTTGTCAGATACTATCCTTTTGTCACTTGTATACTTTCTTTCGTCTTGTCTTTCTAAACCTTTTGAAGAGAGAGAAAGATAAATGTTGCTTGGTACACACTATGGGAAATGTTTGCAAACGTAAATTATGCACCGGCTTCTCTACAGGGGGGGCTTTCACACTCCTGTTGATGCAATGATGCTCCTTGCCTTTGGGTGGCGCTCAGGGGGACTACAGTGACACACCAAAGATCAAAACAATAATTTGTCACATCATATTTCCTTCCTTTTATCCGAATTTTTGTAGTCTTCATGGGACGTATCGAACAACTCTGAACACTGGACACCAACATGATAAGTTTTTCACTTTTCATTCTTTTCCATAAACCTCTCTTGCTCTATTTCATGGTGTGTTTTGAGCACCACCCAGTGGCTCTTTTGTGTCTCGAAAGTACTCTGAACAGGTGATTAAAAGAGTCAGCTTTCTTTGAACAACCACATCGTGCACTGTGACAAACCAAGACGACATGGCAGAGCAGAACTTTTTTCACTCACACCGATCTAACGGGCAGATGTGTGAGCTCCCGTCCGCACCCCCTCTTTTGGCCACGAGCAGTGTACACACATGTCATTTTGCATTGATTATACACAAAGATGTGTGGTGTCAAAATAAAACAATCTAAAATATATTACATTGTCGGGGTTACAATTAAGGCAGTAACAACTCAACTTTTAAACAAAGAAGTTCAAAATGGACAGTTTTTCATTTTGTTTTTGCTTATTTCAATCTTTAACGTAAATTATTTATTTAGTCATTGACAAAAGAAATGAATATATGCATGTTAATTAGTAACAATAAAGATCTGGGTTTTGTGACTCTTTTTAAACATGATTCAGCACCATGCGCAGTGTACAATTTTGTCATTTCAATATAGCAAAAGATCTCATCATGATCTGTTAAAAACATTTTATCATATTTGGGGGGGAAATGGGCTTTCAGGATAATTAAAACGACCTCTTCAAAAAGAATCATTAATCTACTTCACACAATACAAATGCCTTATACATAGTAGCACAGAACAAGCTCACTGATTTCCCATGCAAAAATCTCCCAAGAAAGATCTATTCATCAAAACTTATGAAAGACTAATAAGCATGCGGATCAATCATCTCATGAAAGCATGTAAGAAAGAGAGACTTCATTAAACCAAAGTCTGGAATGTTCAGAGTCATTAAAGATTCATATTCACATCTTGATGTTCAGGCTATTTAAAAAAGCCCTCAGTGGAGTCACTTAGCCTTTGCACCTGCAGACAGGATACAGCAGCCATCTCTAACACACGCACGCACACAGGCATGCCCTCCTGTGAGCCAGTGGGAGAAATGAGTTTGGCTGTCTATATCGAGCAGATTCCAGCTCCAGAAGGGCAGATTGAGGTTTCAGAGGCAGTTACAGCAGACATTGCAGACAGATGTCTATAGTTACAGAGGGCTTATTAAAACAAATAGCAGCTTAATTTGCTTCTCTTTTACCATTATTTTTGCACTTACATTCATTGTTTCAATAGTCTCCCCTGGCTCTTATGGATCTTCAGCAGACTAACATCCTATCCAAAGCTTTTTAGACATTCAAGATCATGCAGGATGATGCTATTTGATTTCTTCTGATGCTTGAAAATTGTAACTCTATAGTAAAACAATAAATACAGTGAAATTGCTTTATTGTGTCAGGAAAATGCTGTAAAAAATATTTCTAAAATGTGCTTGCCTGGTACGTTTTCGCCATAGCCTGTGTTAGAGTAAAACACCGCATCTATTAGCGGTTTCTGGTAATTTGATTTACTTTCCTTACTTGATTGGATTACAATAATGAAATCCATGTCCGTGCCCTTGTAGCCTGATGTCACAAAGTGACCTGTATATATATATATACAGTGTGTGTGTGAGTGTGTGTGTAGGGTTCCCTTTCAGGAACTCGAGCTGCGTCCAACGCTATGGGGAACGCTTGCTGCGTTTCCGGCTCTGAACTATGTGTCTAATCTCGTCCAATCGACAGGTGTGACGTCATCCGAGCGTGACGTCGCACCCGGAAGGGTGCAGTATAAACGAGGACGCGATGGAGACGACAACCAGCTTTTCTGCTTTCAGTAAGCGCTGTTTATGTGTCTTTCGAATACGGGTGGCTATTTAAAGTGTGTGAATGAAGCGCTCCTCAAAAGCGAAACATACGTTCAGGCCGTGTTTTCCTCCCTGCCCGCGGTTTATTTCGGGCGAGGATTCTCACGCGCTATGCTTGTTATGTTTGGGAGTGGATCATGCCCAGTCGGCTCTCGAGGGAGTCGGCTGTGAGCATTGTGAGCGCATGCCGATGCGCACACTCCGCTCGCGGAGAGCATTTTTTGAGGAAAATGCTCTCCCTCGCAGCTCCGGGAGCCGCGCCGCTGCTTTTGCCGAGGCAGAGCAGCCGCTTCGGTCCTGGGGCTCGCTAGTGGAGCTAGCGGAGGGTACGGGGACGGGCCTAGCCTTATCGCCGACCTCACCCGCTAGCTCCGGTCTACTGCCGTCGGGGGAAGCACGCTTTTCGGCGTCTTCTTCCCCCTACGCAATGGACGAGGGATTACTCCTGTCTTCCTCTGAGGAGGTTGATATCGAGTCAATCCCTCCACTGGTAGCCGCTGTGCTTGATCCGGCACAGCCGCTCCAGTTTGAGGAGCTGCTGGAGGTTGTGACTCGTGCGGTGGAGAGATTGGATATCTCTTGGCCACCAGAAGCACAGGGTCCTCGTCCAGAGAGCAAACTGGACGAACGCTATCTGCGCCCTCGGTCGCAACCTCCACGCCGGGGCCTACCGTTTTTTTCCAGACCTGCACACTGAGGTGTCCAGGTCTTGGAATCGCCCCTACTCGACCCGCCTGTTTTCCCCCGATGTGCACTATTACTCTAACATCCAGGGGTTGCAGGAGCGAGGTTACGGAACGATCCCGAAGGTGGAGCAGACGCTTGCGAGCTATCTCTCCCCTGGCACGGCATCGTTCCTGAAGGCCCCGGCGCTCTCCACCAGGCCGCTTAGAGCCACCTCGGCCTTAGTGGGGAAGGCTTATTCTACAGCCGGGCAGGCTGGCGGTTGCCTGCACACCATGGCGGTATTGCAGGCGTACCAGGCCGAGCTCCTGAGGGACCTCGGTCTGAGGGATTCCCCTGTGGTGGCGGAGCTGAGAAAGGCGACAGATCTCGCCCTCCGCGCCACGAAGGAGACTGCTCGCGCGTTGGGGAGGTCAATGGCTGCCATGGTGGTTGTGGATCGCCACCTATGGCTGACGTTGTCCGAACTTAATGAGAAGGACAGGTCATTCCTCCTCGACGCCCCAGTGGTTACCTCGGGCCTGTTTGGCGATGCTGTCTCGGCAGTAGTTGGCAGGTTCCAGGAGGCCCGGACCCAGTCCGCGGCCTTCCAGAGGTTTCTTCCCCGCCGCCGTCGCCCTGGGAGTTCTGCCGGGCGGGAGCAGACCCCTAAGGCTGTGGCTTCTGGGCACAGGGGGGCCCAGAAGCAGAGTGTCGCTGCCCGTGCCCCTCCCGAGAGGCGGCGACACAAGACTCAGCCCAAGGAAGTGGCGGATCTGAGGACCGTCATTTTCCGTAAGAGGGCTGAGGCAAAGCGCTCCTGATGGGCCGGGGGAGTCCCCGGTTTCTTGGAGCGACGCACGCCAAGATGGTCAGCGATCCTCCGCCGGCGACCCCCCAACTATTATTCCGCTTTCCCTGCCACCCTCGGTGCTTCAGGGAGCGTGTATCTTGCCCCTGCGTCCACCCAGGCTCTCGGTGGCCGGGGCGATAGGGCTTCCATGGAACCCCATGCCCGTCTCAGGAGCCACCACCCGCCAGTTACCAGAGGCCGGCCTCGAGAGGTTGGCTCCCCTGAGCTGCTACGTGGAGGCCTGGTCCAGCCTTCCAGGCATCTCCCAGTGGGTCTTGCGAGTTGTGAAACTGGGTTACAGGATCCAATTTCGATCCAGGGCTCCCCGGTTCGCCGTGATTTTGCCTACTATGGTGGATCCCTCGCAAGCTCTGGTCATGGACCAGGAAGTGGCCACACTGCTCTGCAAAGGGGCCATCGAGATGGTTCCTCTGCACGACCGGAACTCCGGATTTTACAGTCGCTACTTCCTGGTTCCAAAGAAGGACGGGGGCCTGCGCCCCATTCTCGACCTAAGGCTCTTGAACCGTCGCATCATGAGGGTGCCGTTCAAGATGCTTACCTTAAAACAGGTCACGGCGCAGATCAAGTACGGCGATTGGTTCGTCTCCATCGACCTCAAAGATGCCTACTTTCACGTCCCCATTTTTCCTTCTCACAGGAAGTTTCTTCGGTTCGCCGTAGGGGGCACGGCTTATCAGTTCCGAGTACTTCCTTTCGGCCTTTCGCTCTCACCCAGGACCTTCACCAAATGTGTGGACGCGGCCCTGGCCCCATTGAGGCTTCAAGGTATCCGCATCCTCAACTACATCGACGATTGGTTGGTGTTGGCTCGCTCAGAGCCAGAGGCAGTTCGGCATCGAGATGTCGTTCTCGCTCACATGAAGGTGCTGGGTTTTCGGCTGAACCCCCAAAAGAGTGTGCTGGTCCCTACCCAAAGATCCACCTTTTTAGGTGTGGTGTGGGACTCCACCACTATGCGGGCATGTCTGTCTCAGACCAGGATCTCTGTGATCCTACATGCGGCCAGGAGGGCGAGGCTAGGCCATTCACTGTCGGTACGGCAGTTTCAACGACTGCTTGGCCTCATGGCATCCGCGGCGACGATTCTTCCGCTTGGACTTCTCCATATGAGGCCCCTTCAGTGGTGGCTGAGGAGTGCAGGGTTCTCTCCCCGGGGCAATCCGCTCCGTCGTATCAGGACCACGAGTCAGGCCCTGCGGGCCCTTTCTCGTTGGAGGGACCCTGTGTTCCTGTCCCAGGGACCCGTATTGGGGACGCCTTACCGTCGGATGACTATCACCACGGACGCGTCTCGCACGGGTTGGGGGGCGGTGCTCGGGAACCACGCCACCCATGGTCGGTGGGATCGGCCCCATCTCTCGTGGCACATCAACTGCCTGGAGTTGCTGGCCGTATTTCATGCTCTTCTGCACTTCCTGCCAGAGATCAGAGGTCACCACGTGCTGGTACGCTCAGACAATATGTCCGTGGTGGCCTACATCAACCGTCAAGGGGGACTACGATCACAACGGCTGTGCAGATTGGCTGGTCGTGTCCTCCTGTGGGCCCAAGACAAGCTCTGCTCCCTTCGAGCATCTTAGATTCCGGGCCGGTTGAACGTGGAGGCAGATGCATTGTCGCGCCTGGGACCGACACCTGGGGAATGGCGTCTCCACCCGGAGACGGTGGAGTTGATCTGGAAGAGGTATTACAGAGCTCAGGTGGACCTTTTTGCGACTCGGGAGACCTCGCACTGTCCCCTCTGGTTCTCTCTCAGTCCTCCCTCGCCTCTGGGGATAGACGCCATGGCACAGGAGTGGCCGAGGCTTCCCCTGTATGCTTTTCCCCCAGTAGCGCTGCTTCCAGGAGTCCTGGAGAGGGTACGTCTAGAGGGCCTATCCCTCCTCCTTGTGGCCCCTCGGTGGCCAGGGAGACCTTGGTTTGCGGACCTGTTGGCCCTCCTGGATGGCGTACCATGGGAGATCCCGATCAGGTGGGATCTTCTCTCTCAATACGGGGGGACGGTGGTCCATCCCCGTCCGGAGTTATGGAGGCTGTGTCTGTGGCCCCTGAGGGGGCACAGCTCCTAGAGTCAGGTCTTTCGGCTGAGGTCGTCGAGACCATTCTCCACTCCAGGGCTCCCTCTACGAGGAGATCTTACGCCGCGAGATGGCGACGGTTTTCGGCCTGGTGTGTTCAACACACCCTGGATCCAGCTCGTTGCCCGGTCGGGTCAGTACTGGACTTCCTGCAGGCTCTGTTCGCCAAGGGGCTTTCGCCGTCTACCATTAAGGTGTATGTATCGGCCATTTCAGCCTACCACGGCCCCATGGATGGGCTTCCCTTGGGCAGGTCCCCCCTTATATCTCGCTTTCTTCGCGGTGCCAGGCGGCTGAGGCCCCTGGACCGTCCTAGAGTCCCTGCATGGGACCTGGCTATCGTTTTGGAGGCCCTGAAGAGGCCTCCATTCGAACCTTTGGGTGACGTGTCCTTGCGCCTTCTGTCTATTAAGACAGCATTTTTACTCGCCATCACTTCCCTTAAACGGGCAGGGGACTTGCACGCACTTTCTGTGGCTCCCTCGTGCCTTGAATTTTCCCCTGGGATGGTTGGCGTATCGCTGCACCCTAAACCGGGCTATGTCCCGAAGGTGCCTTCCGTCACCCCGGGCACGGTCAGGTTACGGGCGTTCTTTCCTCCTCCTTTTGAGTCCTCGGTGCAGGAGCTCCTGCATAACATCTGTCCGGTGCGGGCCCTGGACCTGTACGTCCGCCGCACGGCTCAGTTTCGGAGCTCGGATCAGCTCTTTGTGTGCTATGGTCCACACAAGAAGGGCTCTCCTGCTAACACGCAGACGGTGAGCAGATGGATTGTGGACGCTATCGCCTCGGCTTATGCGGCCTCTGGTCTCCCGGCCCCCTTTGGGGTCAGAGCGCATTCCACTAGAGGTATGGCGGCTTCTAAGGCCCTTTCATCCGGCATTTCTATGCTGGAGATATGTAACGCAGCGGGTTGGTCCACGCCTTTGACTTTCGTCCGGTCCTATAGTTTGGACCTTGATGACTCCCCGGCTTCGGCAGTCCTTCGTTCGGCTGTCACATAAGATCAGTCCGGGGCTGCATGGCGTGTTTTGACACTCGTTCCCCATAGCGTTGGACGCAGCTCGAGTTCCTGAAAGGGAACGTCTCAGGTTACGTAGGTAACCAAGGTTCCCTGAGGGAACGAGACGCTGCGTCCCCAGGCCACTCCGCCCACGTCCTGACGGCGCTTACTGGCTTCAAAGCTGGTTGTCGTCTCCATCGCGTCCTCGTTTATACTGCACCCTTCCGGGTGCGACGTCACGCTCGGATGACGTCACACCTGTCGATTGGACGAGATTAGACACATAGTTCAGAGCCGGAAACGCAGCAAGCGTTCCCCATAGCGTTGGACGCAGCGTCTCGTTCCCTCAGGGAACCTTGGTTACCTACGTAACCTGAGACGTTTTTTGTTAATGAAGAACATCTTTGATAAATCTATCATCCAGATGTGCTTTTCCTTCTCGATGTCATTAGCCTTAGTTGAGCAGTTAAACAAAAAATAATAATTTTCTGATCATCTCCATTTATCAGAATAAGAAAGCGTACTTCAAGGTGAATACCTCAGCTTGATGCAGAACAAGATATTTTATAAGAAAGTACAGGATGTGACAACATAAGCACACACAAAAAAGAGAAATTCTCCATTAAATAGATATTTTTTTGATAAACACTTACCTATGAAACAAAAAATGTGGATTTATGTAAAATATCAATTTTAAACATAATAAAAATATTTTAAATTATAACTAAATATCTATCTATTGTTTTTGCAGTGTTCTATTGTCAATGTATAGTTGTTTAAATGCAACTGTCTTTTGGTTCTAAACTCAATCTAAAATACTTTTTGTTTCATTAAGTCTATATTGTGCTGAAAATAATGAACTTAAGCTAAAATAAACATAAAAGCTCTTAACAAACTACTGCGTGAGATGCAATTACATGGTAAACAATTTTATAGTGAATCAAGAGAACCAAAATAATATTATTACGTCTGAGACGACAGCATAGGGAGCCCATCATATGATGAACAATTTACAGACCAAATTAAAATAAGTTATTGTTTATTTATCTGGTTCACAGCTGAGTGGGAACAAAAGGAGCCATAACATTATTTGATAAAAATAATAAAAATGTGGAATAAAGACCCATTTGGAATTTTTTTCCAGTGCTACATGTACGTAGGAGTTGCTTGTGCACAATGGAACGAATCACTCGGCAGAAATAATTATTATTCACAAATAACTTTGACAAATCGGTTTTTTTTTTAAGAATGACACACTGGCAATCCAAAAGCAGATCTAAAACTGAAGATAAACAAAGTCCTAGCTGTGAAATAGGGTACTCATGGCTAAGTATGTTATTAAGCTAAGGATGTAAGGATGAAAAAAAACTAAGTATAGTGAGCATTTATATGTTTTTTAATTAAAAAGGGAAAACGTACATACCTGAACACCATGCCAGCATTAAGTAATTCAATGATATACAGAATAATTAATACACATATATAAATTAAAGTTTCATCAGTAGTTTATCATCTAAAAAAAAGCTAAAATAGCAGTGTGAATCACACTGTACCTCCAATATAGCCTCCATTTTTACCCTCCTCTCTGCTCCGATGAGAGTTGAGCTGAAGTGCTGATTTGTACAGACTCTTTTCAATAAATCTCTTCTTTATTCAATTAACTGCATATTGAGCTGGAGAAACCTCTAACATGAGCACATGTAGAACATGTATATGGAGCAAAAAAGATAAAGTATTCAAACTAGAGTTATGTCTACTATGATTGCCTTGATGAGACATGCTTTTTTCAATATTATCAATGATTACTGTCTTTTTAAAACTCAATTTTCATTAAGTAACTTTAGATATTGTTTTATAAGCCACTACATTCCAGACAATGGAAGCTATTTGAATTGTAATTCAATCAAATCCTATTGCACTGGAGATCTGATATTGATAATTGCAGTTACATCCATTGAAGGACAAAATAATATTAGTAAAACATTTAATATCTTTAATTTTCTGAGGGTAAAGGTTAGAAATAAAATGTTTACCCTCACGATAGTGAAAAATTGATACAATTATATTATTGGATACAGGATTCCAGCATACATCACTGCAAAATTGTATACAGGGTTCTAAAACAACAGAATTTGGGGAAGGGTGATGACATTAAAGACCTGCCCTCAAGTTACACATCTCCTCTATTATTCAACCCCATGGTGCTTAAAAGTAAGAACATCCCTCTAAATCCACCGAAGACACTGAGATCTTGGTTAATGAATGCACAGACACAGCCAAGGAAATGCATGCCTTTAATCCACTGTTCACTATTAGACAATCAGAATCAAATCTTTTCCTCTGTGTGCTTAGCCCTAGTCTTCTAAAGTTCAAATTCATTTGAATTTATGTTACAAGTTTTTATGGCTCAAATCCACATAGATCTGCTATTTATGCAGCGATGGGTTTCAGACAAGGTTTGGAGTGCTTCTTCAGTGCAAACTGAGATGATGTTATAATAAAGAGAGGCTCAGGGGAAGGTTTAGCCAAAGAGTGTCTCTTATTTCTAAAGAGTTTTATTAAATGTAAACTCTTCATTTTCACCATGTCTGCCTCACACATGTATTGACTGTACATTTCTCTCAGTTGAAAATATTACCACTGTCAATGGAACATTATTGACTTGCTTTTATTTTAAAGCACACTATATCTTCCTTCACCATTATTTCAATCATTCATTTAAACAATCTAAAATAAAAAAAATATTAAATGGAATTTATCTGGTGTATTACGCTTTCTAGCTTGTTACTATTTAGCGATTTAATTGTTTTTTTTTCTCTGTTATCTTGTTTTTAATACTTCTCTATATAGTCTGGGCTTATATAGAAGCTGCTTTAGAATAGCAAGTGTGTTTGACCGATGAATCATTCTAATCGAACTGCCCTTGGACACTTGAAAGCATATACAACCCACCACCATATCACCTCTTCCCCATTTTAGATTCATTAGATTCATCTAGAGACCTTAAATGAAAATCAAAACAGCTGTTCAGACAGAAATGTGACTCATTGATGTGTGTGCAAAGGTTTTTATTTTAATCACAACAAATGCTTTATACCATAAATTTCACAGTAAACAGCATCAAATACTGTAAGGCCCTCGCATTTATTACCATAAATCTGCCCTTCCGTATCCAGTAAATACAATAGATCTCCATTTTAATCATGAAAAGCCCTGTCTTCCAAATCCGATCACGTGATCAGAAACCGGGCTCGATCACATGATTTCAGATTCGATAGGATAAAATGTTTTCATTTTTAAAACACCTATACAAAAACAATAATGCATGCAGCTCATCACTTTGTTGTAGAAACGCTATTGGTTAAAGCAAAGCTCACGCTGTAGAAGAGCAGCGTGAAGAGGAAAGGATCAAAACACCGCAAACATGCAGGATATTACTGCAAAGATAGCACAAATGATAGCAATGAGAGACCTGCAATTCGTACATGTCCCGTATCAAATCATTACAGGGAGTCTCATGCATTTGGCCATTTTCACACACCACTTGCAAGATTTCTCACACATAAATACTGTATTATGAGTCATGACAAAGCCAACGAAGAAATAGCATTTTACATTTTAATAATATGTAAGCCAGGGGATACAAACCTGATGGGGGGACATCTCTACTTTGAAGGTCAACGCATGGGATAGCACCCTAATGCCATTTAAAACACATTTGCACTGCTTCATGACTGTTTATTTTATTCAGGTTCTGCAATCTGCAGTCTGAATTTCCAAAGGATTGGTTTTGTTGGACCCTAGGTTTCTAGTTTGTTGAAATTAACCCCCACAACCATGACGACTTCACACCTTCCTTTTGCATAGTTTGAGTTGAGATGGATTTAAAAACATTCCTTGACTCTTTCAAATGAAGAGCAGTTTCCTGTTAAAACTAGGCATATGTGAGCCTGGTTGGAAGATATCATGGAACAACTAGATGACTGTGGGAAAAGTCTAAGCAAGACTAAGAGCTGGTCAATCTTGTTGCCCCCAGTGAAATGCCAGTGAGATGGTGCTAGAGGATCATCCTTTGGTTAATTGCAAGTTACTGACTCGTTAAAAATCCCATGTCATTTTTTTTTTTTTTGTCGAAAAGTTCCATACACCTTGAGTCATTTTTGTCTTCCAAAACATTTGCAACTAACATTTTAAATTTTTTTAACTCAGCATATCACTTCAGTGATCACTTTACTTCAGTCAACAACTATTCAAAAAAAAAAGCTAACAAAAAATAATTAAATGGCTTGTAGTAAAAATTAGTCAACGAGCTCTCTACAGTACTTTGAAGTTAAAAATTATTTTGAATCAATTTGAATCGTTTTGGTAAGTGCAGATTAGCTGAATTGCTGTACATGCAGATGGATAAAGACGAGGAAATAAAAGAGCTCTGTGTGATCAAAAAATTATGATTATTTTTATAAATATTATTAGTATTACCTTTCCCAGCAATTGGTTGCGGCTGGAAGGGCATCCGCCGCGTAAAACATATGCCAGAGAGTTGGCGGTTCATTCCGCTGTGGAGACCCCGAAAGGGAAGAAAGCCGACATGAAGATGAATGAATGAATGAATTAGTATTACCTCTGCAGACCAGCAAACTAACAACTAACACATACATTTCCTTACAGGTGATTAATTCCACATTTTGAGAATACCGTTGTAATCCTGTTGCTCTTCCCCTCTTTCACAGCCCCACGTGAGACCATTAGTAAAAAGATGAAGGAGAGGTGAGAGAAAGGAGTGAAAGTGAAGATGAAGAAGCGGCTTCCATGATTTGCACCTCAGCAACTGGGAATGGAACCACAGCAACATTAAGTAATGATGTTCACACCACATCACGGAGAGCAAAACAAACACCATGACAACCGAGATCTGCTATTGATTGATTAAACCCAGCAAATGAGTCTGAGCACACAAAACTGTCACAAACACACAGACTCACAATGATGTTAGCACAAGCTGAGCTTTTGTGGGAAATTCCATCTCAAGTGTGTTCTCTGTCATTTCTATGAACTGAAACAAAAAGTTCATCCCACACCGGAGGTTTCTTTTGTAATCGTGCCCTCTCCGTTAGGGTCATGTTTTGTTTAATGTTTTTAAAGGTGAAATTCAATTCTCTCTCTTTCAGAGTTGAATTATTTGCTTATGTCTCACAAATACAAAACCAAAGATGTTTCCTCTTCTTAAGTCGAAACTTATTAATAATTACACTGTCAAACTTCCATGTAAATAAATCAAGTCCTAAAATGTTCCAAAAGCAACAAACAAGTGATGAAGTGTGGTGTCCACTGGAATGGATACCTGGTCTGAAGAGATTAAAGCGAGAAAGTTTGAAAGACTTGATCAAGTATTAGTGACATGTGTGTTGAGAGTTTTCATCTAGTTCTACATCAACATTAAATACTTAATTTCCACACTTTAAACCAGATGAATGTCAACTGGTGCTTACATTTGAGGAAATAAAAATGAAATGTGAAAATAAAAATCCAATTTTTAACAATAATTACCTGAAGGCTCTCAGCCTGATATGTGAGATTACTTTAAAACTTAGTCAATAGCTTATTTTCAATTTGAATTCAATCAATAGATTCGGTCTGTCATAAACAGCATCAAGAATCCAAAAGGATTTATCTACAATAACAAATTTTCTACTTCGTTCTTGATTGACGTGTGTTTTTATGTGTGTTTTGCTCTATTTCAGCTGCTGCTCACTGTCTTTCTGCATTTATTGTCTTCCTTTACAATCATTGCAGAGAAGCTGCTATTAGTAAGCATCTCACTCAAGCATAAAATTAATCCATGGGCCCTATGAAATGCGAGCTTGAGGAAGATTGTATCTGTGCATGACGGCAAGCTTCTGTACGAGTGTGTCTTTTGGGTGGCATCCTCCGTATTCTCTTATCATTTTAGAGATTGACAATTCTAAACAATCCTGTAAAAGGATCTTTATGCTTGATCAGAAGAAATGAAATTTCCACAGAGGATTTGGCTTAACTTCTTAATTACTTTAAGATGTGAAGTCAGGAACGAAACCAGAACGAGAAGATTTATGACTTGGATTCAATTAGGTAGATGCACAGTTGACCCAAAAAGGGAATCTGTCATTGTTTACTACTGAGCTAGTATTGTAAGCGGGTAAAATCGTTACAATAAAATATTCATTTAAAAAATACAATCTATGACAAACATTTCGTAATGACCAACATTTTTTAAACCATAAGCTGCTGGCTAAAACAAATTGACACATCACTACACAACAAGAGATCAGCTAATCACAGTTAGGAGTTTAACAAGCTAGAACCTCACAAATGGAATGTTCTGATCCTTGTCATATTTTAATTTTCCATGTACCTCTGCATGTTCAGCAACATCAAACAAGTACATTGGTCTTATTATCAATATTCCAAAAATATATCTATACATTGGTTTAACATCAACACTGCTGTTACAGATTTTTTTGTGCCCCAATAGTGTTTAAGTTCCAAGGATGGGCCACAGCCCCATGGTTAAGAATTATTACAGTTATTACATAATACACTAAACATGCAGTTAGTCACACATTATTATTAGATCACTTAACCATTATTTTATTAACTAATCTTTAAAAATCCCAATCTATCAGGCTTGAAGCCTAGGGGTTAGTAAGCATGACAACACATATCACATATCACACAACACTATCAGTTGGTCCTTTTTTTAGACTTTAGTCCCGATTCACTTGTTTGCTTCCTGTCTAGAAATGTTCAATAACATTCAACGAATGTTATTGAACATTTCAGTTGGTCTGTAAACTGTAAATGGATTTGTTTTTAATGTTTCTGCCGTGTTTGTGAGTGAGTCTTGTGAGTAATATGAAGTGTTTTTATATTTGAATATGTGGTGCTACAAACTGACAGAAAAGCATTGCCATCAAAGTGCTCTTAAGAACCACTCTTGTTTGAAGGAAGTCTTTTAGCTGAAACTTTGTTTATTTTTTATAGATCATTTGCTTGAATTATAATTATATGTATAAAAAGTATCTAAACTTGTATAGGATCCTACATTCCCAACCAGACGCAAAGTTTTCAAGACTGCTCTAAAACTGCTAACAAGTCTGTTGCACTCTTGGCTGTTTACAACATGAAGTTACAGACATAAACATAGATAATAGATTAGTATTTAGCTGTTCAAAATCTCAGTTTGTAAAACTTCTCATTTGAAATGGTCCGTTTATGTACAAAATGAATACAAAACATATTAAGAACCTAGACATGCATTTTCGGAAACTTCAAATAAGAGCATTAAGGACATCTTATTTTTAATTCCACACAATTTATTTATTGTTTACTAAGCAATTAGATAACTTGCTAAATGTTTCCATTTCAAAAATAGCCATTTATATATTTATTTGTTGAAAAAAGTACTCCTCCATAGTTTAGTCAGAAGTGTGAGGCTTAAAAGTAACATCTTCATTATTTTCCAAAAAGCAGGCAGTGCAAAGCAAAAAAAGAGATAACGATAAGAAACTATAAAGGAAGAAAGCCAGTAAACTATTAAGCAGTGGGAGATAAACAATGTCATTGTATTCATTCCCAGAGTTCCCTGAATAAAGATTTGGCTGAGGTACTCTTGGGATTACAAGTTACTCTGAAGCTTGACATTTACAAGTGTTACACTCCATCCTCTCTCATCAGATCTAACCTGCCATTTTTACCACCTCGCTGCACTGTAAATGGAGCCCTCTATTGCAGCAGCTTGGCAAATCTGCGAGGCTCAGGTGCCGCTGTGTTGCATAGAACACCCCACCACACTCCTTCTTTACTTCTGCCATAGAAACCGATGTTCAGATTTAAAACCCCACTCAAGTCGATGCAACAACAATTGAAAATTCACCACGCATCTGGAACACAAAGGAAATGTCAATCTACGCTGTACTTGGCAGTGGATGCATGCTTTCTCAATTTAAATGCTGCCCACCGCTCGTGTAAAGCAAAACCAATTCAACCTTGAGTGCTTAGTCTATGGATGGGCCGGAAATTTGAAGCGACAGGATGAGATTCATAGACGATAGTTTTTATCCCACATCTGGCAGTTTCTGCATTTGTGTTTGCTCCAGTGGCTGTGTGTATTAATGTTCTGCTGTGTAGGAGGGTAAATGGTGCAGGATGTCTTAAGAGACAATTAGATGTGAATTTACAAAGTGCCGTCTTCATTTTCACTCAACTGAGATGTAATTCTTGTTCCCTCCTTCTCTCTACTTCACTTAGGAAGAAGCTGTGAACTCCTCACAATTACAGCTAAACCACTGGCTCATGTTGCTAAAGCGAACAGCTCATCACCCAAGCAATGTCTAAGATATCAGTAAAATGATATATTTTTTTTAATGAAGTGCTTGAATTGGTTGTCCAAGTATGCAGGCCGTAAGAGCTCCTAATCAATTCCCAACTTAAGAAAAAGTGTATACTAATTACACTTAGGACACTGTTCAAATATGTTAAGAGCCAAAAAGAAGACATTAATGTGACTGTACATGTGTCCACAAATTAGGTTAGTTGATCAATTTACATAAATTTGAGTTATATAATTGGTCACTAATCAAGTGCTACCACTTAGCTCATTACCAACCCTGTATATAAGCAGACACCAACTGCCATCATCAACTTTTGTGCAAGCTATCCCACCTTCCACCCCTTCAGAAACTGAACCGTAAACACAAAAAAAAACCCCATAGCTTAAAGCTCAACTCCCACACCAAGACTAAGAGATCAGCAAACTGATGGCTTTATTTTAAATGAATTGTTTAACTTGGAGAGGTTTGCAACATGTTGTGAAAGCATGTAGACCAGTGATCATGCTGAGATTTGTGAAATGCTCCGAATCAATTAAAACAATTAGTAAAATTGTATTCTGATATTTAGGACACTGTTGAAATATTTAAAGAGGCAAGAAAAGCGATTAATGTGACTGTACATGTGTGGTCAACTATTTCAGTTAATGAATTAATTTTCATAAGTTTGGCAGGAGCTTGTAATATGATTGGTCACTAATTTGGTTAGCTCATTACTAACCTTGTTTATAAGCAGAAACCAACTGGCAACCATCAACATTTGAAGCTATCCAACCTTCCACCCCTTCACTGTACTCTTTGGGGGTGTTCTGGGCTCCTCACGGACAGCTTGCATAGTAAGCTTAATTGGAACTTGTCACTTCCTTTGTAATGCTAGGCAATTAAAAGTAAGAGAGGAGTGAAATGACTAGTGGCAATACACATGCTACGAATCAAGAGACTAACCTGATGTTGTCAGGAATCTGGGTTGATTACATTTGACAATCAGTACTGATTATCTGAAGGTGCACCTGTTGTCCTTTTACCAATTAACAATCTCTATTAAATACTCTCAGCTCTCACTCTAGCATCATGCAACTTGTATTATGTTGAGTTCTGTGATTCATGCTGTTTGCCAATGCTGACATTGTTTTCTTTTTCCAGTGAGTACAAACTAGCCTTTTTGGTGGACTCTGTCTCAGGGGACTGTAGACCCCATGCTATTGCATTCCTTCTCTTGTGATTCTTGTCTGTTTCTGACTGTGACCTCACTCACTTCTTTGGATTCTTTCTGTGCCTTGTCGATACCAGAGCACCTTGACTCTGTATGTATGTTCACTCACCTGCATCGGAGTCTGCTTTTTTCCACTGTCCTCCAGTTCTAAAAGCACATTTTGATTCAACCATCATAAACACACCGAATATTGCATTAATTAAAGTAATCTTGGCTTGCCTGAAGCTGGAATAGTATGCATACAAAGTAGAGGTTTGTAACTAAAATGTGCAGGGCTGCTGCTCTCCACGACTGGATGTGAAGACCTCTAATTTAGGGGCTCTCCCAATAATCACATACCACACTTTAAGGGGATTGCAATATAAAGACTTTCCTTCAATGAAATGACTCAAACAAATATTTTCCTAAAATTCCTCTTTTTTAAGGTAAAGGAAAGAGCACCTGATGTAAAATATGTTTGTTCTTCTAAAAATACCACTTTGCCTTCTCCTTAATCTAAGTAACAAATGTATTAATGTTGTTTATAAAGTGTTGCAAATACTTGATGCTGTTTTGCTCTGATGGTTGAGTGGGCGAGTGAGGGAGAGCGAGACGGAACACACACAGAAATTACGTAGCAGGGCCAGCCTTTGTTTTGGGACATAAAATACCAGCAAATCAGGTCACTTCTTGGCTTTGTTTATCCCTCACCGGCACACAGACATATATATTTACATCTCTATTAGTAAAATATAATTTCTATTCTGATTTTAAATTTAAATATTCATTTTTATGTGTCAATTTTGTTTGTTTATTTATCAACAAGGACACCGTCGATAGTTAATGCACATTTTTATTAAATTGGAAGCAATCTTCCAAGTAGACAATACTTTTTTAACAAAGAGCTTGTTAATTTATATAAAATTAATGGAAGAAAAGAACATAAATCACGGCTTCATATTATTTTACTTATTTCTGTTCACTGAGCTGGATGCACTTAGACAAGCACATTCACCTGAGAGGTGGGAAATAGTCATAACCCTCAACCCTATATGACCACATACATTAACCCTAATGTTGGCCAACCACACACCTGCAAAACAATTTGACACCTTCCTGACAAGCCAAACACTCAAGGTTCATTCTTTGCTGACATCAACTTTTCTAAAAATAAATAAATTAATAGAAATAAAAACTTTAAATTTGAATAAAGCGATTGAACCTAAGCTGTTTGTGTCCACAGAGAAAATATATATTTTGTTTTATGTGATGTAGAAAGGGATTGCATCTGTCTTTCTCAATGTAAGCCTGAGTCACAAAAGTGCTGCGTTGATGAAATAAGTGCTGTAAAAATGTATTTTTCACAACTTGTAATAACAAATGAACCTAAAAAGCCTTAAGATGACAATCAAATCAGAAAAATGATCCTAGGACAACTGACTGCAGATGATATGTGCCATCTTCTCAACCCAGTTACAATGGTCTGAGAGAGATCAAAGCACCCAGACCATTTAAAGAACATTAAAGTTAACATGGTAACAGATTTCAACGCTGGATTATTACACTTTCATGTTTTCCCCATCCAGACCTTATCCTTTTCCTTCCTTTCCCTTTAAATCTCCTTTAAAGTCTTTTTAAGCAATCTGCTTGTACATTATCTCCATGTTATAGTCCCTCCCCATTTCATTTCGCCAATAGGCATCACTGAATAATTGATCACTGCAACCAAATGCTGGTTCAGAGCTCCTACACAGCCTCTTTTATTTCCATCTTGAAGCCGGCATATTTGTCCGCATTTCCTTTCAAACAAAACAGGGAGCATCCGGAAACAGTGAATGAGTGCGACACAGATACTTCAGACCTCACAGCCAACTCTGAACCCCTGTTACCTTCTTTCCTTCCTCTGCATTTTAAAGGCAGATTGGTTGGTTATTTGCTGTCACAAATGTTCAGACGGACACCTTAAAGACATATCTACACAAACAGTGAACACGCATTCAGAGTGAAAATGAAGAGAAAAAAAGCCAGCATGAATAAGAAACAGCACACTCCTAGATAACATGAGGGGTGACCTTTTGAAAATAGCTTTCTCTGAAACCTGCCCACCATCACGCTCATTCTTCTTCTATTCACAGAACAAAAAGGCAAGTGTATTCATCCCTATCAAAAATCAATCAGTCGGTTGATGTGTTATCTTTGATCTAACAAACATGTATTGTTATCAGTATTATTACATTACCTTCTTGTTTATTTAGCATATACTTTTATACAATCAAAACATTTTAGGAATACAAGATATTTATCATAGAGACAAGGTTATAATACAGTAAGGTCTAATTTTCTTTCATTCGAAAACTTTTTAATTATACTCTCAGGTTAGGATTGATCATTGAGAGAACCAGCAGAATTCCAGACAGGTCTTACTTTTGTCCATTCAAAATTAATGACTTTTTATTGTCACTGTTCTATGTACTGGGTACTAGGTACAGCAAAATATCAAAAGAGCAATTTCTTACAGTGCATTGAGACAGTAATAAAGAAACTGTGTAAAAAAAAAATCAAAAATAAATTATAATAAAAGTAATCAAAAAAAGATAAAGTGTATGGTGTTATGTTTAGCATGCAAACGTAACATGAGTAAAGCAACGAGATTGATAAAAAAAAAATCTAAATATTAAAAAACCTAAATATATAGACCTAAAAATAAATATATAGAAAAGGAACCAGCAAATGAAATCTTCAATGTGTGTAACAAGATAAACGATGTTTAGCTCTCATTTGGTGCTGCAGTAGGAATTTTTCTTAAGCCTGTTTGTTCTCGAACATAATAAATACTTCAACATTCTCAAAGAAATTACAAAAAGCATCTGAATGCTTTCAGCATTTCTTGACATTACTTTTTTTTTTCTAAAAACTTGAAATCTGATTAAAAACAGCAGATAAAGTCTGGTATTTAATTACATATAATATATTATAAATTATAATAAGTTAATTAATTTAATATAAATTTGTCCCTCATTAAAAGTTCAACAAGTCCAGCACACATGCCCCGCCCATCAACACTGATCTGTGCTTCCAGGTAGAAGCCTGTGTTAACATTTTTGTATTACAGACTTCATCCAAAACAACAGTGCTTGTCATTGGGAGGTACAACGTTTTGATGATAAGTTTTCACCTTGTAAAACTATGCTGCACTGACATAAGTTTGGATATTAAAATTTAGAGCAGTTCAGTTGAAATCTGCTCATTTATGTAGTTGTGATCCATGTGATAAATGTGTAAAGTTATTTTATATATAAAAAAATCATTTAACGATACATTAGGACAGTCTGGCAAGATAGGATAAATCATTATAACAGCTTCAAACATTAATAGAAAAGTCTTAGCAAAGAAACAGGAAATTGAAGAAAAAAACATTGGGATTACAAAATGACTTTGAACATTGTTTCTGTACATTATAGGAATGTTTTACTCACAATTTTACCAGTACTGTTTCCTGGATAAAAAAGGTTAAGATAAATTAATCTTTAGTTGTGTTGCATATAGAATTTTAATCTTCCATTCTCCCGTCTGTTCCCATCAAAAAGCAATCAGTTCATTTAAACCAATCTGTGCTTCTGCAAGCCCACCAGCTGTCAGGAAAAACTCACATACAAAACATAAAAATAAGATGTTTGTTTTGAACAAAGAATAACAAAAACATCACAAATCACAAATCTATGCAAACCATCAATATGAATCTGTGCCTAGCATATTCAATTGCAAAATCATAACTTTCTTGTTGCTGTTGGGGAAGAGGAGTTTTAAATTGTATTGCTCGCATATATAAATGTGTCCCTGTGGAGTAAGCCTTAATTTACCCTTTTGAGATCCAGAAACTCATTGTTTATGGGCTTGTTTGTGCAAGCGAGTGTGCCTCATGTTGCATTACATTAGATGAGGCCTCTTCGGAAAGCAAATAGATCTCATTACTGCACACTGACTTGCATGGCTGCTGTTATATATGAACATACAAGATGGTAGATGGATATAAAATGATCTGTAGGGGCAATTCTTAAACAATCAAGCTGACAAGCATATCACATGGAAAAGATGTTGGTTGGTCCTTTAGAAGAGGGTCAAATCATTGGCATGCATCAAGCACAGAAAACATGTAAGGACATTGGAGAAGTCCAGATTCTTAACCGCATGGAGAATCATTGGAACGTGCTGTAGAAGGCTTTTCAGCAGTCCGACTCCACCATCATCAATGCAAGATATTGGTAAATAATTTATGCAACAAAGGAGGGAAATAAATCTTGTGACATTGCAGAAGCTCATTGAAGCAATAACACAGCAAATGTGTGCCGTAATCAGAACTAAAGGTGGTCCAAAACTATATTAGAGCGATATTAGTGACCTTTCATAGTGGTGACTTTTTTGTGTGTCAGGCATTGTATTTAATGCTGATTTGTGTCTACAATTAAAAAGTATTTATGCTCTATGGGCCTATGGTAAACATGAATGCAACTAGAAGAAAACAATATATGCTTTTCCCACTTTTGCTGGGATTTTTACCACAAAAGATTCAAGTGCACAGTATGGCACATACATCTACACTTAATATATATACATTACTTTTTGTAAACAATGATGTTGCTTCAACGTTTTGAATGCGCATTATGGCAACTGTAAAAAGTATGGTGAAAATCAATCAGTTTGTCAAGCCATGTAAGTGGATTGTTTATTGGAGACAGTTAAACGTTTAGGTTATAGCTTTATATAAATTATATCTTCATTATTATATTATTAAACATATTACATATTGTATCTATTAATATCTATTAGTGCAACAGTAAATGTAGTACTCAGACAATTTGGATTGCTGGGCTTCAGATGAAGCATTAGGCTAAATTTAGTTTGATTTCTCCATGTAATTTTTGTGCTTCCCATTTTATGAGAATGTTTTTGCTGACTTTATTTCAAAATTATTTGCAGAAGTAAATAAGCTTGTTTTAATGATGTAGAGGTGCTATCACACTTCAATCACAGAACAGAGACTTGTACAGACTTATGCTCAGACATTCGTGTTAAAGAGCCATCTACATTTATAATGTCAATTTTTTGTTTTATTTCAATAGTCAGACATTTTGGGTTGCTGGCATACAGGAAAACTGTTTTGAAAACTTGCTGCCATTTCCAAATCACGTGACTTGTAAAACAGGCAATTTAAGCAAAAAAAAATATTTTTGAGTTTAGATGAATTTAGCATCACAATAATTTGCATACAAGCCTCTGCCTACTTAATTTATTTTACAGGCTATTCTCATTCTGTGACTTGACCCCTGAAATCCCTGAACAGAATTATCTGCCGGATGTCTGCTGATTTATTTATGTGTTGTTGCTCCAGACGAGGTGTAAGGGCAAGGCTGAGAAAGGCTTGATAATGCAATGTGACAGCCTGGCAAAAGAACAAGAGAGGAGGAGTGAGATACCAGACGAGTCTGTCAAAAAGTCACAGCAACTTTTTGTACCACAAACTCTATCATTGTTTCCCATCTTTCTCTGCTCTATGATTCTGACAAAGTTTGTATCTGCAATGTCATAAATAGATTGCATTTATGCCATCTCTGCATATTATGTAGTCAAAGCAAACAAAATAAGACAAAACACAAAGATGAAAGGATTGTGGTTACAATAAGTAGCTCTTCGTTTCTGACTCAAATTGTGATTCCTTACAAAATAACAGGTTTCAAAATGAATGCATATAATTGATGAGTGCATAAGCATATCACACAAAATCAGAATACATTTTGATTTGCAAAGCTTAATTGTCACAAGTTCACCGACCCTTGCAAAGTCATGCCTGGCATATCCAAGCCTTCGTCCTAATAAAAGAGCTCTCACCACTTTAAAATAGTGACAGCTATAGTTCAAGGCTTTTCAGTACAAGCTGTTTCAGTCAGTTAGGAAAATTTTCATTTACTCTGTCACTTCAATACATGTAAAAGAGCTGACTTAGGTTCTGTGGCGATATCGTCACTGGTACTCAACAACTTGCTGAAAAATTAGCCACGGTGAGGTAGCTAATTAATCAAAGCTTTTTCATCAAAAACAATTTGAACTGCCTTTGCCAAACATGACCCTGACACTACAAGGTGATTCAATGGATTTTATATAACTTATACAAATAATTTTTTACACCCTGTCACTGATTCCAATAACCTGTTGTTCTGGTGCATCTTGCGTGCACTTAGGTCCTGTTAGGTGATATGCCAATCAATGAATCTTCATGTCTGATGGGCAGCATTCTAGGATCCCTTTTGTGGGGTTACAAGGGATGTCTGTGTGGTGACTTTATTTTCTCCATATGTGTGTGTAAGTATTTTACTCCAGATGCTCAGTTTTTCCTCTCTCCGAAACATGAAATCAAGTGAATTGGAAACTCTATTTTGCCCACAAATTTGGCCAAACTTTGCATATTTGAATGGGTAAGAGAGGTCCTTTCAACTTGTATGTGTCTGTTGCGGGAGAATGTTATGATTTGTGGGACTCTTTACTTTACAAACAAAAACTGAACATTGAACATTATGTAGCAAACAGATGCAAACTCATCATATGCTTAAAATGTTTTAAGGTAATTCATTTACCTAATTGATGAACATTTGTATATTTTCTTTAGTTTATCAGGAGAAATAAGTTAGCGTTTGTTAAAAGTTGGATTGCTTAAGGAAAAAATGTCTCACATTTTCTGATGAACTTTTTATGGCCAAATTTGTTTGAATTCTGCATTTGATTTATGTGTTTCTCTACCCATTTTATGTTATTCTTTTGCTCATCATATTACAAAGTTATGTGCTGAAGAAAATAAGCTTGTCATAATGATGCAGAAGTGCTATAACACTTCAGTCACACAACAGAGACTTGCGCACCACTGAGCTCTCGCTGATTTCTGACGACGCCTTCAGAGGGTTGAAGTTTGGTAAATCTGGTTCAACAAAACATCAAAAGTGTTTGTTTTTCTTCATTCATCAAGCTGTAGATCACTAGAGCTAATTAATCATTGTTATCTTTTTAGTTAATTATTTACTATTCAAATTGTTTGGCATGGTGCATGAAATTATATTTTTGTCATGTAGCCAAACATTTGCCCTAGTATCATTCCAGTCTTTTGCATGAATTGTACATTATAACATAGAATAAAAATTATATATAAATAAAAATGTTAGGCATAATGTTTTGTGTTCATCAATGATGAAACCATTTACCACCCAAACCTCCAGCCAATTCTTAACAGAAGTCAACTCAACACTTGAAGCAAAACAAGTTGAGAGGCACTGATCTTTAGACCTGACAGTTTATTGCCTTAGGTCCACTATTTCAGTCACAAATGCAACTAAATGTAGCATTAAGTGACTATTGGCCACTTTTGTCTAATTAAAGAGAGCAGCATTCCAAGGGTTTGTTCCTTGGCAGATAATTCATCAGTTATAAATTATTCATCTCTTCTCATCCCTGTGAGGACTCCAAGCTCTCCTGTGCTACAAATCTGTTCCTGTGAATAAACCACCTCCAACCATCTGTTGATTTCTCCTGATCCCCACACACTCTCAGACAGATGCACACCTTGCGCAGAAACAGAGATATGCCCAGAGTCTAGACTCTAAAGTCTATGTTTCTCTCCTTGACCTAAGGCCACATCCTGTAAAAGTTTGTATTATTTTCATATTACACTTTCTAGCCATTGAAGGACCAAAAAAAGCACAACTTCATTATTAAAGTGCAAAATAAAAAACACCCTCATTATGTCTCCTTTTCAGTAATATGTGTTTTTTCTTCCCCCAAAAACGTACTATAACAATGGCAGACAATTGATTGCAATTTGAAATTATTGAAATTATTATACATCCATGTTTAAATAGATTTGAAAACCAAAAAGAATATATAACTGCGCTACTTTTTGGTTTATAGGTTGATATTGAAAGAGGAAAAGAGAGAGAGAGAGCGAGAGCAGGGGGATTTTACCTCTGAAGATTCCAGTAGCACTTACTCGGCTAAAACGTATGGCTTTTTTAAAAGACAGGGTAGAATAATAAACCAGTTTAGATCTCGGTATTACAATAAATGGAGAGTAATGGGAGAGGGTGTGAGATTAATCAGTGAGAATTTCTTCAAGCACTCACTCTATTATCAGTCCGGCCCTGCAATTAAAACTGCACCCAAGGACTCTTCCACACTGATCTAACACACTTTATCCATTGCAAGGGCATGTTTATTGCTGCTATTTGTGGTGCTTTGTGGAGGGTCCGTTGCAATGAAGTATTAAATAGAAATTAGTTTTAACAAGTATTATCATTGAATACCAAATATCAGATGCTGACTGCAGCTATAATTATAAAAAATAGCTGAAAAGAAATCATATGATCAGTATCAAACTTAATTTCTCTAAAAAGAGAATGTGTAAAATTGATAAGACTATGTCTCTAGCATTTAACTGAAGATGCATGTTATACCTTTAGCTACACTAAAAAACATTATTTGAATAAGAGAATTAACATTTAAGGTGACAAATTGGGATATTTAATTACTATTGTAATGATAAATACTATTGACGGCTGAATATAGTTATTTTGAAATAAATAAAATTCCGTTTTCATTTGTGGATCATGACCAAGGGGCATTCATGTGGATTCATGACCAAGGGGCAAACTGCTGTTCTCCCTGCTGATGCGTAATAAGAGGTGACTGAACTTTAGTACTTCGACCAGTCACAAGGGAGGTGAGGGCAGAAGTGTGAGCAGGTTCTCACTGACCAAATTTGGAGCTGAAAACAACATATTTACATTTGCAATTTTTTTTAAAATTCAGATTACAAATTAGTTTGTTTAAGATATATTAAGATTTAAACCTGTCCAATCAACATCTTTGCTACGTCTATGTCCTGCCACTCTCTGGAAACAGTTTGGTTACCAGGAAGTTATGCATTTCCATGATGCTGATGGTTGGCTACGCTCATTCTGAGCCTTCTTTACCCTTGATACAGAATCCTTCTTACAGGACACGGTTTGCCATGTTAAATACAGTCAATATTTATGGCGCATAGTTTGCTGCAGGTTAATGTGTTAGCTGCCCTGGATGTGTTTGTCTGGCTTCTGGTCGAGATGGCACCGTGTTCAGTCGATACAGATACTAAGTATTCAGGTCTTTCTTGAAGACTTGGCTTTCGTTCTAACAATGTTATCTTTTTATGCGACCTGAGCTTCCTTTATCTGCTATGTGAAGCATCGATGGCACTGCTCTGAAATAAGCAAACAGATTGAGCTTGTGTGTCAGGACTGGAACTCTACCTGATGCAGGTGGTTGAATGCTTCAGAAGGAGGATCATCAGCAGCATGGCCATGCAAGAGAAGGATGTGGGTTATTATTGCAGCTGCAATGATCACCGCAGGTGCGAGAAATCCTCTCTGGCTCAAGTGCTCTTTGCTGTTTCTGTTCTTCAGCAGGACTGCACAGAGTAATGTTACAGAGTAATAAGCCTTTACTTTTATATAAAGATTACAATATTTATAAAACTCAAATAAAAAGTCCAATGGCTGCTGCACATTGACATCTGGTCTGATTTAGAGCTGTTTGCTTGTTTTTGGTAAGAGAATGCGTTAAGCTTAAGCTAGAGTCTGAGATCAGTGTTCTAAGAGTACCCAGGTAATGAATCTCCTCTGTTAATTAATAGTTTTGTTAATAGGTTGTCCATCAATTGAATTTCATGTTAGTCTTCACCAAAATACACCATAGGCTTGACAGCTTCTTAGCCAATGAGCATTAGAGTGCTGGTGTAAGTCAGTAAGCCATTTTGTAAAATGGCTAGCATCATTTAATTTTACCAAAATTAGAACATTTAAAGTTCTGAAAATTTTAGGGCTGATTTATTGTTTAAATAAGGGGGAACATAATCAGTACATTTTAGGCTTCTCAGTTTATGTCCCCTTTAATGTTAATCTGTAAGAAGTGATTACTATAACATTTGTGCTGTTCGAGTGAGTCCCTTGTTTAAAGATGTTTTACTTTATGACACAAGATCATCAATGTGAATGTTTGTGTGAATTGTTTTTCACATGCACATGGGAACTGCATGCAAGAACATGGAGATTATATGATGGAGAAGTTAGATATCATGCTATTAGGTATGAACAATTGAAATTAATAAACAAAAACTAAATTATAAATGTTCCCATTTTGGCGTCCTAAGGTTTACACAAATACAACAACAAGCAAGCAAAGATTTTAAATTCAAATAACTTCATCAAGCACTCTGTTGAGACATTTTTAAAATGAATGTGTATCTTCATTCCAGCATTCACTGAACCTGGACAGAGCTCAATGCCAATATTTTTTTCACTCGGTATTCAAAGACAGAAGCTGTGCTGTGATGCATCGGCGAGACCTCATGAAACACAGCAGCCAAATCAAACATGTGCTGTGCGAAAGGATTGTGATGGAGAGCAATAACCATCTCCAGCTGTCAAGTAAACTCATGCTGTAATTTTCCTCCAACATTATTTTTTTTGTTGGCACTGTAATACTAGAGTCTCTGCTGGAAAGCTGGATTGGTGCTGGTCTATCTGGTTGTTAACCGGAGTCATGCTTCCACTGGTGCAATCAAGCCTGTCAGGCTAACAAAACAAACTGATTTCAGCAGATTTTTATGTCACTGTTTTTCAGAGAGTTATGAAGGATTTCAAAATGAAATTCTGAAGAAAAAGTATTTTTCATAGCATAGTTACAACCCCAACTTAAGAGCATATACTTTTTCTTACAAAAAATATTCGGCAAATTTTTTTTTTTAAGGGCTCAAGCATCTTTTCTTTTATCAAGTTAAACAATGTTATTTGCATTTAATTTGAATTTAGAGGAAAAGGCTGATACTTGAACTCTTTCAAAGTGAAAATGTATTACTTCATTGAAGATACTTTAAATTTCTTCCGCTTTGTCCACATGAATGCAAAATTATGTCAATCCATTGAAGGTCACATATAAATGACTCACAGATAACACCACAGTCATCCACATTTGAGGGAATGTGCAGTCTTTTTTTGTCTTCTTAAATGTTAAGAATTTTAAAGACACAAATTGCAACATAGTCTGATTAAGATGAAGTCAACATAGAATAGACACCAGCCAATCAAGCAGCATGTTGATATAAAATGGGCAGTCTAAGGCATGTTGTGTGCTATCATGTCTTAAATAAATAATATCAATAGTTATCAACCCCATTCACATGGTGCAGTGGGTGCCTACTCCCCCTACTAACATTAATCACTCACTAAGTAAATTAAACACCACTGCTTAAGCCACTGTTCAATTCATTTAGCATAAAGAACAAATTCTTATGTTAAGGTACTACCATTTTAAAATAATACCAACCCATACAAGACCATTTTGATAGAACAATGTTTATTTTGATGGTTGAATAAATTGAACATTTTCTTTAAACAAAGGCAGTTATGGATAAGGAGATCGACTTGTCATCAGAAGGTCGCTGATTCGATCCCCAGATCCACCGAGTTGAAGGTGGTGTGAGTGATGAAAACTTGCTCTCCATCTTCAACAACCACAGCTGTGGTGCCCTTGAGCAAGGCACCAGTTTCCCCTACTGCTCCTCGCAGACCACAGCCATGGCTGCCCACTGCTCCAGGGGTGTGTTCACGGTGTGTTTGTTCACTGCTGTGTGTGTACACTGGGATTGGTTAAATGCAGAGCACAAATTCCAGGTATGGATCACTCCATATCTGGCCAACTAATCAATTTCACTTTCACTTAACATTACAAGTATGCACATTTTGGGCATTCAGTTGTTGAAGTAGATTTCTGTTCATACAAACTCCACATTTTTACATGTTCATGCATCTGGCATTCAGAAGGCACTAGCATACAGCATGTTAAACTTTGGAAGTAGTGCTATTGTGTTTAATGTGGAACAAAACATGTTACTTTTAAGGTTATCTTGACTCTAAGACTATTTGAATGCGGACTGTGTTGAAGCTGAAAACTCCCTTAATCACATTCCTGCAAATGTTGTATAAAAATATGCATATGCAAATCCATCTGTCCTGGTCACTGTGCAGTCACTCTCTGCTGGGACAGATCAGAGGTTGTTAAAGGTTGGGGGGAAACAAAGACACCTCCATCTGAAAGGAAAGGACTGATGCTGAACAGGTGCTACTGTATATTTATGACCATTTCTTTATCATCAGAAGGTTAAACCAGAAAAGTGACGTACTTTGACTTGGCTGTTCAAGAAGACTTTAATCTTCAATAACACAAGTTATAAATTGGTTTGAAAGGGTTGCAAACTTAAAATAATTGTTAAACTTCAGTGTATTGCTATGTTTATATAGAAACATTTAATATTAACAGTTTTGAATAGACTCTAAGGCCAAAACCCCAAAGTAAAAACAGGATTGAAAATATGAGTATAGCTGGAAGAAGACCAACACACAAGTAAACTTAAAGCTCTGCAAATGCGAACTTTTTATTTGTACATTTTGCTTTCTCATCATCTCCAAACTGAAGGCTAATCTCTGCAGCTAGCACACAAACACACTCTCTACAGCGCCGCTTCTCAATGCTAAATCACTCGTGTTGGCCTCTTCTGCAGCTTGTACTTGAGTGTCAACTCCAGTTAGGCTGACAGAGGCAAGAGATAAAGGGAAAAAGAAATTGCTTTTCCCTGCGACACTTTTTATTGCCATCTCCACAAAATGCCTACTCTATGCTTTTCATTTGAGAAAGAGGATGCTAGTACATAGATCCTCTTTCAATTGGATGAACCTCTATCAGTGACTTGGAGGAACAAGAAGTTTGATGGAATAAGTTTTATTAGCTTGTTGCACTGTGTATTGCAGAAGTCTGCTGGAGGGAAAATATACAGCTGTGGCTCAATACGTCACAGCATCAAAACGACAAGAAGATGACAAAAAGAGACAATAAGGGAGGGTTAAAAATGAGCTGGCAGAGCCAGGATTGTGTTTGTGGTGTCCTGAAGATGGAACATGGGATGACAGAAAAAAAGAGGAGGCAGCACAGGGTAAATAGGTTACCTTGGAGGTAATAAGAGTGCTGAAGAATGAGTTTGATGTGCTCTATGACTCCTTTAACTGAGCAATCCAATCAACCTTTGCTCCAGTGACAGCGGCAGCCTTCAGGGCAGTTTACTAACATGTTCAGGCTTCACAATAACAGTATTAGCAAAATAAAGCATTAGCTCTAAAGTCTAAGGTTTTTCTGTAAGCCACTCCGGCTAGGATTTTGATGCAAGTCTTACTGAGTACAAAAAAAACAGCAGCCTCAATTGAATCTTGGACTTCGTAGTAGACTTTGAGAGAAGATTGTCCTCTGTGTTGTCACTGCGGGTAAGAGTGACAGTTTGTGTGTAGCACAGTCAAGCCTGCAGCTACCCGATAAACAAAGCAAACAGTTCTGGACCGGCTTTGTGGAGAGTCAACACACACACACAAGCACACACACACTGGATTAGACCTGTCAGATAAAAGCAGAAACAATCTGCAGTCGGCTAAAGCTCGCCTTTGGCCTGATGCTAACTTATACACACTCTTGCTCATGCAGATAGCAGCACTGTTCTGTGAGCTGAATCAACAATAGGTTTTGTTGAAAAGTTCTACAAGCTTGAGTCTGCTCAATATACAATGTTCTGGTTAATAATAGAATATAAGAGCTAATGTTTAGTTAAGAACTGGGATTCAAGACACATTAAATAGTACTAGTTTGGCACTAGTTAATAGCAGCACAATCACCTTAGTTTTGTTTGTTCATTGATTGCTAATTGTCACTGATTGTTTGAAGCTTACCATAAATATCGTGTTGACATAACTTGATTGACACAACAATAAGTGAGAAGACATATCACATTACTTTATTATGACAACATTCCCTCATTTTGCTATCATTATAGTTAATAATGTCATTTTTTATTATTAAGTTAAATTAAAAGCTGCTGCTGTTGATTGACCATTGACTAAGTGTTGACCATTCCGTAACCTCCGGGTTGAGTATGTACAGTCTGTACAGATTAGGCCAACCAAAATCTGCCTAGAATGAAACCCCACTGCATCCTTAATAGTTAGTAACAGTTCAGTTTAAGTATGACAACTAATTATTTGCTTACATATTTAACCCAAGAACTTAACATACAATTATGTTTTCAAAATATGCAAAATATAAAATCAACTCATACCAAAACTAATAGGAGAAAATGACTGACAAGTCACAGGAAGCTCTGTGGTTTGTGACATCACAAACAAAGTAGTTTTCGAAGAGCCATGAAGGTGCTACACACAGAAAAGCCATGTTTCTATATCAGTCAAGCTATCATTCTCCTTCAAACATCACAAAGCAGAGAATCCTTCATTGACAAGCATCTTTGTGCGTGACTTGATTCAAGGGCTATGAAATTGAACAAATCAATATGTCCTTAATACTCAGACATGCAGAAAGTAGGTCTGTCCTTAGGTGGCCTTCATTTGTAAAAGAGTTTCTAATAAAACATTATGGTGGATACGCATAATAACTTTGTGGTTCAAATAAGACAGTTTTTAGTACAGAATCTTCAAAGCATTTTTTATTGTTGATGGATTATGTGTATGCTTCCAGTTTAATCTAAATTTCTTGTTTATTTTTTATAAAATGGTTTACTTAAATGGCAGTGTTCACTTTCAGTTAGATTTCCTCTATGGTGCCTGTTGTTGTGATTGCAACAAACTTTACCAAAACTTGGGAACGTTAAAAGTGTGTTATTTTCGATGAAAATGCATAGCTATACTCTAAAATCAGATAATATACTTAAGTAGTTACACTTAAGTATTGGTAACATGTTTGATTTAACATTTTAGATTACTAATACAGCATAAGTAAAATAACTTATGAGTAAACATAAGTGAAATATGCCACTACATGTCTTTCAGCATTCTCAATGAAACAAAACTCCACTCCTCCACTCATCAAAACTTTGCTGAAACACATGGCCTACAAAAAAGCTTTTATCAACCACTGATTAAGATAATTAAAAGAACATGGCAAAAACTTTTCACTGCAAACAAACATTTAAATGTAGTTATACTGCACTGATCTGTAATGTATGTGTTTACCTGTTCATTGTTTAAGACCAATGTAAGTAAGGTTCTGCCCGTTATAACTCTTCTAACTTTGTTTTCTTGTTTATTGTGTTATGGTTTCCAGCATTCTTGACTTAAGTTCAGTGTACACACATAGTTTGGTTTCAATCTCCTCAATGTTATGCTATCCATATTTGGTCTTCCTGTGTGAATACCTTATATGGTCACCTTCCCCAATCTCTTCCTGCGCTCCTGTTTAAATTGTTATAGGCTGTGATTGAGTTCACCTGTGTTAAGTTAATTCTTCTGTATTAGATTTTTTCTCCAGTTGCATTTGTCCAGCAATGTTTGAATCACTTCACCATCTGAGTTTTGGGATGTTTTGCCCTGTCAAGTGTGTTGTATTATATTTCTTTGTCTTCTTGTCTGTGTGCCAGTGTGACAAAGTTTGAACTGTGTTTTTTCTATTTGGAACTGTTTTTTAAAAGTGGTGCTTTAGCAGTTATTTGATTTTAAGTGGCAGTTATTGTCAGGGTTTTTGTCCGTTATCGTGTGTCTCTGTTCCCTTGTGCCGGTTCCAGGTTCTCCCTTCACCTCAAGGATTGTTGCGTCAGTGTTCGTCCGTGTCGAATTTGTCATTAGTCCCTTCAGCTGTCTTCCCGCGCGTCGTCCCTGATTAGTCTCCCTTTTTATACCCCTGTGTTTGTGTTGATCGTCACGGGTGCATTAATTGTCTTTGTGTACGTTATCGATGCGCTACGTTGTGATGTCTGGCAGGTTATTTTGTAATTGCTTATTTTCCACTCTTGAAAGTGATTTATGTTATTGTTCATGTTTTGCCCCCTCGTGGGTCTTTTGTTTTAGTCATCTCTTTTCTCCTTGCTTTATTCTTTAATAAAAGAGTGTCTCAGGTCAAGCTGTCTCTGCGATTGAGATCTATCCTCCCACGCACACCCCCGATCGTGACAGAATGCACCTGTCCCCACAGATCTCAGCGAGCAGCTTGACCGAGGAGCCTGAATATTATCAGTCAGAGGCTCACCCAACCCTCCGGTTGATGCGGATCCTACAAGGGGCTCAACAACGAGGCCGTCCTGTCGCTGAGTTTGCGGTGGACCTTTGGAGATCCTACAGGGGTTTGGGTTAATGGAGTCAGCCATCAACACCTTTTTCATTGGGGACTGGATGTTCCAATAGACCAAGATGAGCTTTCTCACTTGAGGAACTGGAGCTACTGGAGGCTGGTAGACTACATTTGTCAGCAGGAGCAGTGTCAATATCCAGGAGGAGAGGTAGCACTGTATTATGATTTTTTCTCTTCTCGCACACCCTCTCCCTGGCTTACGTACAGTGAGTCACTGGGGGCGAATGAGACACTGTTTCCTGAACCTGAGCAACCCAACAAACTCACTAGGAGTCAGAAGAAGAGGCAGAAGAGGAAGAAGTCAAGGGAGACCAGTCACACAGCCAGAGGTGGGACCAACGTTAATCCTTTGGTCTTGGATGAAGTACTCGACATGGTCCCTCACTCTGGTGAGTCCGGATGCGGTGAGGCTTATCCTCAGCTCCCTCTGAGAGCCTCACTGTTGGGTTCCCAGACCCAGAGCAGAATGGCGGCCGTAGAGAGACCTTCTCCAAGCATTCTCCAGCTGAGGTTTCAGACATCCCAGCGCCGCCCCAGCTCTTGAGTTTGCCTGCGCCGCCCTAGCGCCTGAGTTTGCCTGCGCCGCCCCAGCGCCTGAGTTTGCCTGCGCCGCCCCAGCACCTGAGTTTGCCTGTGCCGCCCCAGCGCCTGAGTTTGCCTAAATTGAACAAAGGTATGCCGGCGCCAACCCAGGTACCGTGTCTGCCGGCGCCCCCCCAGCGCCGCTGCCCTGCTCTTCGCCCGTGCCTGCCGGCGCCCCCCGAGCGCCGCTGCCCTGCTCTTCGCCCGTGCCTGCCAGCGCCCCCCGAGCGCCGCTGCCCTGCTCTTCACCCGTGCCTGCCATCGCCCCCCGAGCGCCGCTGCCCGGCTCTTCGCCCGTGCCTGCCGGCGCCCCCCGAACGCCGCTGCCCAGCTCTTCGCCCGTGCCTGCCGGCGCCACCCGAGCGCCGCTGCCCAGCTCTGCCGGCTCTTGCTCTCCGTTGCAGCCTGCTGGGTCCTGTGCTGCTGTTTTTGTGCCTAGCACTTCCGGGGTTCCCAAGTACCGGCAGTCCTCGTCTGGTGCTTGGCTGGCAATTTGGGGTCCTGCTCGAATGGCTGGCCTCGTCTGGGTCTCTGCTGGAGGTTCCCTGGCTGCTTCCTCCGGCTCCTCGATGGAGGAACCAGTGATTGGTGCTTCCCTGGAGATTTCTTGTCCACCTCTTCAGGGATAACGGGTGTCAGGTCTTGAACTCTAGGCTTTCTTGCCTCCGCGTCGGCCTGGCACCCCGACACTAAGGTTTAGTTTGTTTTTTTTTGTCACCTGCTGTTTATATTTTCACAAAGCGCCGGTCAAGCGTTTTTCCCATTTTAGGTGATTTTTAGTTATTATAGTTAGGAAGTATGTTATATGCTCGCTGTTTAATTTTTGTTTTTTTTTTTTTTTTTTTTTTTTATCGAGTATGTTCTATCTGTGTCTTGTGGTGTTTCGTTTGGAACGCCTGGAGACGTTCCTTCGTTAGAGGGGGGGGGGGGGGTACTGTCAGGGTTTTTGTCCATTATCGTGCGTCTCTGTTTCTGTTCCCTTGTGCCGGTTCCAGGTTCTCCCTTCACCTCAAGGATTGTTGCGTCAGTGTTCGTCCGTGTCGAATTTGTCGTTAGTCCCTTCAGCTGTCTTCCTGCGCGTCGTCACTGATTAGTCTCCCTTTTTATACCCCTGTGTTTGTGTTGATCGTCACGGGTGCATTAATTGTCTTTGTGTGCGTTATCGATGCGCTACGTTGTGACGTCTGGCAGGTTATTTTGTAATTGCTTATTTTCCACTCTTGAAAGTGATTTATGTTATTGTTTTTTGTTTTGTTTATGTTATTTTGTTTTAGTCATCTCTTTTCTCCTTGCTTTATTCTTTAATAAAAAAGTGTCTCAGGTCAAGCTGTCTCTGCGATTGAGATCTATCCTCCCACGCACACCCCCGATCGTGACAGTTATTGACAAAAGTCAAGGTTCCCGAGCTGTTTAAATCGAATCGTTGTGTCTATGCAATTATTTTATTTGAACACACTCTTCTATTTATAATTAAACCTTATAATTTTTAGATTTGTGTTGAGTGCCTTTTGTTCTTTTGCTTAGCAGTACGCAAAGACATGTTAAGTTCACTTTGAAAATTGTAGGAACCTGATTGCATTTAGATTTTTAATTCAGCGTTACTTAAAATAAAAAATTAAGTTACATGAACTTTACACAATAAGCTTTCTATAATCCAATGTAACATTATTGGGTGGTAAAGTAAATTTATTTGAATTTACACGTTAAATTTACTTACTTTACATTAAATAAGATATATATATATATATATATATATATATATATATATATATATATATATATATATATATATATATATATATATATATATATATACATATATATACAATAGTAAATTATAATACATTTAATTTAAACATCATTAATTTAATCTACCTATAAACAATTATTAAACTTACTTAAATTTTCCTCACAAGTTTGCTTTATATATATATATATATATATATATATATATATTTTATTTTTTTACTTTTTTAAGTAAATAGTTGAACAGTAAACAGTCAAATCTCATTTAAAATTTAACTACCATGTGACAATTTGATGTTAAAAGTTAAAACAGGAACTGAAACAGTAGAAGTAGGAGCAAAACAAAAAATAGGAAATCAGATACTTAAACTGTTGGTATGGAACAAATTCCTCAATCCTTTATGTTGAAATTAGAATTTCTAACGCTGCAATGGTATTTGCAGCTAAAGTTTACAGGTGTAGAATGATACTGTAGATCTTGTGAGGATATGAAGAATGAATGAAGTAATGCTTTCTTTCAGTTGTTGGATGACTCTCCTAATTTCTCTCTATTCTTACACCCTTCACTAAAGGACACTCTTCTCTCCCTGCATCTACTAGCTTTAATTGGCCAGCGTGATCCATCCTCCTACTCTCTTAATTAACATTCTGCTCTAGCATGGAGGTCTAGCCCATAGACTCAGCAGTAGCATGCTATCAGGACTGCCCAACAGCTCTGCTGCTCTTCTGTTTAGAGCATTGAGGGTTCTGCCAGAAATACTGGGAATCAGGAAAACAATACGATTAGAACAAGATTGGGATGTATACTGCTACTGATTAACAATCCCTGACCTGAATAGTTTTTTTGTCATTCAAACTGTATAGTGAAATGGATTAACCTTCAATTATCTGATCTTTTTGACAGTTTTTATAGGACAAATGCATAATACATTACATACAAGTGCATACAAGGATGGTTATGAAAGCAAATATAGATTATGCTAAGCTTTGCCAACTCAATTCTTAACATTAAATCTCCATCAATAAAAGTTGGACCATAAATGAAGAGTCTCCATCTGTGTCTGCATTATGAGGAACCAGAACATTAGTGGCTGATGAGTCTGTAGACTCAGGGTGTCTGTCTCGTTTCCAACATTCTCATCAGAATAATCATTTAGGCTGAAAGCATCCCAAACTCCCAGTCCTGATTCTTACCTCTGTAGTCAAATGACTTGTTCATTTTGCTGTAAAAGCGATGAGATGAAGCACTGAGTCAGCAGATGGTGTGAAACAGAAGCATGATGGGAAACGACTGCTGACTGTGTTCTCATTAATGAAACGTCCTTCAGTGCAAGGCCAGCAAGCAGTGAGATGAAAGAAATGAATTTCAAATGTGGAACACGGACTGCAATATAGAGGTCATGTTTTTATTTAAAACAAGTTTTCATAATTCTAATAAAAACTGTAGAAAGATATATTCTCTTGCATTTTGAATGAGATAAAGAGTATGTGCTGTTTGGGGTTTTAAACATAAAAAACTGAATGGAAATGTATATGCATGGTGCATGCTTAGATCAGTTTTGTTAAACTTCAAAAGGTTACAAATGAAAGCAGAAAAGAAAAAAACAAAAGTATAAAAAGAAACAACTGACAACACACAAATCATATAGGCCTCTTTAAAGACTATATCTATAGGCCAAATCTATAGGCCTCTTAGACAATAGAACGATATGATTAATTAAAATATAATATAAGTCATATAGTTAAAAGAAGTGTTAAAACCCACAAGGGTAAGAGAAAGCAGAATACAACCAAAGTTTTGAGTCCAGATATTTCTTTTTAAGGTCAGGCAAATCCTCAGAAAAAAAATACACCGGATAACAAATGAAATTCATGAGGTCAGAGATGTAAAGACTTTGTCGTTAAATTGAGATAATTTCCATAGTTGTCGATAAATGAATAAGGGACGCCAGGTAAAACAAAACATAAACTAACTAGAAACTAGCAGAAAATTCTAAGCTAACTAAATACACCCAAAGCTAGAACTAATTTACACTAACTAGAAAGTCATTACAATAAACAAACCTGGCGCACACCGCTAAACTAGTGTGTATAACAGAATTAATCCTATGTGCAGAATGTATGTCACGTGCCATGCTAAGCTGTCTCTAAGACCCTGGATGTCAGCAGACAACATACGTTACACACAGGGCAGGAAACAGAATTCAACTCAAACGGAAACATAAGCAGAGGCAAGCACTGAACAGGGAGTATGAACGAACAAAACGGAGCTGCAATCCAAAGTACTTACAAGTAAGCACGCTAGTCTTTACCAAAAACCACCACAAACACAAAACAATGGTGCTAGGACCTCCGCTGAATGTGCTTCACCAAAACCTCATTAACAAGGTTAGCACATAGGCCCTGAACGAAGCACCAATTAACTGAAAACAAGTGAGAAAATACCTAAAGAACACAAATGAACCACAAAGATGCTAGGACCTCAACCAAATGTGCTTGACTGAAACCTTAGAACCAAAGTTAGCACATAGGTCCTGAACAAAAGCATGTATTGGTTCACACAAAAACGAATGGCTCAAACTAATGTCTGCCAAAAACATAGTGGCAATTCTCTACCACACCGCAAGTGGGCTTCTGACAACAAATAAGGAAATGCCACAAACACACAAACTAAGCAGGCACGCTCCCAGAACACAAATAAAGCACAAAACTGCTCAAAACAGTCCCGTTAACTCAAACTTGCGGTAAAAGCACAGAATGCATTAGTGTCCTTGAGGAAGAGTTCAGAGCTTCTCTTTATCTTGTTCTCCAGGACAAGTTGTTTTTGCTCCAGCAACAGTCTTGTCCAAGGCCATCCTGAAGAAGTGGAAAGAAGCCAAAAGATTTCTGGATTAATTTGGGTCAAAATCTAGCAATCTAATGTTCATCACTTGCCTCCACTTTGGTCAAAATCTGCTGCACAAATCTGTTAGCATCAACTGGGTATCGTCCAACTTGTGGTTTATACTCACAGTCTGATTACTGACTGTGTATATATAAAGTTCCCCCATATATGCAAATTTTTATGTATAATTCAGTAACTTGCGATTATCAAAAAGAAATGACATGACATCAAAACTGATTAAGTATCAATATAGTTGTGTGAAGATTAATTCTTTTGATTCCAAAGCCGTATCATAAACTTGGGTATGGATATGGATACTTTGTTATCGATCCACTCATCCCTTGAAATAGCATGCACTTCTTCTAGCAAATAACAAATATGGGCAACTGGGGTGATGAAACTTATTAAAGGGATTATGAACAAAAATTAATGATGCATGTTCAAATGAATGAGAAACAATTAAGGATGGCCAAGATCCTAACTAACCATTTAATAAAGGGTTCTGGTCATGTTTAAGATTATTAGATTTGTTGTCAATGGTTTGGTGTTGTGCTTTGGTCTAGTGTGCTCTGTATAACCAAGGATCATCTAGGAAACATCTGACTATGTTCATTATCTTTAATTAATTGTTTCTTTTCATATCTTTTGACTGCTCTTTACTTGTGCAGCTAAAGAAAACATTGCTTTACACATTTGAGCAACATTTGACTTTTGTAAAACAGTAACATCATTACAGTCAATCAGATTGTTCTTGACATCTGGTACTTTCAGATCACTTCTAATAAGTTGATGTTTTAGCATGAGCACCTGAGGCTCTCGACATCGCAGTACTTTGGTTTATGTCATTTAAAGCAAGTCACTGTCAAAGTTTTGTGCTCATCATTCTGCTATTACTTAGACACATCTACAGGTTTTTATTCCATTGTCATGACAGGTCTGTGACTGCAACTTTCAGGCAATGCCACGACTGAAAGCTGATTTAGACTTTTTGCTCAGAGTGAACAACTTGTCAAGGAGTTCAAATGCATCTAGACAAGTCAAATGCAAATATATTGTAGTGCTGGTTATTTTATATATGAAAGATATATATATGTTTATACAACAGTTAAGCATGCATTATTCCATTTTAAATGCCTCCACAAAGTGTGTTTCAACCCTGAATAATGCCCGTTTAACCATAGTGTATCTCATTTATGTCATGGACTTTGACGAACACTGGCATATTTAAAATATAATTCATATCTGGGCTGAACTAAATGAGTGGTAACTGGTTTTTTCTCATCAGTCAATCTTGTTTTGACTATGGAGAAAAAAGTAATGCTGAAGTTGGATGTCTTAACATTTGACGTGGGTTTATACCACCATCTTTGGGCAACATTAACCTTTCAAAGATATTATTAATATCTCTGGAGTAGATAACTGAAATGAAACAGTTGATGGTTATTTGTCTGTTTTATTGCTTGTTTCAACGCTTCTAAATTTTGACAGAAAAATAGTAATGTAGCATTAACCTAAAATTAATCCAGATTCTTAATTCAGCCTCTTAACGGTTCGGTGATAAAAAGTATGTGATATCTAAAAGAGATCCCGAACAAACAGTGGGCAATAACTGAATGTTGTTGCGATTGCTTTGTTTTTATCAGAGAGATATTTTATCTAACTTAGCTTTAGCATAATGTTATGCATTACAGGACCATCTACAGACCGCTCACTAGCTTCATACACAAAAAGCATGTCAGAGATGATTGTTCACATTTTTGAATAATTGATGTGTATTCATGATTTCTAAATCCACTGTGCAATTTTGACATTTCTTATTAAACATGGAACATTAGTGTTAACTCTTAGCTGGAAATCACTCCTTATAGTAGGCTCTGGAAACTCTCCCGTCCCTGACTCCACCTGTCAGTGGAACACAAGCTTCCTGACAGACAGACAACAGCTTGTGAGGATGGGGGAATTCACATCATGCACCCGAACCACCAGCAATGGCGCACCCCAGGGGTTTGTTCTCTCTCCACTTCTCTTCTGCCTCTACACCAATGACTGCACCTCCTCTGTAAAGCTCCTCAAGTTTGCAGCTGACACCACCATCATTGGTCTCATCCAGAATGGTGAGGAGTCTACGAACAGACTGGAAGAGGAACAGCTGGCCCTGGTGCAGTCTAAACAACCTTGAGCTCAACACCCTCAAAACAGTGGAGATGGTAGTGGACTTCAGAGGACTATTTATACGGCTGAGAAGATCATTGGTATTCCCCTACCTTTCCTCCAGGACCTGTACACCACCAGAATGAGAAAGAGGGCTAACAAAATCATTCTGGACCCCACTCCTCCTGGCCACCACCTTTTTGAGCTCTTGCCCTCTGGCAGCCGCTTCAGAGCCACTAACATCAGGACTGTACGGCACAAGAATCTGGAAATTCCTGATTCTGATTCGGATATAATTACTCACTGAACGTGGACATTTTTCCAAGTGAAATTATTCACTAGAAACAATTGTCTTCAACAACAAACCCTAACTCCAACAAATTCAACCCTCCACTGAACTGGATGTGCACAAGTTGTGGGGAAAGTGAAACATATGCCACTCTGTAGTTATTAACACAAATAAAAGCTAACAAAGAAACACTTTATAACAATATTGTCAGTGTAAGGTATTAACATGAATTAACACAGATAAAGTCCAATTTTAAGCTCCTTGTTTAATTTTAATGTGGAGTTATAACAAAAAGTGGACAGTAACACACAGCTTGCTCTCTTTTTACACGATAAAGCAGCAGCTATTTAACGTTAGCTCTTGCTTTCTGTCCTCCGACTTAATATTGGTCACCAAAACAATCCAAATAAATCTGTGAAATGTGGTCTAGCGCTCATATTGAGTGATTGTTTCATCTCAACGTTACTCCAAGGCCACAGGGGCAGACAAGACCTGAAAAAGAATGGAGCTATCCTGTAAGGATATGAGCAAATGAAAGGGACAATGGAGTTCCCTGAAACAAACTATTGACTATTTTCTATATGACTATTTTCAGCTCATTGATCAAAAGAAATTAAATACACAACTGGTAGGAATTTGGTTTGTGTTGTTTAGTTGTGATTTTTTAAGATTATTTCATTGTGTTTATTCAGATGTTTGTTTGTTGATGTGTTGTTGGTTAGTAAAGTTGAGCAAGGATACTCTATGTTTACTATACATTAAATCACATACACATAATGTATTCTAAGTGACTACAGATCTTAAACTATAAAACTTAAGATAAATCTCTTCATTTAATATGTTTAGAGAATTCTACAGTAGATCCTCACTAGCCACGGTATTCTCTGAGAAATTCATGGTCAGTGCTTTCACACTGGAATTCTGGAAAGTGTTCCTCCCATGTGTTTTAATGTAATATTTCCCCCATGACTCTCCACTGCAGCCTCAGCCTTGCTGTGTCACCCGTCAATGATTTAGTGTGAGCATTTAAAGAACATAGTGCCCCTTTCAGGCTCTGTGTCCAGGGCAGCATGAGCCAAGGTGTAAATACGTCACATCGCTGGATCAGATTCAGGCTGTAAAGTGAAGCAATATTTCATTTAAAGCTGTCGATAATTTGCGTGAAGGAATTGCTCGGGGATGATAGCTCGGAGGAAAGGTGGGGGGGCTGTTGAGCTGGTTTGATTTCCTCTAAAGCAAGGTTGCAAAGGCAGCACACTACTCAGACAAAGCACAAGAGCTTGATTTAAGACAAGCAGTCGATGTGGATCCGAGGCTCAGAAGGAGCAGGCTGAATCATTACTTGGCAGGATGGAAAAAAATCTGCTGCAGTCTCTTCTCTATTCTCCACTAATTTGCCAATTTCTTTGTCTTCCTACACCACATTTCTTTAAAAGATTTAAAATCTGAACTTGTATTTTAGATAATGTTATCATGTTAACATTTTAGCCATTCCTCTTATATATTTTAATACAGTTTTCTAATTTCGCACAATTACTAATTTCGTGGACATTTTGTTAATATAGACAAGGCAAGGAATGGCATTTTTTATGGTAAATTTTCATGCAAATTGGCAAAATTTTTGAGTCAGAGATTAAACACAGAAGATAAACCATTCTAAATAATTTTATAAGAGCCTTTGATGTCAGAGTGCACCTCAGTTGCACCTCAAACACCAGCGTGCTTCTCAAATGCGCCTCTTACACTGGGGAGTACCTCACTTAGGCCTCTTGCACCTCTTGTCATAATTGAACAAACTTAAAGCTGGAATTCAAATTAGATTACCTTCATTTTCAATCTGACATCTAAAGCCTCATTGTGAGACAAATTTCGAAGAGCGAAAACTCAGAAAGCCAAACAGTAAAGGTGTTACAGACTGATTAAAAGAAATCAATAGAATACAAAATAAAAGAGAAGTTTATGATTTCAGCCCTTTTCAGACAGTAGTAGCTGAATCAGTCAACGCACACTTAAATAGATGTGTTTTTAGTCTGAATTTATTTGTGACTAATGTCTGATATATTCTGGAAAAACAACTATTACAGGCACCTGTTCAATTAGATTGAACAATGCTTTGAAATAGGAATAACACCATGTAAATCATGAAAACAGGTAATTTTTGTCTATTTTTACAGAATTTTTGTATTACTGAAAAAAAAATTGCAGTCCGAGGTTTGAGAAGGCTGTAGGTTATAGGGGTAGAGTCAATTTCTTATATGTGATTCTCCAGGAACATGAAATATTTTCAAATCTTCCAAAAACAGTCTGAGTACATATGGTCTTGCATGAAAAGATTTGTTTTGTTGTTAGATTTTTTTTTATTTGCTCTGTATTTAATAATTACAAAATCTGAAAGGGACAGACTATCTTTGAGGTAAACATTATTAAAGTATTTGAAGACAATTTAAGACAATTTTACTCTCTCTTACATTTAGAAGCGAAATGTAATATCCTAACTTTCCTATTTCTGAATTCCTGATTGAAAATGCATTTCTGCAGATGTGATTATTTTGTGTACACTCATATACTAATGAGGTTCCAGTAACTCATAATTATCAATAAGTCTGAGACACAGTATATTAACTATTAATGACTTTTACATTTTTACAGCTGAGTTATTCAACTGTACAGCTGTTTGTAGTACAGTATGGGTTGCAGTTGTTTGTTTCCATGAAGGAAAAGTTCTGGTTGACCCTGTGAACAAAGAGGATCATCAATACATTCCTGATTTACATGGAAGTCAGGCAGTAGTTGTACTGTTTGGATAAGGAAGTCATCTCATCCGAAACTACACTGAACATTCTTCTTTATAGAGAAAGAGCTACAAGAAATGAAGAGCTGTGCACCTTGTCTGAGTTGCTTTTGTCAGGCGATGCTGCACAAACTCTGTACTTTTTATAGAGGTTGGTGTGCATTCGATTGGCTGGTAAATGTAATTGTAATTACAGTATGTGCATATTATACATTATATTTTAAAGTACAAATTAAACACTTAAAATAATGAAACAATAATAGTAGTAGAGTAATTTAGGTACGTAATTTAAAGAAAGTTATTTAACATAGCACATAAAACAAATGTCTTATATGGAATATATAAGCCATGTATAATTTACAAGGACAACAAAGTGTCCTACAAAGTGCACTGTCAGCACAGAATTATGTATAACAAGGATTTAGGACAAAAAGTAACAAAAAAGTCCCAAGAAACTAGCAATTACAAATGCAACTAGTAGTGTGTAAATATCATCTAATATCTGATCCTAAAATCAAATGTTACCAATGTGATAAAAAGTTTCAAGTTTCATCCAGCCAGCACAGTTTTTCCAAAATCCAAAGACAGATTCACCAACTAAAATTGCAAAACAAATGACATCGCCCAAGAGGATACTGATGTTTTTAGAATAGGATTATTATTCTCATTAGGCTTTGGCACCCAAACTACTCTCACCAACAAACAAGTGCAGCTGCACTCTCTTATACCAAGCTGTGTGGAAGCTAAAACAAAAATAACCACTCAATATAATGTGAGGCTTTCGAATTTAAAATCAACAGGATTCAGAGCTGAATAGATCAATGTCAGCAGCATTTCCTGGTGATTGCTCTGTAAACAAACCATACATATGATGGTGTGTATTGTTAAGAAAGCGAATGATTCATGATTTCTAGCTTTTCAAAACAAGTAGTCTGACATCTCAGCATGATGGAAGCCTGGGGTAAGTAATCAGAAAAATGCATCAACCACACACTGGTAAGAATCAGACAAACTCAACATACTTGCCAGAATGATAAGTACAGTCTTGTTTTTGTACCTTGTCTTTCAGAAAAACTGCCAACTATCAATGAGGAAGCTTAGTGCAACATTCGATCCATGTCTGACTTTCAAGCAGTTTGTCTAAACCACCATCAAGTCTTCATTTTACCACCTGCGAAATATAGATAGACCGTGCCCTATACTGCAATTATTTTCTGCTGAAAGACTGATCAATGCATTTGTAGCGTCTCGTCTGTATTACTGTAATTCTCTCCTGACCGGGGTTTCTAGGTCTACTCTGGACAGGTTGCAGTGTGTTCAGAATTCATCTTCTCCTGTCCTGACCTGGACCAGAAAACATGAACACATTACTGCACTGGCTGCCGATCTGCTTCTGTGTAGATTTTTACATTTTAACCCTCACACTCGCACATAAAGCACTACATGGTCTGGCCCTTGAGTACTTATCGTCTCTTTTAATCACATACAACTCGAGTTGTGCGTTCCGCTCCTCACAGTCTAAGCCTCTGTCTGTTTCACGCACACGCACTAAAACTATGGGCAACAGGGCCTTTTCTGTCTATGCACCAACTCTGTGGAACTCTCTCCCGGCTGAGCATAGGGATGCACAAAGATACACCATTTTTAAATCATCTTAAAACTCACTTTTTTAAACTGGCTTATGATTGTTGACATTATATTGCTTTTAACTAGCCCTGGATTTTAAGTTCCTTGTCTGACTATCTATTTTGTTTTTATCTTGTTTTTCTTCTTTTTATCTGTGCTGCTAATGTCCTTATTTGTACTGTTTTACTGTTGCTTTCTGTACAGCGCTTTGGGAAGCCAGCTTTAAAGGCTTTATAAATGATTATAAATTATTATAATTGATGATGGAGTACTTTTCATCAGGATATTTTTGGTTGAAAGTGGTTTAGTTTCACACTTTAGAGCATCGCTGAGTTTAGTACAATACTCTATTCCCATCCACATTTTTAAGGTTAAACCAAATAACGGATCATAACTCTCAAGACCTTTCATGCTAACACATGAGTCCATTTTGATAAATTTCAGACATTATACTAACAAGAATCATTAATAATTACAGTCTCAGGATGTCCAGTGACGATAACAACTAGTTAACAGTGTGTAAAAACACTGTTAAGATGCATGTTTAAGATGAATGGAAACCTAAATGTTTTCATTCCAATTTAAAGTTTAAATATCAATGATGGAGCCCAACTCAGTATGTGGCATTAAAAAAAATGCTTTTAAATTGTACAGATTGCTTCACATTTTATACACACAAAATAGATTTGGGGCTTTAAATCATTGTACAATCTGCAGTTCAAATGTGATAATGGGTGAGTGCTTTATATTTACATATAGTGTGTTCCTTAAAGAGAAATTGCTTTTTGAAAAACTGTTGCTTCTCTCACTGTCCCAAAAACACTGATGATTGATATTGTATAAAACCGTTCAATCATTGTGCATATTTAACTTTTATCATATATTGTTTGCTGTATATTGGAAAATCAAAGTCTATTAAAGATGTTTTAAAAACAAAAATCTATACAATAACAGAGCCAACCAACCAAATTGTTCAGAAAACCCCTTGCAGGAGCGCTCACTAGTGGTGAAGTAATCCTATTAGAAGACTCTCTGTCACGAGTTGTAGGTGTGACATCGCAAACAAATCAATCTGAACACTTCTGAGTTAATGTTTTTTGATCATATTTTTGGCTTTTAACTAAATACCTTGAATAGATTTGCATCGTTACTGCATTAACGCTTGTTCAAAATTATTAAGCTACATTTCTGTAAACATGTCTTGAAAAGTATGATATTCATCTGGCCCCCTTCAACCACTAAATCCCTGCACACAACTAAAAGGCAGATGTAAAAAAATAAATAAAAGTAAGATTATGAATTATGCTGAGTGATATTGTTGTTTAATCTATTTAAACCCCTATTTGTAATTATTATATGAAGGAATTATGACTTCCTCTCAATGTGAAATCCTCATACAAAACCAATTCCTTGCACCTTCTCATTCCTCTCCCTGCATTAGTGAATGCAAAAGAAGCAAATCTTCCAGAAACCCTGCTTCTTTATCCCTCCCTGCCCAACGAGCACTTCATTTAGCTAGATTTTCCATTGCAGCTTATCCAATGTCAATAGTTACTACAGGACAATAACTAGATGACATGAAGAGAGGCTACAGGGAGGAAATAAGAGAGTGTGTGTCTGTGTGAATAAAAAGCCACACCATCCACTCCCTAGCAGTAATTCCTTTAAGTAATTTATGCTCTCGTTCGTTGACACAGGAGAGGTTGATGGGATTACTTGGGAGATTGCAGTGGATTAGTACTGAAGGAAGTCAGAAGGGAGGAAGACAAACATCTGGGCCTCATATACGTCTTCTCAAAAAAATTGATGCTCATAAAAAATGAAGATGCTGTGCTAAGTCTCTCAGTGGATCTGTTGAGGATTTGTCTTCATTACATGAGTAAGTCCTTGGTTAAGTCAATGTGAGGACTGGTAGAGTGCTTGAAAAAACAACATATTGACAGAAAACGAAAGTAAATGAGGGAATGAGTAATTCGATTCAGGCTAAGATGTTCAATCGGCACTCAACAATGGAGAAATGTTCTATAAAGGGGTTCTTTGAGCACTGTTTTTAATTAAAAAAAAATTATTACATGACACTTTTACAGATTACCTTTCTGTGGTATGAAACATACATTTAGGTTTGAAGAAACCCAAATACATTTTTAAATGTGTTTGTGAAGTAAGTTTTTGTTTTTAATAAGAAAGAGTGACTCTTTTAGCCCACACATTATTATGTCAGATCATATAACACACCTCAACATTGACTTAACTAATGGCAATTTTAAGCAATTTAAATTTTCATGCAATTGTTTCAAGTTATGGAAAACATCCAAGTCTTAATTTGACTGGTGTTGATTATCTTCTATTTGGACAAACTTCTGAAATCTCTTGACTTGAACTAAAAGAGGGATGAGCCAAAACAGGAATCGGAAGAAACTGTTTGGCTCCTGGTTCACCTTCATGCTTGTTCACGCAAAAAAAATGCATCATTGGCTCAACATAATACAATTAAGACACACATTTCCGCACAATTTCATCATATTATCCAACCTTATTTTGAACAGATTGAATGAAAATTGAACAATTCCATATCATTCAAAAAGATCAAATCATTCTAACCTATATTGTGCAATACACAATTTAATCTAGTTGGATCAACTTAATAAAGCTATGGCACATTTACTCAAAACTGAATCTCAACATATTTTGGCAGATTGAGCCAAAAAGATCAAATAATTTTCATTTGAAATATTTTGTGCAATTAACTTGTACACAATTTACTTTTTTGTTGGATGAACATATTATAATTATGACACACTATTTCCATACAATTGAATTATGCAATCATAACATATTTTAGACTGATCGAACCATAGAGTAAAATATTCATCTACAGTTTCATCTTCAGTTTCATCTACAAACAAACACACTATTCTCAATGAAAATGTGTTTAGTTTTTATTACAATTCCAAAACACCAAAGCAAAAATTTAGAGAGCTAGCAGAGATGTCAAAGACAGAACTGGATAGCATAGAGAAACTGAATGTGAGATTTTAAAGGGAGAGAGGCAGGTGCCACTTGTTCTCCTGATGGAAGCGTGGAGACATGTTTACACTTACTTTCTGAACCACTCCAGCCCATGTTTCTCAGCATGCATGACTGTTCTAATATTAAATCTTAACAAAATTTGGCAACCAGTCTATCACTACCTCCATTCCAGCGGTATTCCATCCATACATCCATTATCTTGTCGGCTTGCTTCCCTTTCGGGGTCGCTACAGCAGAATGAACCGCCAACTCTTCTAGCATATGTCATACGAGGCGGATGCCCTTCCAGCCGCAACCCATTGCTGGGAAACATCCAACACACACAAAACACTTTGGACAATTGTTTTTACCCAATTGAATTGTATCGCATGTCTTTAGACTTGTGGGGAAAACCAGAGCACCCAGAGTAAACCTATGTGATCACGGGAACTCCATACAGAAACGGCAACTGACCCAGCCGAAGCTCGAACCAGCGACCTTCTTGCTCTGAGACGGCTGTGCTACCCACTGCGCCACCGTGATGCCCCCAGTGGTATTATTATATCATATTTTTAATCTTAACATCTCATTTTAAACGTTTAGTCACTGACAGATATGTACTGGATAAAGTGAGAAACCTTTGAGGGAAAAAAAAAAGACTTTGATGGGGATACTGCAACACGCAGCAGACATTTTGATAAAAGTAATTAACAGCCTTGTCTGTATGAATGTGAATATAATCTCACTGACTCTCTGTGTGGCAGGTGTCGACTCAAACAAATACATTTGCCTTTCACACGTGTCACATCCTGTCATTGACAGGAGAGGAGCGACTTCTCCAACCAGAGCTGCTTGCCTTTTTTCCCTGATTTCATTTGTCACGGTCTAATTCACTATTGACACAAAACATACCGCTCTCATTAGATCTTTTATGAAGATTTTCACCGCTAAAGTAGGGAGTCAAAAACACACCACAGATGGATCAATCATTCTAATGGGAAGGCATCATATAAAGTTCCATGCCTCCGAGGTTGAATTAGATATAAACAGCTTTTTATAGAGCTTTTTCTTTGCTAAAATGATACTTGTTTTTTTACTCTTTTCTACTGAATAGTTAGCACACTGAAGTATAATGTATGCAGGGGTTAAAATATGTGTTTTGTGCATATTTGAAAGTCCTTGATTTTGTTTTGTTGGTCTCATTCAATAAGAATGCCGCTATCCAGCTGGATTAAGATAAAAGAGCTTTCAATTTGGTTAAAATGCAAGCCGTCTATGTTAGAAGGCTAACTGGATATGTTCTTACTGTAGTCCTAGTTGGTCAAATTGACCTGCTATCCATCTAATCTTTCCACAAAAGACATTTTACTTTATGCACAGACTTTAGGTTTATTCATTGCATTTAGTGGAAATAGATTTGCTTGTCCACAGTTGACAATAGTATAATCAATTATAACAGATCTTATTTCATTTTAAATAATTTAATGTTTAAATTATGGTCAAATGGCCTATAATTTTACCCAAAATGAGAGTTGAAGGCTTTAAAGCAAAGGTCTCAAACTCGATTCCTAGAGGGCTGCAGCCCTGCACAACTTCCTCATGGCTCACTAAAAAGAGTGTGAATTTAGCAACTCCAATATTGTTGGTTCGATTTCCAGGGAACTAATGTTGAAGTTTGATCCTTCAGAGCAATGTAAGCATGCTAATGCAAATCTGATCAAAATATTAAATTACTTGATAACAGATCCCCCTCTAAACTATAAATGTAATGAACACTTTTCCAAAGCATTTTATCTTTTGCTACTGTACAGTTTATTTTATTCATATGCTCACATTCAGCTGTTTCCATATTCATTACTTAGAGATGTTACGTGACCATTATATATTCACAAAACATGCTTTGTATCAGTTTTTTTATTATTCCCTCTATTTTGTTTCCTCCTTTCTCAGTGAAATCAAGTCTGGTCCCAAAAAAATCATGCTTGAAGAGGTTTCACTTTCAAAATAGATCAGGACCTTCAATCCCAGGCTCCTTTGTTTTTATAGTCGGGTCATAGCAGGGGGTGTAAGGTAAACCAGGAGTAGAAGGAATTGAGAAGAAATTTGTTCTCAGCCACTAAACATCAAAGTTCAGCCTAACTCGCACTAGCAAGAAGGGCAGGGGGATTAGGTCAGAGAAAAGACTATAGTTTGCTCGACTGGCATTATAGGAGCATGGACCAGTGACTCGGGTAATGGACATATTCAGGGGAGTGTTAGGTTCAAATCAGCAGGTGTGGCTGACTGCTCATCTCAGTGTATTTCCAGAGAGCCAGGTGCTTTTTCACATGCCTGACAGGTTCGAGGGATACCTTCAATTAAAGACTAGAATACAAATAAACACAGCAAACTGAAAATCTACTATAATGTTAATCCATCATTGTGCATACCCACACATTACACTAGATTTTCAAAAGATTTGGCCCACCTATGTAGCAATATCTGTAAAAAAATAAATTGAACGTAAAGATTAAATGCAGATGTTAAGATTATCGGTAAAACAAAAGTTTCTTGGCACAGCTTGACCACTTTCTCCCTCACTTACCAGCATCTCCTCAGGGGGTTGACTTCAACTCCATTGGACAGTTCAAGCCCAAAGAGCAGATTGACCTAGACTATTAAAACCAGCTGCAATGTTTCTTCATCTATGTCTACATAGGGGGAGCCTGTGAGCTCACCAGCCCCAGCAATATGTTTTTTATTATTTTTATAGTAACCACCAAACAGGCCTCAAAAAGGAAATCAGGACCAATATCATTTAACTGATAAACTCACTATTCAAGTTTTTTTTTCTTCTTCAAGAGATTCTGAATTTGACATCTCAGTGGAAACAGTATTTTCATTACTTCCAGTTTCACTTTCATTTCTTTCTACCTCAAACTCCACTGAGCATTTATTAAGTCTTCTAGCATTGTATAAGTCTTCTCATTTAAGTTATTGGTGGAGCTCATCAACATTTGAGTCACAATTTAGCTCTTTCTTACTTACCCCACCTTTTTTATCATGTTTTGTTTTCTATAGATTTTTCGTATAGTTTTCCTTATCCTCTGGTGACTTTTACATGGTTTTACACTCAGTAAAGCTTGTTTTGCATTGCTTAATGTCTTGTTCCTGAATGTAACCCTTTCCTTTTTGTAGCAAAGACACCCCAGCTTTGAATTACACATATTTTACCAGTTACATGAGCCGCTTCATTCAGAACTGCTACTCTGCACCACTTCATGCAACCCTTCAAAGTGCACAAGAAATATTTTTAAGCTAATCTGTGAGTCACATGAAGTTGGGAGGTCCAATGAACCCACATCTATTTAACCCACACTATTTATACCTTATTTGACACCAACCACTACTATATGGCAGTGTTGGTTTGATTTCCAAATCCTAAACCTTTGTTATAATGACAATGACAATATACCACAACATTTACCATCTGGACTCAAGAGGAACCCTTCCAGGGTACCACGCAGTAATGCACCAAACTCCACAGAACAGCTTTCATGGGTGTTTTCTGCACACTCAGACAATTGACTTTTACACATAAGACCATGGAAGGCCATGGAGGATTGATTTCAATTTTTGAATTAGAGTCTTTCTATAATACTCTGTTTTCTTGGGGTTTTTTTTTGTTTTTTTTACATCAAAATGCAATATTCAAGAACCTCCATTTTTGCTGTGTATTATTGGACTTTTGTTTGTTTCCCTTTTTAAGTTTGTCTTGCATTATGGTTCTGTTTATATTTAGAGTTTCTTTATTCCAGTGAGTGTTTCTCAAATAAATGCATGATTTGAGCTAAAAAATCATACATTTGCTATCTTCCCTACAGCTGCCAACCTTTGACTAGACTGTATATAGGACTCAGTTTCCCATCATCCCCTTGTCCGTCAACTATATTGTTCCCTCATGGACACTTCCTGTTTTTAGACTGTTACTTTATAGCTCTCCTGTGTTTTCCCATGTCCCCTTTGCTGTATCTGCATTGTCTCTTGTCGTCATCTTTCTCTAGAATTTGCAGTTAGTGTCTTTGCTATACTGCTCACTGTCTCCTGGTTCCACTTTGTTGAAAATGGCATTTAAACCCCACCTAGGAAAGTGTTTGTTTCTTATGTCCATAATGTTTTGTGTTTGGGTCTCACTCATTGATGTCTGTATAACCCTTGACTAATGTGTTATTTCACAAAAAGAAAATGTAAAAAAGTATGCTTTCAATTACTTTCTTTTCAAATCAAGCACCAGCTAATTGCAAATGACAAACGAGTGTTTCCTTAACAAACAATTTGCCGTTTGTCTGCCAAAAAGTGTTTGAAATCATAGACTCTCAAAGCATTACTTTAATGACAAAAAGCAGCTTTAAGCAACGGATACATGGCAGAGAGATAAACAAGATTGAGACCATTGAAAAATAGTAGAGGCCAGAGAGGTTACAGAGAGATGCTCTCACTAATCCAACCACACAATAAATCAAGACCCCACTAGACCACACTACAACTAATAGAAACTCAGAGCAGACCACAGTCTGTTTTCATTGACTGAAAGCAACATTAGGGGAGGCTTCTGCACAATTCATGAGCTAGCCCATCTCAAAGGTAGTCATTAGCTGGCACACAAAAACAACTTCCAAATTTGACATTTTGTTCAATGTGTAAATTAGTAGCCACATTGTTGATTTGATCCTGTGAGAATGAATCACTAATCCATACAGGCCTCAGGCCAAGAGCATTTGAAGCCTTCAGAGGGATTTTATTCAACTAAACTTTTAACTTGTCCTTAAGGCAGCCTGCACTAGACACAAAGCTGGCTAGGCAGCATGGCACATACTTCAAACATAGGATTCGTCAGGTACAGAGTCCTGGATCTTCTGCCCTATTTAACAGCTCGTTTGGGATTCGAGTTGGCTTTGTCTACAGTTGAGGCAAATTAGAGCTCCATCTCACCTTTTGAGTTTGGACGTGAGCTCTCTGTTTTGTGGTTTTCCTGTCACGCCTCCTTTCTTAAGAGCCAAGACTCCCATTAGCACCCAATGTGCTAAACAGAGTCACATTAACACACATGCTTTTGTCACTACAAAGTATACTCACTAGAGGATTCAAGGATGAAAAGAAAGAGGCAGATGAGAGGGAGGAGAGTAAAAGAGACACTGGTGACAAAACTATTTAATGAATGGGAGGAGAGACTGTTGGGCTTGACAGGAGATCAGCTGGATTTTGATTTAATATTAGCTTTATTTAAATAACAAAGCTTTACTTGCCGCAGTAGTTTTGTCAGATTTGTTAATTCGAAGGGTGACACATTCTAGATGCATGCAGTATGTGGCCAGATCAAATGCCATCTGAAATCTAATGAGGGAGAACTGGCTAATAAATAAACATCACCCTGGGTTGAGGCTCATCTATTATTTAATGATCAAAAGTCATTACAAATGCAGAACAAAACAGGCTCAAAAATTGGTTAAAACCATTATGGTTTTGAATAAGGGACAGTTAAAGTTATTACTATTGGTGTCAAACCATTTTAAAATATAAAATTATATCAATATAGTTATAATTGAAGTAAAGGTCTCTAAACCCCTATCCTAATTGAGATACATTCAGATGGCTTCTCTGAAGAGTGCATTTATATTGCAATAATCAAATCTTTTCTGTTTAATCTTAATGCAGCGATGTGTCCTTCATGAAAACAAAAATCTTCAAAACGACTCATGAGTCGTTTTGGACTCTTGGAACTCTTTTTGGACAGTGATTCGTTGTCTTTGGTGCATAGTAATGCTGTTTACACTGTTAGTAATCAGAAGAGACAGGTACGTGAGTTCATTTACCCAGATTTCTGTATTTTGCTTTTTGTCTTAACCAAGTAAATCAGTTTTAGCCCAAATATGAGCTTTATAAATTAATTGTTCAAATTAATTATTCAAATCATTTGAATATTATGAAATGATGAATCATTCTTTTAGATGAACAAGAGTAAAAAAAATGAATTAATAAAATAAACAAAACTTCCCATCAACACTCAAAAGACAGCATTTTATAATCTTTGTGGGCTCTATAATCCAACACCAACAAGACAAGCTTCTGAAGGTTCATGTTCTCCTCTTTGTCAATTTCTTCTCTTCATCACGTTGTTCTTTGTTGCGTTTTCCTGTCAAGATATCGATGTGAGAGTGTATCGAGCGCCACACAGCTGCTCCTTTATGTCTCACTCAAGGGCCAGCTTTCATTGGTTGTTATCTTTGAAAAAAAGTAAGCCAAAATGGCAGAGCCAAACTTTTTTTGTTCGCACCCATCGTTCGCCCATTGTTTTGATTGAAGCATGTTCATGTACGAAACTTAAGACCGAAATTTGGATAGGTGTTTAAAGACATTAATGACATAATTAGATGACATGTTAATGTAATTAATCAAACATACATAGATGCTTGCATACTTTAAAATTAGTATTTTACACAAAAAAATTGAGTTCTAGGCTATAACTGGTCATTCAATTTATTATCTGTAACTGAATTTTTCTCCAACAATGGAAATGACTGAGTTAATACATTTTTACAATAATAAAATAGATCCCTAAAAAGGTTTTTCCCTAGCTATTACATTTTAATGGGTAATGAAACCCTTAAGATAAACATGGATTTATGTGGGACATATATGTATGATGAATATACATGTCTTTTTAATTTTGTGTCATTTGATCATTCTAATAGATGGGAAAAAAATATATTTTTTAATCAGTATTTCTGACTTTGTTAGTAAAGGTGCCCCATTATCCATCCATCCATCTTCATGTCGGCTTTATTTCCCTTTCGGGGTCGCCACAGCGGAATGAACCGCCAACTCACTGGCATATGTTTTACGCAGCGGATGCCCTTCCCTGCCGCAACCCATCGCTGGGAAAGTAAAGGTGCCCCATTATGACCCTTTTAAATAATTTATAATACATATGTGATGCACTCCTATCTCTGCAATCTTAATAACCTTTAAAAGGCAGTATTTATTGTAAACAATGTCTTTGAATCACATCAAATGGTTGCACTTCGCAAAACGAGTACATGCGGTTTGAACTTTTGGTGAGCCGAAAAAACACTTTTGGCCCGGGACATCCAAAAACTCACTTTCTCTTCATTGTTTCCGGGACAGTTAGTGTGTACATTCTTCATTGAGGTGAGCTGCATTTTGTAGATGAAAGAAATAGAAGATAAAATAAAGGCTACGTTCAGACTGCAGTTCTAAATACCCAATAAAATATGTTTTTGATCTCTCTCCTTATGTTTTTTCACACATCAGTGCACATAGGGCACAATTTATTCTTTCAGTAGCATTTTTTTATGTTTTTACAGGACTGGGGTGCTAACCCAGCACCCAAAACTGAAACATCTACACACACTAATATACTATGGACAATTGTTTTTACCCTATTCACCTGTATATCATGTTTTTAGAGTTGTGGGGGACATGAGCACCCAGAGTAAACCCATGTAGACACAAGGAGAACATGCAAACTCCACACAGAAATGCCAACTGATCCAGCCAAGACTCAAACCAGCACCCTTCTTGCTGTGAGATGACTGTGCTACCCACTGCGCCACCATGATCTTGATTTTGATAAGAAAACAATACATAATTTCTGAAAAGTCATGTTTAGAGAATATGACACCTTTTAAATGCAAATTCTTCATTTGGGTCATTCCATTTATCAGACGCTTGTCCATGATGTTTTGAAGTTATAATTATTTACAATCCTGAGTTCTTCTATCAATGACAATATGTGTGTCTATATGTGACACTTTCAAAGAGAATGGATTCAACTATGACTTTCATTCCCTCTCCTTTATCTACTTTATCTATCACAACACTGTCTAAGTCCAATTCAGTAGCATTTTTCACAAGTCATGGATTGACTGAAACGGGGGGGTTTCACATATTTTGAATTGCATTTGCGATTAATTTATCAAATTCTTGTGTTCAATTCCTCACTATACTTATTATTCTAGAAGTCATGAATAAAGTATCCATGTAATGAGGATAACTCTAAAAAGTGTTATTGTGGATGTCAATCATTGATTATAACCCATGTCAATTTGTTTGACAAAATATATTTAAAATATTAAGACATGCATGATTACTGTTTCTGCAAACAACAAACCAAGGGATTGATTAATAAAATTAATTCCTTAATGAAAAAATGTTGCAATAAATTTGGAATTCTAGATTAAAGTTTAATTTGTAATTTCCAGAGATTGCTTAAAACATGCTTTGTTTGAACTAGTGCTTTTGTGACGCTATGATTTGACCAGCTTAAAGGTCACGGTCCTGTGAGAGTCTTCTGAGTAGTGTTGATTCAGCCTGTGCTGTTATTAAGAGCTTTTAGCAGCTCAGAGGCCACTGTCACACATACTCTCTAACACCTACACCCACAGAGAATGCGGCTCTCACAATCACACATCTTTCCAAATACAGGGTCTAGAAACGACTTGAGGGGCCTTTGTCAGCTCCCAACAGCAGCACAGTGAAAGCCAGAGGACATACGCCAGAGGACATGAGCCCTGTCTGAGAGCTATTTGATGTTATGTGGGATGGATTTTCTTTACGCCATCAGGGTTTCTGGGAGGAGAGAAATCGATTGGGCACTTCGGAGGAACTTCACCTGCCTGCTAACCCGTGACGGACTCTGGACTCCCTACTGGCTGAAATCAGAGGTGTCAGAGCCTACAACAGCTTGATTTAATTATGGCAATCTCAGTGGTAAGTTAGCACATGGGAACAACTCAAAGTTCACAAGACAGAGCCTCCTTACTTCACAAATACATATTTTGGTGAATGGAAATCTGTTTTTTTGTGTGACAGAGGTAAGAGAAACACTTCGGGGGGAATGGTTGCATCTAATCAATGAACTTTGCAGAGCAATAAAAAGCAGAGTCAAAAAGTCCAATCTACAAAGGTTCAGAAGCCTAGGGGCAACAGCAGGTTTCTGTAATTACAGTAAAAAAAATATTTCAAGATCCAGTAAAAGGGTTAGGCATGTCACAGAGGGAAAAATCTAAGCAAGATAAAGACATGTTAAAGAAAAAATAGTCAAGACTGGTGTGCATTACATGAACTGATGTTTTTGTGAGAATGTCTGTTCACAAAAGATTCATTGTCAGATAAGCTAACAAAAAAAATTTACATTTTTATCAGATTAACAGAAAAATATTTTTTTTTTTACTTTAGAAATATCATGAAAGCATAATGACAACTATTTTTCTTAATAAAGATGATGTTATAAACTTATTCTTTAATAAACTGGTTAAATGACAAAAAAATGACAGACCAGACTTTCTGATTAAGTTTTCTAATTTATTGAACATTTAGATTTGGAACAGCATTTGATACCCTGCCCGAACTAATCTGCACTCTTAGTCAGAGTGACAAGTTGGTGTGAGTGTGTGTATACAGTATATTATTAGCACTTTAAATAACAATTCTTGCACAGATGTGCCCAATCTGACACAGATTTATGACAAATACTTGTTTATAATCCTTTTAGCCATGTATTTGATTAAATAGTTTTAGCTTTTACCTAAAATTTTAATTTACTTTTGCTCTAATCAACAAAGTCAAAATGACATAATGTCTGGAACAAAGTTACAGAGTCTGATAAGGCCCTATCATGAATGAAAAACATTACTAATACATTAAATAAAACATATTGTTAAGTCATTTAATTGTCAAATCAGAAAAAAATGTATGCGCAATGGAATTATTAAAAAATTGCTTTCAAAACAAATTTGTAGGTTTTGTTGCACATGTAATTATCCTTAAGCTGCTTTGCAATGAGTCTTGTTAAAAAAAAGCATGCACATGGATTCCAAAAGAAATATGAATTTCAAAGTAAACTTCGCTCAAAGATTAGGTTTTTTATAAAGTATGCTATTCACCACAGAGTGCAGGATTGCATTTTACAATCGACTTAATATCTGCATGTAACATTGAAGCTGAGGGCTACCAAGCCGGTTTATTATTACTCCAGGTGCGAATAATGGTCTGAAAATTGTAAAAAGTCTTTAAGCTCTGAAAAATGCTATATACACTGAAGGGTTAATTATTGTTATTATTAACAATATGATTGTAAGTGGAATTAATCAATGTGTTTTGAATTAATTAAATTGTAAAATGTGCATTCTATCTGTGCTAACTTCTAGTTAAGAGTCTACATGATCATCTAAAATTAACATTTTATGTTTTGCAGAACGGCTGAAGACAGATATAGAGGGAAGGAATAAATATATCTGATGACATGATTTTAACTTCTTACATCCCTGTAAGTCAACATAATAGTTTAATCATAAGCCCTCCTGTATGTATTTCAAAGTCAGATTTCAGGTTTTAGTTATGAAGCGGTAGAAAAAAACAGACAAGGAACTGAACCAAAAGAGTGTGCAACTAGAGAAAAGCTTGTCTCTATTGTTCAGCCAAGTGTTGTAAAGCAATCGAGAACTGCTGTAAATAGAAATGGCAGAGAATAAGACAGAAGGGGAAATATCAGGACAGAATGGGGTGACAAAACTGAAAAAGATTACATGAAGAGTAGTCGTGCATGAATGGGATGAGTTTTAGTGTCTCTACACACACAAGCACACACAACACAAATACACAGCAGGCAGCATGATCAATAGGCCGGCGGTGTGTTTAACTGCGCTGGAGTCTGTGCGCATTAGCCTGCGTGAGTTCACTTCAGTGCATCCAGAAATTAAGATGATTGATTTTGGGTTTCTCTGAATCATCCTGTCACTGTGGGTACAGATCACAGTGCTCCGGCTTGCTCTGGCCCCTGGGAGGGATACCTGAAGATGGAAGGATGAAAGGTGAAAAAAGACGGATAGAAAGACAAAAAGGATTGGAGATGGATGAATAGCAAAGCACCTACACCTTCCGCTGCCACAGACTCACTTCTATTTGGCAAGAAAACAAGGCTTGGAAGATATCCAAGAGTGAAAGTGGAAGGAAGCAAGAGTGAACGAAGGTATTAGCTTGATGGAAAGAGGGATGATAAAGGGAGGATGATCAAAACAAGGATAAAATAAAGACTGGCTGGGTTTTATTTAGATAAACAAATGAAAAAAATCTAAATTGTTTGATTTAGAAGAAGTTAGCTTTAGATGTTAAAACATATATGTAAAAGTATGGTGTGCTCACAAAATAGTTTTTTTTTTCTTCAAAGACTATGATTTGAGAAAAAAGTGATTTATAAGCTAGCTTGTGTTGGCTGTTGAAAATACAGTACATCACCACTGCATCAATTAAAAAGCAAATGCATTAGTGACCAAGCCTGGTCTGCTGCTCCATCTCACTAACGTCTCCTGGAGATTTGCTAATGCATTTAAGTGGCATTTACGTGCACACATTTATTTTCTTCTCAGGGGTATGATTCACTCAGCAGTAGAATAGAAACAAGATGGGGTATAGTGTTAGCCCCGGTGTGTTTCCTCTATGGTTGGTAGACAGATACAGTAATTGCTATCAGGAGCTGATATCAGTGTAGATATCCCAGACAACAGTCTAACATTTTAAAAATGGAGGCAAGGTCAGTCATCAAGATGTGTTTGGAAGAGACATGGACGTGTGGCAGGAAACAGAAGAGGGGTGCCTTGAATCAGAGCCATCTTTGGGCTCTTTTTGTACAAAGCTGCTTGTGCTTAATAAAGATTTATACTCACAGGTGATGCTCAGCCATGCAGAACTACATCGCTTACCCAGAGAGACCCACAACAAATGTTTGGAATATTTTACTTTCATTTCTTTCTCCAGACAAAAAAAAAGGTAACAATAGTTTTTTGTCACTCCTAAATTAGCTGTAAATTGTTTTCTAAAGAAATTGTATATACATGTCCCGAACATTTAATAAGTAATAAAAAAGTAACAATTGCAACAAGAAAAACCTGTAAAAATGTAATAAATAAAATGGGGCGACATTTTGTTTGTCTGTTGATTGATGAATTTGATTGTTTGTGATGTTCTCATTTAGAGCCTTAAGGGAATTGTCATATTCTACTATTAAAGATATAATAATATAAATATAAAAAACATACAGTAGTCAAATGCGGTGAAATTTTGCTTGTATATCTTTGCAAAGTTCTATTTACAAAGTATTCCTTATGAGTCAGTAATGCTGCAGTCGCTAAGACAATCACAATATTTCAAATACATGCAACAGTATTCTTTAAAACAATAAAAAGTGTTTTGTCTAGCAATATCCTCGTTGCCTGACTATTAGCTCATTGAATTCCAAAACTTTTTGTTCCATCTCTTCTGTATTCCTCCATCTCTTCATATGAACCCACATCTTTAGATGTGTTTGTGTGTATATTTGAACTGGAAAGTAGCACCATAATCAGCCTCTGCATACCAACAGAGAACAGCAGAGAAAAGAAGCAAAGGGAGATTGGCCTAACAATGGACTAAAAACAGAGAAAAAACAGTTCTGTAACTGCTATAAAGGATATAAACAGAGCATTGCCTATTTGTATTTGAATAAGACTTACTCATGAAGAGCTTGTGAAAGAGATTTGAGAAGCATCTTTCACTCTCTGAGACGTTATCTACTTGATTGTAATCTCGTAATAAGCTCATTTAGCACGCAGAATTCAGATTTCTCATGCTTTTTAGATTTTCTTCTTGTGCTTTCTCTCCATCCTTCCCTCCCTTCTCTGTCTGTCAGAAATTTGCATTTCTCCATCAGGCTATAGTCTCTATAGGAGGCAAATGAATACAGTCTCTGCTCCACTTTCATGGCTTGATGCAACAAGGCATATAAATACGCTTCTCTGAAGATCCAGCTCTTCTCTTCAAGAAACCTTTTTTTTTTTTACAATAAAGTGATTTCAAAAGACTTTTTTTTCTTCTTGAATTTTGTATTTAGCTCAGCTTTGTAAATCCTTGGAATGTAAAATTTACTCCAAGCATGTTAAATATGAACAACATTCTTAGAAAAATGACCATATATTTCCCTGAAATTGTGGTTTTATTTCATTGTTTGAAAGATAAACTTCAATAACGCAGAGAACTGATTATTTTATATTGTTAACATGTTAGTTTATGCTAATATTAGCATGTTTTAACAGTGGAGCGTGTTTTTGATATGGAACTTAAGGGCCAATTATAAAACCTCCAAAGCAGATAACTAGCTTGTGATTTTGAAGTCACCATTGCCCTGTATCTGATGTAGATGTTAAAACTACAGTTTACCGGCTATTAAATTATTAAAATATAGGAATGTGGCTCTAAGGAAGTAAACCCTTACTTGTACTGTGACAAGCTCAAATGTGGTGTGTTTATTTCTCTTCACAGTGAATGATTCAGCAACATGACTTTGATTAATGACATGATGTTGATTTGACAACTGACATTGAGCACCAATTTTAGTTTCAGACTTTTCAAACTAGTTTTTTATTTGAAATTACATGCACAAATTGGGTAAACAAATATTCCAGCCGCTTTCTTTCCTGATATTAAAGGTTATTTGAATCTCTCATCCCACGCTGTAAATTTAAATTAGTTCCGTTTACTAAAAAAAAAAAAAAAACAGGGAACCGATTGCCTTAATTGTTCAAAGAAAACTTGGGAGTAAAATCTAAGTAAGTTTAATATTTAAATACAAGCATTATGGAAAAAAAATATGTTTGAGTCAATTTACTAATACTTGTTAGGTAAGTTTAATATGTAATTCAAGTTAGTCTACTTTAACTTGTAAGCGTACAATGTCTAGTTCGTGTAACTAGACACAAAAAATGACCAAAAAATCTAAGTCCTATCATGTTTCAAAGTAAACTGAACATGTTTTATTTACTGCTGAGTGAATAAAACTACACTCAACACAAATCTAAAACTCTGTAGTTTATTATAAAATGAAGAGTAACGCATACAATTAAAGTATACACACTGAAAAAGCAAATATGGGTAACACATTGCATTTACATTACATTGAGGAATCACGTTCAAGAGATTGAAACCAAACTGAATCTATACTGACCTAAACTTAGGTCAAGAAGACCAGAAACCATACGGCATTAAACAACAAAACAGAGTTATAAGAACTATAACAGGCAGAACCTGACAAGCATAAGTCACCCCAAAACAATTAGTTGGCAATCAAATTTTACAGATCTAAAGTGCAGATTAAGTACATTTAGATATTTGTTTCCAGCGTCGTTAGTGTAAAAGTTTCAACATGTTCTTTTAATTACCTTAATTTGTGTTTGCTCAAACCTTTGTCTTAAGGCAATGTGCACCAGCGATGTTTGGAAGTATGGGGGAGGGGAGTTGAGCTTCACTAAGCATGCTTAAAGGCACGTAGTATAGAAAAGTGCACAGTTTTTTTAGTAATCTCAAATGTTTATTCAACTAAACATTTGCATAAATATCAAATAAAAGAAGTGTTGGGAAAAATGTAGATGGTTACATAATTAATGCTGCTTATTCTTTGTGATTTGTGAAGCATTGCAAAAGCTTGCTAGACATTTGACCCTCATTTAAGCTAGAGCATTTAGACAGGAAAAAATAACTTGCAAACCTGTCAAAAGCAAAATGGTTCTTTACCATGTGGGTAATTTCAATGTATACCAGTCATTAATCTTAAACAATTATCTTTCTCACAAACAGAAGCTTGTGTTTGAAGAAAATTCACAATTAAATAGAAGAAGCTAATGATGTATGCACTCGTGGGAAGTAAAAACACCAGTGAATTCTTCTCACATTGATAGAGGAACAATAGAACCGGTGACGATGTAACAATGGCAGCAGACTGAAACATGGCTGGAATCCTTGTCTCTATCATTCAGTCGATGCGGATAGTAAAATCTGTTCATTGATGAGTGTTAGAAGCCACAATTGTTAGTAAATTATGCTAAACGAAAATCCTTCAACACTTTCATAAAAGTCTGTTTAATGAACCATTCAGTCATACATATTTGGAAAAAAAAGTTTATTTTACAGTGTTAAATAAACTTTATACTACCAGTATATACCACCAATAAACTTTATACTACCAGCTGACTATGCAATGAAAAATAACTTTATCCACTACTGCACTAAAATACCCATTAGCTTCGTCTTGAGAACAAAATAGTGGGAAAAAACATTTATCTTATGTACTAATTATGTAAATTTCTACTATTATGTATGGTTCAAATGTATGTGCCTTGGGTATGAGTGGATAATTAGCCTAATTAAAACAATGATTGATTAGAAAATAACAGGGTATGATGATATATATTAGCATAGACTTAAAAATGTAATTTAATCAGGATCTCTCTCTCTCTGCCTCTCTCTCTCTCTCTCTCTCTCTCTCTCTCTCTCTCTCTCTCTCTCTCTCTCTCTCTAGCTGTTATAAGACCGTGTGTAGCCAATATTAAACAAGTATTAAAGGGAGGATTTGAAATTTAATAAATAAGGGAGAAGTTGGTCCGAAAGCACATTTTGGATTTTAGAAAGTCAAAACCTTGGTTTACCATCTCCTCCGAAGTTTAGGTATTTGCATTATTGCGCCCACATCACTGCACCATGGTGCTAGCACTAATACTCTGATAGGATCAAGAGCACCACCTCAAACAATAATCTTGTTTTCCTATGTGGTCTCCATTCTCATTAATTGTAAGCCCAACCCTGTGCAGTTTTAGTGGGAAACCAGTCTTGAGCTTCAGTTCAGGGTGTTATGTGTGTGGTATCTTTTAGTGCAAATAATTGTTATTTAGTTAATGTTTAGTTAACACAATTGAATTTGACAAGTTACAAAATAAAAGTCATAAGTTCAGATAGAACAAGATGAAAGCTAAAATGCCTAAAGCCATTTTAAAAATAAATAAATAATGAAACATCAAACTTTGACTGCATCATCACATACAGTATATTTTAATGAGAAGCGGTTGAGCCTGAGGAAGGATGAGTGTTCAAATCAAAGCTTATTAAATTACCTTTGTGATGCTAAAGAAAAAAACTCCTTTATACTTTTTCATGTTGAAAGTAAATATAAACAGAGATTGAACTTGTTGAAATGTAGAGCTTTTTGTATCATCAATTTGTAGAGGAAAGTGAAAAGTCAAAAAACTATGTAAACATATAAGGGATTAATAACTAAATTAACACTTAAAGTAACTACATACAATTAACTTTTAATTAACCTGTTGTTGTCCTAACCTTCAAATTTGCTCTTAAGTTGTTTCTCTCTGGTTGTTTCTGAGTGGATAACTGAATAACCGAACCTCCTTTATTGCTACACAGTGCTTAATTAGTCCATACTTCAATGACCACTTAACCATGTGTACTTGCAAGCTATTTTCCTCCAACTTGTGTTTCTACACTACCTCCTATACTCACATGATTTTTTTTAAGTTGTGTAAAATATTTCACTCAAAAGCTTTTCCCCCCTTTAGACCTGAATTATTGTCCAGTTTTCCATTTGACCATTTAAGTGAACGTCAGGTCCAAAACATTGTGCTTCACAAACACACATTTCTGAAATTGAAGAAGTGTTTGTTCTACACTTATCCTAAAGATCATAACTGTGAACATTTTAACATTAGAATTTGACTTTTGTATTTCTTTTGACAACAGAACTTGTGTACATTTAATAAAACAAATTTTGTTCTATAATTTTTTTCACAAACTTTTTGATGGTAGATACAAATAGCATAAAATATTCCCTTTAAATTTTTTGTTCTGCAAAGATTACATATCTCTTTTTGAAAAAAAAATTTACTTTGTAATAAAATCAGACAAAATATATTTACCTCTTCGTATATCCATAGGTGAAAAGAGTACATGAAAACACACTTTAATAAAAGATTTCTTAGTGAAAATTTTTCCACTACAAGTTACAATTTCAAAAAAGACTTAAAGTATCTGAATTTAAAAGAGTAAAATGGTAACCTAATTTAGCACATACAGGTTCTGGATATCAATTTAGAATAAAATCAATTTCTTTCTAAACTTGGAAACTTGTTCATTACATTAATTCATGAATTGCAATATGCAGAATATGCAGACTGATATTTTTAGTTTTTTTTATATAACTGACAGCTAATGAAACTTTAAATCAATATCATAGTTTAAAAAGTGCCATGATGTGAAAAGGTAGAATGTAGAAGATCCCTGGTGGCAAACTCTAACTAATTAAATAAAAACTCTTGCAAAGGCTTTTTAATGATGTCTCAGTCTAGTCAAAAAAGTGTGAAGACTTTTTTTCTGAAAAGTTCTGACTAATGTTCAGTTTTCTCATAACTAAAATCTCCTACTAAAAAATATAATAATAAAAAAAATAAAATAAATTTTCCCAACAATTTTTTGTACTTCTAATCTAAATCTAATTTTTCTCTATTTACTTATATTGAGATCCCAGGACTGAAAATAACATAACATGGTACATATACAAATCACATTATTTTGAAGCAGCACAAAAAAAACATTAATTTATGATTATTATCGCAAATATTAAATCTGGTGAAGAACATCAACAGTAGATGAGCTGTTCATCTACATCAACTTCAAGTTCAGAGCTGTTCACCAATCGCAGTGAAAGTTACAAAACAGTAATGCAAAATCATGAACATCTAACCATATATCCAAAATACACTATGTTTCTATAAAGGAAGCAGTTTATTTTTGATGTTCATCAGAATATATAAAAAATTATGTATACCGTTCGATTAGTATTTCAACCAATCTACAGCACATCAAAGCAGAGAGGAAATATATGCGAAACATGCAATTGCAGTGTCCCAGATACCAAGCTAAAACAATGAGAATGTTTCATCCCTAAACCCTCCTCCATTCTATTATCTTCCTCTTTCCCTCCCTCCAGGTTCTAGGCTAGAGCTCACATGAGAGGTGGCACACTTTGAAGATAAATATAGAAAAGAGGTGCAATCCTCACACACAAGTCTAAGACACCACTATACACACCATGTCACTCCAGATTCACAATACACACATGTTCAGTCCTGTCCTGGGAATAGTGAGTGCGGCTATTGAAAGAGAACAAGATCATCACCGACTCGCTATGGCAAAGATAATGGCAGCTAAGCTCGATGACAATGGCTCTGGATTGGACCTGTTGTGTGCCTGAGCCCCAGTGGGCCACCTCCGAATGGAACTCATCCAGTATTACATTGCAGAACAAAGAGCAATCAACACAAAGCAAGATGCCAGTTCTGCGGTAGAAAATCCCTCCTTCCCTCCACAGCATCCCAGAGACCGCAGGCTGTTTGAGAGAAAAACTGAACTTGAAATTCAGCAGAATTTGGGTAAATGTAAGGTGCTTCTTTGGAGTGCGCCAAGCAGACAACTCCATGACTCCATAGTGCTTTCAGGTTAAAATATGACTCCAGTTGATTTAAATTTTCAATGTGAAGTGAGTGTCTGGTGATCAAAAAAAGAGGCATACTTGTGCTTGAAAGCTTACGTGTATTTTTGTTTGTATAGATGGTTGTCTCAACTCTTTTCGTTAGCATTGTTTCTTTAGGTGCTATTCGTCATGAACATCAACCTAAATATTCCTTCATGTCTTTTATTTAGATTTTCATGGCTTCTCAGAAAATAGACTAAAATTCCCAACAATGGAACGACACCAAACTACTCAGAAGAAAATATTTGAAGCACATTCAGCAGCAAAAATTTAAACAGAAACAGATGGTAATGTCAGAAATCTTTGTGGGGGAAAATGGCTGATATATTAGTAAATAATAGTGAATTAACATTATAATGTTATTTCTTCAGGAAACGCATGGTAAAATTCATAGTGTCTGTAATGTAAATGTCTAAACATTGATTCTATTTTTCAAAGCACTTAGTCTATTGGCTTCTAAGCAAAGACGTCCCTGATTCTAATGATCATCAATGTGAATTGTTAACTCAAATCATTAGAGTAGAGTCAATAAATCACTTTATTCAAATGACTAGTCAGGGGCTTTGTTCACACTACAGGTAAACATGGCTGCAATCTGTCTCTCTTCCTTGCAAATTACTCATAACTGTTTAAACTGCTAGGCAACTTACTAGGTACCTACATCTCAGAGCAAAGATTGGTCTACACAGATCTGGTAGAAATATAAAAAGCTTATCTTGTTTTACATTCTTTGATTTGATTTTTCATTTTTGATTAGTTATTTTGATTTATGAATGATTAAGTCAAGGAGACGACATGATCTTGAATTCATCTGGAGACAGCAGAGGTTGCCATTGCAGCTTTTGATGTGCAGATAGTACATTGTAACATGGTGGATAGATTTGGATGTCTAGTGCCTAACCTTTTTTTTGGATTACCAAAAAATGGGCTTATTCATCAGAAATGACTCAATTTTGGGTTTGCCCATCAGCAATAACTTGAGCAGCACTTCACATTCACATGAATTATCAACAAAGAAGAGTTCCGTAAAGGATTTATGATGAGGCTGGCTCTTACACCTGGCACTTTTCCAGCTGTCCCATGTTGATTGATTTGGAGGTCCACACAGTATGTTTTTTTTTTTACTTGTGCTAGGCTTAAATACCTATAATACAACAAGTCGAGCACACACTACATTACTTTTATAATCCTATAAGGAAATCTGGTTTCAGCACACACATGGAGACTTTTTATCGTCCCTCAAATCCTAAAAATGCACACACTACAGGATTCAAAAATCGTGTGGGACGCACATTACAGGGCTGTTACTACACGCTATTGTCTTAGACTCTCGCATCAAAAAGTAAAGATTTTGACCAGATCTTCTATTGGCATTTTACTGCATTTGTCAAAAGTACACCTATAACAAAATAAATAATTCATAAAACAGTATGCCGACATTAGAAATCATACAGACTAAGAGTAATCTTGTCTGATTTACCTTGTTAACACACGGAGATGAGGAGCTTTTTTTCCCTGCAGTTTCTGATTCATTCTGTATACTCAAACTCTGTGTCAGACTCTTTTTCACACATATAATTTGCTAAAGCAATAACACGTGTTTAAAGTGTCGCTCATTGTGTTAGTTTTTTTTTTATTCGGACTAAAAGGAAAACGCTGGTCAGTAGGGGTACGATGAAAGCTCCTCTGTGGGAGGGACCGGTGTAAACAGCACATTTTGCCAGGTCAAAAATATGACATTATTCAAAGACTGTTTGAATCCAAGATTGAAAGTTTATTAACAGTGCAGTGCTAGTATAGAGGGCTCACATATTGATTCTAAGTGCTGTAGCAAGGGCATAACATGGGACCTTTAATGTATATCAATAGTTTAAAATTTTTTTACCATGCTCTGACTGATTCCTCAAAATATCCTGAGAGCAACACATATGCAAGGTCTGACGGTTTCTTACTGGTTTACACATCTTTCCTTTTAAATAAATTGAAAATGTTGCACAAATTTTTTGTACATTTCTCCTAATTAAAATGTATTTAAAAATAAATTATGTTAGTAGAGAATGCCTCAGTACAGGATCCTTAGATTTCACAATATCCAAATGATCAAAACTCTTTTGAGAGAGAAAGAAAGAGAGTGAGCGAGAGTAAGAGAGAGGTTTCACTCTTTTTGTCTTGCTCTCTCAAGCAAGAATTAAATCTTGACAATGATTTATCTTCCGTTCTTTCACAGAAAAATATTTTTAAAATTGAAGGCCAAGCGTATAATCTAAATTCCGCGTATACAGTTTCAGTGTGTGTATGAAGGTTTGGTCTCATCAGTGGGGAGGTCACGCTTGCTTGTTAACTTAGGAACAACAGCATTGTGTATGCGCATGGAGAAGCTAGCTGCCTTTCCACCTCTGTGTAAGAGCTGCTGTCCTTGAACTGCTTTTCCCAGTGTGATGACCCATCACTTCAGGCCAGAAGATCCGGTGGAGTTAAGCCAGTGTCTGTGTGTGCCTGTGTGTACTAAGTCAAACACTCTCATGTCTTGAAGCTATTGTATTGGCTCAGGATGCTCTATAAACATTGCATCTCAGGAGACCAAAAAGATAAGTTTGTTTGCCAAGAAAAGAAAACAAACAACTGCACACTTTTTCCTTCCTTGAAGCATTCGAATGACAGAATGGCAATCAATGCTGTATTTAAGACGCAGAGCAGCTTACATTTTTAGGTATTTCGTCATTTTAAACTGTTAGCTTTAGTGTACAGTGGTGTATAGAGTAGGCGCAATTAAAAACATGCACAAGAGGTTAAATTTAGCATTCACCAATAATCCATCAAAATAAGACAATATGAAATGTTGTCGATATAAACAAAGGGTCTCTTTTAAATTAGTATAACTTCAGCAATGAGACACAAAGCTGTTTTAATTTTTAATGTCTTTTTCTTCCAAAATTTTCTATGGCTGCGCCACACATCTGATTTCTCACACACAAAACTCATGATGCAACTGCTTTATTTAAACATTACATGAGCACCGGGAAAAACGCTAAAAACATACTGAGCTCATAAGCGTGTGATATCTGTGTTCTCTGTTTGCTTTTTTCTGGAGAGAATGGACAAAAAATATTGTGACAAATACTGGTAGCCAATCAAATGCAGCCTGTCCAAGCATTCCCAGAAACCCTTTGGAAATGAAGAGCAAGGACTTTCACTCCAATTAAAGCCTATTTACAATCAAATGGCAGGAATATGTTGTATGATACAATCTCAAGAAATGTCACTACTCTAAAGCATGGCACCAAGTGGAGAAGAAAGCAAGATTTTTAGTTGTCTTATTGGCATTATCTGATTTATTTAGAATTATTTTTCAGATTGTTTGTGACATAGAGAGATCAAAGTTTAAAAATAAGGTTACAATTTTAATTTAAAACAGCAAACTAATAGTCCGTATTCATTTAATTTAATGTTAAAAAATCATTAAAACCATTTTATGCAAATAATATTCGGCTTTGGAGATTCTTCCTCAAATAGCTTATAGATTCTTTTCTGATCTTGGCAATTTTTGCACTTTTCTGGAATTGTGAAAATAATTCTGGTCTGATAGGGTTAAACAATGGAATTCTTCTAAGTCATCGGGCTGTACTTCGTAAATTAATCTGTTTAATATTGTTGCAAGAAAGCTATACTTTTTTTTAACATACTGTATATATTAACTTTCAAATTTTTAAGCAATTACTGCCACAATGCTGAAGAAAGCAGAGAAAGCAAGCTTTTTTTTCAGGGTGGATTCCCTTATGATTACTATAGAGACTACCCTCTACGGGTCTAGGCTTAACCCTCAGTGTTCTCTGTGACAGTAAACGCCCCTGGCTAATTTTATTCTCATTCTGTTAAAACAAGTAAATTCACTGTAAAATATTATTAAATTGATATCTAAAATGTTGAACATAATATCAAAACTGATAAAGATACCTACCTTAGATCATTATTACCTTTATTTTATGTTTCATAAAATCATTCCAAGCAGTCCATTACACTATATAACAAGTGTTACAGTTATCTTTCAAAGGCATTGAATTGTTTTCCTGTAAAAACTCATAGAACGCAATTGTGAAACAACTGTATCTCTCGAACTGATTTATTATGAAATCATATGCTAATTTGAATAGCTTTATGTCACTTCAGCACTAATGTAAATGAATTACATCAAAATCAAGTAAGCAGCAGGAAAGAACCGTTTTGATCCAACACATAGAGCCTCCTGCAATCCAAGCACACTTTTTAGCCAGAGTACTCCTCACACTAACAGCCGCTCAGAGTGAACAGACTGCCTACTTATCAAACATGGCATCTCTGTGAGCTAATCATATTTCACTGATCCAGACTGACTTTCTTGTTTAGAAAACTTCCAGTCAGCCAAGTGTAATTTGACATGATGGGGACAGGCTGAGATTTTTAAGCAAAAATGGTATGGGCGTTTCGGGACGGGTTATGCAAATGTTCCTTTTTATAATTAGGATGGAAGCCATGAGGGAAACATTTTCATTTCTCATGCAAGGAGTTGTGTATTTAGAAACTCTATTGGATTTTATGTACATAGCACCACAGTGCAGACTTAACACAATAAAGCTGTTTTACTGTTTCAGACAACAGTTTGAGAGTAAAACACATGATAATAAAAGATGGTAGATTTTTTTTAAATGTATTTTGATATAATACATTAAATATGATAAGAAGTCATATTTGATTTAACCCAACTGGTTAGTATGTAGACATAGAGAAAAAAAAATTAGCTGCTCAGGGATGGAACTTAAGGTCAGTAAATTGTAACCTATTATTTATGCCAAAAACTCAACCATATATTCTAGCTTTGTTGATGTAAAAATAACTAAACCTTTTTGGATTGTATCATCCTAATCTTATTGGGATTGTATCTTTTTTGATCTAACCATTCGAATGGGTTAGTACCTGCTCTACTTCTTAGCAGTTTGAGTCTATGCAGTAAATTGGAACTAAACCCACAAAAACCCACAAAAACAAAATACTTTGTAAAATTGTAACTCGTGTAGAACTCATTAGCATCTCAGGCTGTATCATCCCCACAAGCACAAAACAAGATAATAACATAAAAATGACAGAAGATCAGTTTAAAAACATCTTATTACAAATGTGATGTGAATTCTGAAATGATTTATAATTCGAGATCATTTAAAGGCTTTTAAGACCTTATCCTTGTAAAAAGTTATTCTTCAATAAAATATGCCTCTCAGACAAATTTCAGAGAAAAAAAAACATGCAATTTTTTATATAAAAAACATATATTCCAAAAGTGAACAGTAACAATAAAAATAGCAATTTAGCAATAACTTGTGTTCACCAAATTGCTAAATAAAAACTAAATTTAAAAAAAAGTTCAATTAATGTAAGACAGAATGTGTAAAATTGTATTAAAACTTTAGAATGATCAATAAAATATTAAATCCTACAGACTACAGGTTTTATTGAATTTTACAAATAATAGTAAACTCTGTTATAAAATATACTTGTATATGTTTAAATCATACATTGTTTATGCATTTATTATCAAATACATTTGAAAAAACATTTTGATTTAAAACCATCTTTTGACAGTTTTGTTTTTATATAATGAGACTTTGATTGTAAACAACCACAATATCAGCTAGGAATGTTTAAATAAGACAGACTAAATAGATAAAACTACTTCATCTAGACTCCAGATATCAAAACGATGTCCATAGGTATTAAACTGCCAAAAAGCATCCTTTACTTTCACAAAATAAATGGCAAAACCACAAATGCAAAGTGTGATTACCATAAAGTAGAATAAGAAGAGCAGTGTCAAGGCATCTGCATGCTCAGGAGCGTTAGTGCACAGGAACTCTGCAAGACTGCTGCGTCTTCCTCTCAGGCTGTGAACTCAAACGAAACAGCACAACTTTCAGCTCAGCAGGTTTAAAAACCTCTAACTGAATAATGAATAAGTGTTGTGCTGGAGGTCTTTGACAGCTCAGTAATGAAGCTTTACAGCAGTAGAAACACAGAAGAGAAGCACCGTGTGTTACCTAACAAGGAGTGAATATTGCAAGGGGATTGCTCATCTATGTACTCCTGTTTTGTCACTGTTGACACCTTACGTTTCACAAGTGGCAAATTCTGTGTGTTCGCCTTTCACAGAACATTTGACTTAACCGATTAGCCTGTTAGTAAAAACAGTAGTGCATAAGTGAGAGAAATAAACTTGGTTACGCATAAAGTCTGAAACTTCCTCTGCAACATTACTATTAATCCTCCTTAGACTCTCAAATTCATATTTCAAGTAACTTAAAATACTTTAAATTATTTTAAAACATACAGCTTTTACCAGTGAACAATAGGTGCAACTAGGACAATTTGTTTCCTTCTTTTTAATTTGTAAATCCAGTTGCTCTCGCTCTATTTTTAACTCTAACCTCCCATTTTTATCTCTAACAAAACATTAGTGAATTGTACCAAATTGCATATTATCTCTCCCCTACTGTACGTCCCTTTGGACAAAAGCGTCTGCTAAATGCCTAAATGTGAATGAATAGGTTATTCTGTAACTTACCCACAAATTAGGTTTTACCCTTACCATCAGCAGACAGTTTCCACCCCCCAGCACCACCATTCATCCACAATCCTCAAGTGCATGTCCTCATTCACTCCACTCACAGAAGATCAGGTGTCCAAACTCCTTCACTCAGTACATCCAACCACCTGCCACCTTAATCCATCCCCTCTTACCTTCTACAAACCATCTCACCTACCATCACACCTGCCCTCACTCACATCAACATCTACTCAGAATTTATAGGAAAATTCTGTTTAATTCTGCAGAAGGGTTTAAGTGTATCAAAATCAGAAAGTAGTTCTGGTGGATTGAATCCCACGATGCATCACCACAGTATTAATACAACTTAACAAATCATAGTTTTTTTATGTTAAGTAATTTTACAAAGAAATGGCTCCTACATCGTCACTGATAATGAACAAAGAGACTTACAGAAACACTGTCCAAATCTATTCATCTACATGAATGTGGTGAGAAAAAGGCTATGCTTTATGCATATTAAAAAGTCTCTGTGATCGTGAAGAAGCACCCAACCCATGTTGATACGAACAAAGCAGGAAACTAAGAATTCTGTGCACTCTCTTTTCTAAATCTTTCTTCTTGAGCAACAGCTATTGATCAAGGCTCCAGAGGAACTATATCCTGACTTGAACTTTGATTAGGATTGGAGAAAGTGAACATGCACAGGAAAGAGATTGTATACTGGGGGATGAGAACTTGAGTTTTTGGGAAAGTTGTTGGAAGTGGTCAGAGAGAGAGAGACAGAGAGAGAGAGAGCGAGAGAGAGAGAGAGAGAGAGAGGGTGGGGGTGGATGTTGGGTGAGAAACATCTTTCTGCATCCCTGAGCTTGAGACAGTTACTTTGAAGCTTTGGCTAGGTGAGTGAGAACATGAGAGTGGTGCTGGCTCTGCAAACAATTCTACCAACCATTTACTCTGAAATGAGTGTATAAATAAAAATGAGCACAAACTGCTTAAAAGATATGATATACATTATATGCTTCTGTTTTTTAACTTATAGACTTATGAACAAACAGTGGAGAGTAATATCAGACCTTGAATTGTTGTTTTTTATTCCATTCATTTAAAACCCTTGCACAGAAATTACAAAAAAGGTACATATCAGTGTAAAATGAGATAACATACAAAGGTTTACTGTATTTTCAAAAACTCATATATATGTATAAGGAAAATACTTTTTTGACAAAGTTACTTAATATACATTTAAAGCAACTTTACCATCAGTTTGGTTGCATCTGGTGGTCCTCTCCATAAGCCACTGACACTCAGTATTTAATAGTTTAATTGTATTCTACATAGGACAGTTACTTACAGTTCTTACCACACAGTTCAGATGCCAGACCAGATACCACTATATAAGCTGTTAAATTAAGCAGCGATATAACAACATATCACATTCTAGTCAAATTAACATATCATCTTGAAGTTTGAAAAACTTTGTCATTAGTGTAGTTCCATGAACACAATTTTGGGAGTAGCGATCATATAACTAGTGAACAAACTTCAGGTGATTTCAATCCTTCTTATCTGCTCCTAAAGACAATAAACGTTAGCCACTTCACTTTCAATTTGACGATTAAATGCAAAACACCTCTTTATTTAGAGGTGTTTAAAAATTACTTATTTTTCTTTCTTTGTAGTTTGCCCCAGTCTCCTGAGGTTTTTGTTTGACTCTTTCACTCAACTGAACCCTTATTGTTTTTATTTGATCACTTATTAAATCTCAATATTGGAACTATTAAAAAAAAAATGCAAAACTCTCTCCTCCAGCTCTGTCTCTACATCTCAGAGGTCACTCCTCGCCTCCAACGAACAGCTCACCCAGTACACTTAACTCAAACTCGCCATATTTGTTTGTGTTTCTGGGGTAATTCTATCTAAGCAAACTCATGAAACCACATTTTGCTTTATTGTTAAGGGTGTCTTTGAATGCTTTTTTATTTACTGCTCTTCAATGAAGTTAACATAAAAAGTGTAAACTGGATCTGTCAATGCCATACAGTGGCTAATAAACTTCTTTTGAAGTCTTTTGAATTCTCCAAACATCTGAGCATCAGCGACCGAGGCTGTGCTCACCCAGCAGTACGAGCTTGTCACATGAACTTTATTAATTATGCAGCAGTCCACCAGAGCATGACACAACCTTATGTCCATCAGAATGCCCGCTTTGAACATATTTGGCCATATTTCAAATTGTAAATGTATAATACTGGTGTAAATGCAATTGATAAAAAATCTTCAGAGTATGTTAGAAATTGTATTGATGAATTTCATTGGCTTAAACTTCAGAGCCTCATTTGTTTACGGTTAGCACTTCTGTCCATTTCATAGAAAACCTTTTCACTTTCTGGTACACAGATGATGATGTGGAACAAAACACTGCATAGGATGAGCCAAAATGGTCTCTGTGACACAAACTCCTGTCCCATACTGAAACATTAACTACAGGACATCATACATAGCACATGTCTACAATAAACTATAGATTTTCTAACCTATTAATCAACATATTCATATTAAAAAAGTGAAAAATATGTCAAAGGGTCAGACAACACTGCTCAGCTCTTACTTTGCTAATACGTTAAGCAAAATCTACTAGTAGCCTGTGTTTATTTTATGTCCAACACATTTTAATATTCTCTGTATACTTAGAGAAGGCTCAAAAATCAAAACTAGTCTATTTTATTATAATTGCCAAGCCCATAATGTTCATGGGATATTGGCTAGTCCATGGTTTCCAGACTGCCGATCATCATCTCTGCAAATTAATTTTACTTTTCAAAGGAGGTAATTGTGAACTGAAAAACATTTTTTTTTCCTTATAAATCCTTGAATGTTTAAATTAAAATGATCTTAAGTTTCTTCCTGGTCAAACATACCATATCTACATTTGTATGTCACCACTTCAAAAATACTCTCATGTCCCTCATGACTCTGTAATTATCTAGACACCAATGTTTCAGGACCCAAACCTATTAATTCAGTTAATTTAGGGCACATTCATGCACACATACACACAATTTAACTAGTACTCAACCATTAAATCCCTACTAACCCCTCAAGCACAAATTAAAACTCATCTTTCTGTTCACTTCATCTTCATTTGTGTCATTCACACACACACACACACATACAGACACCCCCCACCCAGGTCCCAAAATGATGCTGGGTGGAGTATGACTTTAACAGCCCTTGAAATCCTATGAAATCCACTCAGAATTCCCAGCCTGAGTAAAATATTTAATCACATTCATATGAAAAGCTACCAAGCATGTCAATGAGTGCCTTATTTCACCAAAGGCTACACTCTGTATGGGTGAGAAAGTGTCAACTGTCCATCCACATGGTTAAACCCAATAATACTCACACAACATTATGCAAATACAACTAATCCTTGAAGTCAACATCTAAATACGACTGCTATTATTCATACCACCCTGCGTTTGCCCTTCACCTTTAAAATACACACAGCATTGTTAGGAAACGTTCAAATTAGCAAGTCTCATCATCCTCACAGGCGGACTCCATTTTCATTAACCAAGTCCTCGATTTCACCATCTTAAAGGACAGTGGGTTGTCAATCATGAGGAATATTAGATGGGAAGGGAAGAGATGGATTTTTAATCACTTTAAGTGAAGAGGAAGGAAAGGTGAGCTTTCTGAAAGCCTTCTAGAGTATTTCCTGTACCACAGCTCCATATATATGATAATGAATATTTCAGATTTGGCACAGCATGCATGAAGAGGGTACACAAACACAAGTGATAAATAGACAGCAAATGGTGGTGCGTTGTTTTAAATTATAATATTCATTAGGTATTGTTTTTATACTTGTAGTAATTGCATTTTAGAAGAACATTTTTCAATAAATATATTTATTTACATATGTATTGTACTTTAAGAAGATAATAAATACAAATATGTCCTGCCATAACCCCTCATAATTATCTAAATAATAATGATTCTACTGTATGATTTCAACAACTGGAGTAATGGTTAAATATAGATATATAGTAAATATAAACAGAAAAATGGATTGACAAACAAATGAACAGACATACATACATTATAAGACAAAGAAATTATTGGCATTAATCAATGAAAATATAAATACATTGAAGTGTATGAAACAAGTTTCAGACAAGCAAATGAACAATCAACTATCTTTGGACAGATTCATTGACAAATAAGACAGACAGAAAATAGACAGACAGGAGGCTCAAGCAATGGGACAAACACGATCAGCCAAATGAATACTCAAACTCATAATCAAATCAACAATGATTTGATTTGGAAAACAAATGATCAGACAAACAATGATACACCCTTGGTTAGACAAACAATGGGTAAACAAATGGTTGGACAAATGGACAAAAAAATCAATGAAATGATGGGACAACAAGAAGTTGGACAAATAAAGGACAAACAAAATATTCAAGCAAACAAATCACCAACATCTGATGCACTTTCCTGAACTTATGCTAATTGAATGATTAACCTCATTAAAGAACAGATTATTGGACACATTTTTGAATAATTGGACAGACAATCACATGGGCTAAGAATGCATGAACAGATAGGTGAATGGCTGGAAAGGACAGTTAAGTACAGATTCATAGGTTTATAACCTGAAGACTTGAAAACAAGAGTAAATATAAACCCATGTATGAAGAGATGTATCGATAGATAACATTTGGGTGGATTATTAATGGAAGGTGATTATACAACAAACATATAATGAGAAGCTTTTTGTTTCTTATTGAAAGTCCTATTTGGATAAGCCTCATGACTGGGAATAACTGTTGTAGAAAACACTTCATTTAATCACAAAGATACTTCAGATAAGGACCTTCTTTACTCCAGGGTTGGCCTCTAAAGCTTTGGCCTCCTAATTATAAACGGAGGTAGCCAGCATTCACACATCCTCCATCAGCAGATGTGTGTGTTGCGTTAATTAAGCTAAGAGATGAATAAATAAACATGACAGAAGTGTCTCATTAAAAATAAACAATACACACCATGCTCTAGACAACATCACACCTTTAGAACCTACTCTATGTGTGTGGGATGGAATAATATAGCTCTTGATATCAAGGCCTCTGTAACCTTGTGAGTCCACTTGAGCTCTGTCAGCTCGTTTAACCTCCGCACCTCTTTCTCCTGGCTTGTTTGCCTATGCAGTGCCCAAGAACACTACCTATTTTCTTTACAGGTGACAGAAGTGTTGCGGTCTCTATGTCAGCCCGAATGTTTGTTTTGTGTTCATGTTTCCAAATCGGTTAGACAGTGGAAGAAAAAATTTCCTTCCGGATATATCACATTGTGCTTGAGTTTGTGTAACGTATGCAGGAAACACACTGAAATATTCAACACATGAGGCCAGGAACACTGTTTTGGTACTTTTCTCTGTTTTATCTAGATTGGCTAAGCTTTTAACTGACTTTTTATTGTTTTAAAACTACAGGAGATTTAATTCTGTTGATATTTCAAATCTGTATTTAATGTAATAGTGTTCCTTAAATTTATGAAATATCACTTAATGTTATTTTCCATCAAAGTTTAGGTTATGTCCAGTGGAAAAGTTCCCTGTAAAAGATCTGTATAGAGAAAGTGATTAAATGTCTACCCAAATTTGACTAATAGCACATGAATTTGGAATCACAATCGTTAAATTTGAGGAAGTGATAAAATCTTTGTTTAATGGTTTGATTATGTTAATTATACTGAATTAAATGTGTGCCATGACGAGCTAAATTATAATATTTGAAGTGAGGGCCTTGAAGAGCCCTAAAGGAAGGGTGAGAACAGAAAAGATGGATGGAGCTTTATCATCCAAACACATACTGAACCATTTGTTCATCAACATCAGTTTAATTGTTCCGCTGTCAAAGAAAGTGCAGACAACACAAAGCAACTAGAAATATAAAAAAATGCCCATTTTTGTGTTTGGCTGATTGTATGAGTGCAGATGGTCGTTAAAAGATACTTTAATGTGGAGAACAGAGAATGTCTGAAAATTAAAAAAAAGTTGTTGAGAAAACATCAAACACAATAGAAAAATACAATCTCGACTTCCAGTGCACCACCTGAACACTTAGATTTTGTGTGCTTTATATACATTTTAACCAATAGTGTTCAGTTTAATGCATAGAAAAGTGTCAGATTATGACACGAAATCAAATCAGTACAACATATTTATAAACGCATCAATACTGTTCCTATGAGTCTGTCTTCGATTTTGCGCCATTTGAATTTCTAATGTTTGTCACTAGTTGGTTCAGTAGGTAACTACTGTACTTACTGTTAGTTATCAGAAGGTGTAGTGCGTTCTTATCATAAACAAGCCTGAACAGCAACACTGACCCCTGCTATAGTTGATGAACACTTGAACAATTTGATTCAGAAACTCCAAGATACATTATGTCTTGTGAATGCTTCCTTATCACCTAAACTTTTGGTAAACTTCACCTTAACCCCAAGCATACATCGCAAAGAACTGCACATAATTTTGCTGCCAGTAGGTGGAAGAGTGAGCTACTGGCTCAGGGGTGTCCAACGTCGGTCCTGGAGAGCCGGAGCCCTACACATTTTTGGTTCAACCATCATGAAACACACCTTTGGCACTTGTTATGGTCCTCTGATTGGCTGAAAGACAGTAGTATGCATACTACAGCAGGGTTGCAATTAAAATGTGCAGGACAGTAACTCTCCAGGACCGACATTGGACACCCCTGTACTGGTTCATTTGAAAGCTTTGACAATCATTAACAACGTGATATTTACAGTGTTGTAGCAACATCCGAAGAGATGCATCTTTATGTGTCTGTAAATGTGACCTTCCAGGCTCAAAACAGAGATTATTGAAAATGACATACTGTCAATAAATAGAGGAGGGAACATCATCATTTTATGAGTGTAAATGCATGCTTGTGCGAGTGCTGCTGTTACTAGACAAAGATTGGGTTTGTAAAAACAGTGATTGTACAGTAAATGGAACAAAAATAAAAACACCTGTTTCCTGCTGCACATTTCTCCTTCAATGACTTTAAACTCAATTTTCTTGTTGTGTTTTCATTACTGGTCAGCATCCAAATATAGCTTTGTTAGTGAAATTAAAGACATGTAGTGAAATTAAAGCATGTTGACAAAAAAGGGTTGGAATAAAATAATAGATTTTACCCCACCAATACAGGACTAAGGAGTAAGCCTTGATGTCAATACATATCGCCAGTTCATTAAACAACGGCATGTGCTAGAAGAACAGTTAATTTCAGTAAATGTCATTCTCCAGTGGCTACTTTAACAGCCAACACTCCTATGCACATGTGAGCTGACAAGTAGCTCAACAAGAATAAAGGAAAATCTCAAATGCCATCAGGTGCAGCGGTAAAACCTCTGTAAGCCAATGAAAAGAGCATGAGAGGAGGGGAGATGAGAAATTGGAGAGGCAGATTTGGAGACGAGGAGCTGTGAGGCTATGAGAGGCTGGAGAGGATATGAACAGGAAAGCTTGGAGCCTTTGTCATAAAGCTGACAGAACACTTCATCGCAAGATGGAATTACATTTTATTTTCCTCAAGTCATTATAATCTGTCCGTCTATTTCTGCTAGGCCTCTATTACTCTCTCTCTCTCTCTCTCTCCCTCTCTCAAGAATACTCTATGAAATCTGTGAGATATGGTTGATCACTACTCAGTTAACAGATCTTAAGATTTGCAAAGACCTACTAAGTGGAATAATAAGCAGTTTTTTCAATTTCTCCATGTTTTCTTTGAGCCTGTGTTTTTGGAAGGCATTGACATTCGGTCTTGTTTATCATAAGTGTTTTTTAATGTTTTTTTTTTTTACTTTGTAATCAAAAAAAAATTTCGCTGGTGATGAGCAGAGGAAATTAAAAAGTCATTGCTTGAAGGGCGCATACAACATACACTTGTTTTTGTTTACACAAAAGAAAAAAAGACAGTGTGCACTTGTTAAATGTTTTAACTTTAAAAGCACAACTTAACATGCCTGAGATAAACTTTTTCACAGGAGAAGGAATAATATATGAGATCTACACTAAAAACTAAAGCTGTTAATCTACTTGGTTATTTAAGATGCAATGTGTAAGAAATTTACCAAATTCAATCACAAATTGTCCCTGATATGTTGAAACAGCAAAGAATCACTTCATGCACTGATATCACTTGAATCAGCAAGCCTGCCAAAATTCATGTTTGAAAAGGTTCAGCCCTGAAATAGTTTTTCTGATTACATTTGGGGAAAGTACATTTTTGCTCTCACAATGACTGGGCAAATCTGGATCGCTCCCCAAAGCCTAATTGAGCAGTTTATTTTCAGAGTTGAGTGTGTAGTTGTCGTACTTTTCTGATTGGCTAATTGATGGGTCTGTGGTCATGTATAAAAGGGTTTTCTCTTATCTTCTTTTCTTCCACAAGATTCTGGATCTCACTCTTCCTTGGTGACAAAGGAGTTGAAAGCTCCTGATTCCACCTCCACTCTGAACCACCAAACCTCTCAGTCCTGTTGTAATTATGGTATCTTTTTATTAGGGAGTAAGGAGAGTAGTAAATTAATTCAGATTTTTTTTGTGACTTTTAAGTTAGTAGGGAAAATTGTTTTTCTATTATTCTCATTGCTTTGTTGTTCAAATCCCAGGATATATGTCTAGGATGGACAATACCTCTATTGCTCTTCTGACATAAAATGCCTGGTTTGTTCTTTCTAGGTTTTGCTAATATTTTAAAAACCCAAGAGTAGTTTAACTATTTTTAGATAATAAATAAACCCATTAAAAAGGGCAGGGGCTTCTTTTTCTTTTAAAAACGTGGTTTTTAGTGAATTGGAATATACAGTAGATTCTGTGCTGTAAGAAGAGTTTGGTACATTTATAAAGAGACAGTTAAAATAACTGCGGACTCAGTGAGGCATAGTTTTGGAGGGGTCACAGCTTTATGATTAATTCACAGAATTTACACAATATTTCCATTGAATAAAATACACTTGAATGACCTGACTACATAAAATATGAAAGACAGAGAGCAAACACAGGCTCAGTGTTTTGATTTATGTGATAAAACATGAGAATGAAAAACAGAACAGTGAGAGTGCGAGCAGCAAATATGAATTACATGAGGTCTGACACAGTCGTCAGAGTGGAACCGTAGATTCAGAACACAGCGCGATCACTCAGAGGATCTGTTTAAAAGAAAGTGCCTTTCTTCTACAAACGAGAAAAGTCTGCTTGCTCACCTAAATGAGATGTACCCAGAAATATTGGCTCAAATATGGCTGTGATTAAAATCTTGGATTGTATTTTGATTTGCAATAAGTATTTACAGTGAAGCTTTAAAAGAAACAAAACTGATTTTTAAGTGCACAAATAATATAAAAAAATATTTTTGACACAAATACACATTATATGTGCACCCACATACAGTACAGAGGTCTGTGCATAGTAACAGTATTGAAGCATGACAGCCTCCTGTGGTTTTACCACTTACACGCCTGGCAGATGACTGACGTGCACAAACAGAAGACTCTGCTCACTTTGCGTTGAGCACAGGGATTGAGCACACTGACACACAAAAAAAAAACAGAATTAGTGTGACATTTCCCTTATTTTTGTAAGATACATTTATCCAAACTTCCTCTAATATTCTTTGCATTTTTGACCACAATCTCTACAATGGGAAAAAAAGATCAAAAGCTTTCTGTTAAACATATTCTAAAAATTCAATCCAGCAGGTCGCCATATAATCGCATCCTTCTACAAATGTCAAGCCCTTGAGAGACTGTCCACTGAGGATTTTAAGCCACATGGCAATCTTTAAATAGGTTTTTCATGAATCTTTGACAAGTGTGACATTAATCACGTTTGCAACTACTAAAAACAATGCTAAAGGAGCACAGACTCTATTTTGTACACAATGATGGTCTCAATTGAGGAGAGAGGAAAGCTCTGTGGTTTAGGGACATTTTGAGGGGGGACTCGAGTGACACCTTTACCGAATGATGAAAGAAATCTAGTGTTCACTGAAGCAGGATCAAATAACTTATTTTTGGCACCAATAGATTAGCAGTTTAAGGTGAGAGCACAGTCAGTAGCTACTGGGGTCTTATTTAACAAGGGGAGCAAAGAATCCAAGGTATAAAGTTCAGAAAGTCTATATTTTAGCATGCAATAAATAATCTGACTTATATTAAATGATATTACATATTGTGCAAAAATCTCCAAGCAGACTTCTCTGTATTAATCACAGATATCTAGGAAATGTATGTAGGTAAACCTAGCTTATTTTCATCCAGTTGTATCTATAAAAACAGTAGTCAAAGCTATTGAATAGTCAATAAATTAATTTTCTTTTGTCTAAGAAGTCAACTTCAGTAACTGGAAGCAGCTGTGTTTTGCTCACATATTCATCAATGTGCAAGTTAAACAATAAAATGTTGGTATTTGTGATACCATATCAGTAAGTATGCATCCTCATTCTACTATGTAATACCCAAAAGTCACACAACGTTGTCCTCAATCGCCTGGATGATATGAACTATTTTTATTATTTAAGAGTGTGCTGTAAATAATTCTTCCAATACAATGCAAGTGATCTGTTTATATTTACATTAACTATAATATGTAATGCTGTTTTGCAGTCAAATATATAAACATGCAAACTGTTCAAGAAATTGCTAAATTAAGTTTGGTGGAGGGGAAATTATGGTGTGGTTTCAAGAGCTGGGCTTCTTAATTTCAGTGAAAGTTAAAACACTGAGAATGGTTTTAACAAGTGCACACTCTCTTTTTTATTCAGTGTAGACAAAATAGTGTAATGCTTCAGAATACCAAAACAGTGTGGACACTTCCAGGCTCACAACTTTGTAGAAACAGTTTGCAGATGGAAAAACAAGAAAGATCCATAAAGATATGGAAGAAATTGACTGACCTACACAGAGTTTTGATCTCCACCCGACAATTTACCTTTTGAATGAATTGGAGCAGAGGTTGTATTATGGTTTCTCACTATGTATTGAATTACTGAACCAGACAATGTGATAGTGATTGAGAATTTATGAAATGGGAACGTTAGTGTCAGATTTAGGAAGAAGTAATCTATTTGATGGACATTCGAAACATGTTTGATGTTTGTAATGACAGAATATCTTTAGATGATTTATGAGTTGCATCTTGTCTTTGCTTTACCCAAACAGACTATTCTTACACTGCAAAAAAAAAAATTCTAAGCAAAGCTGAAAATACTTACAATTAGATTTAAAATTTAAATTTTCTTATTTTAGGAAGAATTTTCTCATTTAAACCTTTTTGGTATAGATTACTTAGCTTATTTTGAGAAAATAACACTTACATTTTCGTGAGGAGAAAAAAATTCTTATTCTGGTCATTTATTTTCTTGAATTAAGAAACTATGTGAAACAAGTTACCGATTTTGCCACTGATCTTAGAACAAGAATTTTAAAACAATAATTTTTTACTCAACATATTCTTATTTCAAGAATGTTATTGATATTTTATTTTAAGAAATAAATTTTAAATACTGATAAAAACATGCATCATGGAACAAGAAAAAAAATCTTAAATCTAGTTCTAGTCTAGATCAAGTAAAATATCTGACAATGGGGCAAAAACATTTGATTTCTTGAAATAAGACTCAAATGTTTGGGAAAAGAAAAGAAGAAAAAGGATCTACACCGTAAATAAATCATCAATACCCCAAACCTTAAAACCCCATCCAGTTGTGTACTAACTAAGGAGATTTGTACTTCAAAAAGCACTCTTGAAACAAGAAAAAAAAACTCAAGTATAGATAAACTCTTCCTAGATCAAGCAAAAGATTATTCTAATAGGGTAAGCAAATTTGAGTTGGCAAGAATTCTTCAAATTAGCAAAAACTTCTAGCTGGTAACATATGCTGTTGGATCTTAAAAAAATACTAAAACTCTCAAAACAAGTCTTTCCAAGCTGTGAAAAATGCATTGAAACTAGAATATTCCAACTTGTATCTGGTCACTAGTAGTCTTAAAACTAGACAATCTGTCTTAAAACTAGAATGTTTTCTTTTTTAGTGTTATATAGCTTATCAGAAGCTAATTTGTTAGCACTGATAGCGTAGCGGTCAGAGCACTGACATGTGGAGGTGAAGCAACTGGTGTCGGGGGTTTGAATTCAGCCTGGGTCCTTCACCATCTTCTCCCCTGAACTCTTCTAAGTGTTCTTCCTCTCTCCTATTGGAACTGTCCTATCTGAAAATGCATCAATAGGCCTAAATAATATAATTTGTTTAAAATTTAAATTGTAAGCTAGAATTTATAGTTTTAAGAACCCATATTCTACTTTAAGAACTAAAGTTAAGAACAAACTTTCTTCATTTAGGGTCATATATACTTATTTTAATACTAAATTTTCTAAGTTAGTCTGAAATAAAAGAGAAAACATCCTCATTTTAAGAAAGATTGTCTAGTTTTAAGACCACTAGAGACTAGATATAAGTTGAAATATTCTAGTTTTTGTCTATTTATCAGCTAGAATTTGTATCTAATTTTAAGAATTCTTGCCAAATCAAATTTACTTACCCCATTGGCAGATTTTTTTTGCTTGATCTAGGAAGAGTTTAACTTTATTTGAGGCTTTTTTTTCTTGTTCCAAGAGTGCATTTTTTGCAGTGTAGGGGTTTACTTGGTAGCTTTTATGTTGACAAGTAGTGTTTTGGATGTAGATTAATATGTTGTGGAGTGTAAGACTTTAGGATTATTTGGAACAGGTTAACAGAACAAATGCTTCCTGAAATTGTATGCTTTCAGATGTGAAAACATGCGATGATTAAGAAACCATCAAGTGACTAACAAACTAACAAGTCACACTTCTGTTCAATTGCCTCAGTGACAACCTGAAGAGTTTTTAGATAAGAGAAAAGGTCTGATGTCACATTCTGGCAGTGGGATGGAATAAAGGATCATATAAAAACATTCAATTAAACCATCAAGAGACTTAAATATATCCAAGAACTTCAAGACATCTCTAAAAGCTAGCTGTCAGGACTTGAGCTATTATATATTTATGCTCCTTTTTATTGTCAGTGTGGGCACGCACCCATTTAGTTTATTGAATTCCAAATGATATGCAAATCTAAAGCAGAGTGCCGTCACACATGGACTACCAATGCTGGAGTTATCTGATGTCAGCATTTTACGTGTGCTCAATCATTTCCCTGGAACACAAGCAAGGGAGATGGGGGTATAACAAAATACTGAAACATCTGAAAGAGACTGGGGCAAAATAAAAAGCCATCTCTAGGGTTGGTGCAAACAAGAGTGCATACAAAGAATTCATCTAAAAAATTATGCTGATTCTTTAAATGCGTTTGTGAGGAGGGCATATGCCAGCAAACAAGGAACGTTGTCCTAACATTCTCTAACGTTGTTTAAAGGTTGTCTAAAGGTTAGCTCATGACATTTGCAAAAGAATGTTTTTGTTATATAATTAGTTACACAGAAGTGGAAAGAACGTTCTAAAAATGTTTTTTAATAACCTTGAGAGAATGTTCCCCAAACGTAAAAAAAAAACTTGACAAACTAACATTTATGTAAAGTTAGAAGTAACGTTTCAAAATGATCTTGTAACATAAATTTGTTTGCTAGGATTAAACAGGAAATCAATTTCTGCAATCAGCTTACTTGTAAAATCTCGACCATCCAAAAAAATGCCTAGAGTATGCTTTCAGGTAAAAACAACATTAAAAAAATATCAATTAACATTGCATTAAGACATGTTGACATTGTCACTCCCATGAGAGAGAATGAAGAATATGCATAAAAATATAAATACATTATAAATACATTTACTACACCCAAAGAAATGGAAAAAAGGGAAACCAAATCAAGAACATTCCAAAAAGTGACAACTGAATTTGTAGTGGTCTCTATCAAGTGGTGAATGGGCCTTTTAGATGATGAGTATGGAGGATGATATGATTCCACAATCAAAGTGTAAATTGTCAAGTAATGCAAACGTCAAAGGTGAAAGAGGGGCTCAGGTGAGGGAAATGATGAGAAAGGTTTTTTTTTTTTTGTTGGCACAAATGGGCACAAATAAGTAATATAAAGAACAAGGGAAAAGGAAATAAGGGATAGACCCTAATGGTGTCATATCATGTACCTGTAAAAAAATGATAATAAATATTTGACCCTATTACTTTGGTAAGCCAAACAACACTTTTGGCCTGGGGCGTCTAAAAATCACATTCTTTGAATTGTTTATTCAACGTATTTCTACTACAGTTGTCAGTCAGCGCGTATGATCTTCATTGAGATGAGCTGCGTTAGCACTCCAACTGATAGGTTATTGGCCAGTGCTATGGTCAATTGCCATGGCTACAGTCATTAAGCCTCATGAGCTCCCAGAAAACGAAAATAGGATTACACAAACATGCGTGAACCAATCTGAATAAGACTTGATGTGTGTTTTTGAAACATGCTCCAGATTTCTGAAAAGTTGAGTTTCCAAGATACAGCACCTACAAGGAAATAATAAACAAATTCATGCCAACTATATGGATATTTTAACATTGGTTCCTCTAAGTGAAATTCTGGAGTCTGAACTTTGTATGACAAAGCAAATTAACTCATTAGTGAAGAACAGCATTTATCAACTACTGTATGCGACTTATCATCTTGAGTTTCAGACGATTTCAATCTTTTTAAAGACTTGAAGTTTGTTCTAATTTTTTCACATCACCACTTGATTACTGTTACACCTGAGGATTAGTGCCAAAAAAATCTAATATCAAGAAAAAGACCATTTATTTCAATATTTGGTTAAAAAAATTTAAACTTCTATGTGATGTTTACATAACTTCATCTTGACATCAAGAGAAATATTTCAAGTTATTTGTTTTTGTTTTAATGATATTGTGTTAAAGGTGAAAAACAACAACAAGTATTTAGCAAAAATGTGAATATCATGACACTTAAACAATTCTTCAGTCTTGAAATAATCTCAGTCTGGCTAGAGAGGGGTGTCAAGCCAGGGTGATTTACAAATGCTGGGGATTTTGACTGAGGCTGGTGTCAGTGCATTAGAAGCCATCACTAACAGGTGCTAGAGAGACATGGGCTGCAGGTGTAGAACTCCATGCCTCAAACCAAACCAGTATCAGAAGCTTCTGTTTTGGGCTCTTTTCAGATTAAAGGTTCCAGAGCCAAGAGAGTCATAATAAGTTTTTTTCTGAATTACCATAACTTACCTATTTCTTAGAAATGAAAATGTAATAAATTTGTATACTTTTTTTAACCAAATGAAATTCTCACAGGTTTTGTCACTACTCAATTTTTTTTTTATAATCATATGTTCTTTTTTAAATATTAAGCACAAGCATCAAGCATGAATATCTCTCTATATCTCTGGGATAACCCCATATGATAACAGGGCCCTGCTGACTGACCCCATCCAACCCTTAGTGTTCCCCTAAGGGCCAGGAGATTGCCCTGAAGCGAGGCTATTTTTAGCATTGAGGCTGTTACCATGACATGTAACCATGACAATGGTTTGCTCGCTGGCCTCCCCGGCGTCTTGGCTGTGTCATTACAGGTGAACAGCTCAGATCCCAAGGTTGTATGTGTTTGACTACAACAGAACATTCCTTGTCTGAATCACTGCATCAGCAAATGTCACATGCCACTTCATGCTCCATTAACGCATTCCTTGCCATCCACTTTCACATCGCTATCCTCATCCTCATGACAGAATGGCTTTTACCGCGGGATTGGATATTTGTTTGGTGACCTAGAAACTAAACACTATCCAGTGACAACATCTACTGAGTCATTCTGTGTTGGACAGAACAAAACTGATTTCTTTACCTTCATTCACTGTATCTGAGGGGTCCTGGAGTTATACAACCCATAAATGTATGGAGCTGTGCCCGCTTTTCTTTGTAGGAGGAATCAGGAATTTAAAATAGTATTTTATAGTATTTTCTGCTCATAATAGTCATGATTGAGAAACCTTAATTCATGGTACTGTGAGATGTTATGTTAGCTTTCTTTGAGCTTTCTGAGTTAGACACTATTTTAAATGCTTTAAAACGGCATTACATGGAAATCAGTAAAATGTTATTCATTCTTTAACCATCAGCTATTTTTCAAAGACTTGATTTTAAATGTGCATCAACAATACTGTCTAATATCTATTTTATTTGAAAGCCCTTCTAGTATTTGATCTAAATGTAATAAAAATTATTCAACAGTCAATATTGTAGTTCCTGCATAAGCAACTTTGTAAAAACAAATAGGTTTTAGTTATGTATTCATTAGAATATATTATAGTTCATCCTGAAAGTATAACAATTATTTAAAACTATAAAATGTTACACTGCAGTCAAATGTTTAGAAAATCTTTTGTCATTTTCTTCTTAAATCATGACAATTACTCAAACAACTCTAGCTAGTCAGTAAGGGATCAATCTGCAGTACAGCGGTCAATCTCTGGATCTGAACCCCATTGGGTTGTTTTAAGAACAGCTTGGGTGTATGGAGAAAAACTTTTTTTCTCTCTTGATGTATTTTTTTGCAGTTTTATGCAGTTTTTTTGCAGTTGCCATTGCCAATGTTATTTTAATTGCTGGTGCAGGTTAAAAGACTGCAGGATGATAACTGCCCAGTGTACCCCAAAATACTGAGAAAGGCATGAATAATTTTTTAACTAATCTAATTTGTTAGGTGTTTAAGATTCTACAAATTCACAATAGTAACAGTTACATTGTAATCAACTAGTTGAATGTAATTGGGTTTTTTTTCTCTGTGGTACTTACTTGAAAATTTCAGTTGAATTTTAGATTTTGATAGCTGCTCTTTTGGGGGTTTTAAGCAATTCTGTCAGATTTCTGAAATACTTTCTAAAATCAAATACAGAGATGAAGTTCAGTAGTAACGATCATGTTGTGTTCACCAGTAAAGAAACATGGATTTCCTGCCCTTCCTCCCTCCCCTCATGCTTCTCCTGTTCATTCTGCTGGAGACAGAGGGAAAATTAAAAGCCAATATCACAGTCCATTTCACCAGCCTTCAGCAGACAAAGCCACACATCAACTAGCTCTCTCTCTGTCTTTCGCTCTCTCTCTCTCCCTACACATAAACACACTACCTGTGCTCTCTCTTTTTCCCTCATCCATCCATCACAATCTCTTGAACTGTGGTAAATAGTAATGTCAAATCAGGAGAGAACACACCTCACTTCTCTCTCTCTCTCTCTCTCTCTCTCTCTCTCTCTCTCTCTCTCTCTCTCTCTCTCTCTCTCGCTCTCTCTCTCTCCTCTCTCTCTCTCAGAGATGTTGCTTTAGTTTGCTTGTTCACACATTATGCATTGCTCATCGTCACTTACTGTCCTTAGCATGACTTATTTTGCCTATACATTAACATATTTAGTTTTTCATATACTAACAGACAAAAACAAGAAATTTAAGATCTTCAGACCATCGCATTTATTAGATATGGTTCAAACTCTTACAAATAGTTTTTGGCTCACTTATTTAAATCTAACTCAAGAACACTATCTACACTATGTACAGGAACCTTCTTGGGAAGAGGAAACTGATCTAAGGCTAATTCTCTCTGTGCAATCTCAAGAACTTCATATTTTCTTATATGGCTCCATTAAATTAATATCACACTATAACAAATATGAAAGCAGTTACTTTTCAGAAGTGTCTGTGTAGCAAGGATTTCTGATATGAGACAACTCCCTTTTACTTGTGCATTTATTAAGCAAAAGCAAAAAAAAATCTTGTCATTGTCATCTTCATTTCAAGTTTCAGGAATGCATGTTCTCATTCTACTACATGATATATCTAAAGTTTACACCAAGCTGAAAATAATTGGTTGCATGAAATCTATTGTGCATCAGTGTTTAATAACTTTACTTTATAGATGCCTGCTCTGACAGTTCATGGCGTTTTCAATTCTCCAACATATTACAGAACGACCAATAAGATTCCAAGGGAAAACAATATGTCACAAATTTTAATCCTTCTCACAATTTTTTGCAACACCTTCAACTATTTCTTCTCAGATCATCTCAGTGTGTGTAACAGAGGCAATGTATTTACCTAACCTTATCAAAGCAAGATATATGAAGACTGCTTCTCTTTCTCCCACAGAAAAGAGGTCACCACAGCACACGCATCACCACCATCATCATGCAGGAAAAACAAATCCTTTAGAAGTCATTCTGTTTGAAGATATAATCAAAGACGTGTAATTATGCACTGCAGCATGTGGTAATCAGCGGCTGCTTTACTTCACACTGCGGCACAGACTTCTCCACACTTTCTGTTTGTTTGTGGGGTTGTGCAACCCAGTTAAATAATAGCCTTCATAGACTGGTCACCTCCTGTAATGTTTATATTCAAGTTCAAAAGGCTTACCAAGATTCTATACCAAGATTTGTTTTTCTAGTCTTTTAAACACTTTTTCATACATAATGAAATGAAACAACCTCCTGCATTCACATCAGCATAGCATGTGCTTACAGTTTTGACTAGTCTTACATGCTTTGTATCAACTCTGCAACTGGAAATTGAATGTTAAAAGATAGGAATGACATTAGATGAGTTACTTATAGTGATGATAACTCCCTCCAGAAGCCTGTGCTCAGAAAAAGAACAGCGACTCGGGGTTTCCTCCCACAAAGGCAGAAAATCTCTTAGCAGAACCTTCTCTTTCACTGTCCCTGGCTGGTGGAACAAACTCCCTGATCCAGTCAGGAAAGCAGCACACTAACAGCTTTCAAAAAGCAACTGAAAACTCTTCTCTTCAGGGAACACCTACTATAAAAAAACTTTTTCCTCTTCTGTCTTTATTTTCTTCCTGCTATTGTTTATTGAGCAGTTGATACAACTTCTATTAGGAGGAAGCTGAGATAGACTTTGACAAATTGCATATTGTCTTTCCCCTACTGTAAGTTGCTTTGGACAAAAGCGTCTGCCAAATGCATAAATGTAAAAATGTTATGAGGGCAAGATTAAAGTATGGAGTGATGGAGACAAGTATAATCTGCTATTAAACAATTAAATAAATGCCAAAATAGGGGTGATGAAGAATGTGCCCCAAAGATGTAACTAGACCAGTACAAGTGGAAAGTAGAAGCATGCACAATTGAGTTATTAATTATTATTATAAATTATTATAAATCTAGCCAGAGAAACAGTATTAAAAGTTAAAAGCAGAACAAAAAAACACACACAAACAACGTAGAAGGGAAAAAAACATTTAAATTGAAATTTTATCTCGACTGACAATGTTGGCACAGGTCAGAGTTCATAATGACCCCCAGATTTCCAACCTATGATGAAATGGCTGAAAAATGAATCAGGCTCCAAGTCTACTATTTAAAAATACATTTATGAAGTGACAACTATATATGATAAAATATAACTGTACACTAAAACAACTTGAGCACCTTGTCACTTAGATTGAATTGTCTTTTTGCATTGAGCCATTGACAACAATTGCGTCTACTTGCAAATTTGCCTCTTGTCAAGTGTTTGGCATTACTATTAACTCTATGCAGCAAACATTTGTACTGTTTGCATCTTTCTGATTTAACTGAATGTTTTCTAACTCATTGGTATTTCAGACCAGAGTCAGAGCATGAAAATGACGCAGACAACAGCAAATTAGTGAGAGTGCTGAGACTTGTGGAGATTGACAACGCCAGCCATCCATTTCCAATTTCACACACTGCAAACTCACCTATTTCAGCTCTCATCGTCTCTTACACATAATCTCTGGCTAGGGCTACTGTGAATCAGCCCAAGGAGCTCTTGTTGTGCACCACCTTTTCAAGTGAGTCACCTAAATCCCCATAGAGCATCCATCATGTGTCTTACTGTTTGTGTGATTTGCACAATGAGGACGGTGGCATCATTCCAAATATCCCTCTTAGAAATGAATGTTCGCCCCAACTGTCGTTTCAGTGTCTGACCTCACGCCCACAGAACATTGACTAAAGGTCTGATAGGTGCTGTGCTTTTCTATGGCAGGCCCTTCAAAAATCCTGAAGTTGTGATCTGATTGGTTGAATTTCCAGGAGAAGTGAGTGTCCTATTTGTTTTCGTTCTATTTTAGAAGATTGCTGTTCTATCTTGTGTTCTCTCTCGTCTTCTGTGACTTTTTTTCCATGGCTAACTTGACTCATGTCGGTCAGTTTATGTGGTGACATTTTCACGTTTGTCAAATGGTCTCATGGGCGGGTCCTGACCAAAAGCAAAACAACCAAAACCTTCCCTGAAGGTGGTTTGACATTGAAGATGGGGTCCAACTTTTTTTGGTTCCAGTGCAGATTCATGTATATAAACTAATATTTGCTGATATCAATGTGTAGGGCAACATCTGTACTTGAATTGATATGTCCAGGTTTTATTAACATTCAGATAACATTCAAGCTTTGCATAAGAGTAGAAAACCACTAAACCCAGCCTAATCAAAGCACCATAGAGGGGAAATTACATTACTTTGATTTCAATGGGAATAATGAACTAGTAAGTTATAGAGAACATGGGTGATTCTCCCTTCAACATAAGGGAGGAGCTGTATGTAAAAGGGAGAAGTCTATGATGTGTTCCAATGCACATCCATGATGTAATAATCCAGGGCAAAATATAACTGTGTCTTAACATTTTAAAACATTGCAAGTCCAATAGTATACTACTGGTAACAATGGCTTTATGTTTGTAAAATATCTCTGCTATCTGTGAATAATCTACTGTTTACATTTTTAACTTCAACAAATTAGTCACAGTGACCAAGTGGTCAGTACTGTTAGTTCACAGCAAGAAGGATAACAATTCCACTTTTCTGAGTGGAGATGATAGTTAAACTTGTCTAACAGGAACTTGAAGATTTCACAAAGTTCTACTTTGAAATGTACCAATTATTTTACACAACAATATTTTATTATCCCGTATTATCTACGTGTAACTCAGTAAGTGCAGAAATTTTTATTTCTGTTTATTCATATTTCCTGATATTTGTACATGATCAAACAGATAAGTAAGGGATGCCCTATCTTGAAATCTGGGGCGTCACGGTGGCGCAGTGGGTAGCACGGTCATCTCACAGCAAGAAGCTTGCTGGTTCTAGGCTCGGCTAGGGCAGGTGACATTTCTGTGTGGAGATCCCCGGGTGCTCCGGGTGCTCCGGTTTCCCCATAAGTCCAAAGACATGCAATATAAGTAAATTGAGTAAGAACAATTGCCCATAGTGTTAACGTGTGAATGTTTCCCAGCGATGGGTTGCAGCTGGAAGGGCATCTGCTGCGTAAAACAAAAATGCCAAAGAGTTGGCGGTTTATTCCGCTGTGGCAACCCCGAAAGGGAAGAAAGCCGCCATGAAGATGAATGAATGTTGAACTCTAACAAATATTTTACACAAGCATCTTTTATAAAGTAAATCCAGTATGATCTGCATGTGAACAACAACAAAAAATTTGATGTATTCTTATTTCCACATGATCAAACAGGTGAGTAAGGGATGTAAAGGGTTTGAATGAGTGATGGGCAACAATTAGAATCTGTCAGGTCCATGCCACAGCCAAGTTAACATTAAATTTAATATCTGGCCAACTTTTTTGTCAAATTAAATTTATGGCCATCACTTCCAGACTTAGAACATGTTTGGCCCGCACACTCTATGAACATAACAGATGTTCCAGACAAATGCTGAATGTGGCTGAATTTTTATTTGTATTTTTTGTTTTGGCTGATTTGGCCTGGTAATTAGATTAGATAAAACCAATTACTAATTTCCACATAATTTTTTATGTTGTTATTTTAACGTATGTTATTGAATTGTTAGATCTATTATGTTGAAATCTACCAAATATTTTACACAAGCGTTTTTTTTATCAAATAACTCCAGTATGATCTGCATGTGAGCAAAATGTTGATTTATTCTTCTTTGCTGATTTTTCCACATGACTAAACTGGTGAGTAAGGGATGGAAAGCAGGTGAATGTGTAGGATCAGTCACCTTCTGCTGACTTGCCTTGTTTAGAAAAGCACAGGTTGACTTTTATTTAGATTTTTTTCCTTTTGTTTGTTTAGTTGTTGTTTGTTGAGTAATAAAGAAACAAATAAACATAATGCGCCATTTAATCATTTCCTAACACCTAGTTTCTTTGACTTAGATGTCAGTCATTATGGAGGGAGTGGGTACAACTTATTTACAAACAAAAACAAACATTCCTTATAAATTACTATAAAAACAGAGGAGATGTTTTACAATCAGGAAATGACAACAATAGAGAAATCACAATGAAGAAATGAAAAGGAGACTTCAGAGTCCAACAGAGAACAAAGGAGCAACAACATCCAGGGAACACAACTTTTGGTGGATGATGAGTGATGGACAGTGTAGTTTAAGGAAATCCAATATGGCCGCTCTTCGAAAAACATCTCATGAGATCAGTAGAATTCAGGTGATCCAGATCTTGAGTGATTGACTTCAGGTGAGAATGGATTAGCGATCTCGTTGGATAATGCTAGTGGAACTCTGACACTTAATTGGGGCCGCTATGAGGATGAAGTGGTGCTACATGGAATTATAATAATAAGCACCCAAAACATATATTTAAAGAAGCATGAGATTAAGTCTAAAAATGGAAAAGACTTGGAACTTAGGTTCAAAAAAATATTTTGAAAGAAAGACTAAATCATTTTAAGAGTGGTCCACATGACAGTCCAGTAAATATTTAAATGTTGCATCTAATATTACATCAAGTATTTTTTATTTAATTACATATAAACACACTGACAAGAAACGAGGGAGCCTGTATTACACAGAGAGACAGACTCCAACACTTGCTTACACACAAGACCAGCATGGCCCACTTAAGGCCATACTATGAGTTAACACAATTAGACACAGGCTAATGGAATCTAGGCAGACCAGAGATAAATGTGACTTCATTATCACAAGCCTAGAGAGGCTGTCAGTGGGAATCGCTGATGAAGAAATGTGCTTTCCTTCTTTTGCTTGCTCTTCTGTACTCCTTCACACATACACTATCCCTCATCCCTGAGCATGTGTTTAAAGTCTGGCCTAAGGACGATAGTAAGGAATGATAGCAGAGAGGCAGAGAATGAAATGATGGGCAAAGGCTGGACATATGGACAGACAGACCTGTTTTATAGCTTGTAGCTCTATGAGATGAATTTCAAAATCCCTTGGGACAAACACTGGTCAGCCATATTGAATTGAGTGCTTTCTTTTAAGAACAATGCCTGGTGGAAAACATGCAAAGGACCACTCACATAATGACTGGTAGAAGTCAAAATTTATCACAGAGAAAGCTTTTGCACACTCACAAAAGCTCTTTGTGTACTATAGGTGTGTGTGTGTGGGTGCGTGTGTGCGTGTGCGTGTATGTGTGCCTGCCTCACTCTTGGGGGAAGAAAACATTTAAACTCAGCGAATGGATAGCCATTCCACAGTCCACAGCCCATTTAATGATTGAAAGAGATTTGTGAGAGGTTCAGACCAGAAAATTTGATTCTAGTCTGGCTGGTTATGGCTGGACATGATTTGATTTCATGCATTCATCCATCAGTTCCGGCCATTTTGAAAGTCTGCACATCCAGTTAACCAAGCATCTTCATAGCCATGGAACTGAAGATGAAATGTTTTTATTGTTTACTAAAGCTAAACTGTTCTCCAAAGCTCATAACATAACAATATGTACTTGTCAGTTTGTAGAACAACAATACAATTAGGCTTTGTCCCTGCTAAGTCAACGCAAGTAAAAAAAATGATTTAAAAAATACATGAATAATAACAATTTCAAACAATTCAAATGTCAGAAAGATCTTTTAATCTAAAGAATACTGATACCAGAAGCAAGATTTAAATAAGGAACACTTTGACCATCTGTTTTAAATGATATATTAATATATTTAGATTCTGTTTTAGTTGGTTGCGATTGCTTTCATTCTGCTATAGAGCACTTACAATTGTCAATGTGTTTGGAATGTGCTATCCCTATACAAGCAAAACTGACTTGCCTTTCTTTCTATGGTGGTTAATATTTGAACGTTTGTAAAGAACACTTAGGCATTGATTTTTAAGGCGTTTTCTTAAAAATAATTGATTAAAGTTTTGTTGGTATTTAAGCTGGAAAAAAATAAAATCTGTACACTCAGTTATTTATTAAATCATAATACTCTACACTTTTAATAGTGAAAGGTTTTTTTTTTTTGGTAAAGGTTTGATATGATTAATACATAATTTTTTGGGTTTTCCATTTCATTGATTCAGTGAAAACAGATCCTTTTGATGTTGATATCTTAGAATCTTAGGTTTGTTGGGTGAGAAACTCAAGGACCCACTCAAGGACCCAGTTGAGCTTAGTTAGACTAATGGTTCATAAACTGAACAAATTGCCTAGTCATGCTTATCCCATCCTAGTTCAAGTCTTGCCTTTGGCCCTTTTAGCTTCCTGTCTTAATGCTGTCCTATTAATAAAATTAAAAAAATAAAAACACTTGCCTGTTAAAAAGTTTTTCAAATGTAATGTTATATTACACAAACAAAATTTAAGATGAATAAATAAGCAAAAGCAAAATATTTTTTTCAAATAAAACTCACCTTTAAAAAAAACTACAGTTACTTTTGCAACCATTTACACTGGCAGGCTTTTTACTATTGAGCAAAGCCTCAGTTTTCGCTGAGTCACTGAGCTGTCCATGAGTTTGCTTTGACCATATGAAAGTTATTCGAAAGCATCCAAATAGATTTCTGGCAGTGCATACACACAATATCGTCTTTTACATAAAAAAACATTGTTTACTTTTTATATATTTGACATTCTATTGCCCTCCACAGTCTAGTCGCATCACTTCCTCCAAATCCATTCGCAACCTAGTAGACAACATTCCATCAAGTTCACAGATGAATATGAATAATCTTCATAAATAGTGTTGTGTGTTCTTGTACTGGTGTATTTGCAGAGTGTAGTAGCTGCTGCATCAGTCGACAGACAGCAGAGCGAGCTGTGGCAGAAACTAATTGATGTGGCTGAGACACACACTGATACAAAAACCATGTTGTGTGTAGCCAACCATGTCCCATTTCAACAAAGCATGTAAGAGGAATCAATCAGCTGGGAGCTATGCCATTACCCTCATGCAGGAGGGCATTACCTAGCAGGCGGCTCAGCACTACCTCACAGCAGATGGAGAGGGTTACTGTTTGAGTTTACTTTTTAGTGACCTTGTGTATCCTAATTGCTTTTTTTTTGCATTTCACATTCATAACCCTGTTCTCATTACCCAACACACCATCTGTCTTCAGCTAAATAGAGAGACAAATAGAAAAAGAGTTCTGAAAAAATATATGGTTGTATATTGATGCTAAAATATTGTAAACCATCTTGGCTTATTTTAGAAAGGAGTAAAAAAATCCAGACTAAAAATTGTAGCAAACATCAGAATCAAATTAGGCACTACGTTAAATTATAAAACTTTGGTATTCCTGTTTGTGACATATACAGAAGTATTCTACTATATGACATCTCTCACAAGTTGCACAATGTTGTCATATAAAGGGTTGATGACATGGATTCTCAGTTCAAAAGTACTCGTATACATCGTGTGAGGTCTATTATACCAATTATATTATGAAGTTTTATATTTAATTAATAACATGTGATGTAAACAGGTACAGTGTGCAAACATTACTTGAACATGTACTTACATGCTCTGACAGAGAACAATGTCACTAGTAAATGTCACAAATATTATTATTCACAGAACTGTACTTAAGCACATCACAAATTTGTTTACGCGCATGTGCACTTTCATATCACGTTATGTTTATATTAATCAGACAAAAGAAAGACATATGTTAAGTTTATGAATGATAGGGCGACTCTTGCACAGATATAATAGTATGTTTAAAACTGTAATTTTTCAACAATTAAAATGTTTATTGACATACGCAAGTTTAGACAACAAATTAAAAACAACATGTTTAATTCCAAGAGAGTTATTTTGTACATGCTGGTTTATTTATTGTGGGTTGAGATTTGGTGAGAGTGCATGAGATTTGGTGAGAGTGGTTGTAAAAACATTTACAGGAAGTGTTGTTTGTTTTATAGTGACTTATGGAAAATTCTTCAAAAACTAATACTTTTACCATATCTATCACACTGAAAAAAAGTTATTAAAATTGTATTAAATTAACATTTTTATTGTCCAGGAATTTCTCTGTTTTTAATCATTGTTAAACTTGACTTTTCTGTAAATCTTCTCCAATCTAAAGTTTCTGAGCATACGATGAACCCAGAACTCAGAGTACCAACAAGTGCTTACACTGTGAATGACGCTGCATTAAACCAACAGAAAAACTGTCTCCCAAACCAAAGCTCTAAAAGACTTTGCCAAACAAAAGTAAAGAACCCATACCTGAACTCCTGCTGCTGTACAGCCAATCCTGACCTGAGCAGACCTGAACAGTCCAATTACTTTAAAGGAAACCTCCGCACTCCTCCTGACTTTCCAAGCATCTGATAGGAATCCTCTCCTGCAGCAGTATCAGTCTCAGAAACAGCAACAATCGAGCAGCTCAGCAGCTCAATGAGACTACTGCAGCAACAGCATTACACACATATACACACACACTGGGCCACATTACTCCTTTCCTCCACTCTACCTTATTCTATCGAATAGCAGCACAGCTCCTTATCACTACTTTTCCCCCTTTTGATGATCACTCTGTACTGTCTCATGAGCATTACTTCCTTGTTATTATTGTGTAAGACCATTACTTCTGGGATCTCCAGAAGTTTTACTCTAACTCATTGGTTGCTGCTGCTTGTGTCTGCAGATGGGCACTATTGAACCCATAATAAACCACCCTTTCACATGCCTTTCATAGCAGCTGTGTTCAGATATGTTGGATTTTAGAAATTCAAAATTCCAGCAATTCAAAGTGCTTAAACTGTAGGCCTAATCAACAAAACAGTTGTGCAGCACAAAACAAGTCTACATAATCCATTCAGACATTGTTTTATATTTATCCAGAAATTGTTTAATATTTATTATATATAATAATGGGATCACATGTTTATTGTTCTTCCATAAGTTAAGTTTAGGTCTTCCATAAGTAAATAATTATATAAATTATATAAAAAAAGAGTATTGTTCAATAATTTTTAAATAATTCTTAATTTTTTAATAGAACTAAATAGTTCTGTTGTTGGAGCTTGCTTGGATGCAGCAAAACAGATACTTACCTGACAGGGTAGATAACAAGATCAAGATGATTGATTCTGGTCTTGTTGCTAGAAATCTCTGTGGACCTAAGATGTTGTATAAACACATGCATGAGAAGTTTTTTTTGCATGATTGTTATATGAATTGAATATTGAGTTCAATTAATCAGATATTTAGTTCAAATGTGACAGGAAAAAAAAATAACAAGCTTGTGGGTCATCCAGGAGGAAACTTGATGTGAATCACCAAAACAGACCATTTTGCTATTAAATATTACTATTTTTAGTGTGATACATATATATATATACCACAATATAACGCATTTATTTTTTAAGTTATTAGAAGGTATTAATCAATATCAAGCTAAAAAAGATCCGTATGTAAGGCTGATGCTGAAACGGATGCTACCGAACACTAAATAGTATGGTTCACTTATACCAATTTTTGAACTAAATTTAATAGTTACTTTTTTCTCAGTACTACAAAATACACTAAGGGCAGCAATGAAAAAATAAAATAGTGACTCCAAACTTACCAACAATGAAAGCAGTCCTCCAAAAAGAAGTTCAGACCAAGGCTGGAATTTGCATGGTTAGCGAGTGATTCGCATTTTAAGTCAATGGCCAGGTACAATATGAAATCTGGCAAGAGCAGAGCGAGTGTGATTTGTACTGTGACGACATATAGTGCAGTGGGTATGAAGTGAAATAATCAGGAGCTTCCTACAGTAGTCACATATCAGAAACCTGAAATCGAGTTCATCTAAAAAAATTAGTGCACGATTAGACCATTTCTAGAATGATTTCAATAATTTCCCAATTCCCAAAATGAACACGCCTTTAGAGAGCACAGGCTGCTACAGCTTACAATGTAAGTCTAAAATCACCATTTTAAATAAGAAATTGATGTTATTATAAGAAAAAAACACCTTGATCATTTGGCTTATGTTAAAAATTACTATTGGTATAACTGATCCAATGCTCTATATATGTGCTATCCCAAAAATAGAAGAATAATTAAAAAGATTCCAAAATGGTAAAATACTACTTAATAAACCTGGGGTAGAAGTAGAAAGCCCAGGATGTAAAATTACCTGATTAAAATCTAAATTTACTGGATCTAACTTTTTATTTAAAGCTAAGGGCAGGAGGAAGTGGGAATGAGTTTCCCCCTGATCATAAAATCGTGAAAGTAAGAGAGCAAAGAGGAAATGTTTCAGATGGCACAACCCAGTAGAAGTTCATTAGACTTATTGAGGTGGAACATTAGGCTGATTAAACGATTGCTGTTTTAGGGACTCTTAACCAGGGAAAACGCTAGAAAGAGCTCACACATGAAACCTGCCAAAACAAATCGCTTGAGCGCGACAGCGTCCAGAGCTTCATTAGCGTTGGGAGATGAGCATGTTTAACCTGAGTCAGGAGGAGGTAGTATCACGTACACCCAGACTCTCGGGTAATTACTTTTCCATTCAATGTGGCCTTTTACAGATTCCATTTTGCTTATCAAATATGTCCAAATGTGATCTGTGATCAGATTGAGCGTCATAAAAGCTCATTAATTACAGCAGGCAAGAGGAAGGAATGAGCTGGGGTAATTGAAAAAGCTTTGTAAAGTGTGTGTCCATAATAAGTGAGGACAGAAAGGAAGTGAGCACACATATAAACTCACTGAAGCAAGTGTGCATTTGGTTCTAGATTTTATCGTTTCACTGTATTCTTGGACTAATTGCTCTTTTTGGTCTGCTTGGACTATGAGGTTAGGTCTTATCTGTTGTCAAAAATTTAACTAAATTGTTCATATATTTGGTGAGTAGTCTATGCTTTCCTACAGATTGAAAGAAAACTAAGATTCAACATGCCTTTTTGCTTACCTTATTTTTACTTTGAGTCTCTACAGACTGTTGGTCAAGCCAAAACTCTTAAAAAAACTCACAAATCAAGTCAGCTTTTGCATGACCATTTTAAAGGGCTTCTTCATGACCTTTTTATATGACGTAACATGAATCATGTATGTCTTCTAAACAAGGCACGTTTTCTAAAATTCAGCTCAAAATATATGGCAGCAGCAAATGAACAACACCTTATTTCTTCAGATTGTTTACATTATGAAGATATGAAACATAATATTTACTCTATCAATTAAGCTATATGAAAATGGTTGGCCTATAAAACTGAGGAATTCTATACAATGATGCTTGTAAGTCCCTTACAATTTATTGTTGTCTTAAAATATCATGAACCATACAAACTCCAGTAGTTCCATTTGCAAGTACTGTAAAGAAATAAACCTATTTTAAGTACAGGAAATGCTATTTGCTTCTGCTGACAACAACACTGGAGCAAGGACCACTTCTTGTTCTGTGGCTAATTTATGATTTAAATACGTTGGGATTTTATCAGGTAGGGGTTTACTAGATATATATAATTGTGTTACAACATCTGTTTAAATCAGCGATCACCCTTAACATTTTTGGTTCAAACATCATGAAACACATTGTTGCTCTAATTAACGCCCAATTGGCTTGGCTGAAGCTATGTAGTATACATTCTAAAGCAGGGTTGCAACTCAAATGTGCAGGGCTCCAGACAGCCAGGGCGTATTTATTGATGTAAATATAAAAAAAAATTTGAGTTGTCCACATTATTTGGTAATTTATTTGGACATGAAAAAGAGCTATTCTTCTAATTAGCGTGCACTCATCTAATTCTTGTCAGTGTTCATGTGACAGCATATCACGTGGTATCATGTTGTACAATTTATTTTCCTCATGCTTCATTTTCACCGCACGAACATGGCAGGCACATGTATTATCTTGATAATAATGAAACAAACCTCTTAATGCTGATGTTTTGAAAGTATAAGGTTAGGTGTCTATTCGTGTCGATAATCAGAAGAGAAAGTAAAGGAAGTTAGTTTTCCCATATTTCTGTAATTCACTCTTGATTTGGTGTTTGCCATTATGTTAAGTAAAATTTCAGATGACGGGTATTTAAATCATGTGTCACGGTGACCCAGTGGGTAGCACAATTGTCTCACAGCAAGAAGGTTGATGGTTCGAGCCTTGCCTGGGTCAGTTTGAATTTTTGTGTAGAATTTGCATGTTCTCCCTGTGATCGCGCGGGTTTAGTCCATGTACTCCAGTTGGTATGGGGTGTATGGATGTTTCCCGGTGGTGGGTTGCGTAAGGGATTCCATTGGGTAAAATATATGCTGGATAAGTTGGCCTTGTCCAAAATGAACTAAACTTTCCATCACTGGTATAAACAATAAATGGATGGCGTTTAAATAACTTTTATGTTAAACTTTCGATCGATTAACTACAATATACTTGCTTGCATTTTACAGTCATTGTGATCTGTTTGATCGTCTCTATTTTTTCAAGACATGTTTGATATATGCTTACTCCATTATTATGTATGATAGACGCTCTAACTCTGTACATGGAGTCTGAGTGTCAGACCACAAAAAATACATATTGCAGAAGTTGTGGAAGTTGCTATAGCTGTTATAAAAAATGAAATATCAACAGACCAATATTTTGTACTAACGACTAAGAAGCTTTTAAAGGTTCTCTATAAACCCTATACCCAATAAAGACTGCTCAGTAGTTCCTAAATTGAGACAGTCACTGTGCTATTGAACAACGGTAGATGAATGAGCATCTTAAATTCCTCTACCAGCACTTAAAGGTTTTGATCTATGAGATGTTGTCGGGCTAAAATGTAATTGTAAAATAAAAGGACAGCAGCATCAAATAAAGTAGTCAGCTGTACCCTCCAAAAGAGTTACCAAAAGCCATTTTGGGGAGTTTGCAGCTCTTCTAATGAGATTTGTTGCTTAAGGCATAATTAATCTCCTTTCATCTCTTCAATTAGAATTGATTAATCAGACGATGACAATGTGATTATTCAGGTAGAGTTACTATATTGATGTTTGTTGTGTGTTGTCAAGTTCTGTAAGTGTTTGCAACCAATTTCTGGTGATATTTAACATCACTAAGGATGAACACAGAGAAATCTCTCCTTCCATTTGCTCACATTAAGATTACCAGCAGTCATTGTGATATCGCTGAGCATCTTGCATTATGGACTTTATTACAATGTCAATGTTTTTTCAAACAATAACCAATCCATAAACAGAGAAGATAGAAAGATGGAAATGGAGATTACAATAATCTGAGAGAAAAAATATTACTCTCGGGACATCTGTAAATAAAAGAATGGTATCAGGTTTGGAGGCTACCTGAGCTGTAACAGTACTCCACTGGAAGCTGGCAGCATCCAATCATTTCATTGTCAATTGCAACATAAAGAATAGGATGGAGTTGCATGAAGTGCTTCACCACTGGACTCAAGAGCAGTAGAGATGTCTACTGAGTGACAAATTGAGCTCTCTGTGTCTCTTCACTGGACAAGTCTGGGTTTGTTGGTTGTAGATGTAGGCTGTAGACATTAAATTGTATTTTTGTCACATTTTTCAATAGAAATAAGTGTATTTGTAAAAAGAAAAAAAAATTCTATTTAATACGCTATCCTCTCTGGAAATGTTCGTTTCAAATGTTATGTAAAGACATGGTAGTAATAATTTTAAGACCTAAAATGTCTCATTGTAATAATCTATATTCTTTACCCTGTATTTCATTAACCTATCTTGTGTTGGTTTTCTGTTAAGATCACTTCTGTTAACATGTCAGTTTTGACTCATGTATTAAATAAGCAATAAAATACACTTGTCTCTCCTCTAATCCTTATTCATGAAAATTTAGTTTTTAATTTTTTTGTGTGGGCCTCTAAATGTCAGTATACCCCTCATCAAATGGCCTCTCGAAAGAGTGAATTCACCTCACATGTCTGGACATTCCATCTCTGTTTGTTTCGTTTTTGTGCAGGTGTACTGGAAAACCATATGAAATGTGAATCGTGATTAAGAGCTTAATCTTTTGTATTATCAGAGCTCATGGAATGACAAAAACAACGCTGACCGTTTAAAAACACTTTTCAGAGCTCTAGCTAAAGGTTCTAATGACGTCCCTATCAGTGCTGCAATGTCCACACAGCTCTGTATTCTGTTGCGTTAGACTCTTGTTTGCCAAAAACCAAGGAGTGGCAGTGCTAGCAATTGCACAATGCTGATATTTTGATGGTGTTGAGAAGTAGAAACTAATGCTCTGTGCTGGTTTTACAGCTACTCAACATGTGAGCTTTCCGAGTCCTAATCTGAAGGGAGGAGCAGCTCACTCTCTGTAAAATCCCAGCATTAATGAAGCCTACTGAGTGAATATAGTGGAATTAGCAGCATTTCACTGACATTTGGTGTTATGAGCTTTCCATTAATATCCTGTAAATAACACGTTTAATAATTATCTGTATCTGTTTTCAAAGACTAGGCAAGGCAAGTTTATTTGTATAGCACATTTCGTACACAGGGTAATTCAAAGTGATTTAAATTGGAAATAAAGAGAAAAAAAATTACATTCAATAAAATCAAGCATAAACAAGTCATATAAAATCAAATTGATTAAAAACTGAAAATTAAAAACATTACAAGGATTCACAAGCGAATTTCCCTTTAAATGTGATTATCTAATTTTCTTCCGCTTTTATCAGCAACGTATAATACCCTTATTATTACTTGTGATCTTCTTTTGGATGGTTAACTCAAATGTAATCTACTAATATCAGTTATGTGCTATCTATGCAAATTTTAGCACAAATTTAAAACAAATGTGAGCCTATGTTCATATTTGGTTATACAAAAATTAGGTACATTTTAACTCTCATCCTTTCTGTGCCTGCTAAATTCAGTTTATTTGCAGTTTCTCTTTTGCAGCTTTTAGTTTCACATTGTACTCAACTCTCTGTAGTTTATGAATCATGCTTGTCTTATGGAACAAGGGGATTGTTATACATTTTCAAGGGATTGTGTCTTGATAGCTTACAGATGTACTCCACAAAAATTCAGTTTTGATAATATAATGAAAAGCACATGAAATATACATTTCTTAAATGAAGTTTCTAATATGAAAATGTATGACTATTCCACTAGGAAGACCTTTTTTACTAGATCAGATTATTTTCTCTCCTATTTTTCCCATATCTTCTTTTCCCCAGCATGACTGCAGCTCTCTCTTTATAACATACAGCTTCATGCTTGAACGAGTCAGAGCCAAGTTCTCTTTATGCTTTTGTTGGGTCTTTTGTCAAGCAAAATCTTGCACGCATGTAAGCAACCCTTATGCTATTAATTTCAATCCCCCTGAGGCGTGAAGGTACATCACACAAATGGATACAATACACACACTCGCACGTTTGCACAGACATCTCATCTGTGGAGGTTAAAGGGTTGCCACAGCTCCCCTTGCAAAGACGGATGGGCTTTTCAAAGATGAGACTCACCATCCTTCATCCCTCTCTTCCTCCCATCTCTCGCTCTTTCCTCTGCCATCCCTCCATCCTAAAGGTAAATCAATATAAATTACACTCCTCTGTAATGTCGACCTGTTCCCCTCTCACAGGCAGAAGACACATAAATTAAACTGTGGAGCAGGAAAACAGAAAGATGGAGGAGATCCAGCTAATCAGACCGTGAGAGAGTGAGGGACAGAAAGCAGCCTGAAGGGAACCTGCAGCCTCCTTACAGTTCCTTACAGCCTCAAAGACACAGGCACCATGAATCCATTCCAATTAACAGCACAATATTTAATTTTTTAAATTCACTTTCAAAACTGCACTATTTTTTAATCCTACGAAATTAGCTTTTTATATTTGAATTACTTTATTGATTTTTTTTGTATAATTGTTTAATAGTGTGGTATTATTAAAATGTATAATAATATGTTCCAAGAGACAGGATTGTGGTGTTTGAAAAAAAAGGTTGTATTTGTTTGAAATAAAAATAATGTGTTGAGAAATCCATTTAAAATAAATGCTACTGTAATCCTTGGTTGATGTCAGGATGTGTAAACACCCTGAAAAGAACCCAAAATACATTATTCGATAAATATTGGAGTTTATCCATGAAAAAGAAATGGTGTTTTTTTTTCATGTTGACTTTAAACATAAACCATTTAATGTAGCAGCCTGCAGACCCTGTTTGCACTGCGACATCAGTCTTGATCTTGTATGTCTTTGGTAAAACACACATACCAGGACACTACTGATTCGTCTTCTGTTCAACACATATGTTACTATAGCAACACAGCCTGTCTGTCCTCTCTACAAAATGCTACTACATTGCCTTCACAGCCTGTCTGATGTACAACATATGTTACTGCAGCAACTTGTTAGTTTTCTGCACAACTCTGATGCTCCTCTTAGAAGTCTTAAAAGCAAGTTTGAACATCTCATTAACATTTTTGCTTTCTATTTTAACTTAGTTGTTATCCATTTTTCATATATTTTCAGTATGCACCAATTAAACAGTAAATCTTAACCTATGTGTCTGGTTCGACACAAGCGAGGGGTGATTTGAACAGGAAGGATGCTTAGAGGAAGTAGCATTTTTTTTATCCTAAATCATGACGGCTTTAGTGGCAAAATGTTCCTAAAGTGGGGTTATAATATAACGAGCCAAATGTACTCAACAGAAGAATCGCCCTTCCTGTTTTCATCCCTGGAACTGAACATTTTGCCACACGCTATTATGGCCCTAACATATAAAGCTAGACATCTTGCAAAAAAATCTGAATTTGAATTCTGTTGATTTCAATTTAATAAAACTGAATACGTTATGGCATTAAAACCAGATTTTGAATTAAAATTTGAATTTTGTGACAAATGTTTTTTTAAAAGGCATTGTTATTTATAGATGTATTTTCAAACTTTATATTTTATGCAAATATGTAGTTGGAACATTAAATTCAATATTCTTACATTCAAACGTCAACATTAAAGTTATAAAATAACAAAAACTATAGGTCGGGGTCATCAACAGAGAAGAGTATGTGATCACAAAACAGTCGATGAAGCTATAGGAGCATGCTAGTTATAAGTAAATTATTCTTGTAAAAGGCTAGTGACTTGCTAATAATGCTAGTAATAAGGTCGATTCATAGTTACCGAGAAGAATGAGCCTTCTGAGCTGCACACTTTTTCAGAAAAATCACAGATTAGCAAAAATGGTTCCGCTACTCTTCCCTGGGATGACCCCTGACCTATAGTTTTTGTTGGATCTGAGTCTCATAACTTTAATTTTGCAGTTTGAATGTAAAAATATTGAATGTGATGTTCTAACTACATATATGTACATTTGAATTTTAGAATGTTGAATTTCATATTTTTAATTTTGTCAACTTGAATTTTAAACTGTATTTTTATAAACTGCATGTATAAAATTACATTTCAGATATTCAATATTCAAGTCAAAATTTTTCAATTCAATGCATGTTTTAATAGTATATGCTATTCGGGTTTATTAAATTACTATTGGAAATAATTTAAATCAACACAATTCCAATTCAGACAGAATTTTGGCAGATCTCTAGCTTCATATTAATAAAGCAATTTTTTTACTCTCACAATATCAGTGTCTGTGTGAGTATAACAAAACATGCTACCTTTCACTTTCTATACCAGATGCATGATAGGAAGGGAATAAAACTTAATTGGAAATGCAAATTAAACAGGGACTGAATCTTAACAGGCGTCACGGTGGCGCAGTGGGTAGCACGGTCGTCTCACAGCAAGAAGGTCGCTGGTTCTAGGCTCGGCTGGGGCAGGTGGCATTTCTGTGTGGAGTTTGCATGTTCTCCCCGTGATCGCGTGGGTTTTCTCCGGGTGCTCCGGTTTCCCCACAAGTCCAAAGACATGCGGAATAAGTAAATTGAATAAGAACGATTGTCCATAGTGTTAAAGAGTGAATGTGTGTGTGAATGTTTCCCAGCGATGGGTTGCGGCAGGGAAGGGCATCCGCTGCGTAAAACATATGCCAGAGAGTTGGCGGTTCATTCTGCTGTGGCGACCCCGAAAGGGAATAAAGCCGACATGAAGATGGATGGATGGATGAATCTTAACAGACCACTGGAGGCCACTGGGAACATACAAAATCTAGCAGGGTGATAACATAAAAATACTTTTTTCTTAAGACCCAGAGGAAACTATATGTACATTAATGCTGAGAATGGGTACAACACAATTTTCTATTCAACAAATGTGTATAAAATGAGTATTTTCCTTTTTTTAAGGAAAAGTGTCAGTACTGCAGGGTTTAAAGAGCATCAACACAAAAGCAAAGATCATAACACTCATGTAAACCTTCCCATATAAACATAAACTGCTGGATGGTGGGACAGCGCTGCATGACCTTTTAGCTGACAAAGGACTATTGTGTTCCAAACCTGATTTCTTTCATCTTTGCTCCCTTCTCTTGTGTCGTCTCATTTCTCTTGTCTATCCTTCGCCCCAGGTGCACCAGCCATCATGATGACACCCCTTCACTCTAATATAGATTAGGAAGCGAGTGTCTTCTTGAGGGTACCCTCTGGCTGTTGGTAGGTGATGAGGGTATTAAGAGTAAGGCTGGTGGCATGGGTTTCTACCTGTATGCCACGTGATTCTCGATTCCATCTGGAAGAAAAAGATAAGATTATTAATTTCTTTGTTGAACAAGTAAATTTTAAGCACACATACCTGTACAAAAGCAATGAGAACCTCTACCTCTTTAGATCTGATGTCTTTTTGTTATAGCAATTCCTAACATACCCATTTCGGCCACTTACTCACACTATTGCTGTCAACAGAGACAGCTGTGATTTCTCAAGACATCCATTTCAGTGATATCCGTCACGTCGATGCGAGATAATGTGTGTTATTCCACACAGCCTTTCACAACCACAGAATTGAAGAGATTTTGAACACAAGGCTCAAGTACAACACAATAGATTTGTAAATATAATATGGTTCATGTTTGTGTTCAATTATTTTACCTGGAAGAAAAAAAGCAATCTCCCTACAATAACTTTTGGCATTTTGCAAAAAGCAAGAATTTAAATTTTGGATAACTTGAAAACACTACTTTTAGATTAGATTGGAGCAGTATAGCTTCAGTTGATGCGTAAACTTACCGAAATTGAAATGTTGAATGTTGACCAAATCTACATTGTAGCATTCTCATCCTTGTTTTAAAATAGACCGAAGGGTTATGTTAATATGGAAGACTAAAACTGTGAACTATCCAATCAATAAGTGCTTTTGTGAATGAGTTAAAACCGTATTTAAAAAGCACCAGAATGGAATCTACTGCAGTCAGAGATTGATCTCTCCCCTAAACAAATCTAGTTAGTTTTTGTTATAATACATTACTCACAAATGTTGCATTCAAAAATTATAGTTTTTTTCCCTCAAACGTTTGTTTGTTCACTCGCTCTCACTTCTGCAATGAATGAGCAGAGTTATGAGATATAAATCCTGCTCACTGATTTCTATGACCACATACCTTTTCCCTGAGTTTTTCAATGAAGACACATTACTAAATAAAGGTGAATCATTACTTCAAAATCAAGGCTTTTTTTTTAAACATATCTCATTATTTTATCTTTTTGTTATTTTATCCCTTTAACTGCCTGCCCAAACCAAACCGTGAAGCATATCTTGAGGTACTATGTTTCATTTAACTTTTTGTTGGTTACAGGTTGAAAATCAAAGGAAAAAAAAAAATTCTGTGTCTAATGAAAAGCCGCTAATATTTAGGGTGATAACTTGATTCATAAAGATGATTCAAATGTTTTAATAATCTTTCAAAATATTTTAATATTGAAGTTAATTTGGGGGGATTTTCATATACGTGTATAATATCATAGAAAGAAATGTATGTAGATGTTAGTGCTATGAAGACCTAAGAAATACAAATAAATAGTTTTTCAATAGTTGTTTTCTTGGTGTGGCAGTTAAAGGGTTAATATATTAAACTTTCATTCCTTAACTTTTAATTTTCCCAGATAAAAACACCACTGAGATCAACTTTTTCAAGGGTGACCTGGCCAAATAAATATTATTAAAGCAGCAATTTCATTGGTCAAGAACACAATAAGTTAAAACTAGTTAAAAACATGAGCACTGTATGCTGGTTTCCTTCTCTCGCATATTTAAAATGAATTCACAAAAACACCGCAAACTGAAATGAAATAGTGTTATTTGTGTATTTCTCTGATTTGGTCACAATAAAACATATGTCATATTTTGAATCGAACAGAATATATTACATAAGAGTCCTTACATGCCAATCAATAGCAATGGACATTCAAAATCACAGTGCTATCCTGTTGCTATACGGAGAGAGAGGGAGAGAGAGAAACAATCAATATTATGATTCCCATCCAGATTTCCATGTTCTTGAGCTCTTCAGCTCTTCATGGAGACATTTTGAGCTATTTATTATACAAATATCATAATTTTCATTGTAAAGATCATTGACTTTTATTTTCAAACTGCATTCAATGAAAGCACTTTTTAAAACTGTTCAAAGTAGCATAGTTAGTGATGTTCATTCATTTTCATGTCGGTTTTCTTCCCTTTCGGGGTCGCCAGAGCAGAATGAACCACCAACTCCACGTTTTTACGCAGCAGATGCCCTTCCAGCCACAACCCATCCCTGGGTAACATTCACACACACATTCACACTATGGGCAATTGTTCTTACTCAATTCACTTAATTTTCATTGTAAAGATCATTGACTTTTATTTTCAAACTGCATTCAATGAAAGCACTTTTTAAAACTGTTCAAAGTAGCATAGTTAGTGATGTTCATTCATTTTCATGTCGGCTTTCTTCCCTTTCGGGGTCGCCAGAGCAGAATGAACCACCAACTCCACGTTTTTACGCAGCAGATGCCCTTCCAGCCACAACCCATCCCTGGGTAACATTCACACACACATTCACACTTTAACACTATGGGCAATTGTTCTTACTCAATTCACTTATACCGCATGTCTATGGACTTGTGGGGAAACCAGAGCACCCGGAGAAAACCCACGCGATCACGGGGAGAACATGCAAACTCCACACAGAAATGCCCCAGCCGAGAATAGAACCAGCGACCTTCTTGCTGTGAGACGACCGTGCTACCCACTGCACCACCATTGACGGTAGTTTGTGATGTTTGTTTGCTAAATTTTTGTCCAATCACATCCAAAGTTTGGCCTACGAGAGCTGCTGTTTAATAATGAAACTGTGTCAGATGTATTTGAATATCATTCAAATCTGTACTATAAGGATGCATAATCCATTAATTGATTGACTCTTCACTTAAGCTTTAAACAAATTTGTATTTTCAATCAATTGCCTCATTGAATTGTATTCAAGACATTACAAATAAACCCTTTCAAAGCATTTTATAATACCTACATTTTGGTGAGATTAAATTTAAAAAAATACCAGAGTTTATTATGAAAAGATAATCAAACCAATATTCCTTAGTCTCTCATCCTTTTTGTGGCAGTCTAAAAGGGTTCTTTTCCATCTGTTTTTGAGTTTGCCCCTTTGAGCCATTTCTCACCACAACGAGAGGCTTTGGCTGCTTAATACTTGAATCGATCTGTAGCTTTTCCGAGGTACCCCTGAGGTTCTTAACAGCACGACTTAAAACACACGCTGCCCAGCTTTCCTGATAAAATGCCCCTGATTTGTTGCATCAGATATAAAATAGACGGCTTGGAACCAGCAAAATATATGTTTCCCCTCTATGCTGGAAGATAAGATAAACCTATGAACATTCTTGCCATTTCAAAAAGTCATGGCTGAGAAAAAAAGGCTTCTCAATGACATAAATTGGTTTCATAGGGTTAGAATGCTGTTTAAGAGGACGATATAAAAGATAGAATGGTCATAAGTCAGTAAAAGTGGTTTGAATCAGATATACCTCATTTTCAAAACATCAAAGGACTGAGAGGGAGCAGGAGCGAAGGGATAGGGTGTGAGGGAGGCATTGAACAGATGGTCAAAGAGTGTTGTTCATTAAAGATAAGTGCATTTTGATGAGGTACAAGAGTGTGCAGATCTGTATTTGCTGCAGTACTTTTTTGAGACTAATGAAATATGAAAGATGTTTTACAAAAACAGAAGCACTAGATCAACTGGTGAGGTGGGAACCTTTAGATATCTTCAAATAGTTTAAACCATTATTTTGAGAAGAACAAGGTATATGTTTTTTGTTGCATTTGTGATTTTTTTTAATGCATCGTGTTGTAGATTAACTTAGTTCAATATCAGTGCGGTAACATGAAATGCACTGTAATGCATCAGCGCATCTCTAAAGGATGCATTAACTTGTGTCCCTGAATTGTAATTTTTGACGATAAAGTCCAATTTTTTCACAAACATTTGAAAGCATGCAAGTCTTCTAAAAAGTGTTTTAACATGTAACTGTATTATGTCCTCTGTACTTTGTAGGGCAACAAGGCAGTGTGGTATCAGTTGACAGAGCTGAGGTGTTCTGGTATTTGGCTTTGATATTGTCTACAGATTGTCTTCATATATTCTGTCTTCATATATATTGTCCTTGTGACAATAGCCTATTTTTAATTAAGAGGGGTTGCCGGGCAGTCAGGTACAGTTTTAAGTAAAACAGCTTACTGGAAGCGGAAAGCATGACGTGCTCTTAAATTTCTTGGTAAACATTTGCGTTGACTGCTAACTTAATCAAACACAATGGACCCACTCCAGCAGATTAAATATTTCAACAAAATGTATTAAGAACATTCCTATCTCAAAGGATTTTCAAATCTGTTGAAATCAGCATGACATGCAGAAATGTGGTAGACGTGAGCATATGTGGCATTAATACTGAATATGTGAATCTCATATTTTATATATACACCCATTTTTTTATTACTAAGGAGTGCAAAATTGCTCCAGATTTCCAGATTTGCATCACAATGTTGTTTCTCTTCTATACTCGTCAAAAAATAAAGCTGAAAGTCTGTTGGAGTCTACTTGTCATCTTGTTTCTTTAAAAGATGATAGCTACTCCTGAATTCAGAATCTACCTCTCTCATTTTAATGTCGTCATCAACAAGAATATAACGAGAAGTAAAATATTGTGTCTGACAATTTAAATATTGAGAAATTCTTATTATTTATAAATGATCAAATAAAAATGATCAAACAAAACACATAACACATTGTATTTATTTAAAAAAAAATACATAAAATACATAAAAATATTGAAAATATTTATTTTGTATTTTTATTCTATGGATAATCTTAGATTCATTTTCATACTGATTGTTATTTATTAATAATAATTTAGTGTCGTTCAGCATTAAACATTTTTGATCAAATCTTCTTAAAAAGTAATTTCTTCATTATTTTCTGAACGTTTTTTTAAATAAGATGTTTATAATTGATTACTTTGTGGATAAATCAGCTGATGTCATCAGCCGATGGATGAAAAGAAATCCCAAGGGTTTAATTCCTCTCAGTAAAGCAGAATAAAAGTCCTTTGAGGAATGTCGTTTTGTGCTGTCATATTTTGAGAGGAATATTTTTTGTTGTTGTTGTTGTAGATAGTCCATAGGACATAAATAGTCCATTCTAGCCAAGCAAAATAGGGTTCAAATTCTGCTTAGTAAGTTGTAATCCATCAAAAAGTTTAGCAATTATCAGTGTCAAATCTTGAAAACAAGCAAACAGAAATAATTAAATCAGTGCCACATCTTAGCCATAAGAGGGCCAAACATGCATGGATATCATAAATCACAGGTAAATATGTCCTAATTGAGAAGATTAGTATTTTCAAAGAGGAGCGAAGACATTTGAGCAGAGTGCAAGGAAAACAGATAAGTAAAGGGCTACAGATCACTACCTTAATTAGCAATCATTTATTAGCCTGGACAGCTTGGTTTTGATGAACACACTGCCTCTATATTAAGCGTGAATAGGGGGACTGTGAGCAGCATGTCTACAAAGCAGGTTGCTTTCTATCACATTAGAAATGTACCGACTTGTTCAGCATCAGTGCCTCAGAAAGAAGATGCGTGTTTAGAAAATGAGAAATAGCTAAACAAAGACGCTAATCTACTACAACAGTTCGTTTTGCTCTTTCTCTTTCTACAATGAGCCAGTAATGCGACTGCAGCTTTAGTTATTGTGATAAATCATCTCCCAATTAGCATAAGTCTAGCTTCAAGCGGTATCGAAGGGGTAATTATGAAAGCTTCAGTAGCCCATCATGCATCATGCAATCAATATCACTGGCCAAGAAGTAATAACACGCTATGAAGACAGAGAGAACAGTTAAATACAATTCCTTCAGGATATCAGTGGAAGATTTTTGCTCAATACTTGTGATTATACTGACAAAAAAAATGATTTAGTTATTAAAGTGTTAATTTTTTTATCTTAACCCTTAAATGGAGATAGAGGCAGAGTAAGAAAGTATTAATTCGAGGGAATGTATTTATTTATTTATATTTATAGCTATAAACAATCTGGGGTTCCCGATTGTTGTGTCAAGCTGTGTCAAAGTGATGTGTTGAGTCAATTAAAAATGTTTGTTGAGTACATCTTTGGAAGGTAAAATTGATTAAACACAACATTTCTGTGGAATGTTTTGCTTAACAAATTTAAGTTGAGTCAAGTACATTTTTTGTGTACGGTCAGATGGCCAGAATCGTCAAATTGTTCCCAGGTGAAGATATAAAAGCTTTGGAGAGTGTTCTTTTAGTGTAATAAGTCCCAGTCTCTGGAACGGACTGCCAGTTGAACTGAGGACCATTAAAGATTTGTGCAGTTCAAGAGTCAGCTGAAAACACATTTTTTAGGATGGCATATGGTTGGTCTGTACTCTGTATTTTTCTTTAGTCCTGATTGAGTTTTCTGGCATGCTAAACTCATGTGACCAGTACTAAATTTTCTGTAAAAGTTTTAAAGTAGTTTGCATACAGACGGATAAAAATTTCATTATTGTATGAATGAGCCCTCATAGGTAAGAAAAAAGTTGAAAAGAAAGATCTCAAACTCATCCTTTGCTGTCACCATTCCCCCCATCACTTCCACACAGTGTTTTGCTGTGTATTATCAGGAGAAATGCACTTGCCTGATACCTTGAGACCTGTCCCCTCTAAAAATATGTGTTGCACTGCTTTGTGACAGTGAAAAATGGGGCTGGCGCAGTGTGTATACCAGACTATGGGTCTGCCCTGTAAACTCGAAACTGAAAGGCATCCGAGGCTCTGCTAACTGACACACTCTTTGTTCCAATGTCAGGAACATGAGCGCTTACTTTGGGGAAACTACTGTAGAACTCACTTAGAACTGACTTCAAGCGCAATAAACAAACTGTGATGTGTGTGACTTCAAAATGCAAAATTTCCCAAACAAAATGCTAATTCTTTTACATTCACTACCAGATGTGGCAAATGATATTGTGATTTTGAAGTTTAAATTAAGGGATTAGACATAGTAACTGCAGTGGAACATGTCATTAAGTGCTCACTGTTGCCATGGTGATTTTAGACAAGCAGCTGTTTAAAGGCTACTTTTGTTGTATAAATACATAGAATATGTTCTCTTTTTCACTACTTTACTTTTAATTCAGAAAGCTTTTTTATGTAGGATTAATGGTGGCTTTTAAAGCAGCAAAATCATGCTTAGTCTTGCACCAAGTGTTACTTAAGGCACTATAGGCACTATTAAATTGCTTTATTGTTCACTGGTTTGAACTGAAATAATTTGACTTTTAAGGCTTTGGTCCTGTGGTCACAAAGCAATTTTGGTGTGAGGAATTATAATGTGTGTAATTAGAGAAATTACATTTGATTCTTCTTTCTAGTTGTAGCAATACAAGCACCTTTTTTACATCTCACAGTGTTCTTTGCACACATTTGAAAATATAACTCCAGCTAGCTGTAGATAACACCCTTCTGAGGGTTAACTGAGATGTTATCTGAAATATTAGAAACAGAAATTTTACATAGAGCCAATTACATGAAAAAACATAATGGAGTGGACTGTTTTAGGCAGGTGTGGGGAAAAAATGTTAAACAAAGACTGCTTTTGGGAATTTCCCAGCGATGGATTGCGGCTGGAAGGGCATCCGCCGCGTAAAACATATGCCAGAGAGTTGGCGGTTTATTCCGCTGTGGCGACCCTGAAAGGGAAGAAAGCAGACATGAAGATGAATGAATGAATGAATGAATGAATGCTTTTGGGAATATAATTAATAATTGTTTGTTGTTGCCAGTGCAAAAAGGTACTGAACAAAATAAATGTCTTAATCAAATCGATATTAAAGTTTCTTGTCATGGTGAGATTGGGCACAGCAACAAGACACAAGGTTCTACTGCATCAACAAGGTCTCTCCTAGACAAGGATTTTAAAGCGGACTGGGGTTTCAATATGCTTTTCAATCTCTTTTGTTCACTGATGAAAATAAAGTGTTAAATCTTCATTTTTAAAACATTTTTAGTTAAAAGCATTTTCTTTACACCTACCTATAATACTTGCACAGTACTGTCTAGAAATACAGTTTTCTCTTTGAAAAAGCAACAGCATTATAAACAACAGTGATAACTATGGAAGCAGTTAGTTAAAATAAAATAATGTTATCTGATAAGTCAATGTAGATATGGATCTAATTAGAAGCTTAGAAAACCAGTTGCTCCATCATTTATGGCATTCATTTTTATTTTCCTCAATAAGACAATAAATTAATTCTGTGGAGAGGGTTTTAACGAAAACCATGCTATAAATTAAGCTCAGGCACCCACGCTGGCCTCAGAGGAGCAGATAACTGCAGGCTTTACTTCTTTGCTAGGCTTCACTATTCCCTGAAAACCACTTCATGTACGGATGGCTTTTAATCTTAGAAATTCACAGGACCATTACAACTCTTTTAAAAGGTAGACACTATCTCAAACAGAGACAAAGTTTGATTAAACTGAGTGCTGGGTTGATAAAAAGATGTACATGGTCCTTACTACATGGTGGGTGGAGCTTGAGGCCAGAGATTATTGATTAAGGTATCGTTAATAAAGGGAAAATCTTGGAACGCTACTCCTATTCAATTCGCAATCAGATCTATTGTTTTTGGTGGTGACATGTGTCAGCTGCTTTGTCAGTAAACACTAAACATATGTGATTGTTTTAAATTTGACCAATGGAGCATTGAACTCTTTTTCTTTGGGTTGTCAGGGTGATATTGAAATAACAACGACTTTCAGTCTAACATGACAAACGTCATCTTTGCGTAATTATAAACCCAATTGCAAGTGATCGGGTAAAAACTGAACTGTAAATGACTGGACAACACTCTCGAGTTGCCACAAACAGAAAAATGTCAAGCTGGCTTTGGAGAAGGCTCTGGCCTTAAACCGAACAGATGCTCAGCATTCACAGATCACACGCTCCCATCACTACTGCTCTGAATACCTCCAGAGAGAAGAGCTACATCTGAAAGTCTTTCCAGCATTGTAAATATCTGCTTTGGTGCTACAGGCCCAGGAATGAAGATGAAGGAGCAAAGCCTGGCAGAGGGAAGGAATGGTGCTTAGTCATTCTAAAATAATATGTCAGCAGTTTAGAAATGTAATCACCTGATAAGAGTTTTTCAGTGGCCCTGTACAGCTAGGGGACATGAGCGTGACTCCAAGCACTTGCTGATTATCCTTCAGAACCATGAACCACCTTCCATTAATGCTTGTTTTACACGATTTACAACAAACAGCAATGATGTTTGCACAATATCACATAACAATGTGCAATAAAATAAGAGGACATCATCAACATAGTAACGTAACTTAAAAACCAAAATATTTTTTTAATACAAGATTTTTGTCATTGTTTTTTATTTTTGAAAATTATATCTGAACTAAACAAAAAAAATGAGAAAGAGAGGTGTTTTCTGATTCTACTTTCTGGTTTTGTATGTTATGTGTGTGTTTTCCCATTTCTGGTTTATCTCAGCTCTAAAAACAGCTATTTTCATATAAATATCATAAGGGGGCAAGAAATCGTTCTGATTTTACTAATTATTTTTCTTCCTGCTAACTAAAAGTTATTCAAAGAAACTTGATCGTTCAGACAGCTTTCAAACAGGTTACAATCTAATATGACACACCTTCCTCAATTCGGTGGAAAGTCTGTATCTGAGCGACGCGTTGAGATATTAAAAACAAAGTTGATATGTGATATCATAATCAAAGTCTCGTGTGTCAGTGACACCAATGACTTTGATCTTCAGACAAAAAGGTTCTGGGTTCGAAAGCAAGAAAATCAAGGTCTGTATGTAATGGTTTGGTATGCTTTATGGTCCAAGATCATGAATTCTCAATTTACAACTTTCAATGATTTCTCTTACTATCATGCTTTCTCTCAAAAGACTAAAAATAATCTATCTGAAAATCTTAACGTGTTCCAAGTTCTAAACATACTGATCTTCAGACCAAGGTGTCGGGGGTTCGAATCCCACTAAAAACCAAGGTCTGTTTGTAAACGTTTCATATGCTTTATGATCTAATGTCTTTGGTCATAAATGCTTGGCTCCCATATTACTTCTTGTCATTATTATTATTACTATTATTTTTAAGTTTCTAGTTTGACTTAAAACACACATATGAAAAAGTATTAATGAGCTTGAATAAGGGAATCTAAAAGTACAAGAAAGCTCCAATTAGCCTGTCATAAGGGAAATTTGGTCAAACTAATCTATTTTAGGATCTATTGTGGAAAACACAGTAGCTGTTTTAATAGTCTGTGTTTAACAAGAGCTTTTGTGAGTAGCTACTATGTTTATTCAGCGTTAATACAGTTTCCTCTCGCAATGGTCTCAGCTTTAGATGAAGGTCACAGTCGGGAAAAAACGACACGCTGCGTGGAAGCTCTTAACCTCTTCAACAATACATCTAAGAGCTTTGACCTTTAGATTTACTCAATTACAACATGTACACAGCAGTGTGTTTGTGTGTAAGGAAGATAGAGTACCTCTGTTCCACTCTATGCTTTGTGGTAACAGTGAGCATAAAAGCAGCTCAATGGTGTAAGGTAAGAATACAAATGCATGTTTGGGGACACAACGAGTTTTATTACCTTTTTATCCCATTTTGGTCACACAATAAAATACAAAAATTGCCACATATATGATTTGGATATAATAATAAGTCTTATTACATTACTGAACAGCTTAGGTAACCTTTAAAACACTTTGAAGTCTATTTAAGGCATAATCTTAGCAAAAAGTCAAATTTAGGCTTCTGAAAAAAAGAAGGCCAAATTAGCACACAGATGAACGTTTTTTGGGGTAAAACTGTTAGAAATCTATAAAACACAGACAATAAAGAAACAATAAATAGAAGAATACTAGTGTGACATATTTGATGAATTGTACAATAAATAACATGCGTGCATACACATGAAACGACATACTGATGAGAGTAAAATAGAATTGTTCATTAAAGGAATCTTTTGAAGGAAGTATAAATTATGTGTAAAAGCTCTCCGTTCTCAAAAATTTAAATTTGATCCAAATATGAGCTATTTTGAGACCAAATATAATGTGACGTATAGGAATTAAGTACTCATGACCCCTAATACTGATTGACAGACTAATATTAAGTAACTGGTTTAAAGTGTGACCAGTATGGCCAGTTATGGAATTTGTGCTCTGCAATTAACCAATCCTAGTGTACACACAGTAGTGAACAAACACACCGTGAACACACCCCTGGAGCAGTGGGCAGCCATGACTGCGGTGCCCAGGGAGCAGTAGGGAAACTGATGCCTTGCTCAAGGGCTCCACAGCTGTGGTTGTTGAAGATGAGAGAGCATAGTGTTTCATCCATCTCACCACCTTCAAATCAGTGAATCTGGGGATCGAACCGGTGACCTTCTAATCACAAGTTCAATCTCCTTATTCACCACACCAAACTGCAGACTTCACAGATCTGCCATCATCTGGACAATATGTAAAGAGATTCTCAAAGTGTGCATTGATAGCGTATAGTTACTGTATTTCAGTAAATCCCTTTCAATATATTAAACCTGTGTATCATATTCAGTCATTACACAGAGACTGATATAATTCATATGATTATTTCCTTTGATTTTGATTATTATAACTGACAACTAATGAAAATCCCCTGATAAGGATCTGAAAAAAAATAAATATTACTTAATACCACTTTCGAGTGTTTTCACAGCACGTCAAAAAAATGGAAGTCGGCCATGTTAGAGATACTCCCTGGAGAAAATATAATTGAACAGAACTGGACAGCACTTTTCAGCGAGGGAATGGTCAATTACTGTCGTGCCAAAGAAAGAAAGGATTTTTTTTTAAATTTCAGCCAATTATAAGGTATGAATAGAAGAAGCACACAATACCTCATAGATTTACTATGGGGTTAAAGTCAGATGAGTTGGCTGGCCAATTAAGAACTATGTGCAGGTGCCAAGACCTGTTGGAAAATAAAATCTGCATCTTCATAAAGTTGTTCAGCAGCAGAAAGCAGTTCAGCTGTTCGCCTGCGCTGACCTTGGACCTCATAAAACACAGTGAACAAACACCAGCAGATGGCATAGCATCCCAAACCATCACTGAGAGTGGAAACATTCAACCAACATAGATTCTGTGCATCTCTCTTCCTCCAGACTCAGAGACCTTGATTTTCAAAGGAAATGCAAAATGTAGTTTCATCAGAGAGCATAAATTTGGAGCACTCAGCAGTAGTCCAGTCCTTTATATCTTTAGCACAGACAAGATCAGAATTTCTCTCTTGTTTAAGAGTGGCTTGACAAGGAATGTAACAGCTAGAAGCCATGCATTGCATTGGCCTGTCCATGATGGATCCAGCTGCAGTCCACTTGTTGTGAATTTCCCCCATTATTTTTTTATTGATTTTGTTTCACAATCCTCTCCATGGTAAGGTTATCTCTACTGCTTGTACACTTTTTCAACCACATCTTTTCTTTCTCTTCATCCCTCTGTTAATGTGCTTGGGCACAGAGTTATGTGAACAGCCAGCTTCTTTTGCAATGACCTTTTACATCTTGGTCTAAGGTCAATTGTCACGTTTTGGGCAACTTCAAGTCAGCAGTCTTCCCCATGATTTCTTCAATATTGAACATGGCCACATAGTGTCTTCAATATTTAAACTTTTCATGACATTAAAAATTTCTCAAATGCAGAGTTTGGGATTTTCATTGGTTGTCATTTGTAATAATCAAAATGAAAATAAATAATGCCTTAGCTATATCAGTCTGTATATAATTAATTAAAGTAATATAATTGATAAATGGAGATTTTAATGTAGCTGAGGTTTGTATATTATAAATATAAATGTATATTGTACATTTAAAGTACCTACCAATGCAGCTTATTATGTTTTGCTTATTCTGTTTGCTATTAATATACATCAAGTTGTCATGTCACAATTTATTTAATAATTTATACAACAGGGTAGCTAAGTGTATAAAATTATTTTATTTTATTTATTTATGTATTATTTTTTACAATTAAAAAAGCTGTGTTGGTGATATGATCTGCAGGAAGCTGGCAATTTTTTAAGTAGAACATAGTCAAACCAGGAAAACTATCATCTATTTGCAGGATTTTCTAAGTGAGAAAAACTCTTTTAGTGCAGACAAGTTAAGTGACTGAAGATACAATGCAGGATTTGCAAGCAAACATTTTCTATCCTTGTTTATAACTTTAGCATTCTTTCAGAAGCTGTTTCTGAATCTAAGTAACATATAAATCATCAAAAACATAAAACCTCAAAAACAATGTGAATTTTAACTGAAATATATTTTTGCCCATTCAGAAGAGCCATACGATTACTAATATATCCTTATAAAAGACAACAATAGATCCCATGAACGCTTGCTAGAGAGGCCTATCTCCTGTTATCTCCAGATGCTACATTTGAACAAATATTAGGTGTTCTACCTGTTTCAAGTAAAAAAAGTCTGATTCATCTCATGGACTCTAGTCTTCTGTAACCTATGATTAAGCCAATGCCAGCTGAATGGGGTTGAGATCTATTCTGATATGAAGCAGTTAAAAGTTTTTTTTTCGAATGCATTATAGTCAACTGATGAAAAGAAATGAAATAGATCAAACACCAAAAAAACTGAATGACAGGCATCACGCAAAAGAAGCTAAATTTGATAACACAACCAAAAAACAAAGCATTGATGAGAGCAAAGTATCCCTATTGCATATGAGAAGACTTATTTTAAAACTTCAGTACAGCTGATCTGACATTGTTTATATTAAGCAGACATGTTTTCCCTCTACATCAAACGAGGTATTTTAGCATACTGTCTCCTTCATTTTTACTGCAAGAACACAAAATGAACTTGATCCGTCCCTTCAGGACCTAAACAGAAGGAGAGATGAAAGGAGAGAAGAGGGGGCGCAGTCTGTTGTGTTGATGTATCTTTAGTCATAAAGCATTCGTGAGCCAGCAGGGGAACCGCTGTGTGTCAGCGATGACATCAGCATGAGACTGCTGCAAGGCACCTTTGATTTCATCATTAATCGCTGAGCATTGCTTACAGTTGCACAGATGGAGACTGGAAACAAAGGCTATGCTTGCTTGCCTTTGTGATTAGAATCAATGCAGCTCAAAAATAGTTGAATAAAGTGGTTTTGTAGATGTAATTTTTTACAAGGCATTCATTCCAATAAAATTTCATTTTTGTTCAAATTTCTATTTCACTTTATTGTTTTTTCCATTTATTATCTGTACATTTAGTTTGACCGTGTTTCATTAAAGGGTCAATGACCTCAAAAAAATCCTCCAGTGATTTACACTCTCTAGCAGTCAGCGAAGACTCCAATATACAAGCATCGAGCGGATCAGATCTGGTTAGTTTTTCATGTCGTTCAATGTATAGTTATTAATGAAGATGTTTTTGTTGGAGTGTTGCTTTAACAATTTTTTTTTTTTATAAAATAAATCCAAAAAATTATTTTACATTTACATTTATGCATTTGGCAGACGCTTTTGTCCAAAGCGACTTACATTAGGGAGAGACAATATGCAATTTGTTACACCGTCAAAGTCTATCTCAACTTCTCACAATAGAAATTTTATCAACAGATCAAAAAAACCAAAGCAGTAGGGGAAGAAGATAAAGACAGAGGAAGGAAAAAGAAGGTAGTAGTTTTTTTTTTTTTTATAGTAGGTGTTCTCTGAAGAGAAGAGTTTTCAGTTGCTTTTTGAAAGCTGTTAGTGTTGCTGCTTTCCTGAGTGGATCAGGGAGTTTGTTCCACCAACCAGGGACAGTGAAAGAGAAGGTTCTGCTGAGAGATCTTCTGCCCTTGTGGGATGGAACCACAAGTCGCTGTTCCTTCTCTGAGCGCAGGCTTCTGGAGGGCATGTAGGAGCGTATGAGCTCAATGAGGTAAACAGGGGCTGATCTGGAGATAGTTTTGTATGCCAGCGTTAGCGATTTGAATTTAACCCGAGCTGCAATGGGGAGCCAATGAAGAGTGATTTTATATTGTTAAAGCACATTCCACCTCTCAGTCACAATCAATTTCATAGGTTGTATGAAGCTTGAACCAAATAATGCTGAGATTAATTAATTTAGAGACCCAGAGTCGTTGGATTGCTGCGATGGATCATTTGGTGAAGACAAATTTTGCAGGTTGATGATTTATTTGAAAAGCAAACTAAATTTACAAACTGGTTTGAAATAAAACATTCACTTCTACATCAATGTTACGTTTCTTTAAAGATGGGAAAATGACTCTGGCCGTAACATTTATTTTGCAAAGAAAATTAAACAGTTTAACGGAGTGGAGAAACCAAAAGAGACAACAGCACAACAAATGACTAAACAGAGTGATTGATTTATTTACAACTATTTACAAACAACAAGACTAGTGTACAGACAAACATGAACAGATCAAACAAAAACCCAACCAACCTGAAAAGAGAGTCCCTCCCCTTGATGGCGCAGGTTCCCTGCAATATCCCCAGGAAAATAATATCTCTAAACTAGCACAAAGTATAAACATAAATATCAGGCAAGTACTGTTTAACTTCTAATCTACTCTAATCTTAGTTACAAGTGCACTCATCACCTATCTAGTGTACTAACAAAAGGTTTACCTACGTGTAATGTCCCAGAATGTATATCACGTGATATCTATCTTTCTCTCCCTTCAGAGGTTTAGAAAAATAGACCGAGCCAATGTTTCTGGAGAACCAGAGTAGTCAAATCAACTGGCAGCGTGACAACAACCCAACTTATACAAAAGTACACAACTCAACATCAAAACGCACAAGTGCCTACGATCTTGATCAGAGCTGATCAATGGTGGTGTGTCGAGACCTTTATCCAAATCAGGTCGTTTTGGAGCAACCGGATTGGGTGGTGATGTGGTGACGTCATCAATTTAATGGTGATTGACATCCCTCACGACGTATTGCAGAGTGACTGGAGCGGTGGTGAGAGGTAATGGGTGGAACCTGGATTGGGAAACAGATAGGACAAGCACATGCACACAACAAACAAACAAACTCTAGAAAAACAAGACATTCTATGTAACAATCAACAACATGTAGTTAGCATTTTTGATAGAGAAATTGTTATGAGTAAAATCACTAGTGGACAAGATAATCACATGGAAGTCTAAATAAGGTCAATATTAGCTCTGAAATTATAAAAGTAGCCATTCACAGAATACTGTACTGTAAGCAAACAGGATTTCACATCGAATTCAAGATAAATCTATTTCAGCTAGATTCTGATCTGTATCTCTGGACTTCTGATTACAACCATATGCTCTGTAGCTTCTAAGAGCAAGAGCAGGGAATCTAGGAAAAGGAAATGCTTTTTTGGCAAGGTGTAATTGTGAAAAGGGGTAATTGTTGTTTATACTCTTTATTCTAACATGTCTGCATCAGGGGCCCCACCTAAGTTCCTCCTGGCAATGTCGATGCGCTACAGACAAAAAAGGCTGTAGGCTGGGTTTTTGGTGTCTGTTTGGTGTGGGCTCATCTGTGGGGGATCTCAGAGCAGACGCAGTCTCATACAGTTCTTCATGCTGATGAGCGCCACAGGCCAAGACAGTGGCTAAAACCTAGTCTAAACTAGACTTTGGAGATTTCACAAGAAATTCAGCATAACCTTTAATATTTTTTGTATGGGTAGAATTAATTTAATCTAGTGTACAGATCCAGTGAAAGAGATCACAAAAAATATTCTCACATTGTTAGACAGCAAATTTTTTATTTTATTCTTAAGAACGCTTTTGTGAAATGGTCAAATTCTATGTTGATTTAACAAATGCTAATATATTTGTTAAAATACTTATGTATTTTTAAAATAATAACAATCAAACCTTTGTCAATCATCATGTAAAAAGTACATGATTTAATTTTTAAGGACAAGATTTACTGGTAAATAATAATAATTAAAAAAAAAAAAAATATATATATATATATATATATACATATGTGTGTGTGTGTGTGTGTGTGTGTGTGTTTGCGCGTGCGTGCGTGTGTGTGTGAGTGTGTTTTGTGTTGCACAGTTTAAGCAGCAAAGGAAATTGAACACAATACAATATTTTGCTATTTTCAGTTCAAAGTATAAACTTACTTACTATAACTTCCCAAAAACAGTTATCCAGAGCTCAGATTGCTGATTAAAAGACACACTCTAGAGATAATCTGAAATATAAGAGCTCCAAAAGATTAGAAAGCAGACGCCGTGCAACAAATATCTTATGAAGGCATCTCTGAGTGCAAATCATAATCCAGTCAAGCATTTCTGAGCCACAAGGCAAATTCTAAGTTGTAATTTTCCTTCATTGAGCGAGCTGTGGTACACAGCGGTCAGATGACATTTAAACAAAACCATTTTGGTCACTGTCGCCCCTAGTGACATTATTTGTGTCCCCCACTGCCCCCCCCCCCACCCCTCCCTTGTTATAGTGTCACAGCAGGGAGGCATTTTCCTCGTTAAAGGCCTAACGAGGTCAACATCTCATTAAAGGTTATCTGTTAATTACAATAACAGCTCGGTGCAGTAGGCAGGCTGAATGGCAGGGGAGGGGGAATCTTATCACATCAAATCTTAACCTTTTCAACAGACTCCCACTCCCTGCTCCTATTAATGCCACAAATATGAGATGCTCATCTCTCAAGGAGAATTGTTCTTTCTTTAATGCTATAGTGAGAGGGTCCACTTGGAGAAACTGACATGAGCATGATTTAATAGCATGTTAGAACCTGGAAATTCTTAATTTGAAACATTATTTATTGGCTCATTTTTTGTTTTTCTTATATTAATAAGCAACAATAATATTATTTGTGTCTTTAATGGGTAAAGGTAGCAAGGATGTGAACTGGAGAAGAAAGAAGGGGACGTCCACAGCTGTTCTTTAGGTGTTCTGCTCACTAACCACTATACCAGTGACGAGGACTCTCATTTGTATTTTTAATCAAGAAGGAATACCTCAGACAGGGGTCTCAAAATCAATTCCTGAAGGATTAGAGCCCCTGCTGGTTATTGTTCCAATCTTGTTTTAAGAAACACCACTCTAATTAGAAATCTAATTTGTCAATGTCATTAAAAGGCACAAAATAGTGCTTGAACTAGGTTAATATTTGGTCAAAGTTTAATTGCATCATAAATAAATACATAAAATAATAACTTTGCTCTACCAGCACATCCTTCCAACAGTGAAGTTTACAGTGCCTGTAGTAATCTCCATATATTAACATCCGATAAGGCCGATTGCACCCACTAAGAATTGCAATTAGATGGAATAGGTCCAAACTATCAAATTGTAGGGGCCTTCATATGCAATAACATTATGTTGTCTCTCTAACTTACATCAGCACACTCTTAGTTTTATCTCCACATATGTAGCCTACTCCACCTACTGACGACTCTCATGGCATCCACTGAAACACAAGCTTGCCTTGAACTAAATCAAAGTTAGTGTAACCTATACCACTTATAAAGCTAACAAGTGGTTTTAATCTCATTCTTGGCTTGAGTCCCATGTTAAACACTGGATGATGAACGAATACTTTGGCATTCATGTAAATAATCATCCTTTGTTATGTGTTTTGGCTAGCTAGAAGTTAGCATTGTTAGCACGCCATGTTGTACTATTTTTCAGCGAAAAGATAGCGCTTCTAAAGCAGCAGCAGATGTTATATTAACATGTGGAACGATATGGTAAATACAGCCTGTCCTTCGTTAGTATCTGTGTTGGGTTTTGTTTAGCTGGTAGTTAGCATTCTAATTGTGCCAATATTGATCAGTGCATAGACAGAGAGCAATGGAGAGCAGAACAATAGATGATTTTGTTGTCAAGTGGATGGGTGCAAAGCCTTTGCAGAGAGAGTTTGTAGGCTTGACACACAACTAAATATTGAGATTGCCTAGTACACTTCTCAATTGCTCCCACTTCGCCTCATGACTAAGCAATTATAAGTGAGTGTGAACAATTGAAATCATATTGTTCATGTGTAGCATCAATGGTTATTCTCTTTGAAAGTTGTGATTAATTTTAACATTTTTGATGAGAGAAAACTATTTGAATAGACTAATTCAACAACCTGGTATCTTTTTTACCAAGCAGTCACCAAACAAATTTGGGAAAAACTACATATATTACAACATGCTATTCTTATAAAACACATGTCTACACTAAATTATATCTAGCTAAGAGAATTGGCCACAGTTGTGTGTATCCTTATTATGCATGTTTCGCTTTACTGAACATGCAAAAATACAAAGGAACTGTCAGCTTGTGTAATAATTTAGTGCTGATGACTTTCTAGGTTTCTGGTGTTGTGTGCACGCTGAGTCATTCACTTGACAGCGTTGAAAGTTTGCTGTGATGTTATCTGTTGAACACATGCATTTTACTTTGTACATTTTACATCCCACCAACAATGACACAAAAAGGATTTCAGTTTCTGGCCCATGTCTACATTCAGCACTACTTTCCTAAAATACAATGGCACTAACTACAACCAGGGGCATCAAAGAGCTCCTTGATAAATGTAAAAAAAAATCATGTTTTGCTGTGAAGCAGCAACATTTAGGAGCCACTAAGACATATTAATCATCATATTACTTCATTGGTGGTGTCAAACCTGGAAACTCTTTTAAGCCTACTCAACCAATTAAAAGATGGTAATTTCACTCCTGGATGCGAAGAAATGAACAGAATAATGATTAGTTACATGGTATAAAAGTACCTAGTTAAGAGATAATGGCCCCTAATTTTAATAAAACCTTTAATTAGGATCTACAGGATGGTTTGCCCTGGTCTTGCAAATTATAATCTTGCTGCCCTCTGAAATGCCCATTATCTAAATGAAACTAATGCCACTTTAAACACCATAGCTGTTTCTGTACAGTCACTTCTATTTCTCTCAGAACAAGGCCATATTTTGCAGTCACAGGATAGAAACAATATAGCAATAACAATAACAAATAGCAAATAATTAATTTAATAAATTAATAGCAAATTCATTGGGAAAAATCTGTAGGGTACTAGTTTTTAATGGATTCATAGCCTGGGAATGCCAAAGTTCAGTAAAATGCATTCGTAGACCAGTTTCATTCATCATTTTATCAGAGTTTTGAATTGAAATCACCTGTGTGTTTGCCTTGTGTTCCTTAACACAGTGATCTAAAGAGAGATTGAAAAAAGTGGAGCCGACGATGGAGTGATTGAGTGCACAGGGAAGTGTTGCAGTGTTTTGTTCCATGTGGATGCCAGGCACTGCTGAGGCAGCAGGAAAAAGACATATTTACAGATCAGTCCGTGCTAATGTACTCCACACCATTAAACCAATGATACCGTAGCAACAGAACCATCAGCAAAAAAACCTCTCATAACAACAGGTCATTTCCCACAGTCCATGAGCACATTAAATGAACACTGCCTGTGACATATGCAAGCAACAAAATGAACATGGATACTTTGCAGCAATGCCCTTGGATCTATCTGATAATAACATTTTATATTTTTACATTTACCATAAAATATTATAATCATTGATTTATTATACATGGTGCCTACTATGAAAGTCATATTTTGGACAGTGATTGGACATGAAAGGTGTTAACAGACTCTTGTTAGTAAAGTTGTTTATATATAAAACTAAATAAAAAATCAATCATTGCGGCAAGTAAGCAAAGGGGAGAATGAGAGCTCTCTGTTATGTGTCCTGATTGTCTTTTTCATGCCATAGCTTCTGTACAGTACAGAATGCTTTCAGATTACAAAGACTCATTCCCATTTTAAATAATTTATGACAAATAGTTGACCCCTCTAGACTATCACTGCACCCATAATACCTTACGAAGTACTAGGCAGTATTCATTGTAAACAATGACTTTGAATCACCTCAAATCACCTTTGATTATCTTCAACGACATATCCAACTAAAACAAACTCAACCGTACAGAGAGCTGGATGAGTTCAAGTTGAGGGTGAGTGAGAGAAATATGTCGCTATGAAGCTAGTAATGTTAACACTTTAAAAACAATCACCATGGTTTTGATCCAGGAGAGCTCCTCAAACAACGGTTGTTGTGAAAAAATGGACCGTACAACTTAAATAATACGATCACTAAAACAATCCATGTTGGGTAAATCTGCGAACTGTGGTCTAGCACGATCAAATGTACAGATCAACAAATGGTTCCTAAAGTCATGCAAGGAGTGATTTGACCGACCGGGTCTATGTGTGCATATTTCAAGAAACATAAAACAGAATGTATAATGTATATTCTGTTATACCTAGAAATTCCACCTTTTATTTTTTTGTTGACTCAAGCAAGCATTTTGAAGATTTTGAAGATAAACATTATTCGGTAAAGGCTGTAAAAGTCAAGAATGTCTTTCAGTGTCTAATCTGAGGTCATTTTGTGTTTGGCTGAATCATCTCTGTAATAAGGCTTTTTTTCCCCTAAAGTCAACTATTTCCCCCTCTTCCTTACAGCAGCCATGAGCAGCAGGATGGCATTCAACGGGTTCTTTTCCTACATGTGTGCTGCGCTCTCCCTGGTCTGTAAACACACCGCAGCTTTCTTAAACACACCCGATAGGCGCATTTATTCCAAACATTCCAGTGATGCGCTCCTTTGACCTTAAACGCGAGATTTTCTCCCCATGGGCAGTCTTGTTTAAGGACAGCTAAACTGTGTCTGAGCAAACTGTCACTCTTGGTTCCATCTTGAAACTGCCTACAGAGAAGCTGCGTGATGTTGAGCAGCAAACTTCCTCCTTTATCCGTTTATTTTACCTTCTTACTCATCTCTGTCCCTGAACTCATACTCCTGCAGCGGTTTCTATTTATCTCTGATTCCCTCTTGGCCTGGAATGAAAACGGTTTTGAAAAGATCACTAGCTGCAGCCTTTTAATCTTCAGCAAAATAACAAATGGGTAGCTATTTAGTCAGACGAGATGCAGGGTTAATCAAATTAATTGGAATGAGCTCAATACTATTTCTCTTGAGATAGATTTGTGAATAGACACTTAAAATACTTGTAGGATTAACGATGGGAAAAGGCAGCAGTCAAAAGGCACAAGTAGTTGTTGTTGTTTTTTTTAATCAATTTTTTTTGTCATATTTTTTTCTGTATCACTTTTTGTGAGCATTTATCATGCACTTTAAATCAACATATTATTTTTCTGTGTGTGCCACAACAAATCTGACCAAAACACTTCATGATAAACTATAAGAAATTAAAATAATTACTAATCCATAAAGTACAGAAAAAAAATCTAACCCAGGGTTTCTAAAACATATTAAAAAGCAATAAACCTGCACTTTTTCTTAAAAAAAAAAACAAGTCAAATTGGAATGAGTCTAAAAATAGCTTTAATTTATAGATTTTATAGGCTTAGTTTTAAAAGAGAAAGTAAGGGTGTCTCTAGTGAAAGTCCATTCTTTTGTTTTTGAAACCTCCAGCATCTTGACATACATGCATGTTCCAAAAGCTCTTTCATTTTTTTATCATGTATACATTGTTCCTTGTTTTAATCAACCCATTTACAGCTCACTTGATCAAAAAGCTTCATGTACCTTTTTTATCTGTTGTAATTGGATTCTGCATGAAGAAGAGAACAATCAAATATGATCCACAAAGCAAACTACAGCGCCATTCTTTCATCTTGTTTCAGTTTTGTAGTGATTACCATTACAGATGACAAGGTGGGGCTCACTTGAATGCATTACATTTGAGACAAGATAAGTCCTCAATCTACAGAGAATCAATATCTATGGGTATGCTTATAGGTATATTATATGTACTTTGTGAAACAATAGAAGATCAGTTTTAAGAAAGTTTTGTTTCAATAACACAGGATTAACTTTTCTTATTAAGGCAATAAGTAGATACACTGGGCACTTTAACATTTAAACCTCAAACTAGTTTTTCAAACTTAGAAGATAAACTAGACATTCTCAAACTCTAGAACAATTGAAATTACCATGTTAAAACAATGACTAAATGTTAATTCATTTCAAAGTTTCAGTTATTTTTATATTATGAACACCTAGTAACAGTACCCCAGCTAACAAACGTATGTTACAAGAAAATTCTGGGAATCTTACCTCTAATGTTGGATAAATGTTAGTTTTTCCAGTTTTTTAACGTCCCATGAACATTCTCTCACAGTTATTAAAACGTTTTTAGAACATTCATCACTCACAAAAATCGTTCGAGGAATTTTATGAGAACATTGTTTCCAGAACGTTTTCCTTTAATACTGTGAAAACATTCATCACTCACAAGAAGTGTTCTAGGAAAGTCCTGAGAATGTTGTTTAGATACCGTTTTGGATTACTTACTATTAGAATGTTACTAAAAAGTTATTTTGGAAACATTATGAGCTAACATTTAGACACTAGTTAAAGAATACTTGCGAATGTTACGAGAACGTTCCCTGTTAGCTGAGACACCTTGTGCATACCTGAAATCAATTGTCTACACAAATTAAAAAGACCAAAAATGCAAGCACGGCTGTAGATTTAATTTGGTGAGCATTTTTGAATGAGCAACACACAACTTCCACTTCCGGGTATTTCGTGGTATTTCCAAAAACAAGAGTGAAATGTTGTGTTTGGATGGGGTACAGTGTGAGCAGCCGGGTCGCATCCCAGGATCAGCTCGTGGATTGTAGGAACAAAAATCATGTTTTTTGAACTTTTAACAGCTGCAATTTACTCGTGCAGTGTAAGCAGGAGCTGAACTAAACGACTGAAAAAGACTAACACAAGAAAACAAACCAAAGCAAAGAGTAACAATACTAATTCGACATGGGAAACATTTAGAAAACACCACACATTAAAAAAACTGGATCATGTGGTAAACTAAATTAACAGAAACTTGTAAACTAGACAAATAACAATCCATGGTCAATTGAACGAAAACATCTAAGCACAAAAAGACTAACAGAAGAGAACAAACTTAATCAGACAATAACACTAACTCAACAAAGAAAACATTATGGAAACACAAGGGAACCCAGGAGAAAACCTGACAACTTTCACATTAAAAGAGAATCCGGGTAATTGATCCTGGAACTTGCATTAAACTTGACTATAGTCATTTAGTTAGGACAGTCAAGTACCTAATTGGTTTCTATTGTGAATATTTAAAATGCTTGTTGTAAAGCTATGCTAATCCACGCTATATTGTCAATAAACCATGCTAAGCAGAGGATTAAATCTAACTACATCTTCACATAATCTGATCTAATAAGTGTAGCAGAGGTATAAAAGTTTAGATTTAGGGAGCTGCAGTCCTGCAGATATTTGATAAGAGCTTGATAAAAAAAAACTGCCTGTAGCTTTCTAGTAACACCTAAATATTGATTTTCTTGAACAGAATTCTTTGATTAGGTGGTGTAAAACTTTGTGGCTCTCCAGAACTGGTCCTACATGACCCTGGTTTATAATCTCACATACAACTTTTAATCAAACTGCCATAACAGTGACACTTTTATCACCTCATCTCTCAGCAGGTCATGAATTGCAGAGATGGTGCAAATAGACCCACAACACTATAAAAATGTCCTTGGCTTGTGTTCATTTAATATAAAATTCATACAAGAATATTTCTTTCTTGATAACATGAACTATAGGGTCATTCTAACGACATTTAAATTGATTGTCGGACAATAAATCCCATTAGACTTCGAGTTGTTTAAACATTTAATACCAGATTGGTATATTTAACAAAATAAAACCATAAAGCCAATAAAGGAATTTCTGTCATGTACAGTGCAGGAACTAGTTAATGTATATGTTCTGGCTTTTAACTGTATTTGAAGGTTTTTGATTTGAAGGTATTTGTGTAACCACAGTGTAAGCTATTAAATTTAATTAAATGCCCAGATCAAGGGCAACAACTGTTAAATGTAATTAAACACATTTTCAGGTATTTGCCTACATTTGTACACTTTAAGGGGATAATTTTCAAGTTAAAAGCTTAAATTTGCTAAATTGTTAAAGCAAATAAGTTGTGAGTGGTCGCATCAAAGATGACATTTCTGAATAAAAGCACACATTTGTCACTTTTAAAGAATATAAAATAGAGTACCTGAAAGCTTCCTGAGAATATGGTAATTGTTAAAACGGCGTGTTTTAGTGGTGTTTTAATGTAAAGTAATGATAGTAAGAATTGATAAAGCTTACTTAATGTGACTGAAGAAACAAATTATGTCAATATCAATCAATTTAGTAATTTAATACAATTATATTTTTCAATGGATGGGTGGCAACCTACAGTAAGATGTTTGGGGCCCAAGTCTTTTATCTATGGTAAGTCTGCCTCTGATCCCTTCTCATCCATTACAGCATAGAAATGGAATTAGCAAACATCTTGGGTTTGAGACAGTTTTGCTAACTGACAATTTCAATTTACCTTTTTCTGGTTCACAAATTCAGAAAAACAACAACAGAGCTACTTTAACGCATTGACAACAATTTCAGAAAATAAACAACTCGGGTTACCAGTTTAAATATGTCAAATTTGACATAATGTATAAAGTGCAAACACCCTCTCAAGTTCCATTTAAAGTGTCCTGTGAAAAATGGGAGAAAGCTCCTTATTTGATTTTGGAGGTCTCCAACAACCGATTGACACACAATCAATTAATTTAGTGACTTGTTCGTAATAAACCCCATGGGATCCAACCGGAGCAATTTGAAATGAAACTTACATATCTAATTACACTTTCAACTCAAGTGTTAGCTAAACTTGAAATAACAATAATACATCCTAAAGTCTTTGTTTATTTATGTGCTGTTCTATTGATTTGGCTTGTATTTCTATGCTTTTTCCTATGAAAAGAGCTCACAATTGTTTCCTCCAACTCTCTCATAAACACAAACTTGCAACTCCAATCAGTTTCCTGTCCTCATACCTCATCCGAGCACCCGTAGAGAAAACACCCTAACTCTGCTGTCACATCTGTTGGTGCCATGTTCACTCTCCTTTCTTGACCTATGTCTTCTCTGAGGTAACAGATGATTCTGTCAAGTAAATGCCTGCGTCACTAACTCATCTCTTGGTTGCTCCTGGTCCCCCTGAAGCAACCATCTATTTTCCAGGTAAGGTTTCCTTTGGTACTCCAGTGCTTGCAAGAAGCCTCTAAACCAACCGGCAGGGCAGATTATTTCTCAGTCACACACTGCACAATCCTGGCAACACCCTGTCAATCAAATCACTGCAACCCTGCCCTCCCTGGCCAGAGTTTTCTTGCATGCAAGGGCATTAAACCCAGTTGCCACAACAACAGTACCTTAGCAACCATCTCAGCATCAGCAAGAACTGCTCTCCCATCTCTTTGGATGTCTTAATAGCTTGTCATCAGAATAATTTCTTGAGAACAGACAAAAGCTGGAATGGGTTTAATGAAATGTTTATCAAATTCAGATTGAACTGGTTTCAAATAGTCCTCACTCATGAAACTCATTAGGAAAGATGAAGCAGGGTGTTGTTACTGATAAAACAGTAGTCTAGAGAGGTGTCAAAACAACCTCTCACAATGCCAACTGATAAATAGGTAAAGTTAAAGTTTTTACTAATTATTGCATCTAAAGCTTGAGAAATAATTTGATCAGAGCGGCTATGTTCATGGGGCGCATTAACCAAGCGTCTTGTCATATGATTTAAATGTTTTTCTACACATTAATTAGACAGAGAAAACAATTAACATATTCTGAAAACTGTCAACAAGCAAATACTTGATGTACCAACATGAATGCCATTGATGACATCAGGTCTTTAGTGGCTTGTGATGTCACTCCATCCATTCAACTCTTTTGATGAGTCCAGTCTCAATAAGAGAGATCGGCCAAGCACAGTAAGGGTTTATTGTTAATAAACCAGAGCTTGAGGACAATCAGATTGGTTCTGTGAAAGTTTAACTCTTTCACTCTTTTAACTCTTTTGCAGTTTAATAGCTGAATAAATCAGCTACATGAAAACAGAATAGTTGAGTGTTTAGCGTCGAGAGCTAACAAACTCTATTCCATGTGGACTGTCACCAGTAAACCCACACACTTGCTTTATTACATTGGTTACATTGACCTTTGGGAATTTCATTTATTTCCCTCTGAAATGGGATCTAAATACCCTGATAAAATTATATTTTGCATTGATAACCATTGGCCAGGTTAACTGTTTTAGTAAGGGGAGGGCAGGGCTTAGAGATGGGTCAATTGGGTTATATTAAACAGAAAGAGAGCCACTTGTGCAGGTAAGCCACCCTGAGTCTGTGAACTGCTCATGCATCTGAGCAACTTGGAGAGCCATCTGTACAAGTAAGCAGCCTCAATGTAGACAACCACTCATGCAGGAAAGCATAAATGAGCTGGAAAGTAATGTGTGCATGTAAGCAGCTACGATGTAGCAAACTACTCATGCAGGTAAGTAGCAAACTACTCATGTAGGTATGTAGCAAACCACTCATGCTGATAGGTACGAAACTACTCATGCAAGAAAGCATGCATGAGCTGGAAAGCCTTGTGTGCAGGCAAGCAACCCTGATGTATCAAACCACTCGTGCAGGTAAGTAACAAACTACTCATGCAGGAAAGAGTCCATGAGCAGGAGAGCCATGTGTGCAGGTAAACAGCCCCAATGGAGCAAACCATTCATGCAGGAAAGAATCCATGAGCTGGAAAGTCATGTGTGCGGCGGGTAAGCAGCCCTGATCTAGCAAGCCACTCATGCAGGTAAGTAGCAAACTACTCATACAGGAAAGAATAAATGAGCTGGAGAGCCTTGTGTAGAGGTACAAGGCACAGATGTAGTGAATTACTCATGCAGGTAAGCAGTCTAGAACTGAAGAGCCACTTGTGCAGGTCAGCAGACCCCAGTTCTGCAGATTCTTCGAGTCAATCAGGCAGGTAAAAAAAACACGGAGCCAGAGAGGCATTTGTGTACGCAGAGCTGGCGTATCGAGTCACACAGGAAAGCAACCCATAGATAGAGAGCCACTTATGTAGGCAGTTTTTTATTATTCAGAAAACTTGTGCAGGTATTCACCACAAATTCTGTAGATCACTTGTGCAGGTAATCAACTCCCAACCAGAGGACCAATTTTGCTGTAAATTAAGCAGCCCAGAGCTGAAGACTTGTGGAGGTGAGCAGCCCGTTATACAGGCCCCTCGTACAGGTAATTAGTTACTTGTGCAGGTAAGCAGTTCCAACTCTCCAGACCAGTCATGCAGGTAAGCAGCCCCCAGCTGGAGAGCCAATTGTGCAGGTAAGCAACCGGAGTAAAGCTGTAAAGGTACTTGTGTAGGTAAGAAGCCTGGATTCAGCAGAGTAATTAAAGATGAGTAAGCTACGTGAATGATCCACAGGGGTGTGTGGGTGGTTGTAGGTGAGCTTTTTAAAAATAGTTCTGAGTATAATGGGAATTGGAGTGCGGTTTAGATAGACTGCAAGAAAATAACTTAATGAGACCGGAAATCAGAGGTGTGCAAAGTCATTCGTAGAGTTTTTGAAAAGAGTTTACGTCTTAAGCATCACTTCTCTAAATTCATGAAGCTAACTTCATTATCTGGAAAGAAACATGTTATGAAACATGTTAATTTTTTACATTATATAAATGGGTTTTGATAACATAGCTTTGTCCTTAACACAAAAAGTCTCATCATCTAAAACTTATTATAAACTAAATCATAACATTAGTCTAATAGTCCATCGCCATTCTCAGAGTTCCTATTTGGCCTTGCAGACAACTACAGCAGACAAATATCCAGAGTGCCACAAAAGCTTGTAAAAAACTCAAAACAGTGGAGTTTTTGATTACACACTCTTCCCGTCTGTGGCCCTGCAGAATCTACACTTCATCCTGGGTTACTTTCTACTGAGATGGAGCAATAAATCACCAGCACACTCCTAAAGAAGAGTTATGAATCTTTCTGATTCCTCTCCAACAGGTCAGTTTATAATGAGAACTTTATGAGAGTTTCATATATAGAGAGAAAAAGAGACAGAGGAGTCAAGGAAGAGAGACGTCTAGTGAGACAACAGTCAAGTTTAGAGCCAAAATGGCTGATTCATTATTCATTGAGCCTTGAGAGCAGGTCTTTGCAATATTTATCTGCAATATTGACTTGACTGCGAGTGACTGCCAGTGGACTGATGCTGTCACGTATTGAGATGAGATCACAACCCCTAAGCGGCAAGAGGCTGCTTCCCTAAGGCCAGATTCAATTAAAGCAACAAGACCAATGTGAACACACATTCTTGTGTTCAATTCCAAACAGACATTACTCTTGGGTTCACACTAGAACTGGGAATTTAGCACATTGAGAATTATATTACTAGGGAATTGTTGAGGATAAACAATTGTGTTTTTTATGCCGTCATTTAAAATGGTTTAACAAACAAGAGATGTGCTGAAGACATGTACCGATTTTTAGACATTGTTTTCATGTTCTTGTATTATGAAGAACCTTTGTGAAAAACCAACCTTTGGAAGGACCATGTTTGGCCATACATGTAAGCATGAATGGTATGAACAAAATCATGGTAGAGTGGTTTGAATTTGTCAAACAAATGTAGTACTTTTAGTAAAAAAATTATATTATAGCATCCATTTTACAACCAAGCCGCTTATGACATCACAAATCCCCACCCCCACCCCCACCCATTCCTTAAATTGAATAAATATAATACAATTCACTGATGCTACCAATAATATGATGGTCTGTTGAAACAGCACATACTCATTACATTAAAATATCTGATATGTACTTTGACACCTAAATTGGCATGTCTAGAAGATTGGAATTATATTACATTAAGTAAAATAGCCATGTTTGGTACCTTTTATTAGTCACTTTTGCAGGAGTTCTGAGTATCACAGGGAGAATAAGTAGCAGGAAGATTCTCTAAAAGGCTGAAGGGATCAGTAGTCAACTGGAAGGACATCCAATGATCTGAACGTTGTTGACCAACACTAATCATTGGTAAAGGGGTGTCTGAAATTTTAAAAAGCCATCTAAACAGTGCTAAATGAACAATACTTAATTTTCCATTGAAATTCAAAAAATGTACAATATTACAACATTTTCCAGCAAGATTACAAGGAAAGATTTCAAACTTTTCCATCTCAAAATTCAGTTACTTCAAGAAAAGTTTGAGTAAGAACTCACTAATAGTTTGTTTAAAAAAAAAAAAAGCATAACCGGGTACAGAGAAAACTGAGTCTTCACGTTTTGTTATTCGTTTACCTTTAATGTCAGTAAGGATGTCATCAAAACACATTTACTTAAAGCATACATTCAAGTGGTCTCTCATTTTAGAAAAGATGGCTTGGGGACCAATCAGCAGTCCTCATTTGCTTTCTCTACCAAACAAGCTCATGGCCAGCAATGCAGTAGGATAATACAACATAAGGATAAAAATTGTTTACATTTATAACAGGTACAGATAAAAGGTTTGAGAGACCAATCATTTCTAACCATGTCCATTAACAAAGCTCTTCTTGAGGGCCAAGCAGTGTGGTGCTGGCAATACAAATGTGCTGTTTCTGTGTTCAGGGATACCAGAACACAGATAACAAGATCAAATATATTCTTTCAAGATAAAAAAAAAATCGTTTTGGATAATGTCAAATACAAATGTTTAAACCACTACCAATTGATTGGCTGTTTAAACAGCATTTACTTTCAAGGTGTTGAAGACATTAAAGCCGTCCATGTGACACCAAAACTTCATCTTTAACATTGTGTGCCATGCAGAAAGAAACTTAAAACCGTTATGCTATGTACTTATAAAACAGCAATGTGTTATTTGTTGTGTTAGCTCTCTGCAGTGTGTTACCAGAGAAAATAGATTAATAATTACAAACAGCATCAATGAAAAGCTGGTTCATGGTCAGTTTAGATCATTTCTTTGGGGTATTTTTTGCAAGAAACACTTTTCGAAAACATTTTTGTTTACTATATGTAACTGAGCTCAACTAGAGCACTGAAGAACCAAGAGCCAAACAGTTATAATTAAACTGCCCTGCGGCACATCTGCTTTAGACTTTAGAGAGGAAGCAAGTGTCCTGCACTGAAATCCAAAGGAGAGTATTGATCTTGGTGTGTTTATTAAAAAAATCAAGCTATTGGGTCATCAACTAAAAAAGGTAATAATAAAAGTGACAATAAGTGAAGTGAAACTGCAAAGTGTTGTATTTAAGGATGACTGGTATTTAATACATATTCAAAAAAGGGTGAATGAGAAGCTAAAGAGTGAAACTGACTCTCAGGCTGTCCCTTAATTAAATGATTATTGTTTTATTTTTTGTATTTTATTTCAAATAGGCAGCTTCATGGGTGCAGTCAAAACTACTACAAGACTGTCATAAAAGACAATGTGTCTGCACCTTCAACTGACAGTCCTTCTTTCCTTAACAAGTCTAAATGCCCAGTTTAGTACCAAAAACCCAAGATAACACAACATAATACAACAGCAACCTTTTCAGTTTAAGAAATTTCTGACTATCAGTTGAGAATTCAGTTACAAAAAACAAAAACATATAAAGTTTGGCACATCTGGAGTTCATCTGTGACTGTTATAAAGTATGTTGGTCAAACACATGTGTCTCACATGACCTGCTGCTTGCTTCCACTGACCTGCAATCATCCCCCTGAGTATGGCTGCAGGAAGACATTTTTTTTTTCTCATGAATGAAGTTCTTTAAAATAACTGTTTATTTTTATTTTTGAGAAAGATATCTATCCAATTAACAAAGTTTGATAGGTTTCTTTTACTTTAAAGTTTATTTTCATATGGCTACAGTTCTGCTTTAATCTGTACTAACCCACCTAATGCATCTGAAAAGGGGCCAGGAGCACTGCGTTTTTATTTGGGTAACTAAATTTAGACAGAGTTAAGACCTAAAAAATAAAGTAGTTGTTAGCTTACAGTTGCTAATTCTGTTGAGTTGCGTTTGAATAAAGTTTCCTCTTATAAATGGGAATAATGAGAGATAATTTCAAACAGAGCTGGGGAAAATACGTCACCGCACTTTTCTCCTGTAAATCACTTTAGCGCATCTACAGTATCTGTCCGTCTGTCATGGTGGTGGTCAAATCCCACTCGCCGCAGCTTTGGGATAATTTCTTTTGGAATAAAGATGACTTTGCAATAGTTCAATCTGTGGCCCTTGTTCAAGACATTATATTTTTGTTTGGTTCATGGTTCAACAATTACATTTCAAAAACTCATTCTCCAAGTACTTAATAATAATAATGCCTTCAATTTATATAGCGCTTTTCTAGACACTCAAAGACACTTTACAACCTCCCTTCTCATGGGGTTGCTTTGAAGTAGGACAGGACAGGTTTAAAAAAAAGACACTTTCACAATCTGGTGGTAATGAGCTACGTTGGTAGCCATCAGCTGCCCTTGAGCAGTCTGACAGGACGTGGCTGTCATTTTTCACCTAAAGCCTCCTGACCACCACCAAACACACACCACCAGTCACATACATCCATACAGGGCAATGTGGGTGAAGTGGCTGGGCCCCAACAGCAGAATGACCCTAGCAGGGATCGAACCTCCAACCTTCTGGTTACAGAACGACCAACTCCACCACTGCACTTTCTTACTTGCCTTTATTCTGTGTTGGTTTCCTCCCACATGTCCCAAGCAATGATTGTGAGAACAACTAAAAGATGGACTTGCAAAATGTCCAGGGTTTATGCTAATAATGTTGACCTATAGATATATTCAGGAGCATTCCTCTTTGATATGGTAAGATATTGAGAATGTGAAATAGAGCCAAGGCAGCACCAAAAGGTTAAAACAGAAGACAAAAGTCCTTGAAGACACTAGGTTTAAGGACATTGGTGATGGATGGAGGCAGTGATGGATGAATGGATGGATACAACCCTTTATTCCACCTTGAGTGATAAAGGTCTGACCCTGGAGGAAGCAGTTAACACCCGAGGTCTCCAGTCATCGTGGTGTCAGAGTGGGATTGGATAACCATGGTAACATAAAGGAAGCATGCCTTCAGATTCCGCTTCACATCAGTAGCCATCATTAATTAAAGGGCCAGCGAGAGTCGTTACAAATATGTAAATACAGTAGCTGTCGCTCTGTGGGGAATATTAATGTGTGTAGACAGAGAAGGGGGTGCAATAGACGACTCAGGAAATGTTTTAAGGTAGTCTCCCTTCAAGTGAGACAAATGTCAAGGGCAGGTCTTAACACCACCCCTAGAGTTAAGATTTGAAGAGCTCATAGCTTGTTATGACATGATAAAATAGAAAAACTTGTGCAAGCTATTATTCCATGGACGATGTTCATTGTTGTTCTGAATTTTGAATTTGAGTATTCATTTTTAACAAACTTCTGCAAAGGGTTCCATCACCCCCTGCTGTTCACTCTCTCTATCTCACACCCTCTCTCTCTTTCCTGATGATCAATATATAAAGATGAATAGCAGGGGTATATCTTTGACTTTCCTCTAATCCATCTCTGACAGACAGTTGGTATAATGAGAGTCTGGATATAGCATCCGAATTGCATCCAACCAGACGTTCCCCGGTTCCCAAAGGCTGCCTTAACCAACTGCCCCACTTTCACAGAGCAGAAACCCAGAGGTGTGGAGGTACATGTGCATGTGCAAACAAAGAACTGGTATGACATCACGCCAGTAAATACAGAACGACAGAAAAAAATACAAAAGCAGAGAAACAGACTGACCCAATTTCAAACAATTTCCTCTGTTATGCACAGACACATCAGAAACACAATAAACCTGAATGATGTTCCCTGCACTTATGTCTCCATCTCTTAGCCATGGAGAGCAGCTCCTAAACAGGGTAGACAATAAAAATGTAAAAAAAACAATTTCTTTTGAGGTTTTTTCTTTTTCCCTTTTCAAGGACGAAACTCCATTTTAATTTTAAATTTAGTAACGCAATGATGACCCATTTTTTCCTAGTTGTTCAGTGCCAAAATGGAAATATGATGTTTGTAATGGTTGAAATATTCCTTTTTGGTACATGATACAGTAAGGTTCTGTGAAAATGTTATTTAAGGTGCTTGTGTCAGACTATACCTGCTCACAGATTTGAGTTGTATTTATTGTCAAGTATGTGTGGTCTTGATGTTTCTTGCCTCTGTACTATGAAGCTTTGGTTAAACACTTATCTATCTTGCCCCTGCTAATCTCGCTTTCCACTGCCTTTGTCAATGAATTAACTGCTCAATGTTCCCAAACCATTGCTGCCTGTCTTGGATGCTTAGATTTTTTTTTATTTCCATTATAAGTGTCTTCATGTTATTTGTTTTAATTTGAAAGGACACATTTAAAGATTATATTAATTTCTTGTGAATCTGCACATTTTGGAGTGGGCTTTTGTTAAACCACTCCTGTGCAAAATTCATGCGCGTGTACATGTACATTCAGTAAGAGCTGGATTGACTATACTGACAAAGAATGTGTTCGTTAATATAGCTTTAAACTAAATTGTGAACAACAGTTGAATAAAATTAGCCTGTTTCTTCTGTTGAGAAACTATTTTTAAATGTTGCCTTTAGGTTATAGCTTGTAATTGTTTTTATTCTAATTATATTTATCTTTTTCAATAGTTACAATTTGTCAATTTCTTCTTAAAAGAAGCTTAAGTAAGAAAAAAATCCCTCACAGTCACTGCAGCGAGAGCATTCGCTTAGTAAAGTTAGATTTGGAATTATATCAACCTTCATCAAATTCTATTTAGAAACAGCTAAATCTCTTTTTAATCCAGTCAGTGAAGTTATTTATTTTAACAGACATGTGATGTAAGTATATTTAAAAACTCTTTCGCTCTTTTCTGACGCACTTTCCCAATGATCATTAACGCTCTAAAAAGGCGTGAGTCTGCCATGTGATGTTTTTCAACCGGTTTTGGGAGAAGCACATGCTGACAATTAGCTTGAATGGGCCACCTTATCATGCTCATTATCTTCCATGTATATCATGTATATTGTATATCATGTATATCATGTATATACCATGTATATTGTTATCTTCCAATAGTTGAACATTTATTATATTTGTATATTATATGTACATGTGTCTGTACTCAGACCTATTATGATTTAATCCTGACAAATTTTGTGAGCATTACTAATGCCATTTTATGTGAGTGCAGATTCGTAAAACTGCCAATTAGAGAGTAGTCAATGAATGTTTCGGAAGGTCAAATGTAACACCTACTAAAAGCTATCATTCTTAATAAATACCAAAATAAAAAGCTTTCAATAAGCTTTCTGATGTAACCGTTCTGATATGCATGTACTTAGAACTTCATAGATAACCCAAAGCAAAAATGCTTTTAAAAATCCTTATGGTCCAACAGAATTAACTGGAGAAAATGCATTGAATGGTTAATAAAATTTGCTTCATAAAACAAAAGAAAATCATAGGTCTTCTGTAAATAAGGGCTGTCTATATTTTCCCTCATATGTCCTCTCCACTCAAAAATGTTTTTTTCCTTATTGTATTTTACTTTTAAATATCTGACTAACAGTAGGTTTAAGTGGCTTTTTTGTACAACCTTCTTCTGAACAAGATGCAGGAGGAGACACGGTTCAGGTCTGGTATCATTTGGAGTTTTTGAGATAAATTCTATGATATACAATATAACGCTTAATGTTAATGTAATGTTTAAAGATTTCCGCTCAGAAATAAATGTAGTGATACCGTCTACACGGAAATATATATTTTCTAAAAAATTCGACCTTGGCCGGCATTCTCAAAAACACACGGTTTAGGGACTGAAATGCAGCATTGTGTACATGTGGACAAACAGCTTAAACGTGTCAAAAAAGCAGGGTTACAAAATTACCGGGTACATAAGCACAACATTTATCAGAGGTTGTTTCATGAACAGGAAAAGGACACCTATAAAAAGGGAAGAAATACAATATATCAAGAAAGCTAAACTGAACTGCATCATGGTAGAAATTAAACCAGCAACCAAACAAAGGCTGGCTGGCAGAAGACTAAATCTAAATCCTATTGTGAATCTGGTAATGAAATTGTTGTAGAGAAGTGAACATTTTCTGCAGTTTGTACACCTACACCTACACACTCACAAACCAGAACACAGCAGAAGATAACAGTGATCTTTGTCAGACATGTCCGATCTTGGGTCCCTTTGCAGGAGACACATTGTGAATGGACTTCTGTTGGAGAGCTCTTTTTTTACTTTTCCATTCAGCCATTCTCTGTCTCCCCCCTGCTCTCCCTCATGGTGGCTGACCCATCCCTGAGAGCGGGAATAATGAGTGTCATTACAGAAAGCAGACAGGCAAGATGTCCACCAGGATTTTACCAAGCAGCCTGCACTCAGTCAATTATTCACCCTTGCTCTACTGAGAGAGCCTACTGTGCTACTTATGCCGCATCTAAGTAGGCCAAAGAGACGGAGGAAAGTACAACTGCTCATGCACCAAAGGCCAAAGCACTTCTGACAGAATCTTGGCTTACATGTGAATCTGTTCTCCTTCAGTCCTCATCCCATCATGGGATGAGGATGAAATGTCAGCTTCAGACAGAAAGATTCCTTCATGTAGTCCTGGTGGGGAGACACTGCCAGAACAATCACAAATTAATCTCACATAAAATTTCTTGATGGTGACAACCGAATTCACTTACTCTCTCTACTTCATGGATAAAGGGAATGTGCAGAATGATTCCCTGCCATTACATATTTATTTTTCAATTAGAAAATGTTCAGTAAATTTCAGTAGGTGTATATTTCAAGGGTGTTTTTTGCACTAAATGTATTTCATAATAAGTCGCGTGTAATGTAATGTGATAGTAAATATGAGTATTGTAATATAAGTTTGTAAGTATTTTCAATAAAAGTCATTTATGAAACCAGCGGCAATTAGGGAACCAGCAGCATTTATGACATGAACATGAACTATTGATCTTTTCTAAATGTCCCTTTAATTCCAAAAAGGTGGGAATAATTAAATAAATGTGTCATTTATTGTCTAAATAATAAGTTAAGTTAAATAGAATTAATAAGTAGAATTAAATAAATAACCATATGTTAATGTACTTAAATACCTAATTGGATTCTATAAAACTAAATATATATTTATTTCACCGTTAAATTAATCAATGCATGGCCATACATTGAACTAGTGCATGAATTTTATTTATGTACGATGCTAATCAGGTAATAGTATCTGCCCTTTATCTTTGATGGGTGACTTTAACAAAAAAATTAATTCATGAAACACAAGATAATGAATTAATTCATGAAATAGTGAAATAATAACATTTATCTAAATTGGTATTGGTGTGAGAAACATTTTTATTACTTTATTATTTAATGAATTACATATTTGATAACAAATGTATGTATTTAAATTCACCTTTAATGAATTATTAACACATTTAAAGTTAGATTTATTCAATTAATTTCTCTTCGATTATGCATTTAGTAACATATTTATTTATTTTAAGTTTTAATCATTTATTGACGCATTTAATTATTGAATTAAGATGTCATAATCTTGTTGCACTTTCTGTCCTCCATTTGGAATTAGTAAAAAAAAAACTGCCTGTAAGGTATGGAGTGGACAGCAGATTTTTAATTAACGAATAAGCTTTGGACGGATGAACCCCAAGCATAAACCTGAATTTAAAAAAGGAAGTGGATGCTGAATGAAATTGCCCATCTTAGATTAGGAGTGAACTATTATTTAATCAGTAAATAAAATCCACATGGCTCACTAGTTAGTTTTATTTGGGTAAGTGTATATCCTGATCAGATTAGACAGGAAAAGTCTCCTCATTATTTTTAATGAGCTTTTAAACCACAGAACTCAACTGACGAACAATCTCTCCTCGTGGTTTACCCCGAAGCTAGCAAACTGCGATCAACATATTGGTCCTATTCATGGCCACAAAACAATTTCCTTTGTGTACATCCTGACAGTCAGCGTTGCACTCTGTAATATCAGTCCAAACACAGAGACAGTCAGTTCATTAGCATGAGATGTGCTGTATAGGATTTGTGGAATTATCTGCCAGAAGACTTCAGTGCTGTCTGAAGAGTCTGTCATAGCATGCATACTTCACAGCATTATGAAAACTTATGTTGACACGATGGAGCCACCTATCAGCCACTAATAGAGTTTTTTTCCTCACTGATTAAAACCATTTAACATGAAAAAAAGAGAAATTGGAGAAGGGCTTTTTGTTTGACATTTTGTTATTATTCTAATTGTGGAGAAGTAAATATTGAGAATCAAATATATCATAAGCTAAGAAGATGTTCAACACAAAGAAAGGGTTTATTCCATTCTCTTCCGTCCAACTCTTAAACCAACACAGGTATACAATTTACAATATCATAGATGTCTGTGTTCTTTAATCAAGGTTTCAGGCAACATACACTTTAATGCTGGACAGACACTGCGTTTTTGAGTCACATGATTCAGCTACTGCTTAAACTGCATAAGTAAATCACAGGGGTTAAAAGTTCAAAGCACACAGTTTCTGTTCTCACTGGCCCTGGCCCAAATGGCAGACTCCAGACTTGCGAACTCATGAAGGCTAGACGCTAGGGGTCCTTGACTCATGCCCACGAGGGTGCACTGAGCTCTTATTTTGGGACAGATCTGCATTTTGCCTGGAAGTAAGAAAAGCTCCCCGGTGTTTATACTACTGCTGCGATTCAACTGCCCACACTGTACTTCGACCAAACTCAAATATCATCACTTAAAACAAATTGCTGCGTAAAAAATCATGCATAATACAAAATAAGCAAGAGCTAAATAATAAAGGATTTACTTAAATGGTCTGCATGGAAAACAAAGTGGCTATGTTGATTACTTGAGGTGGCTAGTAACCAGTTAAATTTAGTTACTTTTACTTGAGAACATTTACTTTTTGAGTACTTTTACAAATGTGAACTTTTACATTTTACTCAAGCAAAAATGTTGTGAAATATCTGTAATTTTACTTAGAGTATCTGAGTTACATCTTAGTTACATTTTCGATATATTTTAGCTGCGTAGTTAAATTTATATACATGCTATTTTTGACATTAGCAAGTCTCAGGAGATGTTGAAGAAGCTGATGTACGAGAGTTTGTCAGCTACTCAATTCAACGGTGGGCAGATCGAGATCGTCCTCGCCGCAGACTGTAGCACGTACAGACATTATGCATGCAGATATAGGACCCCTGTGTATATAAATGTAGATTTTACAGTCCATATATTCTGTAAAATGAGATTGTTTATATGCAAAACATCTTTTTTCACATGTATCATCTTTGTAGTGTAGGTTTGATTATCGTTTGCAATTGGCTATACATTATTTTCCCCTTTTTTTTCCACTTTTTTCTGGATTGTTGTCATCATCTTTCAGAGTTCCACAAATTGGCACTCCATCCAACATTGCATGGTCATCCTGCTTCCTCTTCTCAACTTTCACGTCCACTACAGGTCTTTGCACATGCGTAGAGTAAGATGTTGTGTTAAATTGGCTCGTAACGCTGCTTTAACAGTGTGATGTCCTCAAGAGGAGCGAGCAGGATTTCAACCCGTTTGATTTTATTGCAACCATACAATCATGGGTCATGAGCTGATCACGAGGTGTTTAATCGCTGCTCGTTATCCTGCATAAGCCAAGACACAAAAATCAGCAGAAACTCGATCCGCAAAAATGTCGTACAGTTTCTGCCTGATTAAGTCTTCCTATTAATCCACAATTTTATACCTGAGTTTCATTAAAGTAACAAACCATGTGGCCACTATGGCAATTGAGTGATCAAACTTAATATTTATTTAATTCATTAATTTGGTTCCATAAAAACTTAATTCTGGCTTCCATGAATAGTTCTTTATCTAAAAAGTTTGTTATTACCACACTCAATATTGCAGTAATAAAGCCAACATCTGTATGTTACCTAAGAATTAGGTGCCAATCATGAGAAACGTGGCCTGACTTTGAGTGATTTGCTTGTTACATGTAAATACATAACACGCCTGTATAAGATCCTCATTTAACAAGGCTCGGGAGCTGCAGTTTGCAAGTTTGGTCTGTGTGCTACCACTTGCTGTTCAAGTACTTATTCTCTTATGATCAACCAGTAAAGAGACAAGCTAGATTGCACATTTTTTGTTAGGTCTTTATTTCTGAGTTTATTCTATCTTTCGGGGCAATCATGCCTTTTATAAAACTAAGAGAGTTACAATGACAAAGTAACGTTAAACCAAAGAAAAAAAAATGTTGGAAAAAGGAGCAGAGGTGGGATTAAAAGAAACCCTGTAACAACCGCAAAAGCCGAACCAATAGTCATTGGGCTGCTGTTATTAAAAGTTGTGAAGTACTGGTAAGAACCTCACAATGGGGCTCAACAGGACATAAAAGATTGGACCTCGACTCCTCTTGGATTAACAGAGAAAAGAGAGAGAGAGAAAGGACCTGAATAGGGAAAAGTTGGCGATGGAAATTGAAAAAGGATAAATCCTGAAGCTGATGCATCTGGCTGAGGCCTCTGCAAAGACGTCAGATAAGTACAGTTGTAGGGTTTCACACTAATTCCTAATAGTGTGAACACCAGGCCACTGGAGCAGGAACAATCAACTGAGATAAATTCAGAGCATAGCGTACGCGTAAAATCCTATTTGTGCTATTCCAACTAGAGGCCTTATCAAGTACCATGACATCCCCACAGACTGCACTCTGTTATTCCAACTTTGGTGCAAGTTTTAGGTAAAGCTATTAACACAGATGTGCTAAAGGAATTTGCTGTGGTCTAAAATTTGAGTAGAAATTCCATATAATACGCACAGCACTCAAAATTAACTCATGCAGCAAATATTGAGCTAGAACTAAAAAGAATTCATATTAAGCAAGCTGCGCAGGTTCAGCTCCCATTCAAGGGCAAAATGCCATGGTTTCTGAGTAATGAAAGGTCAATATAATGAATGAGAATAAAGAATTTCCTTCTAAGAACCTAAGAGAGGGGTCAAATTTAAGTGCCTCCGATTATTCATAGGATGGTTATTATGGAAATAAGTACAAAGATGTCATCACGGTTCTGACAACTTTATGACTGTAACACAAAGCAACTTTCCAAAATGTATGTATTTCAACTTTGAGGCAGACAAAGAATAAATCCAAAAACATAACATTTTTCGGCCCATTCAAGGGATTAACTGGTTTTTCCCTGACAACCTTAAACTGTAAAGCTGTAGACTTTTAGGGCTGAAACTATTATTCCACTTTGTCAGCTTGCTGAGTTTATATGGGTTTAACTTAAAGTTCTTTAAAAAAACAGATGTGTTTCAGAGTAATAGGTTCTACAAGTTACAGAAACAGGGAGAAAAGCTTCTTATTTGAGTTAATCATTGCCATTGATCATAAATATAACAATTTTACATAATACAAAATAATATCTATTTGAAGGCTCTGTTTTAACTTTTGACAAGAGTACAAGATACTCTTGTCAAAACAAATGGGCTTCTCTGCTCTGTTAACAGAAGAGAGAAGTCTGTGTTCTGCCCTAAAAAAATGTACCTTCGCTGTGCTCAGATCCATCACAGTAGTCATTTCTGTCAAATATATTTGTCTGTAGTCTGTGTAAACCTTGATATAAGCATGATGTCAACCTCACAGATGCTTTTAAGACTAAAAAGACTTTTTTGCTGCAAACGTTCAAAACCAGTTTTGCTAGTTTTTTTAAGCGTCAAGAGCAATCTGGCAGCAATAAAAGTATTGTCTACTAATTAAATTATTCTAATATTTCATTTATTTTTAACACATACATAGTTAATATAAAAAACAATTCTGCATGAGGGAGAGAGAGTAAGAAAGTGAAATAAAATAGAATAAAAATAAAATAGTTAAAAAATGTCATATCCAAGCAAAAAATAATGAATAGTAATATACACTGTTGCATTTCAACATGTTTAGTTTTTTAACATTTGTTTTGTGGGAGGAATTATTACTCTGTAGTACATAAATGTAGAATTATCTGTATTCATAAATAATTATTAAATATTGAAGTCAATAATAAATCATGCTTTACTGGTTTTCACGTGTTTGTCGCTACCGAGAGAGAATATTGTTCACTGGTTCATACAAACAAATACATGGAAAAGTAGTAAACTTTCACTTAATTGATTTAAAAATTAATACAATATTTAAATACAGTTGTAGCTGAGAATAACCAAAGATTTTGCAATGCAATTTTTTACAAATAAACGTATGATATTTTTCATGGAGAGGGAGCGTGTCTGTGCATTAGGTGTCAGAGGGGAAACTAAGCACTAAACTTTAAGCACTAAACTTCTTTCTGACTTTATAAGTCGATCAATCAAAAAATAATCACTGAGCAATTGACAATGAGAATAATCGTTAGTTCCAGGCATAAAGCCTTCTGTGGGAGATGTTTAGACCCGTATGTAAGTAAATGTTGAATGGTCATCAACTCATCAATGGTTGACCATGAAAGGCAGCTGCTATCTGTGCGAGAAAAGTATGGTTAAAGAATCATGCAGCATCCACTTCTCAAGTTGACGGGAACACACAGCACCATGTGACCTCCACTCACCACACAGCACCTGATAACACTTACCTAATCTGGAAAGAACATTTTATAAACCATTGCATCAAAAAGAGAGAGGGAAAGATTATTGGAAACATGGTCTCCTAACAAAAGAAATCCCTCAGTACTTTCCCAGAGAGCAAGCAAGAGAAGGCTGATGCTGTTTATTGATCAGATAAAAGCAGAGACATGCAGAGGACAATGACTGCTACAGTAAATCATCTTCAGTCTGCTTGTGAGTGACCTGTACAACAGCAGACCTCTGGAGAGGAATGAACAGAGCTGGAGATGAAACACAGACAAGAGCACTTTAATAGAAGCCACAGCCTCTGAACAAGAGGAAGGATAAATGATTTTCTCTTCATCTTTTGTTAACGTAACCTCTGAGAAAGCTCCCATGAATCCTTAGCTTCACAAATAAAAGCTAGAGCTCTTTTTGAGGAAAGTTATATTATAAATCCAATCTCATTTTGACCATTTTGTTAGGCTTCCACAACACCACATGTATTGAATAAGAGCTGGGATTTAATGCTTTGTAACAGCTTTTCAATTGTTGAAGCGCAAACTAAACTTCAGCTGGAATAGGCAGCTTGAAACCATGACTGTCTAGAAGAGAAATTTTAGTAGCTGTGTAAAAGCATACTATGAACTCTTCTGCATCCACAAACATAAATATCATCAACTGGTATGGGGATAAAACTCTGTGACTCTATAGAGGACCCTATTTTTCCCTCATCCCTCTCTTTAAGTATATTCAAACAAGAGGCTGAATTCCTCCTTCCAGGCCACTTAGCACATCCTCCGATTAAATTAAGCGTGCCAGGAGAGAGAGCCACAAACATCACTAGTTGCAGTCTTATTGACATCCAGGCTTTTTACTTGGCAAATCTATTTCTTTACAAAGAGTGAATTCTGTTTGCATAGTTTGAGCTGCAAGCATATTCCACCTCTGTTTAACTCCTTGCTTTAATTGGCTAACTGGACTGTACTAGTTTTGGAGAAACTCCAAATAGAAAATAGAAGGGACGCTCATGCCCCCTCGAAAGGCATTAGGTTTAAAGAGATTGATTTTATTTATTTTTAAAATATGATGCTTTTCAGTGTAAAAGTACTTTAATACATATATATAGATGTACATTCATGATCCAATATAAAGTAAAAAAAATATTACTTTTTTCTGGGCCAACAGATACCACAGGATCACCAATCAACCTTTAGAATGTGCTTGTTGCTACAATCAACCAAACTGCGATGGTCACATGTTGAGACATGAGCTCAAATTTGAGAATTCACATACAAATGTTGAGGTTTAATTTTTTATTTGAATGGAAAAAAAAGCAAAAATTACCAATCAGAATATCTTAAAAACATTTTTAAAATCCCTTCATTTGCAGAACAGCTTGCACATGTTATTCAGCTTTCAACAAAACAGCAGACGCTCAGAATCAGCAAGATCAGCAATGCTCTAAGGTCAATCCAGGTTTCTGACCCCTTTCCCTCTCTGACCTGCAATAATGAAAAACAATTGTGCTTTCATCAGGGTCCTGAAGGATCTTGGGGCAAACAATCAAGCAGAATCAATGTGTCAGGGGTGCACTCATTACACCCCTTCATTCTGAAACACACAGACACAGCACCTCCATGAAACTGAAGAACTTATTCCATATGTATTATTGAACAAGGTATCTAGAAAAGAGGAGAAAAGAAAAGAGAAAACGAAGAAAAGAGAAGACAAAAAAAATTGAGTGAAAGAAAAACAAAGAGAAGAAAAGAGAAGAAAAGACAAGGGTGCCAGGTTAGCTAGTGGCAGGCCTCAATCAACCTCTAATTTTGTACGCTAAGCCTTTATGTATAATTGTTAGAACATAAATTGTTGTTTTTGGTGTGAAAGAGGATTGGTGTGGCGAGCAGTAAACTCTAGAGGCCTAAAAAGTAGCAGTTATGACTAACTTTAGAGAGGAAAAAAACTGATTTGGTTGATGGAATTGCAACTGCCAAGGTGGGCTAATGGCTAAAGCTAATAGCTAAACACATTCTGAACTCTGTTTACATGCCTCTTTCTTGCAATTGACCTGTATCTTTACAAATATATATATATTATATATATATATATATATATATATATATATATATATATATATATATATATATATATATATATATATATATATATATATATATATATATATATATATGTCTTTCTCTGTATATACAATCCAAAGGACCACCTGCATTTGGGAACAGCACCACAGATACTGAGAAGGGATTGCTTTGCATAGTATTTAGCAAGAAATGACAAACTCATCCTCTTAGCCTTTAACTTCAACCAGTTTCAGTTTCAACTTTGAATCTTGTCTGCAGAGATGCAATGAACTAATACAATTTTAACTTTTTAAACCAAATTATAAAAATAAATGTTATTTTCAGGCACATACCTGTATATCTGTAACAATCAAGTTCTATCTATGCTCATTCATGTTATGAAAAAAAACATCAACATAAAACATTAATCAAGTGATCCCACAATAAGACTTTGTTCAATTAATAGAATAAATATAGCAATAAAAACAGTAAAAACCCTTACCCACACTGCCTGGCACCAATTTCTTTTCACATCACCAACATAAATGTTACTACATAACAAATAATAAATTCATAATCAAACTTTGTTAGCATATTGCAGATTGAACACAGACCATAAATAAGCTACAGCAGCATTGAGGAAAATGGTGTTTGCCACAAAAGTACAAATCTCCAAAGTCGAAAAATAAATAAAACTCAAGTAATTTGTCCTGTTTAAACACACCTTCTCTCAAATTGAATAATAAAGAAATATGCTTTTTAATTGCTCCAAATGAGTGACGGGTTTAGTGGTAGTTTAGCTAAACTGTTCGAACATGGGTAGGGGGAACATCAAAACAGTCAGACCCAGGGTACCAAAATGAGTAGTTCTGAATCTTAGTGACCAATCATAATCTCTGTTAAGCATTTTATCCTGAACCTTCACAAAATATGCTTTCAGCTCCATCCTGTATCCACCGGGCTCACCTTTGCCTGTTTCAGCTCACGTTGCGAAGCCATGGACATCCCTTGTAGTAAATTGTGAAATAAAAGCAATGACTCTTTAACAACAGTTATGTGAGATGAAAATGAAATAACATGATTGAAGATGCTGTCTATTCATATATTACATTAACAAAACACAGAGACCAAAGCCATGTTTGATCCAATCATCTCATTTATTCCATATTGTTTAATCGAGAAAAAAATAAGCAAAATGGTTCCTTTTGATTCTGGCAAATTACGTTTCCTATACATACAAAATCTTTGAATTTGAGAAAGCAAGAAACAAAATACTTTTGCTTGTGATTACAAAACTTTCTCTGTACATCCAAACAGGACTGTTACAAGAGCTTCAGGGTCTGACTCATTCTCAGCTGCATTCTGAGCTTTTACTGGCATTTCCGAGATGAGGGAGTGGGTGGAGGACAGCAAAAGCGAAAGAGAGAGAGCTCCTAACAGCACTTATCATTGCTTTGTCCTTCACATCACAAACACATTGTGCATAATGGAAACTATGGCAACAGAACCAGGTACTGAAACACAGGGTCGTGGGGACAGAACACATAAGACTGCATCCATACACCTCCCTGCACTGGAAATAAAATGTATTTCAGACGCTGATTATGTGGAAGCAGTTCATTTCAGAGCATTGCACACTCCCATTATGAATGAAGAGCAATCAAGCTCAATTGGACCAAACTACACAGATAGATTGTTTAAAATGATATCTTTGCTCGCAACTGAAGTCTGTGCTTTAGGAAATGAGATTAGAGAGTTTAAAGATAACTTTACATTTAGAACCATTTATTTTCAATAGAACGCAAAGGCACCATTAAAAATAAAATGTTTCTTCAAATTAAATCAAATGAGAGAGCTTCAATGCATTGGCAATGTACTGCTGGATGTACTTTTAAAATGAAAAGACCTAAAGGAGCTGGAACTTCCAACACAGCAAATCCACATGTATTTGGTCTCCATTTTTGAATGCAGAAGATCAGTCTCATCTCCAGAAACGGCAAAAACATGTATCACATCGTTTACTGCATAATAAGAACAGGTATGTTTCATAACGAGAGAGATATTGCAATTAGAAAGAGTTAATAAAGATGCTCACCATCAAGCTTTGTGAAGTGAGGCCAGCTGATAGCTTAATCAGTCTGACTCCAAACCGTTTTTCCTGGATTTATTTTGTACTTTAGTTGTACTTTATTTTTTGTACTTCCAGTACTGTGTTTTGCCGCCATCAACATCTTTTAAACAAAATCAGATATTAAACTGTTAAAAGGATTTACGAATGCATGAGTGTCCCTCTTTACACCCCTGTTTGTGACACTTTCTTAATGACATCATGGAGCCGAATTCTTAGTTCTTAATTGAACAAAATCTAAGGTATTACATCACTGTGGCCAACAATCCTGTGTGGCCGGATGCAAGTCCACATCATTCATTCATTCATTCATCTTCATGTCGGCTTTCTTCCCTTTCGGGGTCACCACAGCGGAATGAACCGCCAACTCCTCTGGCATATGTTTTACGCGGCGGATGCCCTTCTATCCGCAACCCATCGCTGGGAAGTCCACATCATATAAAGCAAATTCCTACTTGGACTAACAGGATAAAGTCTAAATTTTTTGCTAGAAATTACAATTTACAATGCACTTTACCCCAATTAGTATATATATATATATATATATATAGTATAGATAGTAGAGATATAGATACTATATATACTATAGATAAATATAAATATCTATATATATATATATATATATATATATATATATATATATATATATATATATATATAAATGCAATCAGTGTACTGTTTACTGTTTAACCATAATTTTGTAACTACATGACTCAGTTTGGTATGGCTTAGCTCAACTCGCTATGGTTCATGTTTGTTTTTCCCCCAATGATCAGTTTTGAGTGAGCTCGTTTTAGACACATCACACGATTTCAGTCTAGTTCCACTTATTGGTAAAGAGTGAGTTTGCGAGAGAAATCCAAAAAGTTGATTCCACACAACACCAAAAAAATGGAAGCCACAAAAGGAGTGATCTTCTCTATGCTGTGATCTGGAGGCTTTTAGTCCTCGAACAGAAGGCTTTGTTTTAAAAGATGAATGAAGAACTGCCTAAACGCACAGTAAAGACAGACAGATGGACGAATGCTCAGACAGACAGAAAGGTGGACGGATGTCTAGGAGGGATATACTTTAGTTCAAATGTACTTCAAACAAGTGCAAATATTCAACCACATGTCACCACGAAGCAGGCCATTGTAGCACAGTGAGAGGGCTTCAAGAACAGAGAGTACAGCTCAAAAAGCTCACAGTTGTGAGGTCACAGTCATCACATAGTATCATGAATGATGCAAGAGAGCTGTTTTTTGAGTGTTTGATCCAAATAGTTTTATATGACTTTGACAATGAAAAGTAAAGAATAAATTGTATCCCTTGAAATGCTGTCACCAAAATGGTATGACGCAAATCAGATGTTCTCCAGCTCAGTTAAAAGTGACCTTCGATTTGTGAATCCCCCTGTCAACACATTAAACCTGCCATAAGCCTCTAACAAGCCCTGAGACAGCAGTTTTCTCCCTCATCACTCGCATACAGATTTCTGATGCCTCTGGGATCAATTAATTGATCTGCTAACTTACAAACCCATGTGCTATTTTAGAACTTAATGATACCAATAAAGCGATTTCTGTTTGATCTGAAGCAGACAAACATCAATGTTTTGTAAAACGAAATCAGGAATGAAGAACGTACACATTGAATATGTGAGTACGTATGGCCCTCTTCTTTAGATCCAAGGTTTTCTGAGCAGTCGAGCAGCAAGAAAAATCATTGTAGATTTATGAACCAATTTTTACACTGCAATTAAAGATGAAAGAAGAGAAGCTGCGGTCTACAATCGGCATGACCAATATGAGTCATCCAGCAAAACCTGCCAAACCCTGAGCAGACGGGATTTGACATTACCTCTCGCTGTGTTGTTCTACAAGGCTTTGAATTGTAATGTCACCATTAGAATCGGTGTTCTGAAACAACAAAAGCGCAAGTGTTGGGAAGGTTAATGTGAAATTATTCAAATATATTCACATGCAAATTTCTCATGCCGGGGCCATTAATGGTTAGCTGTTTGGAGCCTCTCAAGCCCAAACGAATGCGGTCCCTCTTGATCTACTTTATTTCCTCAGTTCAGGGGTATTTTCAAGCACACACGTCAGGAAATGGAGAAAGCAGGAGGTGCTCTGAAAAGACGCATGACAGAGAAAACATTTTATTTCATTCAAACAAAGCAGTTCTTTGATGAAGTGAGTGGGTACAAAATCCATACACGGAGTGTGTTTCAGAAGAAAACTACCCCATGGAGACTCTTAGTTCAGTGATATACAACAAAAATCCATGCACTTGTCTTGCAATTGAGAGCTCTGTTAAGTGGTCTTAAAAATGCAATCTTTCATTCTGTGGTGTTGGGACAGCTGCATTTTCATTGCAGCTTTTTAAATTTCTATTTCAATTTCTTTTGACTGGTTTTAAGTAACTAGACAGCTTAAATTTTTTTTTTATTTTTGGAGCTACTAGAGGATGGATCGTCTGTATTTAAAAACTAGAGCACTCATCGTGTTAGTATTACTATTCATTCGCTCATACTTCTAGATAAAGTAAAAAGAAAAGAAAAAGTTTGTTTATTTTATTGGGAGTGAAAAATACATGAATATAAAAATATATATACATATGTATATGCCATTATTTTACTAAGAATTTCTATTGCCAGAGTCTGATATCTACCAGACAGACAGCAAATACTCCAAATATTTTCATCTACATTTCTATGTAATTATTATTTCATAATAATTACACATATAATATATACTTATCTAAAAAAATCTGAAAATTAAACATATCCCTCTGCAAATAACCTCACCTGCACTCCAAAGCTAGGTTCTCCAGGCTGTAAACATGCACCAGTGACCCGAGTCTGTGATGGTCAGTGTTTGTGTGTGTGTTTTCTCAGGTGCCCTTCACAACACTGCCCTGTCAGACCAGTGCAAACTCTGAAGTTTGCTGCAGCGCATCACCGCTCTGCTGCACACAGGTGGAAAGTCACACAAACAAAAAAAGAAAATAGACTGGCTTGTGGTGTTCAAAATGACCTCCTACACCTCAAAGTTCTTTCAGGCCCAGTCTGTGCACAGCTACAGACAGTATTTGTATTCCAGTAAATCAAATTAAATCAGTCGACATTCAGTTATTCAATATTAGAATACAAAGGTTAACAAAAAGAGTAGTACTTAAAATACTAGATGTAATACTACATCAACACATTAATATGATAAAAATAGATACAATCACTCGTAACCATTTTTTTATCTACATTTCTTATTCTTATCTGACAAATGTGAAAGTGCTCATGATATCTTTTAAAGTGATCACGGCTGTGAGCGGGTAGTTTTCTACTGTGATAAGACACATTATATTTAGCATGTTGCTATACCGATCACAGATCTAGCTTTCAGATTGAAATAGTCATGAATTGTCATATTAATCTAGAGATCTTAACACAATCCGAAGTTGAGAACATTATTACGGTTGACCTGTTCAGTGTATGATTTATTTTGACTCATTGAGGCAAAGCAAAGTACATTGAGGCAAAGCATAAAAGTACATATTTTTGCTTTCCTTACAATGACCAATACATTGTATTAAAGCATCACACTAAGCTTGTGTCTAGTGTGGGTTTCAACTTTAAGTCACAAAACATAGAAAGTGTCTGGATTTAAACAGACATGATTCCCAGCCATACAGCACTAACAAAGAATCCTCTTTCAAGGTAGAGACTTTAGACTCATTTTTACTAAGTGGGTCAGAATTCTGCCTCTGCTGTTACAGTCAGACTGAAGCACAAACAGATAACACTGCTCATGAAACACCATTAAACTGAATTATTAAAGCACATGAAGAAAAAAAAGCTATAAACTCTTAAAGTTCAGTCAAACAACACAATGGATGAAGGAGATTAAGTAAATTGAGAAATGGGATTTGGGGTAAAGACAGTTAAATATGTTTTGTAGATTTATTTCTGCTATGAGCTCTCAATAAATCTATTGTTTGTTTTTAGTTTTCTTTTGTACAAATATGATTTATGCATATTTTTGAATTAATGGTGATCTAAACATTCTAATGAAATGAAAAATTATGGTAAAGGTAATTTTTTTAAGGTCAATTATGGTCAAAGGTCAGCTTTTGGGTAGTCGAGGGTTTGTAGCTGCAAAATAGTGATATTATTTTTGAGTGGAAATGATCCAGTCTGAGAGTTTAAAAAGTCCTAGTTTACATCTTAGTAAAATGTCATCTCAGGCCACTCTAAAGGCTAGTTTGTTGAATCTGAGGTAATAGCTGGATTGTTGATGCTTTGCGGTCAAAGCTATACTTGAAGAGTTTGTTCCACAAACCTTTGCATCTAAACATTTATTAGACACTTTCATCCAAAAAAACTTAAATTACAAGAAAGGCATGGTTTTGATCAGCACATGCTTTCACTGGGATCAAACTCAATCGTTACTATGTGGTCAACCTGAGCTGCGGAGAAGCTTACTTCACGAGTAGGTTTTTATGGCTTTCCATGTGGATGTGATTTCTGCAAGATTGTAGGTCCTGAAAGCTAGCAACAATTACAATCTGATTCAATTATTAGCTAAAGAAAAAAAACATAGCAAAAATTTTGATTGTTAAGATGACAATTATTGCAAAGCAATAAGCAAGCGTTGATTTCATTATAATTGTTTGTGAAGTAAACCTTAAAATACTGAGTAGATGTGACTATTCTGTTTGTTTTACTGTTTAAGGATTCGCTTCTAAAAATACTTTCATATTTTCAAAATTTTCTGGAAAAAAGATTCTGTCTGGCCCACTTTGATGAGGCAGTTCTGCTTAAATAGTCAGGGAAAGAAAATATATTTTTTATTTGTTTCATGTGATTACCCAAGATCTGTCAAGTAAACATTTAATTCATACTTTAAAGTTGAACTCCAACTCAAAGGAAACATTCAAGGGGCAAAAATACAGGCAATCTTTATAACCACTTGAGTTTTTAAGCACATGTGTTTTGATTTGGGGTTGGTATAACATATTATTCATTTCCAGGATAAGCCTATTCTGTAAATAACATCCTGGACTTGGAGTTTTCAAATACACCACAAGAGCAGACTATTTTCTACAGGGTGATGACCCACAGACCTAAAATTTAAAGAACACAAACACATTCCCAGATGATTTGTCAAAATCTTAAAATAATGAAATCATCTGCAATGAGCCGTAAATGAACAAATAAACCTTTCTACATTTTAGCTAGGTTTCAATCATCCAATCAAAAGTATACCCCAACTCTGTCTTTAAAACTCCAAAAGTCTGTGTTCTCAAAGTTCCTCTGACATGAACAAACCTTGATATAGAGAGCCATATACACAAACCGCGGAGTGAAATTATTCACGGAGGGCTCTGTTCGTCAGTCAGAATGGAAATGGCTCGTGGGTGGATGAGAGGACAAACATTGCCATCTGCTAGGAATTCTACCCAGTAAGAACCAATGCATCAGAAAATGTCTTCCAATGTGCTTTTCCTTTCCATTATCGCTTGTTAGAGGCCAACAGTGCAGCATCACATTTGTCTGACATACAGACACACGCACTCTAGAAAAGATGGCCTCTGGGGGCGGAAGTTCCAGCAGCAGACGCTTTGCTTGTTCTTCAGTTTATACCCTGTGCTTGAAAGTCAGTGAAATTTGAATTACGGTAAGCGTAAATTACGGCTTCAAATTTAACAAAAAACTAATTTTCTATGAAGACTGGCGGTCCTTCTGGAGGTCTGTTTTATTTACAGAAAAAAATCCTTCTATTCACAAAAGGATTTATGCAAATTAGGCAATGGTACAACAAACCCATTAAATCTGCACCAAATGAAATTTGCACACAATTGTTTGAGGCTACAATTAAAAGTCGTTTAGTATTCCTGAAATGCTGCCAGCAACCAGCAAAAGCTTTATGTTTGATGATACTCAATCAGTTAATACTGCACAAGCCTAACTAGATGTATTTATTAAAAGAAACACTATACACTTAGGCAACATGTGGGAAAACCACATCCTGCTGTACTGCTGGTCCTAGCTTTCCACGTATTTCCTGGTCAGTCTAAAAGCCCATTTTTAATGGTGACTATTAAAGTTAGCTTTAAAAACTCTCTTACTATTAAGAATTAATCAATGTGGTGACTACTATCAGAATACTATATTTCAATTCCTCTGTGAATTCATTGTGCATCAAACCCTGTCTGAATCAGCTGATCCTGACCTTAATCTTGCTTTCAAGCTGCTTCAAGATGGCTTTATCTAGTTTCGCTGCAATCTTAGTTGAACACACCTGACTCCACTAATTTAGCTCATCTTAGCTTGTTTTAAGCTTCTTATATGTCTGACGAAACTGAGCTGGAACAAAAACTACAATGTCTGTGGCCCTCCAGAAATTGAGTTTTGAGACCCCCACTGAAGAAAGACTTCCTGGCAAAGCAACTTAAGGTGAACCCAAAACCATCATGGCTGTGTTTGGCTAATACATCTGGCCTGGTGTGTGCTCCCTTTGTTATCTAGAACATTATTAATCAATTAACAGCTAAAAAAGACCACAAAAGGCACCAATCTAGCTATTCTGAACAACAATAAAAAGCACCGTAAATCTTTTATGGGGATTGATATAAATTCAGACAAGTTAAGTGAAAGAATAAAACTTTAACAATTGTATCGCATTCTATTTACATTCATATCTTTTTTTAAATTCTATTCTCCTTAAACCAATCTTATTTGCACTTTTATGATATTAATCAACATTGGGTCTCCGGTTTCTGAAGCTGATTTGAAGCAACTGCAAAAAGCGCTACAATATTTAAATACATGTTTAAGGATTGATAGTTATCAATTGATATAGGAACCAACCAGTTGGAAATCAGGAAAAATAATTATCCTTGTTTAATCTTATTATAAGGCCAGGTTGAAAAATAAAACTAGAATATTTTACTTACTTTTGTGTTTTATGTTGCAAGAGGAAAAAACAAACCTGAGCAACCGGAGTAAAAACCCACGCACAGATAAGAACATGAACTCCCCTGAAGAGAGTGAACTCTCCTGAACATGAACTCCCCTGAACTGAAACAAATTAAGGTATTTAAATACATTGATCCACAATGTTGCTTCAAGAGTTTGCATTTATTTAATTCATGACATGAGATTTTGGAAAAGACCTTTACATGTGAGAAAAAAAACGTTTTTGTGAATAGACAGTTAAAAAGTCCTTTTTTTTTTAATAATTAATATAATGAAATCTTTTTTTTTTTGTTCATTTATGAAAAGGCTGTACAATATAGGGTTGTCTTAATGAGATTAGGTTCTATATAAATATCACATTTAAAATATTGAATTTTACAACATCTTTACACAGAATGCTTAAATTTAAAAAAATTTTAATGCTTTAAATTTTTTTATTTGCTTAAAGTTTAGAATTAAAACTAAAATAAAACAAAAAGCAGTTGATAACTAAAAGCTACTACCACATTGTCTATGGCTTTCTTTTTAAATCTCTGCAGCGGCAGGCTGAAGAACCTCTGAAAAATGTATATAAAAAAGCTAAAATATCCTGCAAGTTATTTATTTAATTTTTAATCATATAAAAATATAATACCACTACCTAATAACTGATGAAATGTATGATACTCTAAAAAAAAGAATATATATATTTCAATTAATAAATACATTTAATTCTGGAAATAACCCAGTACAACAATCGCCAGCAAACAAAACATGTCCATTTAGCATCAGCCATGCATTCATAAGTTATTTAAATATTGAAGATAGGTATTGAAGAGCTTCAAACATAGATGTTTAGCTGACACTAATGCAGAGGTAGACCTTTGATGAATAATGTACAGTAAATAACTCAATCAACTTCACAGGGTTTGTATCCTAATAACATCATTACAACAAAACAAAAGCACATCTACAACGGCTCCATTATTAACATGAACGCAGTGCAGAGCTTGAAAGAAGGACACAAACTCAGCCATCAGACTTAAATACTCTACATACATCCACTCAACTCATCTCATGGGTCAAATAGGAAACAAGTGAATTACCATACAAACAATGTATTCTTTCCACCGATCCTTTCAGCCCTTGTTTTGAGCAACTGACCAAGACACAAATCAAGCATCAAGTTGATGTAACAATAAGTCAAGATTCATTTAGTGAGCAGCATTTGAGGCAGGGCTGCCTGAGGCCGACTGTCCTTCAACAGAACAGGACGGGTGTGAGGATGCGATAACGTGACTGCAGTTCCATCTTCTTCACTTTTACCTTCTTTTTTGGCTTCTTCCAGAACTAACTGAACAGCTTGATAAAAAACAGCTCGGGGGTCAGCTTTGGAGAGCGCGGGGCAGTCGCAGCGGGATCGGAGCTCCAGAGCCTTTAACGACATGAATATTGAAACAAGTTAATGTTGATGGATCTGAGCACAGAGGTTTCACCTTTGACCTTTCCGTCTTTTTATCGGACACAATTTTAAATGGTTGGAAAAAAACATTTAAAAGCTGCTTTAAATGGACTGATATTCACATATTTTGAATAGTTATTGAATGAAAAGATGGATAACGACCTGCTGTGATCTTTTTAAAAGATACTTCAAAATGGATTTAAAAAATCTGATTTGACCCAATCAAGATCACCCTCTGTTGTTCTGTTTGGCCTCCAACCTCCTTTTAGGGCCTAATCAGCGTTCATAACAAATAATCAATAACCCCAGTTAAAACACCAGTACAAAAAGCACTGCAAAACATAAAAATGTTTAATCTTTAGATATTCAAATTTGATAGAAAAGGTTTTAGGACACAGAAACTGTATTCATTTGAGCCATCAATCTTTAAACTAACACATTTAATCAGTTGTGGTAAGTGGCTTAATTGCCTGGTTTTATTCCCTCCTCCCCCATCAGGAAAATGGCAATCTCTACCTTCTCACGTTGGATGGCTCACTGAATGAATCCCTAGCTTTCTTTATCAACAAGGTCGCAAAATCATGCAGAAATCTGCTTCATAAAAAGGTCCTGCTGATAATGAAGTTAATGGCTGATTCCAAATTGCCCACAGTTACCTAAAATTAGAAATCGCAATTCAATTGTGATTTTTAAAGCATTTTATTTTTCTTGAAATTGTGAAAAACCACTAGAGGCTCTCTAGTAGGGGAATAGATTTATATTGATTTTGTTAAAACAGACTTATTTTTGGGGATCAACGTTCTAAATTATGCCAAATTTCTAAATTTGTATAAAAATTTCAGTCAAATAGCTAAATAAAAAAATATATAGGATTTGAAGTGTGCAAAATGGTACATTCTCATAAAAAACTTTTGTAAAAATGTTTAACATGCTTTTAACATGATGAATAAAATAAAAGCCTTTTTTAGTTTTTAGCAAAACTGTGATAACTTGGATGGAAAAAATGAGTCTGCTATTATTATGTTGTTACCCTGTTTTTGTTGTGTCTAACCCTCAGCATCACAAGCCTCTCTTTCTGCAATGTGGTGAATCTTTTCTGCAAACGCGAACCATCTTCAGACAACTACAGAAACTGTGCTTCCTTGAGTTTGAGTTGAGTTTTTCGTTCTGTCTGCACACAAAGCCATGCTGTAAATGCCCTATATGAGTTTCTGAGGGAGAGGAGGTTGTCGTAGAATAACAGAAGCTCACTGGGTCATTCAAAAGGAAAACTTGAAAATCAATTTTCAATATGTACATGAAAAACAAATTCGACTTTACAAATTAATTGTCCAGCTCTAACTCCAGAAAATTCCTGATTGGTTGGTGCAGCTGCGAATATTTGTCAAAGTTGCAGGACCTCTGCTTACTCCACACTGATTTAAGATCATGTCTTCCCAATAACCTACCATGTAGACCACTCACAAATCATGTAACGTACAGTCAAAGTTCAAATTTGAGTACTTGTGTCATGTTTTTTTTTTAACACCGCAACCTAGGCTGCTGTGAATGTTGTAAAATAATGTCTTTGATGTTGAATGCTACATTTATCAAACGTGGCAACCCATAACGGAAATCCCAGTTATGCAGTAAATCACTCATTTTGCAGTTTTTCACAATTGCTATGACAGTTTTTCAATACGTTAAACAACTTTCCTAAACTATTAACAAGATTATCAGAACATCCGCCTCGGTAGGGTAAACAATTAATATATTTTTGTTGCTTTGATACAAAATGCATTCAGTTAACACAAATGTAAAATGCTTGAACGTCTTTTTACACTCAAACTCCACCAACAGCAAAACTGTCCTTTTAATTTTAAAGCCAATTTTTTTCTCAATGCGTTTTGCTGTCGAAAGAAAACATGTGTTCGGGTTTTGAAAACTGTATTATTATATTTTGAAAATTAGTTTTGTTTACGAAGGGGGGTTTTGAGAATGAAATTAACAGTTTTCCAAAATCTGTGTTTTAACTGATTAAGTGCGTTCAGAGTTAAGCAAACTTGTTAAATGTATTGAAAAACTGTCTTAGCAATTGTAAAAAACTGTAAATTACAGGACTATATCCCCTCACACCAGACAGTGGAAAACAGCTGAGACTGAGCAAGTGCACTCATAAACAGACACACATTAAAACACTCTCAAGCTAGCGATCGTTACACTGTAACATGCAGAGGATGAGCCTCCATCGGTTGAGGTTAAAGAGGGTGAGAACAGGATACGAGGATGCTCTAAAGCAACTTCTCGAAGGAGTAATAGCTTCCACTCAACAGAAACACACAGGCATTAAAGTTGATGGACAATTAAGCTTCCTTCCCATCTGTTCCCTCTGTGTTCGCAGTCTGCGAGTACACACACGATCAAGCTCAAGGTTAAGTAAGGCTCCTGCATACATCTAGCAAACACACTTTCATCAATGCCATCTTTCTTTGAATCAGCCATTTTGTGGAGCTACTGGTGTGTGACAAAGAGAAAGCCTGATCCGGCAGAGGGCCATATTTCACCACTGGCTGACTGTTTTCAAGCCTTTTTTCAAGCGATTACTTTATACTTTTTAAAGCATAAGACAATTTAGATACATTTAAAACATCTACAGACCCCTGTGTTTTGTTTCTCCCCAAGAATATATCAGCAATACATGTTCATTTCCACCAATAACCTTGTCTTTCATTTTTGGTTGTGTTCAAGTACATGGGGTCTCCAGACATCTCATTAGTTTGGATTTCAAATATTTTCAAGATCATGATGATGCTTTTTATGGACCTCTTTAAATCAGGAAGCCTGTGTTTCTGGAACATATGGTAATTTGTGAAAACATCTCTTTTCTTTTTTTTAAAGCTTGCACAGTCATAATGCTTTAAACACAGATCAGGTCAGAAGCTCCAGTTTCTGCATAACCTAAATACTCTGATGCAATAACAAACTGTTTACATTTTTTTTACATGCTTACTTCTACTTAACATTCTCTTCCGATCATCGCAAGGCAAGCATAAGATAACCATTGGGTATAAAAAAATACAAAAGTCTGTGTTAGGTTTACAAAAATACATATATAGGGTAATAATAGAGTTATTATAGCTAGAACTTGGAATTATCTTTGGAACCATTGTCCTCTGATTGGCCAATTGTAGTATATTAAAATACCCAGCATCACATTAGGCCTTGTACATGAAACAATCCACCAAATGGAAAGATTGAAACAACAGGATCAATAACCTGTGTGTTATTAAGGATGTTTTCCTCCTCAATGCAAAGCAATAAAGTGTAAATTTGGTCATACATTTTTCTGCATTTGAAAAAAAAAAACTGATTACATATCATTATATATGGACCTTATACATTTTTTGGAAAATGCTTTGAAAATTTTTTGTATAAAAATTAACTGTGGCCAAATGTTTGATAATTTTAGATTGTTTGCAACAGATTAACTTTTGTTTATATTTTTTGCATAAATCTATTAACTGATCTAATTAACTAATAGAGGATGTCACAGATTTGAGGGAAATACACTTTAAATGAGGGAAGTGAGACATTAGATGGAAAGGAAGTTGAATTGTTTTTCCTTTTTAATCACGGTTTTGAACATACGAGTTTAGTAAGGTTAAGCTCTGATCAATTGATATTATTGCAATTTTTGCTGCATTAGATAAATTTTTCCCTTTATTTACTGTTTGTGGCAGTTTAGCTCCAATGACTTCCATTACAGCATTTTTGATAAAGCAATGACACTATTTAGTCGTGCATTAATGATCAAATGAACAGAATCCTGTTCATTGGGAGGCTGGCATCCACAAACATGGCAGTGACAGTGTTGCTAGATGGTGGTTTTTTGGTCACATGGCCACATATTTTTTCCCAGGTATTAGAAAAAAGCACCTTGAAAATATGTTATTGAAATATATTTATATATATTATTAAACGTATGCAATGTTTCACTTATATGTGGATATATAAATCTTCGGAATACTTTTAAGTTGAATATATTTAATACATGGAAATGTGTATCACTCATAGACGTCATGAAATGTTTGGGAAAGAAGCTTGTTTGTGCATTTTTCTGTGATTTTTTCATAAAACAGACTTTAATTACATTTCTTCTTTTTATTTGACATTTATCAAGCATTTGCTATGTGGTTATTTGGGCTGGTTTTACTGAGGTTGGCAGATTTTACATTGAGTTTGGGCTGGAAACTGTTGCTCAGATCTGGCAACCCTGGGCACTGATGAAAACAGAAATAAATACATGGAGTGTGTTTCGAGGTGCTGATTTAAGTTTGTGGTTTATGTTTAAGTTCATTTCTGATCAGAGCAGCAGTCATTTCAGCCAAATCATATAAAAAAGACAAAAAACTCATATTTTTACTATTACTTCACTTTCCTTCCACTGCTTTCAGCTCCATCGTCAGCCATGATTAATGTGAAGCATCCCACCCATGCCCAGAAATGCGACGTCTGTCATCATACAATGATGTAAAATTTGGATAAATGCAACCTGGCTGTTCAGACTGAGGTCACACAGCAAAAACCCTGCTCTAGTATGCATACTACTCTAGTCTTAGACAAACCAAGAGGATCTTAACTAGTGCAACAGGTTTCATGATGCCTGAACTACATGCCAGAACAGTATCCCTCCAGCACCAGAGTTGTTGACTTGCATATATATTACAACCTTTCTGCTCATACTTTGACGCATCTGAAGTAAAAGAAATATTGCATCTCAGCTAATTTTTTTAAACCACAAATCAGTATACTCACCTTAAAACATGCCAATAACAGAGTTAAAAATATACAAATCTCGGTTATTTCATGTGAAATATATGTTTAACTATATGATGTTGTAAAAATGTCAATAATAAATTTGAATTTAAAATAGTTTTATTAAGCATGTGAAAATTAAGGAAACAGAACATAAAAAAGTTATGTAACAGGTAATTTTGGTCAACTGTTTTAATAACTATTTAAAAAAACATCATACTTGTTTTTCTCTTATTCTGGTCTCTTTTACTTTAAAATAGACTAGTTGAATTAATTGATAAAGGAATTAACAAAGAACTCTATAACAGACGTTAAAGCTTTCTAGGTCTGAGATTTGATGGACCTTTCTTTACGGATCAATTATTTCCTTCACTAAGCTTACAGAAGATTTTACACTATACAGTTAGGAGAGTAACTTTGCTTAGGTGTGCTGTACCTCTGGAACAAGGCGGTCAAGTTGTCTAACCCTGTTTTGGTGAGAAGGGTGTGTGGAAAGCCATTCAGGAATAGAATGTTCACCCGTCAGCTGATTAAACATCTCCATTTGCTCCCAAAACACTGGCCCAGCCCTCACATCAGCACATGCCTGACAGAAGAAAAAAAGACGGTTTTCTGGAATGTCAAAGCTGCAGCATTATCAAGCTAGCTTGGAGATGACACACACAGACTCACATAAAAGCCCGTAGGCACACTGTACAATGTGATTAGTTAGTGCAGGCTCTTGGACAGCATGACTCATGACTTGTCTTGCAAGTCTAGCATCGTTACCATAGCAACTCGTCAGTGTCCTTCATCGAGCCAGCATGAGGAAGGCTGAAGCTAGACCTGTTTACGAGCATCTGCATCTGCATCAGCCTGTTATTCCTACTATACGAGCTAGAAGAGAACTGGCTGCTTCTTCATAAGGATGCAGAGCACGTACAGGAAGAGTGCTATACCATGAATCAGACCACTAAACCACATGCAGTGCATTGAGGGGGATTGTAAAGAAACAGTGCCACCCAAAGGACAATGCCTTCCAACAGAAATTAAGCATAGCCAAGCTTTTTAACTTGGTTTAAAATTATTTTCATATTTTGGAGGCTTTCATGAATGAGACAGAGTTAAAAAATTAGATTAATCTTAAGTAAAATAATTGAAAAAATAGGAGTAATCAGAATTACAGCCTATAAAGTAAGACATTCCAGGTTGTTAGTTTTTTTTCACTCTTTTTTCATTACATTAGTCATGTTAGCTTTTAGTTGGCTGAGCTCAAAAAAAAAAAATTGCATGGATTTGTAAAAAGTGTATCACGATTGACCACAATTCATTTAAAATAATGTACACATGTTGCAATTGCATATATAGATGTCAAATGTAAATATTTGAGAGGAAAACATTCAATTAAATAATGCATCTTCCCATTGCCTTAATATGTAAATCACCAGCAAATCACATGCCTTCTGTTCATGATGTGAACACAGAGTCAGAGTACTAATGGTGAGACTAGTTACAGTGGCTTTATGTTCCATCTCAATACAGTATTTTAATGCAGGGGTCTGATATTAGTTCTAAATGCTTTAAAAAGGACATAATATGACACATTTAAGCCAATAAGGTTTGTTATGACTGCTTTGAATTTGTTGTCTGCTTTTTTGCCACACACACAATATTATTTATATTGAGAAGGCACTTTGAACACAATGCAAAAAATGAAGTGTGCTGGCATGTACGGCAACTCTAAAGGGACATAAAACATTTTTTTTTGCGTGTTTTGATATTTTATTCAGTGATAAAGAAAGGACTTTAACTGTGAAAAAGAGCTTTGAGCACAACGCTAAAGTGCTGTTCCGATCTCTGTAACAGTAATTTATTTAGGAATGGTAGAATAATAGAAATAAAAAATAAAACGTGCATTCCAGTTTGTAATAATTTCTCTGTCCACTAACACATCATCTATCATCTTGAAAAAAAGCTCTCTCTTCTCTCCTCAAATAAAAAACATGCAGCACAGAAAAAAAAAAAAAAGAAAAAAAGAACTGGAAATAGAAGCTGAGCTAGAGCTCCTCCTATACATGATTTATTTGCCAGACAATGAACAGTTTGGGTGTATATTTATATGTATACAAACTAGCAAACGCTCATCACATTTTATATAAATGAGCCTCATGCAGAAAGCCCTCTCATGGGTTAAACCCTCTGCCCTACTATGTATTGTATTTAGTAAGATATTGAATGGTTACTGAAACAGCCCAGATGAAATTAAAAAAAGATATTTTACACCATCGCCATTAAATCGTTTCTTTGTCTATCTCTGGGCTTGCTGCTCTACCTAATAAACTAATGTTGCTACAGAACATCCATGTACTCAACGTCTGCAGTACCTTAGCAGCCAGCTGCAGGCCAACCTGATCCGCTTCCACTTCCAATTTGCGGCTGAACGGCCGGTCAAATAGGAGCTAAACACAGGGAGAGAGGAATAATATTGAAATTTAATGAGAAACTCATCAGACCATATATTGGAGTTTTATTGGGTAAACAGTAGAAGATGGACAGAATCAAGTCAAGCATATTTGGAAAACAAAACGACAGGCTGCTATATATTTAGCATGTAAATTGAAAAGAGGCTGAATAACAGGATGAAAAAAATGTAATTTGAAAGCAATAGAGTGCATTGAAATCTCACAACAAACAATTCGGCTTCAATTAAGCAGAAAGCTGGTTTTCATTTCATGGTGAAAAGCGATTCTAAAATTCAAATAAATGTTGCAAATTTTAAGTAACCTTTGAAATAAAGAATGTTTAATCTCAGTCAACTTATTAACTTTCTATTGTTTCACAATCAGGTTGAGCAAAAACCTGAGAAGCTTGCTTTGAGCTCAAGAGAGGTGGTCTAATTCACATGTAAAAAGTTTGCTCTATCAGTGGGTGGAAAAAATTATGGGAAAAAATCTATATATTGCATAAAAAGTTAAAAATATATACTGCATTTAAAAAAATGGTATAAAAAAACAATACTTTTGTAACTGCAACAACATTTTAATGACCCAGCTGAAACTACAAAAACAGCTTGTGTTCAACAAAGAAACCACTTGAAGGTTAGTTACCAGAGAGCCATTTTTCATGTTTTGGAACTCATCCTTTAAAGCCCTTAATAGAGGGATCTTAAGGTCACCTGCACTAATGTGGCCTGAACCCACTGTCCCAGCACAGCTAAACTGTCCTGGGGACAGATGGCCCAGATCGCTGTCAGCAGAACCACAGACAACAGATCCACTACATGAGACAAACTGGCCTTCTCCGCCTGAGGAAAGAGAGAAGAAGGAGAAACATTCATTACAAGCTCTTTCTTCCTTTCTTTGTTTAGATGGTTAATTTGTTGGTATTTTGTCGTAAGACATTAATTTCAGCTCATTGTCTAACGACATGCTCAAATAGATGGAATGAACACAAACAAAAAAGCAGTAACTAAACAAAGAGACGCATAATGAAGGAGGCTAAACACAAATTTAACCACACAACACAATTTGCGATTTGACAAGTTGAGATGCAAAATGTACAATGTGAGATAATGTCAAATGCAGAATTTTACCTAAAAATACAGAAATACATAATAATAAATAATAAATTATTATAAAGGTTAAATGGAAATGTAGGTGAATATATGTCACCGTTAAACAAATGAATATCATACATGAAAAATACATTGAATATTACTATACTTTAATAATGTATTTGAATTTTTTTTTTTAAATTTTCATAGTTTTTGTTTCAGTGGCATAAATTTGGTCCTCCCTCATCAAGTTGTCAATTAAGAAAAACTAAACTTAGAAAGTGTGGTAACAGTTGGTGGGGGGCATGAGATAAGAGAGGCTGGGGTGAAAGAGAGAAAAGACAGACAGACAGAAAATGAGAGTGAATATGATAGAGAAAAGTAGAAAAAGAGGGAGAAAGAGAAAAGAAAAAAGAAATATAAAGAAAGAAAGCCAGACAGAAATATAGAGAATGAGAAAGAAAGAAATAGTGAGAAAATGAGGATGAGAGAAAAGAAAAAGGGAAAAATTTAAAGAGATAAAAAAACAGACAGAACGATGGAGAATGAAAAAAGAGGAACAAGAAAGCAAGAGTGCAGAGAAAAGAAAAAATATAGAAAAGACAAAAAAACAGACAGAAAGACAGAGCATGAGAGAGTGAGAAAGAAAGAAAGAAAGAAAGAAAGACAGAAAGAAAGAAAAAGAAAAAAAAGGAAAAACTGTAGCCATTACTACAGTAACTATGGTGACCATAAAATGTTTGAATAATAACATTCAAGCATAACGACTTCCTTAAAATTGCTAAACAAGTTGTATTGAGACTAATGGTGGGTGTTACGCTTGACAGTGACAGAGAGTGATACTGAAAACCAATGAGATTTTCTCACAGCCAAGCTATGTTAACGCTAATATAAACATAAATCTCTTCCACTGCCGCTAGAGCCACGAGAGCACAGTGATGCAACCACTCTGAAACTATTCCCTCCTCTTCAAACCCAACACTTAACAGCGCTTAGTGCCTCTGAGACAGGACGTCTCTTTCTCCCCCTTCAAACATCAAGTGAAGAGATAAAAGTAAAATGTGACGCACGCTAAAATAAGATAAGGAGAGCACTTGGTTTAAACAAAACGTGATTTAGTTCACGAAGATGCTGATATGCGTCTAGAATACGTACAGATTCAGTTTGATGAAAACTAACCAAGAGTCGGTTGGATGATGGACCGTTCATAGCCTTCATTTCAATTTAATCACAAGTGAGAGCATGGTAAATGTTGAATACAGATTGTTCTTGATTGTTAAAACTTTGCGTAATTCCTTAGTAAAATCAAGACAATCCTAAAAAATGTCAAAATATTTTCACCTAGAGTTTCTGTGCACATCAGTCAATGTGAGCATGACTAACTTACCCCATGACCAATCAGAACATGGGCCATCTCATGTCCCAGTATATAGGTCAGTTGATGGACATCTTTCACTGCACTCAACATTCCTGTGAAGACAAAGATTTCTCCATTCTAACACAAACACAAACGCACACGCACACACACACACACACACACACACCATTCATCTCTCTGTTACAGCTGTATAAAGAATTTCACTTGACTAGGTCGAGTGCAAATAAAGGCACCAGAAACAAATTGAGAGATCTCAGAAGATAGATTTGGATTAAATAAATTCTGGATGGATTTAATTCAATTTGGGATGGAAAGATGGCGCAGTGGTGGAGTTGGTCGTTCTGTAAACGGAAAGTTGGCGGTTTGTCTCCCCGCTAGGACCACTCTGCCGTTGTGGCCCTGAGAAAGCCAGTTTACCCACATTGCATTGTATGGATGTATGTGACTGGTGGGGTGTGTTTGGTGGAGGTCAGGAGGCAGTAGGGCGGAAAAAGGCAGCCACGTCCTGTCAGACACCTCCCAGGGCAGCTGAGGGCTACCAAGGTAGCTTATCACCAATAATGCTCTGATAATTGTAAAGGGTTTTTGAGTGCCTAGAAAAGCGCTACATAAATTGAAGACATTATTATTGTTATAATTGTTGTTATTATTATTATTATTAATTCTAAAATCAGTGCAGCATCATGGACATGGATCCAAGCTAGAGAAAATTCTCCTAAAATCCCTCTAAAAGAGAAGCTCTGGACTGTGTGCCCATCTTAAACTGTCCTTAATGCATCAATGGTTTAAATAGTGCTGTGTAATTTAAACTTTACTTTTCAGACATTTCTTTCATTTTAGTTTTGTTCCCTCATCATGTTGTTGATGTGGATCTTGAGTCATATTAAGGCATAGCACTGCGCACTAACCAATCAGAGGAATCACTAATGCAGCTCATCTCAATGAAGACCGTCTGCACAGACTGACGTGGAAGTTCAACTGTGGTACAACATTGTAGACCTTGATTATGATAAATACTGCCTTTTGAGGGGTCAAATATTTATTATAAATGATTTAGGGTTAGAGTTATAATTTTACACCTTTAGGCAAAAAGTTCCTAATAGAAAAAATACATATTATAAAAAAATTTATAAAATAACATTTTGTAAGTTTAAGTTATTTTAAGCATAATCGTTATTTTATTAACTTGGCAATTGTAAGAAAAGTTTATTTTATCTATTTATTATTATGTTTTTAATTATTTTTTTATCTGGTTCTTAGTGCAAACTAATTCACCGACAGAGTAACCTACACAACTTCTGTAATTAATTAGTATTTTTAAACTATAAATAAAATTTGTCTGTTAGTAATTTAGTTATCACAAAAAATCCAATATCAAAATGTTCACATTGTTCAACCCTAGAGTATGTCATTGCACACTGGATATTTTCACCCTAAATGTTTGCGTGATCAATCTTATGTTGTGTCTATTCCACAAGCACTTTACCTTCAAGACATTTCTCCTGAACTAAATCACTTTTACACATTTGAAGCCTTCAGTGTCACTGTAATAACTGCAACAGGATATAACTGAGATCTTAAATTATAACTATTAAATCAATGTAACATTATATTGCAATGTTAAAGGAGCAAAACATTAATTTTTCATTTGTATGTCTTGTTTGTGGTAAATTTCAGTGCATCCTGGGTACCTTTATTAATACGTGCACTAATCCATGTATGAGTCCTCAACAAATAGTCTACGTTCAAGAGTTTCGTTAAAAAATGGCTCTAACGCCATAAAACTTCAGAGCAAGGTGCTGACAATGACTTAAACTCATCTGTGTTGTCTCAGTTTCGGGATGTGGCTCCATCAGTTTTTGTAGAGGAAATAAAATCTGCTCAAAGATCCTGTTCTTCCTTTTAAATCTTCTTTAGAGTATTTATCCAATAAATAAACAAAAAATATACAGTGTGCTCGCAACAAATGTTACAAAACTCAATAAGAATGAAAAACACAACAAACTTCACTTTACATAGTTAACTGAAAGTAATTCTCACCAACATTATCATATAGTTCCATCATTTAATAATTCATCATCTACTGATGTTTCATGGTAAGCAAAAGGAATATTCACTAACTATCACTATTTATCACTGCAAGATTTTTTTAAACATCTAGTTGGCTCTTAATTAAGTGAATTCATTTATTTATTTATTTATTTTAAATGGTTGGTAAGAGATGTGACTTACAGGTACAATGAAAGCGTTTACGACGGGGCTGTCCACCACATGGACAGTCCAGGGGATGGAGGAAATCTCAGCGATGTCCTGGTTCCTCTGGGCCAGAATCTCCACAACTTTCTCTACTGCCTTGTGTCTGGGGTCTGAGGGAGGTATCATTAAGTCCTTAAACTTTTCCAAGAACTGGAAAAGAAGGTATGAAAGTGAGTCAGCAAAATATATATTTCTTGATCTTTGCATCATTCATTCATTAGTTTACATGAAACATATCTTTCCCTTTTCCAAAGTTTTAAACAAAATGGCCATTTCAGTACTACAGAAATTGTAAAGTCCACAAATTCACTTGCATTATAGCTCATTGAATCCAACAAAACTTGGTTTTATATAAAAATTGTTTAAGGCTTTCATGGTTATTTTGGATTTCTTTAAGATCTCGTCCTGTCAAGCCTTTTCTTCTCATAAAAGCCTAAATAAAGCATTCAACCAGGATGTGTTTGACAGAAATTGTGACTGTTATATAAAGAGAAATGCAAAACCTCTTTAACTCTTAAACTGTTGTGAATGATCATGAGTATTGAGAACCACTTATTTCTCATGAAGCTGTAGATTTTATTATGTGGGTTAGTTTTTTTATTGAGCTGTAGTTTTTATTATAAAAAATGAAATTTTTTTGCACATCTCTTACCCCATTTGCATTGATTTGTGCCAGTTCTCTGAAGGTCTCTCGGCTGAATACCAGGAGCCGAGTTCTGCCTGTTAGAGGAGACTCGTCTAGGTGAGTGAAACAGAATAGAGAGCCGAAGAATAGCACTCCTGTTCCAGCTCCCACGAAGTGCCAGCGTCGATGCCAACCCCATTCGCGAAAAAGCTGCTTTTTGTTTGGTGGAAGTGCAACCCACCATTTCCTAATGCTCCTGGAGGACCGAAAAAGATAAATGACATGAAACTGGTACATGTTTGGTCACATAGTGGGGACATTGTATGCATGACCTGTATGCATACTAGTTAGGTAGGTTTCTAAAGGCCGTTGAGTAGAATAAAAAATGATATACTTTGTAAATAGAATCAAGTTTTAATTGGCAGAAGATGAAAAGCACTGAGGACCACATTCAAGGTTGAACATCTTGAACATGTGAGAGAGTTTGGACATAAATACATCAAGTGTCAATTCTGTTGCCTTAATTTAATGAAAAGAGGTCATTTTTTTAGATATAAGTGCTGATGGAATAACTTTGACATCTATGTACCTTATGGAGTCAGATGTTATAATTTACAAATTTAATATAATTTACAAAACACCAAAGTAAAAGAAATAATACTGTGAATTTAGACAGGGGCGACTGAAATATTTTGTTTCCATTTATCAACTTATTATATTTTTATATTTTATATTCAACTTAAAATATTTTCATAATGCTATGTATCACAGACTTGTTAAAATCTAGATTAAACAGTTACAGTCAATAACTGAGAACTGTTGAGTGTTACCCACACTAGTTTGAAATGACTGAGATTACACGTACCTGCCTACAACTAAGGCAATGAATTTTTGGAGGGGCTTCAGAACCAGCCATATGAGGGGCCCAGGTAAAGCTCTCAATCTCCCTGAAGTGTGAAACTCACGGACTCCGGTCACGGTTGTTCTGAAGGCACTTCCAGAGCAGAGTGTCGAAGATCTCGCTCTTACAGAAGAAGCAGGACCAGAGACAGCTCCTCTTGCCTTTAGACAGCACGAGGCTATCCTCGCCAGGTCAGTCCGGGTAGGGGCTGTCAAGGGCGATGCAGGGCTATGAAAGAGTCTCTCCCCATACTGTCTTATAAGCGAATAAAACCGACAGCGGGTTACAGACGAGCAAGTGCTCATTTCAAGCTTTAAAAACTTAATCCTGACAGCCAGCATTATTATGAGTAACGTATTGTTAGTTATTCAGTGGCCCTATCATTTGCTTTTCTACAAATAGCCAGCTAAGTAACTTTATATAAAAAAAAAGTATTTTCAACGACACTGAATAAAGTGTATGGCAACGTTGACTCTAAATTTACACAATAAACTGCACGCAACATCGAAATTTACGGGTTATAAAATATATTGAAAAGTTAACTCTCCTCCATAACAGTACCCCATTCAATACACTCCGACGCGAGCGAGCAGCAACTCTTAAATATGGTTCCGCCCATAAAACAAAAAGCTTACAAACCGATTACAACGTTATCGGAAAATGTTATAAAAATAACATATACAATTATAAAATAGATATAGAAATAAGTTTTAGATTTTCTAGCCCTCCAATCACGCCTCTTAGGTCATGGTTACAACATATAATACGAGAATGAATCGATTGTTAAAGTCGAAAATAACTTCCAACTTTTTTTTACACGTGTCTGTTTGTATTGTTCACTGCAAACTTGCAGAAATGACAGTAAAACACGATTAAACAAAAAATATTTATTATTGTTAAGATATGGTCTTGATACGCTCTTATCTGTGGTATTACGGTAGTAACACTACCCAATTACGTTGAACGTTATTACGTTATTATTCTTGTATTCGTGTGTGTGTGACAGATGTACCAGTGTGAGATGTTTTGATTCAGTTAAGAATAAAAAGAAGAGTTTCCGAGTTGACGAGAGCGTTTTGTTTTCCTCACGCAAGAAAGACAAAAAGGCAACTGTGCACCTGACGTCAACAGGTTATGGGCCCAGGAGCGAAAACAAGACGACTTTTCTGAGTAAGTCAAGAACGCAAAGCATAACGCGTTAGCAAGTATAAGCTAAAGGAAAATCGAAAATGGCAGGGAAAACTCTCGGACTCATGACACCTCAGTTGGTGTTCGACGGATCGGAAGAAAAATACGATCTGTGGGAGACACGGTTCTTAGGATACCTACATACGGTGAAGCTAAAAGAGACGATCCTGAACGAGCCTGCGGAGGCTAATGAAGAACAGCAAGCTGAGGACAGAAGAAAAAATGCTGACTGCTACGCCGAATTAATAAGGTTGATTGATGACAAAAGTCTGTCGTTAATAAGACACGATGCACCAGATAATGGAAGAGAGGCTTTTAAAATACTCAGGGAACATTATTCTGGGAAAAGTAAACCACGTGTGATAAACCTATACACAATGCTCACACAGTTGAAATGGCGGACGACGAGAGCGTCACTGATTTCTTGATAAAAGCAGAGAACAACATCACAGCCCTGAGAAATGCAGGGGAGACAATGAGTGATGGACTACTCATTGCAATGGTACTACGAGGGTTACCAGAGACTTTCAGACCACTAGCTGTCCATATAACGCAAAATGAGAATGATGTAACCTTCATAGACTTTAAAAGAAGACTAAGAATATTTGAAGAATCTGAAAAGATGAAAGGGACAGAAAACACTGATAATGTGATGAAAACACATGTGAAACAAGGAAGAAATTTCACACAGAAATATGCAAAAGAGAAGAAAACAGACGACTCTGAAGTAAGGTGCTACAAATGTGGGATGAAGGGACATAAAGCAAAAATGTGCTACAAAAAGGTGTGGTGCAACTACTGTAGGAACAGCTCTCATGCTGAATTCCTATGCAAGAAAAAAGGGGCGCATGATGAAGTGAGGAAGCTAGCAGAACCTGAGCATGATGATCAAGATCACTTCTTCAAGCTGAACACCATGAAAATAAACCCCCAGAAAATGTTAAAAAGAAAGGAATTCTAGTGGATGCAGGAGCAACATCACACATAGTAAATGATATCAGGAAGTTCAGGCATTTTGACAGTTCCTTCCAGTCAAATACACACTCAGTAGAACTGGCAGATGGAACAAAATGTAACGGAGCGGCTCAGCAGAGAGGGACGGCTGTAATCCACTTCCTTGATGTGTCTGGACAAAAACACACAGCCCAACTAAGAGATGCTCTATACATACCGTCATACCCACATGACATCTTCTCAGTAGCGAGAGCAACGAACGCAGGTGCAACAATCACATTTGAAAGGAGAAATACTCACATGGTCACAAAGGATGGCAGCAGATTCAACATACATGAGAATGGAAATCTGTTCTATTTGCCGACTGTTGAACTAAATGAAGATGATCAATGCAAAGCCTGTCATGATCTACAAACTTGGCACGAAATTTTGGGGCATTGTAACTATGAAGATGTTCAAAGGTTACAAGATGTAGTGAGAGGCATGGAAATAAGAGGAGGAGCTAAGCAAAATCAACTCTGTGAAGTATGTACAAAAGGAAAATTCACCCAAACAAGAAACAGAGACCCTGACAGAAGAGCTGAAAAACCTCTATATCTGGTCCACACCGATCTGGCAGGACCTATGTCTACTCAAAGTAAAGAAGGATACAAGTATGCCCAGTCGTTTACAGATGATTACTCAGGTACAATTTTTGTGTATTTCCTGAAAAACAAATCTGACGCGACACAAGCTACAAAAAGATTCCTGGCTGACATGGCACCGTATGGAGAAGTAAGATGTCTTCGTTCGGACAATGGAACTGAGTTTGTGAATCGAGATTTTCAATCACTGATGGTGGAGAATAAAATCAGACATGAAACGTCTGCGCCGTATTCTCCTCATCAGAATGGGACAGCAGAGAGAGGATGGAGGACTCTCTGTGACATGAGCAGATGTCTACTTATTGAGAGTGAATTGCCTGATGAGCTGTGGAACTATGCCTTACAAACATCAGCTTACGTGAGAAACAGATGTTACAGTAACCGAACAAAGATGACCCCTTATGAGCTTTTCACAGGACGAAAACCAGATGTTTCAAAACTGCAAAAATTTGGAATAAAATGTTTTGCATACAGGCAAGAGAAGGGAAAATTGGACCCAAGGTGTGATGAGGGAATCTTCATTGGGTATGACCGAAATAGTCCAGCTTATCTAGTGTACTACCCTAACACAGAGAAAATACAAAAACACAGATTAGTGAAGTTCACAAACAAAGTAACCAAAGAAAAAGAAACTCAAGCACCTGAAACACTTGTGCAGTATGGAAGTCTGAGCGAAAACATAACCAAGAGTGAAAAATCTGATAAAGAAGACGAGCCAGAAGAGATTTTTCAGATGGAGGATCCAAAATCTCCACAAAAACAAGAAAATCTCACACCACAGAAAGAACAAGATGAGACTTCAATAAGAAAGAACCCTCCAAGAGCTAGGAGAAAGCCAAGTCACCTAAAAGACTTCCAAACTGAAGAAATAAACAAATTAGACACATGCATAGACTTGTGCTACAGAGCGGTGTGTGATCTACCTCAGACCTACCAAGAAGCCATGATGTCGGAGAAATCAAATCTTTGGAGAGATGCTATGGACAGAGAAATGCATTCCCTAAAGGAAAATAAGACTTTCACCGTCACAAGCTTACCGGAAGGAAAACAACCAGTTGGAGGAAAATGGATTTACACAGTTAAGGACGCAAACGGATCAGAAACATACAAAGCCAGATTTGTAGCAAAAGGCTACAGCCAAAAACATGGAACTGATTATGATGAAACTTTCTCACCCACGGCAGACATGACAAGTGTGAGAATAGTCATGCAGAAAGCAGTGCAAGAGGACCTGATCTTACACCAGATGGACGTAGAGACTGCATATTTACATGCGCCAATTGATCATGAAATATATATTGAACAACCAGAGGGTTATAAGCAAAAATCAAAAACAGGTGAGAGGTTAGTATGCAAATTAGAGAGATCGCTTTATGGTCTCAAACAATCAGGCAGAAATTGGAACGCTGTCCTACATGATTGTCTGACTGAAAATGGTTTTTCACAAAACCCAGCAGAGCACTGTGTCTACGCAAAAGAGAATCACGGTGAAAAAGTAATTCTGATAATTTGGGTAGATGACCTTATTATTGCAGCAAACACTCAAAATGTCCTGAAAAGTGTAAAACAAATGCTCACAAACAAGTTCAAAATGAAAGATTTGGGAATGTTAAAACACTTCTTAGGCATCGACTTTGAACAAAAGGAAGGTCTAGTTAAGATGTCACAAGAGCGGTATGTAAACAAAATATTGAACCGGTTTGGGATGCAGGATTGCAAACCAAGAGAAACCCCCAGTGAGGCAAAACTTGATTATACAGACGATGCAGAAAAGATGAAGGAACCAAGAAAATTCAGAGAAGCAGTGGGAAGCTTAATTTACTTATCCACTTGCACAAGACCTGACATAAGCTTTGTTGTCAGTAAACTATCCCAATATTTTTCTGAACCTACAGAGCAGCACTGGAACACAGTGAAACAGGTATTTAGGTATCTAAAAGGTACAGCTGAACTGGGATTGTGGTTCAGAAGAAGCGTCACAAACAATTTAGGTCTGCTCGTTTACAGCGATGCTGATTGGGCTTCTGATGCAAGTGACCGACGCAGCACTTCAGGTTACTGCGTTAGTTTAAATGTAAAGAGTGCTATGATCTCCTGGAAAACCAGAAAACAAGCAACAGTTGCACTATCTACTTGCGAAGCAGAGTACATCTCCTTAGCCTCCGCTTTACAGGAGTGTATTTATCTGAATCAGTTGCTCAAAGCTATTGATTCATATGAGTATGAACAACCCAAAGTGTACGAGGACAACCAAGGGACATTAGCATTAGCTAAAAATCCAGTCCGCAGACAGAGATGTAAACACATTGACATCAAATACCATTTCATAAGAGAAACAGTAAATGATGGCAAGGTAATTTTACAGTATTGCCCAACTGAAAGCATGGTGGCAGACATAATGACAAAACCAAGTACAAAGCAGAAGCTGAAAAAGTTTGCTGGAAAACTTTTTGGAAGATGAATGTATATATGTTCATGTTACAAAGAATACTTGATACTTGTTTTATTACACTGTATTATTTTGAGAATTTTATTTGTTGTGACATAAATAAGCTAAGATCGAGAGGGGGTGTTAAGATATGGTCTTGATACGCTCTTATCTGTGGTATTACGGTAGTAACACTACCCAATTACGTTGAACGTTATTACGTTATTATTCTTGTATTCGTGTGTGTGTGACAGATGTACCAGTGTGAGATGTTTTGATTCAGTTAAGAATAAAAAGAAGAGTTTCCGAGTTGACGAGAGCGTTTTGTTTTCCTCACGCAAGAAAGACAAAAAGGCAACTGTGCACCTGACGTCAACAATTATCTTAATCTGGAAATAACAATAACAATGAATTCACAAAAAACATTCGGATTATAACATTTTAATAAAAAAAGTACACTAATTGTTTCTGTTTACTAATATTTATTTTCATGTTGTATTTTTAAAGTAACAAAACATGTTCTTTACTCCTGGTTAAACAATGCAACAAAATTCTGAAACATGTTCTTTAACCAACGTTTACAACGTAATGATATTTTATATACATTTACATTACATTTATATTATTTATATAATAGAACTTAGCATTAAACGTCTTTAGATTTAAGCACAATGTAAAAAAATGCCCTTTAATGAACGTTTCTGCTTCTTTTATTGGTAGTTTTAGTTATATTAATGACATAGTCTCTTCACTGGTGCATGGTGTAGCAGCTGAGACCTCTTCTTGATCATTGACATGTCCTGTGGTGAACTGCTCATCTTGACTCTCAAACCCAACAGCTTCTTGATGTGAGCAGGAAGAGCCAGCCTCCGCGATGAAATGGGTATTAAACAAAACCTCTATCTCTACAAGAAAAGCCTCTTTATGTGAGTCTGAGAGCTGCTCCAGGGTTTTCCTGATTGAAGAAAGCATCTGTGGAACAATTAGAGTTTGGTTTAACATTGCTAGGAATAACATGCATGTTAGAAACGACAGCTGTATTCACTAACTAATTATTTGGGTTCATGACAAAGTTAGAGGCCATCTAACAAAAATAAATTCACTAGATTAACTGGCATTTATCTTGTCAAAGACACCAGCTATCTATCCCAACCCCATCAAAGCACACGACACCAGCATGGGATCATGTAAATAATCACACGTTTACTAAATTTATCCGACTGGCAAAAACCTGTTTGCATGTAGACTAAGCTGAATATCTGAATTACCTTTTCCAGGCATGTTAGTGAAGAGTCTCTTCGATAAAGCCTGTTCATTGATACACTCCTGAAAAAATGACAAGCAGTTATAATATGACACCAGCAAGTAAACACTATGACCAAAACCAACTAGATTTAAATGTGCTGCACAACCATTTCCAATAGATTGTATTGAGAACAGATTCATAGACTTCTCAATGTTTTGTATGTTCAAATTAAATATTTTGAGATATCGTAAACTCTAAAGATTTTTCACATATTCGCTAATTCCAAAACATTTGTTTATGTTTTGTGTTGAAATACATCTAAATAAATCTGTTTAGCGGTGTTATGGTGATAAACTGTAACACAAAATTAAACAATGTAACCTTTAAAATTTTCAACTTGGGGGTGGGGGGGAAGAGACGAAATAATGGAAATTGAGATTCATTATTTACATTTTCTAAGCGAAGTTAAGAAAATGCATCAATAAAACCGGGAGCACACAAGTAAGGTTTTTCTTTAACAAACTCCACTAAATATACGCACACAAACTATCCATTATGTTGCATAGTTCTAGAGCACAAGTCTCATGGTGTCTCCTGGGTTAGAACAAAAACCTGGGTCTGCGGCCCTCCAGGAATTCAGTTTGAAACCCCTGTTCTAGAGTGAATAGACTTTGGAAAGAAATTGAAAAGTATTTTAAGAATAAACTGATGTGATGTCACAAACTCGAAAGAATTTTGAATTTTTCCAAAACACTGCTTTACATTTAGTGCTGAAATACATATGAATAAAAGAAACCTGTTTGTCATCTGGATGAAATCACTGTTTAGTGATTAAATGTAATCAAAAATTAATTTATAAAAATACATTTTTAAAAATACTTAAAAAGCTAAAATAATGCAAAAGAGGATTCATAATTTACATTTTCTGCACATTGCTGGGACATATATCAAACACACAAGTCAGGTTTTTCTTTTATAAACTACACCAAAAACACTCACACAAAACAATCAATTATGTTGCATATTTCTATCTGGTGTGAATAAACCTAGGAAAAATATCAAAGCCACAGAGATAAAAACATGAAATTAAACTGCACAGAGAGTTTGATACGAGTTGAGGTGGCCACCAGATGTCAATGTTTTAGTCAGAAAACCATTATTGACTATTTTCAGCACAATTATCAGGAAACCATCAGTGTCCATCACTAAATAATGCAATCGGCTAGCAGTTAAGGAAACTGTCAGTCCATTAGACATATTGGCTTTTTTCACAACATTAAACAGTTTCTGCTCCGACTTTTGTCAGAAGTCACAAAACTGTTTCGATTGCCTGAAATTTTCTGGTAAATATCTAATCACTAATGCCAAGAGCTAATCGTGCAATAACTGTCCATAAAAGTGCATTATATATGTTTGTCTTTCTGATTTAGTAAATGACTTAAAACTAAAAATGTTACATACAATACTGTTTTAAAAAGAAAAGCTACTACACTCACATTTCTTTATCTTAATCAAACACTAGACACAACTGGCTGCTGTCAGATTTGCTGTTTTACCTTGGTTTCAGTGAGAAAAAAACAACAAAAAAAACACAAGTAGCTCACCCATGACTCAGCCTGTATTTCAACACCACCCATTCAGCGCATCTCTTCACTTCTGACCAATCAGGAGGCTCAGAGGACAGCTGGAAGTTGAACTGGTAGGGAAGCTCTAAAACATAAACACGTTGATTCAGGCAGAGAATCGAGATGCTCCAGACTGATTAATATGCAGCTGGGGCTGTCGCTGAGCCTGTTTTATTATTTACACATCAGTTCATTAATTCTTTAGCTTTCCTGACTCTGGCCATGAAGAATATAAAACATTTAAATCATGCTGACTAGATAGACAAAGATAAGACAGAGAAACAGATTGATTTATTTAAAGATTGTAATAGAATAAAGAGAAAAGAGATATAGAGAAGGATAGATAAAACAAGACGGAATAAATTAGAATGAAGATATTTGTCAAAGTGAGTATTATGGGGTGTATGAGATGTAGAAAGTGAGGAAGTGAGCAAGATATAGAGATGGAGGACGAAAGAACGACAGAAACAAGATCGAGATAGAAAGGGAGACAAAGAGAGAGGCAGATACTGCAGAAGATATAAAAATAAAAACTAGAAAGAGCTATAAAGAAAGAGAGGGAGAAAGAGGAATATGGGAAACAGAAATAGAGAAAATGAGAGCTATCAATGGAGAAGATATAGAAATGGACAAAAAAAGTAAGATAGAGGGATGATGGAGAGAGAAATAGATAGTGAGAAAGATACAGAAAAAATAAATTGATAGACAGAAAGGAAAAGGTATCGACAGAGATATAGAAACCAAGAGAGACACTGATGCACTGAGTGCAGAAGATGTAGAAATAAATATATAGAAAAAGCCAAATAGTAGATATAGAAAAAAGAAATGCATAAAAAGAAAGATAAAGGGATGATAGAGACAGAGAAAGAGAGAGACAAAGAAAATAAAATAGTGACAAAGATAGAAAAAAGTGATTCATTGAAAGAAAGGTAGAGGTATCAACATGGATATTTGGAAAGCGAGAAAGATATAGAAAAAGAGATATATAAAATGAGAAAGCTTTTGGAACAGAGATGCAGAAAAAAATGAGAATAAGACAAAAATTGCACTAAGAAAATGCTAGATAAATATAGAGATAAATATTTGACAGGAAATGAGTTATAAAGAAGGAAAAAGATATAGAAAAGAAGTAGATATGTAGAGAGATTATTCTTTTTGTCATAGCAGCGAAATGTAATTATTTAAAAATACAAACCAAACATAAACAAGAATTTAGTGCAGATACATTGCAACAATGACATTTTCGCTGTACTTTACTGCAGAACTGCTAAAATGAATGAACCCCAGCGACATACTCTGCGTTCCAGAGGGCCCGGGCTCTTCCTGCACCAGCAGACAGGTGATCTGAGACACATAAGAGGAGTTCCGGGGGTTATACGGGCTGACGATCATCCCCACGAATGGAGCACCCCCACGAGAGAAATAACTCTGCGAATAAAACACACATAACGGAAAGCTTCATTTCTGGTTGCAAATGAACAACCAAATTCATGTCAACATACTTTTTATACATAGAAAGACAATTAATAAGACAAAACAAAACAATAGTGGTTATTAAGAGAATTTTGAAGGCTTTTGTTTGTCACTTAGTAAGTTTTTAACAAAAATTAAAAAAAACTTCATATTATGAGACTCACTTACAAACACCGACAGTAACATTAAACAAACCCATTTTCATTTCTCTCATTCACTGTAAATGAGTTCACTGCAGCCATCAAACCAATTATTTTTCTTCAACCTTAAATAAACTTTTAAAGAAAGTTACCTTATATTTGCATGCTGTGTGTATAAACAGACATAAATAACTTCGTAAACCGTGGCCCTTATGGATCGACCCCACTTACCTCCTCTCCAAATGACTCCAATTTAAAATTCTTGCTTGCACTGCATGCTTAATCAATACCATTACTGAAACCATGTCTCTAAACCAAAAACATAGTCTCAATCTGATTTCAATCTGAACTACCTCTTCAAATAATAGCGTTAAACTAAATTTTAAAAAACTAAACCAAGAGAAAAAAACTTGGTTAAATAGAAAGTAACAGAATACTATTTTTTACATTAGTGTCTCCAGAAAATCCATTAGCTCCATTAGAGTTTCAAATTCACAGTGCAAAACCATCATAAAGACGGTATATTTGTATCACATTTTTCTCTTTTAATAACTGTTTTGTTGACTGGTAACTATATTTGCTGATAACAGTCTTAATTTGTTTCTTAATTTCTGTGAGAGAATTATAACCTGGTATTTGGCCTGAGTGTCAATGTCTCTGAGAGATGGATTAGGCTCGAAGGCTGGATGAGAGTGGTACCAGCCCACCACACTGTGACCTTTGACCCCAAGCAGCTCTGAAGCCTGAGTCTGAGAGACAGGGTCCATCTCACACTGCAGACCGGTGCTCAGGCTGTTGCAAGGCTCTGCTGCAGAGATCTACATACAGAACAAATTCATATAGTCCATATGAAAACACAGTTAAACTGTTGGAAACTGAATGGGCTCGCTGACCTTCAACACCTTTTCTTCCTCTTCATATGTTCCCCCTAAAAGGCCGATCACCTCACCCATCGAGACATGAGCATGCTGGGAGTGAATGGTCTGTATTAGTTGGTTATTTACTTTTTATACCAATTCAGCACCAAAGGCAATCTTCATAGCAAGAGAATCAGATGAAAATGAGTATACAAATCACATTGGAATTAAATTTTTTACAATATTACAGATGTTAGAAGTTAACATAGATTATTCTGTTTAAGAATAGAAAACCTTTTCAGCTAGACTGTTATTGGAAAACTCTATATATACCATAAAATATAGACCATCAAGTCAAAATCAGAAGTCATTTAGTATAAAATAAGTAAAAGTGACCCTGGCAGAAAGAGCACAGAGTCATGTGTGAGCCTTACATGTTCAACACAGTTGTCTGTATTAGTATTATTAATGAGAGTCTGAGGAATGAACAAGAAGAACTTACTATGTCCATCACAACGAGAGCCTCAGCACACAAAATCACCTTGTAAGGCTCCTGAGATGAGTCGCAACAGATAAAAAAATATAATAAAAAAAAAGAGTTAGTGTGTTCTTATTCTTAATCCAGTACAAGTTACATATACAAGAGTAAACTATATTTTATATATTATTAACATTGTTCACCATAGAGATGTTTTACAAAAGTGAAATCATTATCATCATCTTCATCATCATCATCAAGTAGTTAAAGACAAAAATATATACAATATAAAATCAACCACCTAAGGATGACTCTTGACTCTTGAAGTGAGTTCACTTAAATGTTTGTTGATTGTCAATTTTTAAGAGCTTTCCGGCAAAGTAAATGAGATTAAATTAAATCTCTAATGCATACATTTAAAGACTGAAACATGTATAATTAAATCCTCACCTGCCTATCCTCTCCAAAATAATTGCAAGGAATGAGCTGGAATGGATCGAAAGAGCTGAAAGGAACAAAATAATCTATGTTTTAATAAATAATTATAAAGTGCATTACAAAGACACCATAACACAAACACAATGTTAAACTATAATTTTAATTTCTGTTTTATAGTGTTATTGTATTACCAGTGAGTGCTTTTACCCTCTTTGTTTAGTTATTTTCGATGGCTTTGGACCTCTTTTCTTCATCTCTTCTCTTCTGATGGCTAGCTCCTCTGCACTCAGATGCTATGTAAAAAAAATAATAAAAAAAGAGGAGAGGAGCATGAAAAGAATATATTCTTGTGGAAATGTACGACATTAAGATAAACAACTTGAGTTGATGGGGAAAGTAATTTAGAACAGGTATATCTTTAATAACCAAAACCCTTAAAATGATTAAATTATCCATGCTTTTAACAAGTTTGCAGTGCAGTTCCTTTACCTCATACGTCTGACCCTCCAGATCCTTAGCATCACACCAGTTCCCCCACACGTCCCGAATACGACGTTTCCTTGTACGCTAGGAAAACAGCACAGCAAGAGCTTTAACAGTGTACAACTTAAAATAATGTAGGAACAAAATGTAGAGTTTTGTTAAAACCAATGTGCAAGAAACCCTAACATACAAAACAAAAATTTTACTAATCAAAACATTTCACATATATCAAATTAAAATATACCACAAAAAACAAAAAAGTTTACAAACCAAAAACATACAAATCTTAACCTGTTTAATAACGTGTAAAATCATAAGAACTCATTTAATTAAAAAACATACCAAAAATACATTACAGAAAAAACTGTAGTGTATAAGAAACTGAAGCAAAGCATTAAATGGAACAAAACAAAAGTTTAAGGTGCAAAAAAAATCTTTAACAAAATAGAACACACCAAAAAACATAACAAATCGATCCAAAAATCTAACAAAACACAAATCTGAACATCAAAATAAAAAAAAATATATATTCATAATATTTACAAGAATAACATACAACAAAACAAAACCTATATTTTATTTTATACGCAATTCTACAAGGTTCTATAATATTAAAGTGAACAACTACACTAATTGGAAAGAACACACCGATAATGTCCATCCTGATGAAAATTGTAACATAGAGTGGAAGAAGCTCACCATCGACTGTAGTCTTTGAGCAAGATGATACGCCTCCAAGCTGTCTTTACTTTCCTTCATTCGAGAGCGATCAACTAGCCGTGGCCGGTTATAGATTGCCTGATCTATAGAGCAGAGAAAGTAAAGCCAAAGTATAGAGAAGCAATATAGATAGGCATTACAGAAAGGGTAAGTTGGTGTGAATGCTAAATAATTACCACAGCTAAAGTTTATTGCTCCAATGAGCTCCAGGTATGTGTGGATCCGACCAATGCAGTTTACATCCCCACAATTCTTCAAGCCAGGGCGCACTGATGTCTTGTTCAGGTAACTGGGTTTACTTCTCACCCTGTGAGAAAAAAAGATATCAAACTCTCAACTTTTTCCCTTAAAAATGTCACAATCTACTCTGAACTTTCATATAATAAGATTTGATTGACCAATTAGATCATTTAGCCAGTACTTCATACTCCCCCAAGCTTAAATTCATTTCCAAATAAACTTCATTTTTCAAATCTGCTTCAGGCACTAAAATATTACAACATTCTGATGATCGACGAGATAATTGTTAAACGCTGTGGGTGGTGAATCTTGAGAAAAAGACAACATCTCAACAGTGGAACAAACATAAGAGGTGGTAGTGTGATGGTCTGGGGGTGTTCTATTGGCTACTGGAAGACTTTCAGTGACAAATTAAATCATGAATTCAGCTGTCTACCACAAATCCTTCAGGAGAATATCTGCTCATCTGCCTGTGACCTCAAGCTGAGGCAAACTTTTTCTGAAGCAGGACAGGACAATAACCCAAAACCCACCAGAAAGTGTGCATCAATATCTGAAGGAAAAACTACACAAATAATTGGAGAGGCCAAGTAAAAGTCTGAATTGAAATATTTGCAGGCAAATAAAGGTTGGTATGTTTTTTTAACTTGACAAAATATCTGTATGTTTTTAGATGTTTGTGTAAGTGCATTTACACTGACATTGGTCGAAAGTCTTTTATGTGATATTTTAAAAAGATCTATAGAGTAGAAGTTTAAAATTATATAAATGAGTAGAAAACTTTGCAATGTAGCAAACTGAAAACTATTTGCATACAAGGCTGTGCTTCCCAAAAGCATCTTAAGCTGAAGTCGCTCTCAAAAATGATCTAATAATGGATCCTAATATTATGGTCTGTTTCCCAAAAACAAAGAGTAACGGGGACACCTACAGGACAAACTTCAGATCACACCTTAAAAAAACTTAAAAAATAAAAAGAATTTAAAAAATATCTCAATTACATGCATGAAATCCAGCCATGAATTGTGCATTTCTTGATTGTGCTCGCTGGGTAGTTTCATTATAAAAAAATAAAAAAAACATATGACAATAAAATGTACCAAAAATATATAAAAACTTTACCTTAACTTTTTCAGATTTTCTTTAAAAATAAGCTGATTATTATTATCAAGTTAAACATTTAGGGGACAATTATTTCAGCACTTCCACCATGACCAGCGTCTGTTAAGGACACACTTAAAACGAACTAGTGAATTTCAGAAAAGTACAAAAACAAAACAAAAAACTTCAGTTATTTCTCTCCATCAAATACTAAGCTCAATCAGTACAGTAATTGTAAATGGTAAGAGAATTAAAGCATTACCCGGCCAACTTTACACTTTCTTTTTTTTTTTATTAATTCCTCATTCCACATCTCACCACTGATCCAGAATGTAATTGCGGATTTTCAGATATCTCTCCGGTGTTTTTGATGGACGCCCCTCAAAGAATTCAGGGATGGCTTGCTTCTCCTCATCACTGATTGTGTTCAAGTCCAGTTCAACCTCCTGCTCAGGAGCGTGGAGCTCTTCCTCCTCCTCTTCCTCTGGATCTTCCTCCTCAGCATAATCTGGTAAAGTAAAAATATTATATGTTTCCTCCAACAGGGCATGACCCTTATCCTTGAGCATGGTTACTCAGGTTGTTTACCATTTAGACTGATTACCATTAAATAAGCATCCACTGTTTTGGAAAAATGTTCATTTTCTAACAAAGATTTTAGTGGTGTTTACATGATTTTCAAGAGTTATTTGGTTATTTAGTAAATCTAATGTTCAGAACTGTTACATGCTGATCAATACTTTTCTCATGAGCACCACTGAACATCAATGCTACTCTATCTCAATGTCGTTTTTTTCTACACAGAAATAGTGAATACAGCCATTTCTTTATTTTGATGGTTAAGGGCTGTTGAGGTCTGGTAAATAAAGAGATCAACTTGCGATCGGAAGATCCCCGGTTTGATTCCCAGATCCATCGAGTTAAGGTGGTGTGAGTGATGAAACACTTGCTCTCCATCTTCAACAACCAACCTGGTGCCCTTGAGCAAGGCACCAGTTTCCCCGACTCCTCCCCGGGTGCCGCAGTCATGGTTGCCCACTGCTCCGGGTGTGTGTTCATGGTGTATTTGTTCACTGCTGTGTGTGTGTGTGTACACTGGGATGGGTTAAATGCAGAGCACAAATTCTGGGTCACTCCATATCTGGTTAACTGTTCACTTTCACTTAAGCATGCCGACCTGAGCATGTGCATTTTAAAGACAGTACAGCATCAGAGTGCTTGGAAAATATCCGTTGTTCCAATCCCAAGGGTTTCACTATCAGAGGTTGGTAGAAACTAGTTACATTTACTTGAGAACATTTTAGGGTAACTAGTACTTTTAAAAATGTGTACTTTTTACTTGTACTCAAGTAAATATCCAGTGAAATATCTGAACTTTTACTTAGTTACATCTGAGTAATCATTTTAGCTGCATTCTCCAATAACTAATATCACGTAAATAAATCTAAACACAAGCTATTTTTGACATTAGCAAGTCTCGTGAGATGTTGAAAAGGCTAATGCACGAATGATAGATCAAGATCTCTTTCCCGGCAGATTGTTGTTGATGCCATACAAGTACAAACATCATTCACGCAGACAAAAGACCAATTTTACTAAAGTAAATTTTTTGGATAATCTACCCACAGCTGCTCACAATGACAGTCTCGGCCAGATTTTCCATGCTTGAAAACAGAATGTGTGGCTAACTTCTAACACAAGGTGGAAACAAAGGCAGAAACAATAGGAGGGCAGTGAAGTCAATAACAAACCTGTTCTTTCAGTGTCCTCCATTTCAGTCAGGCAGGGATTGCATGGGCTCTCTGATGCACACAAGTCACTCCTATATTCCTCTGAAAGCTTCAACTCTATCCCAGAATGGGGAACTTCAGCTGATTCATACGTCTCATCCACAGCTGTGCGTTCTGATACAGATGGAGGGTTTACATCTGATAGATCTGGTAGAGAACCGAGTACCACCTGTTGGTCAGGACCAGAGGAAGCTGAAGGGTGCGAGGGGTTTTCAGGCTGAATCCCATCATTACTGAGGTCATCTGTGATATCAACATCCTCATCATCAGAAAGCCGCTCGATGCGGACGGCATTGACCAAGGCTGAGATGTGCGACTGGGGCAAAGGAAGTGACGGAGTGGTTTCTGAAGTCACTTTAGAGGAGGACTCTTCTTGTGGCAAGTCTGTTTGAGGCTAAAGAGGAGAAGCACACACAGAAATAAAGTTCTGAAGTTCAGAAATAGTTCTAAATCAAGAGACCAAAGTTAGTCCTGGGGAGCTACAGTCCTGCAACCCTGGTCTAGTATGCATACCACTCTGGCTTCAGTCAAAAAAAAAAGGTCTAAATTAGTATGATGGGCTGGGCTGTTTGTTTGTTTGTTGGACCTAATCTGCACAGGGCTGTGGCACTTTAAACACCACTTAATCAATAAAATATCAATTGCTAAAGAGACAATCTTGATCAAAAAAGATTGGTCAATTTAGGATTGTACCTATATGTCTAACAATTTCTACAAAAAAAGGTTGTTGTTTTTTTTTAGAAGAATAAAGGGAAAAAACTTATTAGTTTATTATAAAAATATGTATTTATTCCTGAAAGGGTGGCAGAAAAAAACAAGGGATAAAATGCAACTGACAGAAATATTAAAATATTGTGATAAAATATTGTTAATTTGATGATGATTGTTGTAATAATAACAATAATAATAACAATTAGTGACCTTTACAAAGTGCATTTCTAGGCAATTAAAGCACTTTGCATCTCTTCATCCACCAGCACTGTGCAGCATTCATTGGCCTAAAACCAATTGGGTTTTTAAATTATTTTATACATATAAAATTCCCAAAGGAAAGATTCAAAATCAAAAGGTATTGCACGCTCATTCGTTTTTGCATTTTTCAATATGAACACAGAGTCAAAAAAGAAAAGCAAATAGTTTTGCCTTTTTTCATTTTCTTTTGAAAATAAATGATGGAAAAACTACATTTATTTAAAATTTTTTGTTTTGAAACTGAAAATACATACACAACGAATAAATATATAAATATATACAACGAAAGGTACACGGATTCTGCTGCATTTTATTTTTCATTTTCATGTCTTGCACATATTGCACCATGTGTTTGGCTCTTTCTAAAATCCCTTTTAGTAGCTGCGGCTCAATCAATCTATCCTAGTGCATACAGCAGCCAATCATTAGGTGCACCCTTAAATTCTGGGGTATAAAAAATAACTATAAAAACAATTCGTCTTTTAAAAATATACATATGCATACCTTTGCTGTTCATGTAGTTGTGTGCAAATGGCCTTACATTGTTTTTAAAGTAATGCCTGGCATAGCTCTTCACTTGGAAAACTGTCTTTGTCGCAATGAGCTTCGCAATCTTCGTCCACCTGCGACCAAACTGAGCCTGGAAACCATAAAAATAAGAACCTTCACTCTTCACACTCATCTGAAGTGAAATCGAAGTTTCTTCAGTTCCAGTGTCCAATGACCAAAAGAAGAACATACCAGTCCTTTCTCAAAGAGAGCTTTCTCTTCTTCAGCCCAGTGGGTTTGTGCTCCGGAGTTCTTTACCAGGGGCCTAATAAAGTGACAATTGATGAATAATTAAGCATTTCTCACACGACTACTCACAGGGATATTTAAATGACCATAAATATATCCCATTTATCACTTGTTAGTCTTTGCGTTCTGTGATTCTTTTTAAATCATTCAAACAAGAACATTTTTCTGATATCTATCATTTCTGTGAAGCTTTATTTTTGTGCTTAGAGCACATTGAGTGAGCACATGTTCTTTTTTTAAGCATCTTTCAGAATGCAGAATGAAAGCTAGAAGGCAACCATTTGCTGTAAATGTATAAGATAGAGCTCACCTTTTGATTTTAGTCTTCTCATTGGTCCAGGCCACTTTTGGTGCTTTTTTACTGGCAAAATAATACCTTTCTTTGTTAAGAAAAAATATCATTGTTCAAATGTTGATTGTGAAATAAATGAAGAAAACAGCAGCTTTAATGAGCCGTCGTCAAGAGTGAAGGATACTGTTCTTCCAACAACATGTTCTCAATGACCTCCCGGTTCTCATCACTAATAGAGCTATCCAACGTCCATGGCTAAACAACAACAACAACAACAACAACAATCAGATTCACTTCCACAGCATCTTCCATCTCTTTATTTATTCATATTTTAAATAGTCTCCGCAAATGTTGTATTTTACAAACTTCACATGTTAAGTGATTACTGACATTATACTAAATTTTAACCACCAAAATGCACTAAATATCATTAGGAACAGCATAAATTGTGACCAACGTTTTCCCCTTGTTAACAATATCTTGATCAACAAATTCTGATCCACCAATTCAGAGAGATGGTGTTACACTGAATATTTTGCTTATGTTCTCAGTCTCAGGGTTTACTCACACTAGGTAATCACAATCATGTTCAATGTTTTATTTAATCAAGAATTATCTTGATTTTTGCTTGCTCTGTGTCTTTTAACCCCAAATTTGATTATTGATGGGGATTTTAATTTTCATATTGATAATGATACAAATTCTACTTCAAATTAGTTTTTAACCTGTCTGACAAGTTTTAATATTAAGTTTTAAAGGTGCCTATATATGTTCACATTTGTGACAGGATTTTGGATTTTTCAATGTAAGATTTTTAATAGAAACACTTAAAAAAAATCTTCTAGTAAGCAATTTGGCACTTACATCAACCATTAAATCAAATATTAGACATTTAAAGTGACATGAAACTACCATAAACACACTGAGTGAAGAGGGCCTTTGAAGTAGAATATCAACTTATATTGAAATTATATTCATGAAAGCTTTGTTTCTTTTTATTCACATTAATTTATTCACATCCATTAAAGGGATACAAAGCAGCATCATACAATTACATTTTGAGTCTTAAAACCTTGAATTACTTTACCAGTAAACTGCTATTGGTCTTCCACGCAGACTGCAAGAACTGATCCTGAAGAATCTCGGCACTGTTCAGGTCCCTGTAAAGAGAGTGTACAAACTTGTAAAGGACATTTTTTAGTCTGCGCTTCTAATGCTAAATACATTTTTTAAAAGGTCTGCCACAGATGCAAATGCCAAGTGCTGATACCTCTCTGTTAGGTCCCCTTTTCAACCCTTACCAAGAGACTTTTCAAGTATTCCATAGGCTTGGGTACATTTCTCCTACATGCTCTCAAAACACACTTCAGGTGAACTCTGACCAGCATCATAATAACCAGCTTAAATAGCGTGACGAAAAGCATTCAGTTAAGTTTGGGGCTAACCTGTCAAAGGCTGGCAGTGCATAAACCACTGTCTAAGCGGTGGGCAAAGTCATCACTGGAGGACTGCTGTCCCAGCAGATTTTTCTGCCATTGAGGCATTGTCTGAGATTTATTTGATTGGAGAGATTAACCAATTCCTGTTATGTCTGATGACCAATCAATGTGTTTGTTAACAGAAGGCTGTAAGGTTTTGACTTTGTTCTTGCACACTGATATAATCAGTACTAGAGAAGTAATAGTTATATATAAGTAAAATTTGATGTAAAATTAACTAGCAGGAAATTCATTTCTCTGGTCATTCCAACTTCAGGTTGAAGTTGATATTTTTAACTTCTACAAACCTCCTAATATCCCCATTTCAAGCTTTCTTGCACATAAAATGAACGTTAATAAGTACAACTTAACCCAGAAAAAAACACTACCTTCACATTTCAATCCAGATGTGACATTTGGGAAGGCCACTTTCAAATAAATAACGGGTAACGTCGGAGTTAAACGCTTATTTGTTACATTTTAACAAGCTTTTATAGAAAGTACAAATTAACTCATTTTTTTGAGAAAAACCACAACTTTCTCTAAGTAATGTAATCGTTAATGTATTACGTTAACCCGATCATTGCATTTCTGGCAGCTCGGTCCCCATTTTCTCCTCAATAACCAAAAATATCAAAGCACTGGCAGCGACATTTTCTGGGGAAAAAACGACATATGGGTAAAAAAACTACCTACCCGACTCTTTCATCACTTTCATCTCCTTCGATGTCAACAACGTCCAGTTCTTCTGCCATGTTTTTTTTCTCGGATGTGAGGGAAGAAGTCCCGAGAGAAGAATGGCTGATTCAAACAGCGCCTCTCTCTGGCAGGGTGTTAACAATGCGCCAAGAACCATGCTTTTTTAGCTTTATTTCACTTTTTTAACTGTAAAAAGCTGTTATATAAAATGACAACCGTTTAATGTTAACCTTTACCCAAACTTCAGTATGAGGCACACACCCTGGATATTTGATTATTATACATAGAAATTGTTTCATCGAGTAAAATTGTACGTTTTTTCAAATAAAGTCAAAATAAGGTTCCTTTATTTACCAACTATTTTGTGTTCATCATCGATAACTCCATCATGAGGCGCCCTTAACACTTTTGATTACTGTTCATAAAAGCTGTACAGTCATGTAAAAATGTAATTTGTGCAGTAGACGCATTTTATACCAAGGCCAACACAAAATTAAAAGCTGATATTTATCAGGTAAATATTGCTTTATGCCCTCATCAAGATCACGAAAATGTTTCAAACAAAAACTATATATTATATTACAATAAGCATAAATAATTGTGTGCCTTAAAGTGTAAAAAAAAAAAAGTTAAGTTATTCAAAGTTTATGATTTGTTTCTCTTGGTGTTACTGTTGTTTTACACGGTTTTTGTTTCTGGGCCATTTTCTGTAGTTACTGTGTAGTCGACCATGCAAAAGCTTCTCGATGTTTACTCTGAGATATATCTGATCATCTTAGCATAACTAACATGGACTAATCTCTTGAATTTGAGGTTTTTATCTGAAATAATATGGAACTGAATGATTTATAGGTTAACAATGTTATGCTTATAAATAATACTAGGTGTATGCTGTGGCTAATGAGAACATAATGCTGTTAACCGTTATGTGTTGCTGGGAATATTTTTCTTCACTCTGGGTTGATTTTGAGTCTTAATTTGGCCACAACTTTCTCTGTGTTTGAGCTATTAGAAGGATTATTGGTGACAGATCTTTAAACATTTGCATATCTTTTGGGAGGATTCTATATCTAAATTTACCACCCCTCTAACAAAAACAGAAATTTTTTTTATTTTTTTTTATTTTTACATTTTTATGCATATGTCTGTTAACCTCTGTACTGACCAAATAATTTATAAAAATGCCAGTTTTTAACTCTTTATTCACAAAACTCATATACGCTACTGATATGGGTAATAAAAATTTAAAGCAGCATGAAGCTGGCAACCTCAGGTACCAGTAGCTTAACATTTTTACAGAGGAATAATTGTGTGTATGTAATGAAGTTGAATGTGTATTGACATAATAACATATGCACAATAAAACACTTCAAAGATGAACGACATTCTGAATCATTGACACTTTATTGTGTTTCTCCTCAGAGGGCCAGTCTGGTGGCTGAGACTATCTCTTACAGGAATGAAAAGAGCTTTGGCTAGAATCTCTTATCTCACACATCTACCCACAGGACATACACACTCTAGTGATCTATCAGAACCGATTAATGTGATGCACAACCTTTGCAACAATTACAAGGAGTTTGGTTATCCACTCGAGTCAACATATCTAGAGTAGCTTTTTACAGTTAGAGTGGCATGGACGTCACGATTAGTTTGGCATGGCATCGGGGGACTTGGGGAGCAGGGTGCGCACTGGCAGGAACCTGTGCCCCTGGGCAGTCTCCAAGCAGATCAGCAAGCACTATTAACAATCACCACGACTGCAAAACAGTCACAAGTTACAGGCAGAATCAGGCAGAGGAAGACTCTGTTCACAGGTTTCTGTGTTTACCTGCTCTGCCTCACTGGTAGAACTTGATCTCGGCATCCACGCAGTCGTAAAACAGATCGCCAAGCTCCTGACCCTCGATCTCTCCTCTCAGCATGGCCTCGATCTCTTCTAGACATTGAGACTCCAGGTACCTCATGGTCTCCTGAAGAGAGACACCTTCATCCTGACAAACACAGACAAGTCCTCACAAACCACTAAAATAAATATAGAGAAGATGCTGCGAGATGCTTGATTCGGAACTCAAATCTGATCTAAATGCACCCCAGCCACCAGTTACCTCTTAAAGAGCCAATATCATTGGAATATAATAAGACATCTCCTGTTTTTGTAGCTTTATGTTGAATTAACATGAACTGAAATTAAATATTTAAAGTGAAATTTCTAACAGTGACGTGGATTCCAGATTTTCTCCGTATAAAACACGAGTATACGTTCTTAATTATTAGCATTTTTATGATCCTCTTTGTTACCTCTTACAGACAAATAATAGAAACCCTTCACCATCGTGTGCGATTACAATGTTTTTTAACTTCAGAAATGGAACAACTTTTTTAGCGTGTGTATTTACCTTTTGAACTAACTTACTTGCAAATTGCAAATAATGATTGTTATTTACTAAAAATATGTGTGCTTTAATGAATATGGTTAAAACTGTACGATTAACAAGGGATTTTTTTATAATATATAATACAGTATAAATTCGGCTTTCATCAACGTTGTTATTTATATATCGTAGTTACTAATATTAATTTTCTATATTACCCTATCCTGGCCACACTACCCTCAATGGTAATGTCAACAACACAATCATCAAACAACTCATAAATATCCTAATACGATGCACAGCATTTCCATCCCTTTTAAAGTTTTCCACTAAATAAACTAGCTTTTTCCTTATTTAATCCACTGACAAACACCACCATCTGTAAACTTGTTTGAGTTTCTTTCAGTTTCTTTGCTGAATTCTGCAATCTTCTGGCTGTTTTTATCTCTCAATGCACTCATTAACTTGTTTAGTATGTTTAAAAAAAATTGAGAAATCTATGCAAATGTCATGATAAGCATGCTAATTGTGTTAAGCCTTAAAAATAGTCTGGATACAGAATATCGTGACACTCTTTATGAAAATGTGATCATGTTTTGAAATAAAATGTATTATGTGGTGATACTGCACATAAAGATGATTAATCCTTGAGCAAAGAGACTCACAGCTCTTGTGATGGCCGTCTGGTGAGCTCTGTAGAGCTCATGCTTGCGGTCGACCTTCTTCTGAAAGCGGGGATGTGTCCTCACAGGGTCCTCGGGACCATACTCTGGAGACATGACCATACTGACAGGACGCACGGCCTCTGAGAAGATGAAGGGCTTGAAGACTGACCTGCAAAAGGATGAATGGCGGATGAGGAGAGTGATGAGGATGAGCATCCGGGTTTTTGAATCCAGCAGTATAACATCCCCTCCTAGATGCCATGTAGTACCATGTATAAAAAATTAATTTAATGATAGAAATAGAAAAGTGTTCATATTTTATGCACAGTAAACATGAATTCATTATGCTCCTATTTCTATATTGAATCCTTACAAAGTCACTGAGGCTTGTTTGTAAATTTCACAGCTCAAAACAGCAACTACAAGCAGCAATGGTGGAAGAAATTAAGAGTACAAAAAGAGATACAGAGTCTTCTTTACTTCTTTACTTTTCTTTAGTGAGTTTCTGCTAAATTTGTAGTAATGGAAAAACTGCAAATGTAAAATCTACCCTTCCTATTCGTGTTCCAATTTGTGTTCTTTTTCCTTTTCATCAAAATTTTCTACGTTTAATTTTAAAGTTACTCATTGAATTGTTACAACAGGAGTTGAAAAACATATTTTTAGAGGGTAATTTTGTAACCATTCAAAAACACTCATGACTCAAGCACTTTTCGCTCCTGGAGTCACAATGAAACATCCAAACGCCTCTTTTTCTTTCTTTTTTTTACAGGCGACCTCCTCTGCAACCTGAATCATGAAGGGTCTGTCTTTGGAAGCGCTAAATCAGATCTAATCTTTCAACAAACAAAGATTATTCAGCTCTTCACTGTAGCAATACAGTTCTCTGGTTGTCATTTGTAGGGAACATGACAAAAATGACGAGCTCGAGATTCCTTTTGACCTGGAAGGGTCTGGTGTTGCAGTAAGGAAGTGGACACAGGGCATATCTGGGTCCCGTGGGAGGATGGACACCATACTGCCGGTGGTACAGAAGCCCTCAGAGTCCATGCAGATACCACTGGCCTTGTCCCTCAGGATGCTCATCATCACTTCCGCTGTCATGGATCCTGTCACACCAGTAGGCACATGTACAGTGAGGAGAAGGAGTATTTTGGCCAAGGTGAGAGAAATTTTCACTATAGAATTAATTCTAGGTTTAATTTAGTCTACATAACATTGCCGATAACATCTTCTATGACATCTTTGCCACTGTAGCCAAATACTTCCGAACAATTCTTTACCTTTATAGTTTTAAAGAGACATCAGAAGTTAAAGAAAAAAACTCAGTGGAGTATTATAGTATGTTTATGGATGTGTCCACTAGGTGGCAGTAGAGCAGATGGATTTTGTGGTAGCAACCACATAAAAGTCAACGTGAAACTTTGAAATGGAGAACTGTTTGGTGTGCGTAAGCCAAAGGAAAACCTCCCACTCTCCCGGTCTGCGTAGAATAGGATGTGACGGAACTGTAGTACCTCGCCCAGCCACAAGGGAGGAGGGGGGCAGAAGTGAGCTGGTTCTCGTTCACTCCCATGTTACAACTGCCCAACTTTTGAGCTGAACAAAACATGTTTACACCCCTGGTGCAATGTTTTGGAATCAGACCGCTAGTTTTGACCTTCGTGAACTCTCTGAGGGGGGTCAATTATTGTTAAATTTGTTTGTTAAATATATATATTAAGATTTCAACATTCAGCCAATCAGAAAAATGGAAAATGGTGAGCTTCCATGATGGCGGCTCATTCTCAGCCTCCTTTACCTTTCATACTAAAAGTCACACATGCTACGTCCGTGACATATAGAGTTAATAGCGCAAGCTAGTTCACATAGCACTTCTCAGAACCGAAGGTCTTAGAACAGTTTAAAGCAGAATGGCTAGTTTTCCAAGCATAAACATCTTTTTGAGGAAGATTTGATTGAGGATGATCGTCGACAGCATAAATTCTGTGATGATGGCAGAAAGCCAGCGCAGTACAGTGATTGGTTAACTGTAGCTGTCGATGACAATCACACCAAAATAAATGTAAAAGCAAAAAAAAAAAATATCAAAGTTTGTCTAGTGGATAGATAATATTTTGTAAATAATTAAATTTAATATTTTAAACAACTTAATTTCAGAAAAGAAAGTCAAAAGTTTGCTTCCTCTCTCCTTTCTTTTACTTTACATTAGGGGCACAGATCGGGATTTCTTTCCTCATGATTTATTCCAAACATGCATCTTATGTATTCCAGACATCCTTACCACCAGGGGTTGTACCAGGGTCAAATACTTCTCCTCACATTGTAGCATGTACCAGCAAACCTTCGCTTTGGTTTCTATCTGCATTCCAAAGTGTAATGAGATGTTGAGAGTTCAAATCATTCTACTGATAAGACTTTATTCTACTTTGCATATATAACCATAGTATATAGGTGGTTAAGTTAGAAGGCCAAATGACTTGATATTTATGTGTTATTTGGCTCAAGCTCTCTCTAAATATTTGCTTTGGCAAGTCATTAAACCTGCTTTTTGTTTTAAAGCTCTCATTCACAATAATCAGAGGTAATTCTTTTGGGGTCCCAGGCAATTGCTTTCCTTGCCTGTTGACAAGTAATGCCTCTGTAAACACATCTGACTACCATTGTTTTTGTTAAGTATACACCTTTGCAATTAGTGTTAGCATTTCTCTTACTATTCAATATGTTTAATATGGGTTTAATTGGTAGGTTATTAGGTTTAATAAACTAAGTGCTAACAACTCTTTACAACAGCAAGATATCGGCATGTGCACTGGTAAAGTGGTTTAGCAACATACTTTCTGCATTTGACAGATTACCCTGAAATAGCCAGAAACAAAATTGATTAAAAAAATATGTGCTGTATGTCACTTGAGATGCTGTATGTTCTGACTCTGCCACAGAATGTTTCAAATGAGACAGTTAAGATGAAGGTTTAGAGAGATCTTCTGAAGCAGCTATATCACTAACCCAGTCTTCACTATGCTATCATAATGTAAAACTATTAACTGAAGTGACATTTTGTAAGTAATGGTTGCCTCGCTGGCAGAGTAGAGCAGTGGTACCGTTGTGCTGCTGCAGCAGAGCTGTGCCACCCTTGTAGCGCTGCTGGGCCAGCTGCATCCTGGCGGGTGGGTCCTCCAAGCTGAGGGCTGCAGAGAAGTTGAAGTTTCCCTCCCCGCTCCACCAGCCCTGACCTTGAGCCACCGCACGGAGGTCCTGGTGCTCAGCAGCGATATCACTGCTGATCGTCAGCTGGTTTGAGATGTTCTTCACCCCCGCTGAACAAAAAAAACCACAGGTACTGTAGTCTGCAGCTGCTGCATTCTACTACACTACAGTCCATCTTCACTACAGTCATGGAGAGGCATATTAGTTTTTTTTTTTAGTAAATGAACTATGCATTTCCAAAACTTTACATGTAACGGTAATTCATATTACCAGATCACAACAATAAAATAATCTACAAATCTACAAATCCACATGGAGAATGCTATCTTTTTAAGGTTTACTAGTTAACCAAGAACCTTGTTGTTGAGATGTTTTAGTTCTAATCGCATAGCATCAAAGCACTTTAATAGTTAAAAAATATTTCTATTTAAATGCTCTCACAGAGTTTTAAGACCTTTTTAAGACTTGTAAGAATCAAATTTAGGATGAATCAAATTTAGGACCTATATAATAGCATAAAGAACACCTTTTGCATAGTAAACAGTATGCTTCAAATACTTTGTTTAAAAGCTTCCCATCACTTTTATTTTTTTAGCATTTGCAAGGGTTTTCTCAAACTCTGGCAACCCTAACCATGACTTTTACAAAGTTGAGCATTAATGAGCATTTTAAATGCATGTTACATTTTTTTTTAACTTAGGAAAATTTTATGAATCTCTGGCAACCGTAAAAATCACTTTTAAGATTTTTAGCATTTATAAGGGGTTTACAAGCATTTTTTTTTTTCCAACTCCAACAACCTTTAATATGAAATTTATGTTTTGAGCATTTATGCACATTTTCTCAGACTATAGAAACCCTAAACATCACTTTTACTTGTTTTTCTCAATATCACTGGCAACCTCGAGCAACAACAAAAAACTAATTTGCTTGAGCTTTTATTTAAGACCTAGAACAGTAAATGTAAGACTTTTTAAGGATTAAACTTTTGGCTTTTTAAGACCCTGCAGAATCCTTGTCTCAATGGTTTACCTGTGATATTTTGAGCTGCCCACAGTTTCCCAGCAGTCTCCAGCACCCAAGCTTCCTGTCGGTCCACCAGTAAGAAGGTGTTGTGGTAGCTGAAGGGTTCTGGTGCTTCTCTACAGGCTCCTCCCTGACCGTAGTTCTCCAGAAGAGAAGTGATCACATCTAGAGCGGCCCGTGCACTCGCCCCTCGTTCCAGACCCAACCTGGCAACACATTACCACAAACCTTCTAATGTCCTTGAACAATGATGGCCTAATTCTATTAAGGATGAGAAATCCCTTGCAGCAGATATACAGTCACGGCTACAATAGTTGTCAACCACTGAATCACATGCTTGAATGATTTTTTTTTTTTTGAATTTTTGAAAGGGTACCAATAATTTTGACCATAACATTTTTGGAATTTAGTTTGACATTATTTTAAATTTGCTTTTTTCTCTCCTTTTTATATACACAAAGTGAATAAACATGTGTGAGAATTGTTTTTCTCAGGAAATGTCATGGGTACCAACCATTTTGGCTATGACTGTACATATATAAAAAACATTATTATTATTATCATTACTTTATTTTACATATATGATAACATACAATAAAACAATAATATAAATTAAATAAAAACATATACTCAAACAAATCAATTTATAAATAAATGCATTACAACATATGTTTATAAATTTAAAAAAAAGAATGGTTACATAAATGTAATTGATGTAGTTAATTTCAACACTTAAGCTGTATTGTTTGACAGGCTGAAGTTAGGACGTCCATATAGTTAGCATATGTACATAGAAATACAGAAACAAATAAAAGTAGAAATGTATACATAAATAATGGACGAAAATTATAAATGAATAAATATAGATGTGTAGAAATCCAGTTGCTTATTATTATAAGATTTGTAATTTGTTTAATAAATATACATAATTAAATGTATCTTCCTTTAATTAAACATGTATCAAATTATTTATTATTTTATTTTAATTATTCATTGGTGCATTTATTTCTACTTTAGTCTATACTTAAGTCACTTAATACTCATCCTCCCTATAGCGATGAATCACACTGGTAATGAATAAGGAGGCCCCTCAACTTCTTTAAGGAGCAATAAGTGCCCCAAAAAACGGTACATTAATGTAACAGAATATTATTATAGGAAGTTTATCATCCAATGAAAATCAAGCACATCAGCAGTCACACTTGTATGAGTGTCTAACCGAACCAGGTCCATCCCTAGGAGCGCCTCCTCCGGCTGCACAGGTTCTTTGGTCCACACAGCTTCGTTCCCGATACACACACCATGCTCATTCGCACCCATCTCGGCACCCCACAGCCAGGCAGGACGGCTCAGCACCACCGCATGAGTGCACGCCACTTGAGGAATGCTGATATATGTGCACTACGCAGAAAACCCAACAATCTCACCATCAGCTACAGATCAGGGGATGAAAAACACAGACAACATGAGGGTTCTACCTGGAGGGTGGAGGCAGGAGGGTGAGAGGAGCTGGGGATATACACCACCTCCTGCACCTCTTCTCGCGGACGGTCAGAGTTCTTCCCGAAGATCACATGATCTTCTTTCGAACCTGGCGGTAGGGATACGAAGCAGTCACATGACCGAGGTGGTTCAGCCATCCTAGCACAAATCAATAGATGAGAGACAATTCAGTGTATTAGGGCTGCAGCGATCGATTATTTTGATAATCGATTAGTCCATCACTGTAATCGATTAATCGGATAAACTCTTAGTTTTTTCATCTCCTTATATTTTAGGTGATACACATTCCTGCACTATATACTGACTTTAAAGACTCACACAAAAGTTTTTTATTGGCATTAACACACCCCAAATGAGGGAAGATTTTCACAACCACAGAAAGCAATATAATTTGTCCTGATTTATTTAACAGCACATGAGCTAAAACATACTGAACTCACATGTGTGATTTCTGTGCGCCTGTTTATGTCTTTTGTAGATTTAGAGCAAAAGTATCCAAAACAACCACGATTGCCAGCTAAAAACAAGATGCATACTTGTGGCCAATCTTGTATTGCCAATTTACACACGTACACTTATAAAAAAATAAATCATTCATAAAACACTACGCCAACATTAGAAATCACACTGTGTAAAAGAAGCTTGTCTGATTTAACTGTAAATACGCCAATGAGGAGCCTTTTTTCTGTTTCTGTTTCATTCTGTGGACTCAAACTCATGCGTAGTATCCTGCTCTCCTATTGGTCACCCCATAACCCCATAATGTCTTCCCGTAAAAGTTCTCTTTCTCTTCATGGACATTTTCAGTTTCTTTTTGGTGTCTTAAATTTGTGAATTTATTTTGTTGCTTTTTAGGTAAAGCGTACTTTATGGTCATGGCTCTTTTCCCCTACCACCTCACTCAAAAGGCTATTATTTTTCATTTTTTTGATTCCATTTTATTGTTTTATTATCATGTGTTGGATTTATAATGTGTACTTTAAGGATTGAAGACATCTAGTTTTACTTTTCACTGGTTTTGCATGTTATTTTAATTTTTCTGTGTGGTTTGCAACCGATTTTACATGTAAAAGGGATTCATTTCATGTCTTGAGGTATTACTGTATTACGTTATACACATTTCAGAAGTATTTTTGTCATGAAATGTATCATCTAAGGAGACTTTTTAAATGGCTGATATTAAAAATGTTAAATATTGAGGTATTTGTAAGTATATAAAATAGAATATTAAACATTGCATTCCATTATATAAACACAGTATTATTCTTGATTGCTTAATCATAACCATACTTATGTTGCTCTTGAGTTTATCTTAAAATTTTGATTTGGTGTCATTGTTGAAATCAGTGTTGCACTCTGCCTGGACAGTTACCTATCAATTATCTACCTTCCTTACACACTTTAGTCATTCTTAGGGTCAGAGGGTTCTGTGAGTGCCTATCTCCAGAACATTGTGGTAAGGATAAGGTTTGCATAACCAATGTTTTACAGAACATACACTCACCATTTACTCTCTCCTGAAGGAGACAGTTCCAGTAACAGTGTCTCGCCGCTTGCCACTTCATCAATATTTAGTTTCCTTGAGAAATTTAAACCCAAAATATTGTTTATTGGTAGTACAATGACCCAGAATGGCAAGCTAAAGGGACGCTGCACTATTTTTTGTAACTACCTTTATCATGTGGAGTTAAAAAAAGAAATAAAGATATAGAATATGATTATTTTAAGAAATGAATCTGATATATTAGTTAACATTACTATAGCATATACACACTAAATAAATCTTTCAATCGTAAGAATTGAGTTTGATTACGAATCTGTTGTAAATAAATTACATTTATTTTAAACACATTACATAAAAAATGTGTAAATATTCTACACAGGATTCCAAAGAATACTAAATGACAGAAAGTATTTTTTAATCTTCACCAAGATGAAAATAATCATCATCAATCTATTCGATCCTTTTAAATAAAGTTATTCCATATTCCAAATATCTAAACAGACTTAATGATCTTGACAACACAGTAACATAAATCAGTATTTGTTCAGGGGTAGCTTTAGTGACAGTTGAGGAGGAAGAAGAGGATGAAGAGGAGGATTACTCCGAGTGCTGCTGGACACTTCGGCTTATCCTCTGACCTCCATTTAACCGACTCTTCAGCTCCGATCTCCAGAAACACAACACTATTATACCTGACTTTATCAACTGTCAGCAGAGCTAATAACGTGTAATTCTTCTCAAGTTTTGCCTCCTAACAATCTACTGATGGCCCGTGTCTAGTTTTCAGATCAACCGGGCTTGATTGCTCCTGAATCAACACGTGGCATGCAGACGAGCACCTCAGCAAAGCTGTTATTAATTACGTTCTGGATGTCCAGCAAGCGTGAAGTAAATGTGGAAGTTGTATTACCTTAAAAAGCTCCAGTTCGGTCAGCGAGTCTCCGTGAGGGGCAGAACCGAGACTGAGCGACCTGCACGGGACTCCACACTTCAATATAAAAGTCCCCTTCACACTCACTGACGCGTATAAAATCAGTGTCCCAAAAAAGTCTTTAAGCATGAAATCAACGCTAAATTGGTTTCTACACAATTACTTTTTTTAATAAACAAATAAAAGTTGTTTATATACAAACCTTAGGTGAGGTGCAGGCTGTCATGAGACGTTATACAGTGCATTATTGTAGAACAATTACTTTAATAGAAATCTGAAATTGAAATAGTATATTTTGATCCTCTTTTAAACCAATGAAGCATTTTTTTAATAGCTGCTAGAGAAATCATCTTTACTATAAATCACGTTCGACTATATTTATTTGCTGTGAATGATTTTTGGAATGTTGACTGGAAATAGACACAGAGCGATGACTGAAATGTTTTCACCTCTGTCGTTGACTGTATATAACAAAGTTTCAACATCTTGCTTTCCCTCTAGAAGCTTGATAGGAAGTGACTGAACTGCAGTTCCCCGAGCGGCCGCTTGAAGCTGACTCCAAAACAGAGCAAGTTATCATTCACTTTAATGTTAAAACTTTGGAGCAGAAAACATGTTTAAACCCCTGGCTCCATCAGGTTTGTGGATTCAGATTTTTTTTTTATCTTCATGACACTCTGAGGGGGTCAGTTACTTTTTTTTTTTATTTAAGATATATGAAATGTACACCTTTTAGTCAATCAGACGCCTTTACTATAGCCATGTCCCGCCTCTGAGGACGCGTTTTCGAGCCCTGGCTCCGCCCCATTTTCAGCTTTTTTTATTATTTATTTTTTTTTTTTTATTGGTGATTTCTAACAATTCAGTTTACAGAAATACAGTATTTGTAATATACAAATGTATGTTATCAAAAGGAAAAAAAATAGACAAAAGAAAACTAGAATAAGACAAAATTACAATAACATAAAAACAGAAATTACAAGAATTTTCATATGGCACCGTAAACAGATTCAAAATGTTTAACAATGGAAGTAGCTTTTACATTTTTTAATTTTCAGCTTCTTTGAACTTTACCAGAACCCTGTGGGCGACATCACAAACACTCTGTCCTTGTTATAAACGGTCAATGATAAATACTTACAAACTGTCTTGTTGGAGATATCCATCATTTTCTTTAAAATTAATTATGCTGCTGACTATATAAATTCATTTTCCATAAAAAGTTTTACTTTAATAGTAAGCTTTGTTGAATACAAATAAATTCACATTTACGAGTAACATTGTCAAAAATATTTACGAATGTAATTTTCAAAATGTATATATCTAATATGTGGGAAAACAGTCAAGAGGTCAAAATCAACTATTTAAATATATTAATATTTATTTATCTAATATATTTATAAAGATACTTATAAGTATATTTATACACTTAGTTCAAATTGTTCTGTACATAAAAATTAATAAATAAAAACCAGTTGTAGTCTTGAGTTTGCGGGTTACTGTTACATTGCCGCGAATGTTGTGTTGTACCTGCAAAATAGTAGCATATGGCTGTTTGCCGCTTTAAATACTAATTACATGTCATCGCAGGGGCCATATATAATATTTTGCAAACCAAATCTGGCTCCGGGTCCTTGACTTTAACGTATGTGGTCTAGATGAATGGATGCTCCATGGATAATAACAGTATTTTATTGATATAGTGGACTTTGAAACTCTTTACAATAAGTTAAGAACTCCTTGACAAAGATAATTATACTTAGTCAAACAGGGATATGCAACATAATTGGTAGTACCAATAATATATTGTCCTTGTCGTATTTAGTATATAAATATAAAAAAAAACTTAATATCAATAGTAGTTTTAACAAAATGAAGTTTTCTTCAAATTCTTTACTTAGACTGGAAGGTTAGTGTTGTATAAAGAGACAAACAAACAAACCAAATAAAGACAAAAAAGCTTTATTTATAAATTCACAGTTTCTAATGGCACTAAACCATTGTAGTTACAACTGAAAAAGGAATAAAATGAAATACTGTGCAGTTCGTCCTCACAGAAGATAAGATTTCATTTGGCGCCAGTAGCATAAGCTAACTGGCAAAACTCTGGCAGCGGCCACAAGAGGGCACTGTGCTGTGAGAAGTATGTGGAGAATAGCACTTGGATAAAATCTGTGCTGCTAAAAAAAAAAACAAAAAACAAAGGCATGTGGAGCTCTACAAAGTGCACAGAAGAGGCTTGCTCTCGACTTATCGGGAATTTCATGAGGAGTTCCTCTCCAAAAAATCATTCACATGCAAACCATTCATGCAGAGGCTTTTAGCATTTAACCTTCAAAGGTGGAATTCTCAAAGACGGTCCATCAAACATTATCGCAGCCTTTCCCTTTTACTGAAAATGTGATTCTCTGGTTGTCTAATTTTAGGAAACGTCTATGAGGGAAGCCTCACCGTGATGAACATCATACAGCTATAGACAACACAAACAAACATCTAATGGTCTCTTGATGGAGGATTTAGAAACATTTAAGCAGCAAACGGATGTGAGGAAAGGAGACAATGTGAGACACATAAGCAGTAAGGTTGCTTTGTTGGGCATGTGGAGAACATATCCATGTGTAATTCTTTCCACTCACCTCCAGTCCAGACTCTCAAAGCCTGTCCAAACAGATCCAGCCAAACAGAGTATAAGAATCTTAAAACCACGTCGGACATGATCATGATGAGCTCTGGAATGAATCTACCTCATGATTTATAAAGGCTAAGCACCAAAAAGACAATGCAAAACGGATCCAAATGGAGGTTGTCTGTACCATTTGAGTACATCAGAAATAAATCTAAATTTGAAGGTTGCCTCTGAGTTGTCACATGACCATGATCTCATAGAGCCAAGGTCACATTTAAATAAATAATTAGATAAATAAATGCAGTTAAAATACCTGAATGTCCCATACAAAACTCATTTGATGGCTCCACTGAGTCAGATATCTAGACCTACAACTGTGTTTTGCATGGGTTTGTGTGAGGGTGCACGCATGTTTCTCAGCGCTCAGGCCCAGCCTAAACTCATTGGTCACATTTCGATTAAAATAGTTCCTAATATGGCTCTAAAATACACAATGAGAGAGAGAGAGAGAGAGAGAGAGAGAGAGATGAAAAGAAAGGCTGGATCTGTTCTTCATTCAGCTCTAGTCACTAGACTAAAGCAGAGTGGCATCACTGGTCCCACAAATCAACCACAGTGCTGAAAATCTCGCAAACAAGCATAATGGCGAGAGCGTTTCTGGGACACAAAACAAGAGAAACACACACCGTGTCACATGAGTGGGAGAACATCCAAACAAGTCTCTTAGTCAGAACTTCCCAGAGATTAAAAAGGGGAATAAGAAGAACGCTGAATGGATAAAAGGCACATAAGTTGTGAATTGGGGGATGTAGTGAAGCGTCGATGAAACATTAAACGGAAACTCAAACTCGTCCCGTTACTGTTGTTCTTCCAAATGTCGCAACCGCCAAATCTGCCTTTCCCTTCATGAGTTCCTCCAGTGTGGGCATGTGGGTGACAGGAAGTGAGGCGATAGGTGCTAGGATGTCCTGTTCGTTGTGTTTGGAGCGCCGGCGTTTCATTTTGCTTTTTGTTGGCGGGCAGGGGGGTGGAGGTTCCCCGAGACTACTCACTGATTGGACGCTGGGGTACGGTTCCTCAGAGAGAGCGGATGGTGAGCTCTCTCCGCTGCCCTCAGAAGAGCCACTAGACACCGAGCCATTGCACGATGATGGCAGGAACTGAGGAGAAGATGGTGGTTGGCCGTTGAGCTTGGGAAGGCCGTTAAGAGCCACCGTTGATGGGACGGAGGCTCGGAGAGTCTCGACACGCTCTCCGGTTTTTGTCTTGCATCGCTTCTTCTGAAAGACAAAAAGGCACGAATGCTTTAAGTAAAAGATGATGTATAGATAAACTTAACTATAGATCAAATTCCTGAAATAGATTCTTGAAATACATTTCAGTCAAGTTCAAATGTGTTGTTTTAACTCTCATGAGTCCAAGAATGGACTGAAGTGTCAAAATCACAAGTTCTTTGTGCACTTTAACACAACATTTTAAGTTTTTGAAAGGTGTAAAAATTGTTTTTATATAGTTACAAATAAAAAAAATGTGTTGAAATTTGTAGAACTTAAATTGTTTTTTATATATATATATATATTTTTTTTTCCATAATACCGGAAAAACTTTGAGAAGCTGGAGGTTCAGAGAGGAAAAGCAAACTCTTTCCGCTGCAAAAACACAGTTCTCCTACAGGGGGCATATATCCGCATTTGTATACCAACATTACATAATGAAACACAAATAAATAAATAAATAAATAAAGCCTACTGATTATTTCCAGTTCTGAGATTATAAAAAAAAAATTCAAAACAATATGATCACTGGGGCTGCAATAAACAAGTATCTGGTATATTATATAAATATATATATAACTCACTTATTTCTGTCTGCTAGCTCTAGCACCCTGACTCGGAAGCAGCTGCTATAAAAGTATTTATGAAAACTAAATAAAACAGTTATTATGCTTTATACATTTCTCTTACTATTTCAAGTTCCAAATCAGTATGTTACATTTTAAAACATGATGAATTAGGAAAGAAAAATTGTCTGATTTATGCTCATTATGTATTTTGGGTACAGACCATTAAATCAGTTTGTCATAATAACAAAATAAGTATTCAACTACTGAGCTGAAAGAAATACACAAGATTTATATATTTACATCAAATATTAATTTAAAACAAAAGCAGGCAAAATATACCAATTATGTAAAAAAACAAAAAAAAAAAAAAACAACTCAGACTCTGAAAGTGTTCTGAAAGAATAATTTTCTTTCAAATTCATGATCAGGAGCAAGCATTTTATTGTACTTAAAAAAACTATATATTTTTTTAAATAAGCTATACTTTAAAAGTCCCAAAATGTTAATCAAATCAACATACATTCCAATATTCACATCTCTGTTTGGATAAAAAAAAATACATGTTAGCAGTAAATTTAAATAAAAACTGAAATGAAAAATAGTTTTACCCAGAACAAATAAGGTGAATGTGTGTACAGTGAATCATATAGTCAGTAGAGTCAGATTTATGTCCAAGCCTCAATCAGTAACGAAAGGACCAAATACTAAAGGCTTCATTATGAAACTCTCCATGATTAAAGATGATGCTATTGTGCTTCTATGCTGCTCTTAGTTTCATAATGTACTGACCAAAAGATCAAAAGCTAGAGCAGGTTTCAAAGCCAGTTTCAGTAAAAAAATAAATAAATAAAACAAAACACACAACGGTCCAAACAAACTTCGTACCTTTTTCTCTGGTGAAAACCTTAGCGGTTCTACTATGTACAAGTCATCAGGACCTACTAAAGAGGGGAGAGAGGGGGCAGGTTAACGGAATGGTATGACAAACAAGAACACAAAGCATGACAGCACTTGCAAGTAGTAGCTCGAGTCAAACAGAAACTTCGAGATCCCCTTCTTTCTCAGAGCCATACTCAGCTCTTTTTCCTTATAATTCCTTCTAGTTCTATTCACCGTTCCTGAATAATGGAACCATGGAAATAGTGTCAATCACTGCTGAACGATCGTTCGTACAGCAGTGATTAATAAAGCATAACACTTTTGTACTACTTGCAAATGCCCAAAGTATGCCAGCCAAAGCATCATGTGATAAAAATTCCCCAAACCTCTGGTTTCTCAACCTATCACATGAACACACACAAATGCACAAGCACACGGACGCACAAAGCACCGCAATGTGAGAGAAAATAAAGGAAATGAGAGACAGGAAAGATTTGTAGTGTTAAGTATGGTTCAGTCTCCTGCAAGGTAAACTGATTATAAATAAATTATTTGTTGATGTACACTCAATACATTCAACATTCAAAAGTTCGTCACCAAGCAGTTTTATCGATTATTTAATTGCTATATTTATTACATTTAAAAAATTTCAATAATTTTTATTTATTTTTAAATTTACAATTACATTTATGTTTTCCATTAAATGAATCATCATTTTACACTCCATCAAAACATTTGCAAAACTTCAAGTTTTCTAGTCAATTTGATACTGTATTTCTTCTATATTTCTAATGTCGTTCAATCATGGGCTATGTTCAGACTGCAGGTCTTAATGCCCAATTAATATTTTTTTGTGAAAAACTTTTTGGGCCAGTTTGTTCACATAGAATAACACTAATAATATGCACCTGCTATCCATCTTCTGTATGAATTATTTATGCACATGCATATCGCATTGGAGCCACATGAGGAAACTACATTCCTCAGAATGCACTGCAAATAGACAACCACTTCGCGAGCATGCGTGAGGCTTTGTGAGCATAAACATCTGATCAGAGCCATCTTTATTAGTATTAAACAATATTAGGAAAAATATTGAGACGGAAAAGAACACATTATGGTTTACTCCCGGAAGCAAAGTTAAAATATCGATAGTTTGATCTTCATGAACACTCTGAGGGGGGTGAATTACTTTTGCATTTTATATATTCTAAACAAACAAATTTAAAAGTTCAGCCAATCAGACACCTGTGCTATGCCTATGTCCCGTCTCTTTAGACCCATATTTGATTACTGTGAAGTGATGCACTTCCATGAAGGTGATTGATGACTATGCCCATTTTTAGCTTTTTTCACTGATCATACAAAACATTGTGCATGCTACATCCATGTTAAATACGGTCTATGATTCAAATGCCTCTTTGGGCTCTTCCTGTAACTATTTCAGTACAAGAACGTCTTCTCCAGCAACTCATTTCTGTGAGAAAAGTAACCTGGTTGTTCAGACTGAGGTCTCATGGCAAAAAAATCTGATTCAGGACCACATTTTAAAGCGAGCTGTCGGACTTGAAAAAAAAAAAGGACTTGAACTGTTCAGATTGTCCTGAAATTATCAGTTACAGGCCACATATGGGCTAAAAAAAATCAGATTTGGGTCACTTTAGGCTACAGTCTGAACGTAGCCCATGAAGTCATCTATAGGGCAGTCTATTAGCAAGTGTTGAGATTGAGATTGTACAACTAGAAAAGGCCTTTAAGTAAAACTGTATGTTTGTTTTTTCTCTCTTTTCTTCAATTTAATATTGAAGATATATTGTAAAAAAACATCTTAATTATTTTAAATGGTTTAATAAAAGACGTTGCTGTGAAGTGTTCAGATAACCCTGTGATCGTTCAATAAAGCTTTCAGTGATCTGTGACTGGCTCAAACAAGTCTGATAGGAGCACCTCTAAATATTATATTACAAATAATTTTGTTAATTTTTGTACAAATGAACCTTTTATAAATGACACTTTATCTTCCATTGTGAACAGACACTTTCACATGTTTAACGCAAAAAAAGCTTTCTATTTTAATCTCAAAGTGAAATGTTTAATGCCTTAATCAACCAATGTTTTTGTGCAGAAAATAAAGATTTTTAACTTTGGGAAAACTACCTCAATATGCAAATTGAAGAAATTTTGCCGCAAAAAAAGGATGAACCAATTAACTTAAAGACGTTCTCATTTGTCCTCTACAACAGAGAACTGCCTGCTCTAGTTTTCAACTTGTGAATGTCATCAGCTCTCCTAGTCTGGTCGCACTAACCCCAGGCGAGAATGCGCTGTCCTTCATTTACAAATCCCTTTGCTCTCCAATATCAGTCATGCTTACACTCTACCGTTGCCAGATACTAAAGAGTAAAACAAGATCAACCTGTCAAGTGATCCATGTGGTGTTTAACAGACATGGTCTGACTTAGCAGCGCACCAGCCAAAATGAGAACAGCTATGGCAGATAAAGTCAGTGGGTACGGTTTTGACTGTCATGCAGGAAAATGAACACACTGGAATTGAATCTGACAGAAGAATACAATGGAGTGAAGAAAGAGAGTCGTAGGAGGGAAAGGGAGGAGTGAAAAGACAAGAGAAAGCTCTCTGGCTTCAAAACTCTCCTCGCTCTCAAAGAGACTCTTACCTTCAGAGGTGGGCAGTTGAAATGACTTTGATCGAACGAGTGGACACGAAACCCTCCGTTTTATACTCATGTCATCATAGGAGGAAAAACACCTGGAAATTAAATATGGCTGTTAAAACTATTGCGCGTGCTATAGTAAAGAATCCAAGTATTTCTTAAAGGTATTCATTAAGAAATGTTCATTAAGCTATTATGTTCGTTATTGTGTCATTTTTTTGTGTATGAACATTGGAGAGTACTCCTGTATCACAACAAATTCCTTGTGTGTGTGTGTGTGCGTGTGTGCACATGCACACTTGGCAATAAAGATCTTTCTGATTCTCAGTTCAAGTACTAATACAGTAGAAAGAATCTGTATTAAAGGAACATTTTCATTTAGAAATTTAGGCTGCGATGGACCTTTGTATTTGTGTCAACAGTTTGTGTTTGACGAGGCTCAATTCATCCCTCAGGTTTTGGGGGGGAGAGTTTATCTGTACATCCTGAAGGAAAAATCCAAAATAGTCTAGACTAACGATAGATACGATAGAAAGCAATCTTCTCCGCCAGACTACTGTGTTCGTAAACTGCATCTAGAACACCCCTTTTCCATTCTATCTGGTGCTGCGAGGAATAGTGGAGGTGGAAATCCCAGAATTAATAAAAAGTAAATAAAATTAAAGTTTAAAAAAATCTCTCAAGCTTACAAATGCATGAATTGTTTGAAGCTTTTAACATCAGCGTTCATTTAAGTTACACTCAATACGTTAAGCTTCATGCCCCCCCAGCTATAAACTTGTCAACAGTTTACATTTCTTTAACAAGCCAACACGGTTAGATTCTCTTAAACCCTCCCATAAATCAGTCAACCTAATAAATAGCTATAATACAAGTGATATCCAGCACATCTAGCGTGTTAAAAACGACTGCAATTGCATCTAGTGCAACTTCCAAGAATTACTTCTGGAATTTCAGTGTGAGATGTAACTGAAACTGTGTCTACGTGACCTACCTCTTAGGGCTAGGGTAGTGGTTACTCATGGGAATGTTTGGACTGTTGTTGGGATTGGGGGAACTCTTGCAGCACTGCATGCAGAGAAGCAGGCCCAGCGTCAGACAGAGGACCAGAGAAAGAAGCAAGTAACTGTGCCGATCAGACACCTGCAAACAACAGAGGAGTACAAATGTAACTGTGATGTTAGCTGTGAAGAACATTCAGTGAAAAAGAGAAAAGAAAGGCTCTGTTTGTGGACCTCTTGGTGCAGATACGCAACAGTGGCAGACAGGTTGAGCATGATCTTGGTGGCGTTCTCGAGCTGGCTCTGTAACAGCTGGATGGACTCGGTCTGTCTCTGGTCCTGTACAAACATGGGAACAGCTTAAAGTTATTAGCACAGTACATACAACTGGAAGATTGCCATTAACATCAAAACTAAACCGTAATAATAATAATAATAATAATAATAATAATAATAATAATAATAATATTTATTTTTCAAAAACATCACATTTTATTCATACTTAAAATTATATAATCAAATTAAAAAAAGAGAAGTCAGACAAAGGGGTGTCATGGTGGCGCAGTGGGTTGCACGATCTCACAGCAAGAAGGTTGCTGGTTCGAGCCTCGGCTGGAATTTCTGTGTGGTGTTTGCATGTTCTCCCCGTGATTGCGTGAGTTTACTCCGGGTTCTCCAGTTTCCCCCACAAGTCCAAAGACATACGATATAAGTAAATTGAGAAATAACAATTGTAAATAGAGTACGAATGTGAATAAGTGTGTGTGTCAACGTTTCCCAGTAATGGTTTGCGGCTGGAAGGGCATCCGGCGTGTAAAACATGTGCCGGAAGAGTTGGCGGTTCATTCCGCTGTGTGCGGCCCCGAAAGGGAAAAGTCAGACAAAGCACAGGTTTTCATTACACTAACATGGTAAAAAACAATGACTAGGGTTAACTTGCAATTCAAGTGTTAAAACATCTATCTTAGTTTGTGCCATTCCTCTACCTAACGAGTATATTTATGTTCACAAAATAGTTCACAAAAAAACAGGTTTTGAGTGCTTTGCTGGATTTCTAATAGGCAGTGACTCAACATTACAAACTTACCATCAGAGTTCACTAGCAAATTAATGAAAATCGACAAGTACATATCATTTTTTTTTACAGTAACTGTGAATGCATACCCTTGTTTGGTTTACATTATTTTGCATTAACTGCATGAATAGACGCGAGCATTGCAACACAACAGTATTTCATGTCTGGAATACTACAAATCACCCCTGACTATCATGAAGTGGTCCATGCTTCACTGCAATAAAGACAGATAATTTGGAAAGTGGAAATCAGAGACAACAACTTTTCATAGTGTAAACATGATTTAGACCTTGCTCAAAAAAGACCTACGTTAATGAATAAACTAGAACACTGCCTCCTCTGTTGAAATCAGATAAAAAAAATTACTTAATCTGTTCAGGTTTCCATTTTAGGACATAAATTGCACATGTAAACACACTACTTAAGCACAGGATTTCTGTATGTTGCATAAGGTCAAATTAAAAACTTTTTAAGACTGTTAAGCATCAAAATTTAAGACCTATATCATAACATCAAAAATCTCAATCTCTGGAAACCTTTGCATTCACCTTTACATTTTTATTAGTTTTTTTTTAATGATTCTTAGGTCAATATCTGGAAATCTAAACCATCACTTTTATGATTTTGAATGTATATGAGCGTTTTCTCAAACTATGTGCATTTGAGAATTTATGAAAGTTTTTGTCAAACTCAGGCAACTGCAACAAAGACATTAGTTTTGAGCATTTTTTATAAATTTTTTAGCATTAAGAAGATTTTTTTTTCAATCTCTGGCAACCCCAAGCAACAATTAAAAAACACATATCAAAAGACCTTTACATGGACATAAGAAAAACAAGAGTAATTCACTCTAAAGACTGTCCTTTTCCAGCAATGCAATTCTTACTATGTCTGTCATTCACTTAATCGTAAGCTCCACCAAAGACAAACAATCACAAACATTAACCAAAAGCAACTAGATACATGTGGATGGAGTCTTAAGTTTCCAGATTTTAGTGGCAAACTTTAATAGAATTATTAAGCAGATTCTAACCTGCTCTTCTGCAATTCTGGAGGTGTTCTGCAGTTTGATGATGGTTTTGTTGAAAGCCCGCTGCATCTCCTCCATCTGTTTCCGATATCTGTTTTACACCAGTGCACATTAATCAGAACAAGCACCCCAATGTGACCATTTCATTTGAAAGCATTGTAGTGTGTGTAGATTGTGTACCTCTGACTGAGCTCCTCTAGGTATCTGCTGCTGAGAGACATATTCATCTCCAGTGCTTTAATCCGATTGTTCAGCCTCATGAACACGGACTCCTTCTGGTTGGACCCATGGACCTGATTACCATTGCCGTTCACATGCCCCATTTCGGCAGAGTGTTGCTGCTCTGCATAAAACTCTCCTGCCGTGCGGTGGGGGAGGAGAATATCATCTACAGTCTCATCTTGTGGAGACAGTGGGACTTCAAGAAGCTCCGGTTGAGAGAGAACAGGGATGTGATGAACATCCTCAACCCCTGAAACCCTCCCATTTTCAGAGGGCTCCTGAAGTGGGATGGGAAGTTCAGTTGGAGGTGGGATATCAGTGGGCCGGGTGTTGGAAGGTAAAGGCTGAGGTGTGTGCTCTTTGGTGGGGACCGGGAGCTCCACTTCAGGAGGCTCTGTCTCTGGGCTGAGCGGTTCAGTGGTGGTGGAGGGAGGTGTAGATGAGGTGGCAGCTGAAGAAGAGACACTGCTTACGCTGCTGCAGATGCTCTCGGCAGCATGCGTCTCTGGAATATCCACCAGGTTCTGTAGAGGCAGGTCAACAGGTTCTCCCAAGGGAAGAGACTCAGGGATGGTTTGGGTGGGGGTGTCGGAGAAACTGTGGGGTGGAAGGGTTGAGGTGCGACTGGGCTCCAAGAGGATCGTCTCAGGTGGAGCTTCCCGCTCACTCACTACAGATTCCTCGTTGGAGGGCTGAGGAGGAGCAGGCACTGTTTCAGTAGGAGAAATCCTCTCGGATTGAGTCTGTGAGGGCTGCTCTGCTTCTGAAGTATTCTCAGAGGGTGCAGGAGGCCCTTGTGCGGTTGTGGAGTCAGGGAGGGGCTGTTGGGATGTTTGAGTGTTTGTGCCAGTCTGTTGTGCATTCAGTCGACGTTCTCTGCGCTGGCGCTGTAGTGCTAAAGCTGCCGAGCAGTAGCAGTAGAGATGCTCATGCAGAGATGCCAGGCAGGAAAAAGCCGAGAGGTGGCCGCAGTATGAAGCACTCTCCTTCTCCCACATCTCCTCCAGTGTTCTCTTCTCTTCCTCCTCTTCCTCCTCAAGAAGAGTCACTGTTGGCTCAGAAGTTTCTTCCTCTTCTTCGATGAGGATGACTATGCGGCTTTCTTCAGGCAAAGGTTCTGAAGGAGCTTCAGGAATAGGAGTCTCTGTGTCCTTCACCAGTGTAGGATTCAACTCCAGATTAGTCATCCTAAAGTAAAAATATTTGAGTTTGGTAATTCTTACCGCGTTACCCCTGCACCCTCTAACCAACCTCAAAATATTTTTCCATCTTTGTCCAAATATGTTATTTGCTCCAAATTATTTGCACAGCAGCAAGTAATTTGTGTCTACATGATATTTCACATGATCTCTTTTATTCTTTTATGTAAAGCGCTTTGAAATGCCATTGTGAACAAAACTTTGCTATACAAATAATGCATTGGCTTGCCTATCAACACTAAATAAACCAAAGAAAATATTGATATATTTATTTTTTTGTTAATCATGCAAACCTGTAGAACATGTAAAAAATGTCGCCCTCGGTAGCCCAGGAGTCAGCTAGCATGGAATGAGGAACAGTTGTGCTTTGGACAACTCAGCTTTTTATTCCTTCTCAAGCTGTACCTCTCTCTGTCACATACCTCCTTTTTTGTACAATATTTTTTGTGCATGCAAATATATAGCTCAAATGAATAATACATAGCTTTTATAAGCATTTATTTATTAACAATAACTATTTTAAAAAATAAATATTACACCTAAGGGGATGCCACATTATTATGTAATGTACTTTGGAAATTGTAGATGAAGATTCGGAAACGCCGGTTTTAGGTTTCTAAACCTTGCTGCAGTAACATAGAACATTCATTAAACTAATCATAAAGATAGATTCGAATTTATAAAATTGCAAACTAATTATGTTCAATTGAAAAAGTAACCCTGTAAAAAAAGCCTACCTCTCCAAACATCATTCGAAAGCAACTACCAGAAAAATAAAAATTATTCTGCGTTTTAAAACTTTCTTCAAGCCGCTCCAACCAACCCAAGTATCTGTTATAAACATGTTCTAATTACAATTTTGATAAGTAACCAGTTTTACTACAACTGATAGAAAGCAAGTAAGGTTTCATAAGCAAAAAAAGGTTTATCAGAACTTATAACAGGAACTATTCTCAGCTCTATTTAACATTAAACTAAAACCCACACACACAGCACATGTGTCAGCATAGACTTCTGGTGTAATAGAAAAGGAACTCAGCGGTTGATCTATGAGTCAAGCTAACAGTTTAAACCAGTTTGTGCTGGAATACTCCGCCTCCCCCAAGGCTCCATATTGAGCAAGCTTTCGAGGTTTTCTTGTGCTGCTTGAGCAGGGGTGGGTGTGTTTGTAAGAAACTCACTCAGTAGGCTGTTCAGTGGGGGTTGGTTTTGGCGTCAGTGTGGTTTCTATTGATGGCTCTGTGGTGTTATCTGTCCCAGAGGAAACATTTCCTGGAAAAGAAGATAGAATGAACAGATTATGACAGTGAGAGGAGAAAATAATTGATTATGTGCATACATTATTTTATACAGTACGGTACACAAAGAGGGCAATTGTGACCTTAGTACCCAAGAGAGTGGATCATGGCGTTCAAATTTTTACGTTGAATCACTCTGTGGCCATCATGGGTGTTGCTCTGGACTTTTTCAGATATTTGATAAATGGAAGTTTTTCTGCCAAAGCTGGTGAGGCTAACTTAAGTTCTGCGTTCTTATGTAGTGTTCAAGGTTCAATTCACAATTTTTTTCACTGAACTTCACCTTTTCCACAAACCTGTTTATGACTTAATTCTGTATTTCTGGGGGTGTTTTACCATTCTCTGCACCTGGTACCCATTCCCATTCATTTTAAAAAGATAAAAGTTAAAAAATAAGTATCTTACTTTTGCGGACAAGATTATAGAGTGAAACAACACAGAAAAACAGATAGAGATACTTCTACTGGCTGTTCTGTGTTGAACAATGCTAATCCGCATAGCAGCCCATTAACATTTTTGGTGAAAGTGTGTATTTGAAAATTCTTTTCCAAAGAAAACTACAGGTAAATGGATGTTATGTGGACAGCAAAAACTTGGCTTTATGCTCATTTGAAAACACAGAAAAGGTGTTTGATTAACCTTCATGACTTTAAATACTGGTCTATGAGCTGGGAAGTTGGAAGGAGTGAGCATTCAATAGAGTGAAAACAAACTTGTTTGGATGAGATTTACAGTGAACTGTGCTAGAAATGACAAAGCGCTTTGTTCAGTTACCTTTTAGTGGAATGCAGTGAATTTATAGATGCACAAGAATATGTAATAAATACCAAACAAGTGAAACTAAATGGATTCACGTACGTTATTCCATTAACAACAGATACAAATATTTACAAATCACCATTTACTAATTATTCTATATCAATTTATTCTATTCTACCCACAGGACTGCCGCATACTGGATGTTTTTCCCTTTTCAAATCCTAGAAATGGTTGTGCGAAATACTCAGACCGGCCCGTCTGGCACCAACTACCATGCTACCCTCAAAATTGCCCTAATAATCCTTTAGTGGAGTGTATATATGTATATGTATGTGAGAGTGAGAGTGAAAAAAGCCTTTCTTTCTCTTCAAAGTGAAGGTGGAAATTTTACACTCCAGCACTAAAATCTTGTAAGAGACAAAGTAAAACATCTTGCTTAAACTGTCTTATGACTATTGTTTATAGTTATAGAACAAAGTGTTTAAAAAATTAAACTTTTGCATTTAGTAAAGCCACACAAGTGAAAGACCAGCATTTTGAACCAATTCTTTCAGGTCCCAATGACAAACCCTGGGAGAGAAGATTGCTGGCAGGAAAAGCTACAGAACCTTTCAAAGACATGCTTTCACTGGCAGGCCTCGCAGTTCCAGCACTGTTGGCATGGTGACAGCCCTCACTAGTCAAAAACAGCTGCCGAGCAAAGCACTTAGATAACTCCTCCGGACAGACCCCACGCAGGGAGACAAATATCATACCTTCCATTTGAGCTCCATCATCTAGCTCTGCTTTTCCTCCTAGCACGTTTGCAGCAATGTTGTTCACCATGTTCAGGATGGCATCTATACAAAAAAAGTGACATAAAAAAAAACTATTTTTCAAGCTACTAAAATAAGTACTTTATATTTATTATTTTACACTTATTTTTGTTCCTTCTCAGTTTCATATGATACAGTAATCAGCAATTCTCAAGAATGTATTCTATTGTGCATTTCCTGATGATTATAACTTGTTTTCTATTATGCAATCAAATCTGTCATTTACACGTTGCTTCACAACTTATCAATCAAGCAACTCTCAATCAGGAACATTCTACCAGAATGTTTGGGCATCATGTATTTCCTGTACTGAGAAATGTTCTAACAACTGGAATGAAGATCCGAGCGCACCATTTCCTTGAATGCTTAAGTTCCTGATGGAACCAAAGCATTTCATCACAAGAGAATGCTGATCAGGTCAGATCACATCTGCTCAAATTTAAGTCAGCGGAGATATTTTTTTTATTCTTTCTGGCATCTACTGCAACATATACTCAAGATTATCAACAGCTCAAGCAAGAGAACATACTTGTGGCAGAGCCCAACAAATTCTTCGAAGCCTTGTCCTCAGACGGCAGGTAACCAGGAGGGTAATCTATAAAAAACAAGTCTGATATTAAGACAGCGGTATTAGACAAAGGAGAACACTCAGATGCAAATTAAACAGCCAACAATACTTATACTTTGATCTTGGTAAAGTGTGCTTAAACCAAACATAACCACATGAAAGCATTGCGCAGGTGTCTGTTACTTACATATTTCTATGATGCTAAAATAAGTAAATTTAACATATATTTTGACATATTACTATTCTGAACGCAGTGAGAACTAACATTTAGTCAGAGCTATAACCTTTCACAATTAATACATAATTAATACACCTCAACACGTAATGATAATGCACAATGTTTTTATTATCTTTTCTTTTATTATCATTGCAACACTGTTTTTGTTTTACTATGCTTGCTTATTTGCTGTAGAGTTTCCCTGAGAATAATGAAAGCAGCCTAAAAAAAAATTGTTAAGCTATCAAAAATAAAAATTTTAGGAATTTTCAATTAACACTTTATGAAAAGTAGAAACTTTTATTTGGAGTGTGTGTATATATGTGAATAAAAACTATTTGTCTATTTCACATCTAAATACAGCTACAGCTTTAGAATACCAGTCTGTATGTGAAATTAGTTAACAGCAGAAGTACGTAATTGCTAGCAGTGTGTTTGAAACAGCAGGAAAATGCACATCATTTCTAAACATAGCTTTTTGTGTGCGACCCTGCAGAAATGAGCTCACCATAGTCTTCATCAAGATATTCGGATCTCTCTGAAGTATACTGCGAGTCAGCTATCTCATCATACTCCTCCACCATACTGGTGCCGAACACCCTAATGCAAACAAGAACACACATTTGCTACGAAAATAGAAAAAAAAATCAAATCCGTCTTTGTTTCTGCATTGAAAGAAGACAAGCTCTGTGTAGAATGGAGGTGAAATGTATGTTGAAATTATGTCTACTTTAAATCTGTAACTCAAATGCCTCAGGGTTCTGCTTTCCTCTTATAGAGTTGTTTCCTTAGTTTCAGTATACGGCTCCTCGAACACTTGAGGCCAGTCCTTCTGTGGGCCTCGCACAGACTATTTCTACTGCCAACTCTAACAGACTAAACCAGAGCCAGAGGCAAGACAGAGATCACAGGAAAACTCTTTAGCAGCCCTATAATGCCACATGTCTTTGCTTTGAGTCAATGAAAGCTACAGGGCAATGCAAGAACATGTTCATAAAAGCTGAATTAAGTTTTTCATTGAAGCAGAAAGCTATGGAGAAGGCTTTACTGCTATAAAACAAAGCCTCTTTTAATTTAGTCAAAATTAATGCTTCTCATAAAACATCCAAAGTTGAACAACTACAAGTAAATACAGTAGTTAATTTAGACAAATACTATGTTTATGGCTTTACTTGACTAAAGGGTTCAAGAATCATGATTTGGTGTGTTCATTCTGTGATCTAAAGTGTAGATGAATCTTCAAATTGAGTAGTGTAACACCTTTTTTGGGGAGTGAAAAGTTCTTTATTTGGTGCATCTCAACTCTACTGCCTACACCGAATGTCGAAAAGAGCCAGATTGATGAGTTTAGTTGTCTTCGCAAATTAACTCGTTCATGCAACAGCTCTCTAGTACGCTAGTCTCCACACACTCTAAACCGGGTATAGTAAAGTGTAACTCTTCAAAGTTGTTCTTCAGTTCACCCTTCCCACTTTTCATTGAACGTTTCTTATTGCACTCAGCATCGGAGTATAAAAGGGTTAGTTCTTCTGAGTAATTAATTCATTGAATTTGTACAAAGAGCCGGATGGGAAAACAGTTCCTTCCCCCAGTGAATGATCTAATGAATTGTTCAAATAACTCCCTTTTTAGTGAAAGAGTCTAAACAAACATTTCCATCTCTAGTCAAAGCTCACGAAGGTAGAAACGCACTGCTGTGGTGCTTTACAATAAATTTGTCTGTCGGTCAAGACAACATGTTTACTTTGATATTTGGACCATCCCTAGTATCAGTAAATCAGATTGTTTGATCAACACACCTGATCAAGCTGAGAGGGCAGAAGTGTTCGGAGCCAAAGTGAGACAGCAGCTCAACCTAAAAAATAAAATAAAAATACTGATAAAATGTCTATACAAGAAAACCAACCAAAAGATTTTCCCAACAAATTAAACCATGCGAGATCCCACAAATAAAAAAATATGAATGAAGAACAAGTGTATATATTTAAAGCATAAAGTTTCCCCTTGGGAGAGGGACGCTTGAAGAAATTGTCACAGCCGTGCAATGACATTGCTGTATGTGTGTCCTGCCACCGAGAGCTGAATGGATAGGATCTGAGAGAGAGGAGTGCTAACCTTTATGTATTTGATGAACATCTGATGCAGGGGAGAAGACAGAAGAGAACGGAAACAAAGAGAAACAGAGAGGAAAATCAGTATAAAGGATTTGATTCATGCTGTAGCAAGACCAGAAATTCTAACGGTAATAGTTTGTTTTGCTTTCATGGCTTTGGGCCATGAGGAGCAAATTCAGAAGGGGAGCTGGCTAACAGCGAGAAAGACTGTAATTAGGAGCAGGGCCAGTTCTAGATACCCAAAGGCCCTACAAGTTAAAGCTAAATGAGTTGATGCAACAAAAAAAATTAAATACAAATTTTGAGATGGGAAATGTTAAATTTAGATATGCAAATCAGTTCAGTTTAGAGCTAAAAATAAATAGTTGAAATTTTTAATTAAGTTACTAGCTCTCAAAATATACAATATTTAAAATTAGGAAAAACCCAAGTCCCCCCATAAATACATGGGACATGCATACTGCTTAATTCTCAAAGCAACAAGGCAATTGCACTACTGGTGATTTGTCAATATTTTTAATTACTAAATTAGAAATAAAGTTGATTAAAAAGTAAAAAGGAGACAGGGCTTTTGCCATCACAGCTCCAAGGATGTGGAAGACAGTGCTTACGATAAATTCAAACTTCAGAGTCTTTTAAAGCACATTTAAAAACATTAATTTGTTGAAAGGTCAGTGGAAAGTTTGATTGAAAAAGTAGAAAAACATGCAAAAAAAACGTTCTTTTAGAAATGTGTGTTTGCCATTTCTCTTGAAGTCAGTGGTTTACATGATATTTCTAACAAATTTGAACAAATAAAAATAACTCACTTTAAATAGTTAGACAGTGTCTCTTACTCTTACACTTTTAAACTTTGAGAGATCTTTGTGTTTCACAGCTTTTTCTAAGAAGTTCTCAATATCCTTTTCACCATCTTATGACTACTATCTGAATTAACATTCAAATAAAATGAGACCCGATCGACTGATTACAACCCTGAACTGCTATATAACTCTGCTAGTTTGAAGATCCTGACTTTCATTTTTTTATATTTTGCATTTAATTTCACATATGCATGTGATCTCAGTGAGACTCCCTCTCATTCTGAGCCAAACTCTGCTTAGTACTGACCCTGATTAAGAGCACGGAGCATTAGAACAGCAGGAAAAACAAGGTAACAAATCACATTTCTAAGTCTGACAGGGAAATTCCATCAAACTGATGCTTTTGGGAAACTGGAGAAACTGTAACTTGTTTTACCTTGACATATTTGGCATAGAGCTGTTCGTCTAGAGGAAAGCTCTGTACATTGCGTTCATCTCGAGCATGAAATGTGCCCAGCTTGATCCACTTATTAGTTGGGTACCTGAAATTCATTAATAAATGTTTTAAATTCATAGTCAACAACAATCAACTTCTTGTCTTGCAAAATATCAGATATGTTTAAGGTTATATTTAGCATGCCAATAAACAGCTGAAGTGTTTTTTTTGGAGTGTTATTACCTGTCACTGATGGACACAAGAAAGTCTTTGGGCGTAGATGAGAAAAGCTCAAAATTTGCTATGTCCAGCTGCTTCACCTGTATTGGCTCACAGAGCTCAATTATAAACCTATATTAGGAGACATAAACAGAGAAAAGATCCTCTTCATTTAATATAAACATTGAAAATGTTTTACCACCATAGTTTTTTTTTAAAGATAAGATTAAAATGTCCATTTGTCCTGAGGAATTTTAACTTGTACTCATATTGATATTTTTTTATTTTTTGGCCTGTATAAAAGACTATAAATAAATTAATGTCCAAGACCATTATTAAATTAGTATTAAATCAAGTTAGTTAACAAGTAAGTATCTGCAAATCAGTAAACCATTATGAAATATATGGCAGATAAAAAAATAAATACAATGAAACAAAAATACAATCGATTCTCATCACATTTGCAGTGCGTGTCTCTGTTCGCCCACGTTGACTCACCAGATCTTGTTACTGCAGGGGTTGAGCATGTACAGATCCATGTTCTCCATCAGGATGGCAGATGTGCTCTGAAAACACACTAATGTTACACAACAACCATTCTAGAGTAGATCAATAACACAGTAGATAGAGGCAAACTTAAAACGAATGCACAATTATTACATGCTGATGAACTATCCATTTTGACTAAAGTTGCTATCGTATGTACTGCACCTTGGCCTCATTGTTAGATGAGAGAATTTTGGCTCCACATTCAACAGAGGCATAGTTGTTCTTGAAATTCTTTTGGACCTTTTTCACAGGATGAGGGCCACCATTTGAAGATGTGTGGAGAGACTGACCTGAAACCAATCGAACAGTACTTTTGAGGGTTTAAATTGATGCATTCTATGTTGTACAAACATCTGAGATTAAAAGCTTTCCAAACTGCATGTTCACACCAAACTATGTGGAGCACGCTATTTTAAACAGGAGCGTAAGAGTCTGCATGATGCCCATGTTACATCAAATCCTTACCCACTAGTGTTGATCAACATGCAAGTATAACCATGCCCTTCTCACCAATCCTTGTCACTTTAATATGTTGTTTAGTTAAAACTATATATCCTGTTTTGACAGATTAAATTAAAGTTCCTTAATTCCCACTATATTAATAAAAAAATAATCATTATATTAATAGAAAATGGTATGACGATACAATCACCTTGTTTTGATGTGAATTACAAATTTACTAAATTGCATATGAAATTGCAAAGTTGACCAAAGAGCTGTATGCAAATAAAAAAAAACTAAACTAAAGCAACACAAAAATGCAGGAGCTTCTCTGCTACATACCAACATTGACCCAGAAAATAACAAAACAATAATAACATCAATAGACAAAATAATAAAGGGCTCAAGCCATGGGAAGCCTTTTTGTGGCTGTTGTTATGATTTATAAGAGTTGATTGAATCAAAAACACAGACCATGGACGTTCCCAAACAAAAAACGAATTTGTTTCTTTTAAAAACGGGATTTATTTGTGCCTCACGAGTCACATTGTAACATCATAGCCAGATATGAAAGAGCTGATTTCCCTCCACGGGAAGTGATGCACTATCCACAAAGCAAAGCCTTCTCTTTTGATATTCAAAAAACCCCGCATGCAAATCAAACAGAGCGAAAGATGGACGAAGAGCACAAAACTTCGACTTGTTATTTAATAAAGTATTAAAAGGATTAAAAGAAGATTCTCAATTCAAAGGTGTACAGAAACCAAACATCCATATGAATATGGCTCATAGAGGTAAGTATAATAGTTGTATAATCTTTTATAATAGTGTTGTATAATAGTGTTCCCTCCATATGCCATTATAGCGTCCATCAGTGTTGCTAGCTCTGTGTTTGTGAGTTAGGGTAAGTGAATTTGCTCGCAATTAATCCCTCTAAAATCTCTCTAACCTATGTTGACCATCAGACAGTAACTCTGCAACTTTGAAAAAACAACATCACCTCTAAGCTTCCTCTTTGTTTTTGGGACAACGATTAGTGAAACCTCTGTTGACCTGAGTACATGAACGAGTGAACTCAAGAAGCTCAAGCATCCACCTTTTTCCCAAGTTTAACTCGCACCTGGTGTAAGTGTGAGTATTGCGTAAAACCACTATTAAAGCTGTCTTACAAACCACTTTACTTTCTCTGCAAAGGACAAAAAAAAGAAAAACTATTTTCAGAAGGTATTTACAAGCGGTTTAACCTATACATATTGACCTATAACACAAAGCTGATTTTAGAAAAAGGTGAAAAGCATAAAAATGCTCAACCTATTCCTATACAAAAGCTTGCTGCTTAATTTGGTCTACACTCCCGCTACTTCTGCTGTTAGCTCCCAGGAGGGATAAAAAGTCAACTATTTATCTTGCATCATGCATGAACTTAGTGTTGTGGTTGTGGCAGTGCAATGAAGCAATCCAATAACGCAGCATACACGTGAGATTGCAGGATTATGTAACACGGCCCATGAATACCACTTCCATCACTGAACTGCCTACAATAAGCAAGCATAAAAACTGTGCCACAGAAGAAATAGGAAGTCAGAAAAATGATGACTGAAACAAGTAACAAAGGAATGAGAGCTCTGTGAAATCAAGCAGAAACATCTCCTTAAGCGAGAGCCAGCGAGAATGCACTGATGCAGAAAAAGTCGAGGGCAACTTTGCAGGCTATGATGAACATGCAACTATACTCTTACTTTTCTTCTCCTCCACTTCCATCACTTTCTTCTTCCACTCATCAAAAGTTGGGATGTCCTCTTTACCAGGAACAGGAGGGTCTGTGGCTCCTTCATGTTCTACCCCCTGGAAAAATACAAAACCATATTTTACTGGGGTTGAAATTGAGTTTAGAACAAACAACAAACCGATCCAAACTGCTACATTACAAGATGGCGAGAAGCAGTGAGTCTTAGAACAGAATATAGTATGGCATCAGCAGAGTCTAGATGAATAGAGGAGTTCTGTGCTGTTATAAAGCCACATTTACAAAGAGAAGAGTAAAGAGGAGTGTCTGAGCAGAGATAATTTGAACCAAGATATCACACTTCATGTCATAGAAAGGTGGAAATTATGGAAGAAAGGCTATGTTCAGACTGCACCCCAATTAACACAAATATGAATTAGTTGTGCCTGAATATGACCAATATCTGAAATTGTCCTGACACTTAACTTTGATTTTTTCTTTAATCAAAACCAGGCTGTTTTATTTATTTTTTTTTCAATTCTGATACAATTTTCAGTCTGAATGGTCATTGTTTTTCAATGAAGTCAGCACTTTTTGGGCTGCCTCTGCAAATATTCAGTAATTCTTGGTCTCCCCCGTCTCAAATTTTTCTCATTATTATTTGGTACTAACAAAATTGACATTACTTCAACAAAATACAAATTATTCACAACAAAATTATCATTAATAATTAACACTCTATTCTTTTCTTTGGTTATAACCAAAGAATTTAATGTTTGAGATAAATTCTTTATAAATCAATTGTGGAGTCAGATATACAAATGTATGTGAATTATTAAAAATCCTTTAGTACTGTTTCAAGAAAAAACAGATGAGCCTTCAGTGGTATCTGTTTTTGGGCCAAGTACCGTGACCTTACATTTGGTTAACCTTATCCAGATCTCCAGCAGTAATGATCGTCACATTTACTTTCATTCCACCGAGAAACCATGTGGAGGCGAATGATTGCGAAAATTGAATATCCACTGTGGGTTTTTAAAAATGTGTCATTGGATCATTGGATTCGTTAAAGTGTGCAAAGATTGTTGTTTAATTATTCGGGTAACATTTCCACACCTCAAAACAAGCCGCTACGGGATAGGTTGTTTGTCATGTCATCCTCCTAAAACAAATAGTTTTCTAACAAATAAAGTTTTTGATTCAAAAAAACAAAAACAAACAATGGATATCAAGCTAGTGCGTGCAGGACTTTCAGAGAACAGGAGTAAAACATGAATGTGGTTTATAGGGCAGCTTGTATTTTCTGTGTCGACATGGTAGACCGACACTAATGACAACCACCCTACCACCACAAGGTGCTGACCCTCGTAAGTGGCAAAACTGTAGCAATGAGAACCTGTTCAGCTCCTTACTATGGACGTGCAAATCAACAGAATGGCCCTGTCTTAAATAACAGTCATCCACTCCATCTTTAGTACTTTAATCCCTGATACCTCACCTACTATTACAAGATGATCATGTTATTCTGAACCCCTCAGTATTACACACCCTAGCCATTAGCCATTATGTAGCGAGCGAAAGGATTTGTATTCAGTTACTGCTGCAGCTGTCCACACCCTGCTGTTAGAGCTGCAGGGCTCAGGTCTAGTACCAAACACTGACACTTACGCCCTAAATGAAGCAGATGAAAGTAAAAGAGGAAGAATGAGAACAGAAGAAAGCAAAAACAAGGTGGATTGAGCATGCAGGACAGTGCAGCTGCTTGATTATTTTCAGTCTGACAGCCTTGTGAAAATTTTATCAAGCAAATGCTCACTCAGCAGTGCTGTGTCGAGCACTCAGAGACTCATGGAGAGAGAGAAGAGAGAGATGATGATGATGGATTAAAGAATTGGAGATGACTAGCCCCAAAGATTTAAATGGGTTTTTCTGTAGTTCTTGGTGTCCATCGGATCCCAGCGGTAATTAAAAATCACACTTCTGCCTCGCATGCGAGAGGATCGGTCATATTTTTGACACTTCCCGAGATAGCACCCATGTTCATCAAGCGGAGTTTTAGTAAGTTAAATCAACAGTGAAATAATAATAATAATAATAACAACATTATGAACTTGTGAAAAAGAATTCCAGACCAAGCTACTACAAGTGTGCTAAATGCTAAAAAGACTAAAATAGTGCTACAAAACTAGCTTTATTTACTCACATGAGATTTGATGTCTTGATGATGATGATGATAATGAAAAACTGTAGCTCTGGTATGAATCAGTGCGACTTTGACCTTTGTACTTTGAGATATGTATGGGTACTGTATTAGTTAAAATTTAACTAAAGGGGTCATGATGTGCGTTTCTCTAACTTTATTTACTGAACTCCACTATTAGCAATTAAGTAGTTGTAAAGTTGTAAAATACAGTATTGCAAAGGTGTAGATCAGAATCACTTCATAATAGGGCTGAAATAATTCCTAAATCATACGTTTGTTTGTTTTTACGCCTGTAAACAGCCCACATCTTTGTTTTCAATCTCCTCTAGTTTAGCGGGGATGTTGTCGGGGTTGGGGTTTATCGAGGGCGTTTAGTGGATTTGGTGTGTGTGTGCGTGTGTGTGTGCGCGAGTTTGTGCCCACGGCGGCGTGGTTCATTTCAGTTGTGAGCTTAAAGTGTGTTTAATATTTTAGCTTTATTGTTTACTTGTCTTGATACTTCTGTTACGATATGTGTGTTAATTGATGGTTTTGTGGTTTACTTTACCAGTCTTCTTTAACTTGAATGTGTTTAGTTTGCTTTATAATCTGAAGGTTATGTTTTTTTCCGATGATTGTTTTATTACAGTTTTTTGTTCTTCTGATAGTTTCTTTAGAAAGAAAAGTATATTTGTGTTATTGGAAACCTGTGTATTTGCTTATGTTTGAATAAATTTGTGATCGATCTTCACGTTGTTGTTGTTGGTCAATTCTCAACTGCACCTGGGTAATCTCCACTCTCTTCTTTTTCCTCAATGTGCTCTCATTGAGCAAATGTTAATCTAAAGGTCAAGGGGCGTAACAGACCTCTAGATCACAGTTCAGTAGTTCCTCAAGGATTCGCTCATCTTGGATTCTTCAAGTGACTACTAAAGTTGTACGGCTACGCCACCTGCTTTATGTGTAGCTCTGCCGAACTGGGACTAGAAGGTATTTGTTTGCAAAGAGAGATAATGGTGGTGGTTGCATCATTCAGAAATTGGAGACCATGAAGTGATACATAGGACACTATTTGTGTATATTTTCACATTAAAATGAAGCCAGGAGCTTCAAATGAGCTTTTACCTGTTTTCCTTCATGTTAATACCTTAACATTAGATTGCTAGGAAGTGTTACTTTGTTGGCGTTCATTTTGAAAGTTAAGTGCTAGTTAAGAACTTGCTGCAAGAGAGACATAATTCTCTCACTCCTTGATCAATTTGAGCTCATCCAGGAAAGTGGAAAGTTTAATTAGCTGGAGTTCGAGTTAACAGTCGAAAATAATTGTTTCCAGTGAATAATTTCAGTCAGGTAAACAATTATGTGCACTTCAAATGGGAAATCCCTAGAGCAGAGTAAAAGCAGAGCCTACTATGGGAAGGGAATCGCCAGATGAAAATAAAGGCTAAGTCAGCAAAAGACCATGGTATACATGGGAAAAAACTATGTTTATAAAGTGAAAACTGCTGTAAGCAGTTGCTGTTTTTCCCTCTACCTTTCGCTATCGAACAGAACATTTCACTTTATAAACATAGTTTTTTAGGACACCTTGACTCTAACCTTTATTGAGCCAAATTATTGGTATCCTTCACAATGTTCCGCTTGATGAAAATGAATTTATAGTACTTTTGATGTAATAATAATCAACGTTTCAGTTGGTACATTTTACCATTGAACGTCAATGGGGGAGTGAATCACACATGTTTTATCTGATTACTAATCGATCAAATACTCAGTAGAGTAATTAATACTAAAATATTCAACAGCTACAGCCCAAATTCATACATGAGCTAGTGGCATGGTGCAGTTTGACTGACCATGAAAAATAAGATGTTCAAGATAAAATATTAAACTAGAATTGTTAAGTAAGCATGTACCTTCTTCCTCTCGATTGGAGGACGGACCTGATCTTTTATCTCTGGGTCTGTGAGGTCCAGCTCATTCAGGACCAGGGAGGCAGTGGGGTCATCACTGGTACCTGTAATCTCTTCCAAAACTGTTGACTGGTTCTCTGCTTGTTCCTCCACAAGACTACAGAGAGAGAGAGAGAGAGAGAGAGAGAGAGAGAGAGTGTGAGAGAGAGAAAAATAATTGTATGAATAGGTGGCCACTTTAATAAAATCTGAATGTTCATTCAAGCAATATAAGCACTGAAATGACAAGTGATGGAAAATGTATGCAACATAAATGTACACAAAACATAAAACCAACAAAAGAGAAAATGAATGATAAATGGAAAAAGACATGCAGTCCAAACTTGACAAGAATGAAGCAGCTCCTTTAATTGGTTACAAATTGGTTTTCACCTGATGCAACGCGAGTACCTGAGTTACCGTGATATAACCTGCCCTGATGTTCGGTACTAACCTTGTGAGTGTAGGGCCAAGCTGTTGACTGTAGGAGGGCACAGAGCCCACCTCACACTGACTGGCACTAGAGTTCTCTACAGGGGCATCAGCAAGCGGGACCTCTAGTCCACTGAAGAAAAGAAATCATAAGGCGTTTACCAAAAGAATAGAAAGGTCTAGAGAAAACCTACTGGAAAGAGGGAAGGGGAATTAAGAGTGACTGGCTCCAGGAACGAAGAGAAGAGAATTCCTTAAAGACTAGTTAAAAGTCCAGTAAATTCACAAGCCAGTAATCTCTTGACAGCTGAGATCCATTGTGATGCACCTGAAAACACCAGGTAACTCTCTATAGTTTGCTACGAAGTCCATGAAGTTGTGAGCCACTCAGAAATGTAAAATAAATAAATAAATAAAACACAAACAAAAAGATAAGGTAAAAAAAACCAACAACATTGATTGATGATGAATTATCCCTCTTTAAAACATGAAGCGCAAGTACTCACCTGGAGAGGGACTCTGAGGAGTTTGCTGAGGTTGGAGAGCCCGACTCCGATTCTGAGCTCTTCTGGGGCTCATCTGATCCAGAAATGTCTTCTGCAGCAGGTGGTTCAGGTTCAGGATTTAAATCAGCAGAGGCTTGTGGAGCTGGATCCTCTGTAGCTGTTGCCTGGAAAGCTTCAGGATGTAGCTGGGATTGAAATAGTGTCTGTGCCATTTCAGGATGTGTAAGTGTTTGTTGTACGGTGTGTTCTTTTGTTTGGGCTCTGTTTTGAAGCTCTGGCTGGTCCTCCAGCGTCGTAAGCAGCTTTTCTTCAGTTTCAAGATGAACGGGTTCAAGTGGAATCTCTGACAGTTCCAGAATCTCTTCTACAGTGACGGTCTTAAAAAAAAAGAATAGCAAACAAGTTAACACTGCATCATGTAGGTAATCACGATAACTGTGAATATTCCTCAGAAAAACTAATCATACAACCAAAATATATAATCGTTGCATCCTTAGTCTGGACCATAAGTTGGTTAACACCAGACATTTGAATGCCACTAGACAACACAGATAGAGTAAGCTCTTAACACTTCATCATTCAAATGGAAGATGCACCCCAGTCCATTTTATTCAGCAATAAAGCAGCTCAAGGTTGATTTATCTCCCTTGTCTTAATGGTTAATTCAAACCAGGAAAGTTCAATGAAATCTGCATTTGTTTTAGAGAAAGTAGTGTTACACTTTAGAGATCAACAAATAAATAATAGTTTAGTGCTGAAAAAAAAACATTGCTTAAACAATTGAAGTCAGGAGAGCGATGTTTAATTCACATGAGTGTTCTCTTGTTATGTTATGTTGGAGTCATTGTATTTCTTTGTGTGAATATCAGTTGGAACAATAAGAACAAAAAATACAACTAAAATCTATAATTTCTTGTGTCTTTCTAACACCCAGAATGTAAAGAAGTTTCATTCATAAGACAAAGCTGATAAAACATTTGGAAAATTAACTAAGACATTTCAGCACAAGAAAGCCTGTCTAAACAAAGGTCAAATTGGGTTTGAATGCCCCCATTTCTGTAGTTTCTTAAAGTAGGACAACTAAACAAATGCAAGAGAGAAAACCAAGAGGGGTACTAAAAGGAAGTAAATGTGTGTTTTTTTTTACCTGCCTTCAATCTTTCATCCAATCTTTTCATTTAGTAACTTGACCTAAATTGGGAAATTGTTCATGCTAACTTTATGAATAGACTTTGTTTACAAACAAGTTTCTATTTCTAGAGGTTTTTTATTAATATGTTACATAACACTTCTTTTTGGTCACACTTGCACTGTGATTAATTAATTGTGGTAATTCCACAGAAACCTCCAATAGAACTAGTAGAAACAAGCACCTGTTCAAGCGTGTCTTCATGTGGTGTGTCTTGAGACAGCAAAAGGTTTTCATCTAGCACCGCTGTCTCTGTCTCCAGGCCTGTGTCATGTGATGTGTGTATTGTCTTTTCCTCTTCGTCCTAAATAGAAACAATTAAACATATGATTAAAATCGCAAGTAGACTAAAATCAGGTAACAAGAACAGAATGCGTTCGTTCGTTCATATGTCTTTAGAAACCCCATGAAACAGTTTTTGTTGATTACAACATGTGCATCCTCAGATAATTTTGTCATTTACACCTGTTCAGGCAAGCTTAAGTGAGATGACATGATTGATGAGCATTTCCACTACTTCGCCAACAAAAGGTGTTGACAGAACATGCTCTGTAGCTCTGATGGTGAGAGAGAGCTCCAGAAGGTTGAACAGCCATCATTCAAGTTTTTCTTTTAAAGGCAAGTTGAAAATATTTGTCAATTTGTTTAATCTTGACATCAACTCATTCTTAATTATAACCACTCTAATGTCTCTTTAATACTCTAATAGATTTTTTATAATTTAATCAGGTTTGAACATTGTTTTTTAAACGTTGGTTTAAAGATCGGAGTAACTTCAAACAAGCTCGGTTTGAACTCTAATGACAACTGATATATTATGGCACTGATCATCAATATTTTGCTAAACCAAGGTATGACGCTGCATGAATACATACCACATTTTCATAACCATAAATAGATTGTATTGATAGATGCTCAATAATTTCTTTCATGAGCTCAGATGTGCTCATGGTCCCTCAACAACGCGTCTTTTGTCTAGCAGCTCTTCAGAGACAAGACATGATAATTTACTTCCAAACTATTTATTTGTAGGTTTATTACTTGTATTGCTATCATTTATATACATTCATTTCAGGACTATAGGGGGCACCTGAATATAAGCCAATACCATTCAACGCCACTTTAAGATGCATGGGCTTACCAGGCCCAGCCTTTATTCATAAATCAATAAATTAGATTGGATCAGATTAATATCAATCTATCTCAATACATGTAGGCCATCTTATGATTACTTGTGCTTCATTTCTTACTTACTACTACACATTTAAAGCAATCTTGGATAAACATATCACTGCTCAACTCTTTACAGGATTACATCTATATGTGACATGGAGACTGTTTGTTCAGGCCTCTGTCGGCAAGTAACTTTAAAGATAAACCTGGTGAAAGACAATGTCAACATCAGCCTGTCTTCTGAATGAGAAGCTATTACATAACTTCAGGTCTTATACAACAGCCGATGCACCTCCATTCTTTGAAGGTCAAATGTGCTTGAAGCGTCAAGTGTCAAGTGTGAGCAAAACACATTCTCGTTGTCACCACATGAGAAAAGGTCAGAGAGTTGCAAGGAAGTTGGTATCTCAGTGGATGGTCATTGTCTTCAGTTACCTTTTCGACAACCCCTGGTTCCTGGGTTGCGTAATGGACGTTATCCTGTGTAGGGAATCCAGAGCCAGAGGCGATTTCTTCTGAACAATAAACATGGTGACAAGTGTGCCTGCAATAAAAAATAAAATCACAATTTAAAAAAAATGGAAAACAAAAAGTGGAAGAGTTTAAGTTGAGGCTTATGAACTGTAAAATACCTTTAAAATCTTTTGTCTTGAATTTTTTTCTGAACAATTTTTCTGAACAATGGCAGCATTAAAGCAATTTCAGTTATTGCTAAAATCATGAATGATATCATTAATTAGCAATTATGTTTTACTGTAAGTATCAGTGATGTGCGGGTTGACCCGAAACGAGCAGGTACCAGCACTCACGAGTCTACAAATTTTTTTTATGATATTCGATCGCGGTCGAACGGGTTGCTTGAAATAAAGATGAAAAAAAAAACCTTTGTAATTTATATAGTACTAGACATAATTTTCTATGAAATACATAGGCCTACACTTTATTACACCGTGATCAAGCTCGACTATGCAACTACCTGCTTCAAATAAAATATTGATGAACGCTTTGTTCAGGAAAGGGTTCAATCAGCTCCTGATTACACATGCTCGAGAGGCGAGCTTCCCCTGACGCGCTCAGAGACACATCGTCAGCAAACGTTGACTTGTAAAATGAAGTTTAATCAGAAATTTTTGTGATTGTTTCGACATCAACCTGTGAGAGACTCTTAGCCACTACAAAGAACAAAGACAAGTTCACGTGTGTTCACTCACATCTCATCAGTCTCTTATAGTTATATATATATATATAGTTATATATAATCGCAGGTCAACTGAGATATATATATATATATATATATATATATATATATATATATATATATATATATATATATATATATCTCAGTTGACCTGTGATTGAATTCATCAAGCAGGGTCAAAACAAACATTGTGTTCATCAATAATATGCATCTAGACAGCTGAAATGAAAAATGATAGGTCACCTCAAGAGCTGCCTGCTCGCCATGTCAGTTTGCGCACCATTTCAAAAAAATGCATGCGGATCAGGAAGTGGGTCGGGTACAAAATTTTCGTATTTGTTTTTTCTTTTCTTTTTTTTGTCCGAGTTACGGGCAGGTTTGTTGAAAATGCGGGTCGGGTTCAGGTTGTTCATACAGTGACAGCCGTCCTTTATACCTACCGGTGATGCGTTGATGTTCTGGGCCCTAGCTTGCAAGCTTGTGTTCAAGTTGCAGTGTGCAGTTTTTCAGAGCAAGTGTTGACATCAACAACAAAAAAAAACACATTTTGCTGCCTGACTACAAATTGTTTTGGTTTTGATGCAACCAAGTATTTGTAAGAAATTTTTTTTTTTTTTGCAACTTAGAGTAAACCCCTCCAGAATCTCTCATGTTATTCAGACTGAAACCACTCTTATTTAAGCTCTTTCACCCAAAAATTACTGCATTTTCCAAAGAATAAACAGCAGAATTCCAATAATTCTTAAGATGTAATAGACTTGCAAAGTCCATTTCTCAAAGAAGATTGTTCAGCATTAGAGTCTGAACAGAATGAAAGGTTCCTTATTTAGCTTTAAGTCACCAAAAACATAATGGCATGCACGCATGTGAAAAATAACTCATTTTAGAATATGCATTTATTTTTACCAGATTTGACAGTAAACGCCAAATGATTTAAGTGAGTTGTTTGTACTAAACCCTTCCTTTATGTGATGTAACGATCCAAGGTTTGCTTAGCCTAAAAACAGCAACAGGAGATTGAGTCAAAGAATAACTATGCAACAAAAATGTTGATCGTGTGTATTTTGGGAGCAATAACGATAACAACCAATAAACTAAACGATCAATCAGAGTCAAAGGAGTATAAACACACAAAATCAACAAAAGTCTGAAATAAACTGTGCGCCACAGAATGAACAGAGTTCAAGCTTGTGGCTTATGAAAGATGTTAAATGTTCCTCAAACTTGTTACAGACAACAAAAACAGAACAGAAGCAAAGAGTGCTTGAAGATTAAAGAACTAAACAGGGCAAAAAAAGATGATGGAAACAGAAATTATGAGTGGGACCTAGACAAACCGAGGATCAGCTGACAGATCAAGAGTGAACTGTGATGCGGCAGCCAGAGTAGCTTTTGGGAGCTTGTATATTTCACTGCAATGGCTGAAACTTCCGATTTAACACCATCGTATGAGACCCTGTTCAAGTCAACGAAATTGTTTTCATAGTGTGACTGCAGTATGATGATGAGCTTAATTCGAAAATTGCAACCGAACATTTCATTTCAAAATATAAAATGTTAACTTTTCAAATATGTATTTGCATATCCCACCCCCTCTCTCTCTCTTTCAGGAGTGGAACAAAGTAAGAAATATAAATTAAATATGAGTAATCAGTTAGAGTGTTTTGCTAGTGCACAGCCAGCTCTCCAACATGCACTAAAAAACAAAGTATCCATTCGGCCTTTGTGACGTAATACCTGAAAAATATCAAAACCGGTTGAGTTGTACTCCACTGTTTCCAGAAGTTAACTATTACCTCAATGGGTTGTAAAAAGATCAATGAATGAAACGGGAGGTAAATCATTACACAGATCTTACGTGGTTAAATAATCAGAGACTGATTTTAAAAGAACATTCGTATCTTAAGCCTGTTCACGTCCTCCATGTAGAAAACTCTTACAGTAACACTGAACCCTATAAAATACTTCATCTATTATCAATAGTTACCAAAGACTCGTCATAAAGGAATGTTTTTCACAGTAAATCAGAATGACCAACCACCAACACAAAAGTTGTTAATATAGTTCCTATAATTAAGACACACCATGCTTGCAAAGCAGTTTCAATACTAGATAGATAAACATACTGCACACTTAATCATTTGTTTGTAAAGTACTAGCTATCATATACTACACAATTATGTCATCCTAGTTCAGCCAAAAATTATAGTCTTGAAAGAAGCTAAAAGATGGAAAATTATTGTCTTGTGTAACTGTCCTGCAAAGAGTTTCCATCAAACGAACAGCTGTGGCTTGACACCAAAGCACAGCGTCTCATTCTCCTTTCGGTTCGACTCAAAGTAACACGAGAGCATCACCTTGACTAGATTTAGAGTCAGAATAACCGGTACAAATGCTACTCATGCTAGCACAACGCCAGGGCCTCTGCTTGTGCCCTAAAACAATCAATCATGCATGCTACTTTGCCAACAGAGGGCTGTGTTTTGTAGTCTGGTGTGTATTTAAGGAAAAAATATTATACAGTATATTCTTAATTTTATATTGAATTAAAACCGTCTGATGAAAGAATTTATAGTTTTTTTACTATCTACTAATAAATGCTTTAAACCTAGTGCTGAACTAATATGGCAAAAATAAGGTAAGAAATGTAATAGAAACTGTACTAAATTTAATAACAATGCTAAGAAAACTGAAAGCTCTTCTTGAAAACTGAAATTGGATCAGTGTGAGGAGGAAAAGTTGCAGGTCGAAGTGGTCATTTCCACTTGTTTTCAGCTAATAAAAAAAATTAGTTCACAATAACACATATGCATATTTGCACACATCCATATTCGATGACAAATCTCACATCAATCACATTTTTCCAAGAATTGAAAATAAATTAATGTCATAAAATTTCAAACATTTTTACCATTCTTGAAATCATTTTGAAATTATCAAATTTAGAGACCTACATTAGGAAAGATTTGCACTATGGAATCATTTTGGATTTATTTAAAAGATCGTTGAATAAAGATATGAAAAGGGAGAAACAGGACGCAGTGAAGTCAGAAGTAGGCCAAACAACATGATTCATCCGGACAGATGTGTGTCGATTAGAACACCAGCTCTTCTGCCATCATCAAAACCAACATATTACACACGGATGCGCTAGGAAAAATATTTACACATACTTTCAGCCAACAGAACTCCTCTCAAAAACAGCAACTTAATCTATTTGACCAAAATAATTTGATGTTGTATTTTTTCAAACGACCAGAGCTAAAGAAGCAGAGCAGCCACAGGAAGGAAAAATTACATTTTAACAGTTTCCAAGTTTGAAAAGACACCATGTCAAAACTAAGCTGCCTCTCCAAAAAACATTTACTGTTTGTTAACAATGACAACGTTTTAGTGTACGTGCACATTTTGGCAATGGAAACATTGGAGGAAATCAACAGTTTGTCAAGCTAGGCGAACAGCGCATAATCACATTGCTTAATTATGTTAAATTGGGTATTTTGGGCTAAAAAGCTTTCAGTAAAAGATCTGCCTTTACTTCCATTTTCAAACTGTGCACACTATTTGATTATGTGACCTGCAAAAGGGTCCGTTAGGCGAAGAGCAAATGAGAACACTTATGAGTACACCGCTGCATAATTTATACCACAGTTAAGTTTACACAATTTACACATGCACAGCGACAACTAAAAAATCAAAATAGCAGCTGCATAATTATACAGCTAAGAAACTACTGCAAATAAAAATATAAAAACATTATACTGAAAATTCCAGTTGTTTGTTTTGCAAAAGTTTTCATCTGGTTTGAGATTAAATCAAAAGGAGTGGTGTTGAGAATCCTTTTGAGATGCCATGAAGAGTGCTTTAAATATTCAAACTCTCCTCTTTCATAACATCTTCTTAATTATTTAAAAGGACAAGCCTTTCTTTCAGCTTCTTCAATCTGAGATTAGGAACTTTTGAGGATACATTTCAAATCTAAAGCTAGGCTGACTTGGATTCACATGTTTAGCAGAAAAATGTCAGTAACCCATAAAAAAAGGATTATTTGTTCCCAGTCTTAATAAGGAAGAGGATTGTGATTGGAAAAAATGCATCTGATATTCATTGATCAAATCACTACCTTGCTTTCACCAATATCCCCTTTATTACCATTTAGTTTTTATTATGGATCCTAAAAACTGTTAAAAATAAACACATCTCAAAATAAAAAAAGGTATAAACTAGGCGAGGGAAAGAAGAATCACATAATCCCAATCAATTTGATGCTGGTCTATGTGATGCGACAGATCATCTCAATCTATGGTTTTGTTTATTCACTCTGTCTGGTGGCCTGAGAGAGTTTAGGAAATCCAGGCGCCCAGGAAAATCCCTCAAACATTTCCTGTTAGCTTTAGCCTGGCTTTGATGACTGAACAGCTCAGGAGTCCATGCTACATCAATATCAGGATTCCAAAACAATAGTTACGAATAACTTGCTTATATTCAGATCAAACAGGAACATTTACAAAACATCTGCTTATTTAGGTTCGTAAAAATGCTGTTGAATCATGCAAGAGTTGTTTTACAACTATTAAAAACTATTGTTTACATATAATTAGTATAAAGTATTAAAATAAACAGCTAAATGTTTATTTTTTGTATCTCAACTTTCTCTCGTCCCCAAAACTAACATTTTTACCTGCTTTCCGGTCTGATAAACTTTTTTTTTAATAAAAGAGCATTTTAAACCTGAGACTGGTTTCAGTCATAAAGGAGCCAGCAAACCAATGACTAAACAAATATGGTCAGCGTGACACGCCAGGAACAGCATGCTTATTAATGCCATTTATAAAAGGTAACTTCACCAAAACGGAACTCGACAGAATAACTGTAAGCTAAGGAGCATTTTATTTCTCAAAGCATGGCTATGTCTTAACTCTGTCTAAAAAAAAAAACCCTGGCTGGTTAGTACAAAAAGCAGAACGGCTCATTTTCAAAGCATAAATAAGTATTTGAGGAATATTTGATTGAGTAGATCCTCCTTGCTAACAATGTGATGACAGCAGACAGTTAGTGCAGTGCAGTACACTGTAGCTGCCAATCACATAACCACACCACGATTTTTTTGTTGAAAATATGAAAACAGACTTTCAAGTAAAAAAAAAAATAAATAAATTATTCACAATAGATATCTGTAAAGTAGACAATCAAACCTTTATTTTAAACAACTTCCTTTAAGAGAAAAGCAATTAATAAAAACTTTATATTCACTTCACTTTAGGGCCGGAGTAAAAGAAAAAAATAATACTACAGCCATGCTCAGGGGAGCGTTCGCGACAATGTTGAATCTAGCAGCAGATCATGTGAGGCAAACCTGTAACAAATACATGTGCTCGTGGCTTGTACGTCCTGCCACAGTTCCTGAAAATATGTGACAAATAGACAATAACATTGGTAGTGCATAAAACACAAAAAAATATCTATTGTGATTTACGCCCAGTCAACTGATGCATCCCTAAAAGCAAGCATGGCAGAAAAAAAGCTCAAGGGGGAAATAGCTTATGCGATCAATGTGGAAATCAAGATAGATGTGGAAAAGATGATTGAAGTCCCATGGTAACACATCAAACTTGCTGTGAACGAATACAGCTGGAAACTGCAAAACCTTTCTGAAAAGTGCATTTCGTCAACAAGAAGCCCTTTGCAAACAGACCACGTGATGCAGCTTTAAACCTCCTGTTTGGATGAACATGGTTTGGTTGAAATGTTAATATGGAGATTCTTAGATATCTCTTGCTAAAGTCACACAATGGATTTTTTTATTAAAGCTCATAATATTTAATCAATAGGTTAGTTTAAAAAGTAATAAATAAATTGGATGTAAAAGCATAAGATTAAAAGATCAATAAGATTGTATTTTTTTTAAATCAAATCAAATGTTAAGCAATACTTGTCTTCATGTATCTGCTCTTACAGCTGTTATTTATGATCATTGACTTTTCACCTGATTAGATTGCCACAAACATTTCAAAGGTTCAACTTTTACATAACAAAAATAAACGAAGGTGATCATCACAAACATATAATTACACATGAATTTGAGATATGCGAGATTTTGTATTCATTGGCTGGACTTTGGCATGTGTGGTATTGGGAAGAAACGCCTGAGATTTAAAACTGAGGGGAAAGTCTAAACAGTGTCTTTGGTTAAAGAGTGCAAACAGAGCAACCAGAACGTTGACGTAAACTCTTTTGCTGCTGTGACTCGACACATCAAACAAAAAAAAGCTGCATGCCAACGGCAAGCAGATCTTTAAATCTGTCTGGCAAAAGTATTCTGCAGTGATGCTAAACCATATTCAGGGATTTATTTATGAAATTGCTTAAAATATTCTGTATTTAGTTGGGAACAAACCAATCCTTTAAATATCCCAAACAGAGACTTCTAAGATTCTGATCTGTGCAGAGCAACGTGGCCAGGGGAGGAACCGCAGAACAGCTTTCCAGGGCAAAAGACCAGACTTTCCTTTTAAAGTAGGCCATGCGGTGACTAAACAAAAGCATTCTGCCACAGAGCAAATGTAACGTTGGAAGACACTCAGGCACTTGAATAAACTTGATGAACTTGAAACATCACAATCCCATTCGAAATGTAAACTCTAATCTCAGAGGCAGAGTGAAGCAGCATGGGTTCTGTACTGAATCATGAGTGAAGAGCTCAATCCATGAGCCTTGCATTGTCATCAGTGGTCACCAAAATATAAAAGCAGATTTTATGAATGCTTCGATAAAAAAAGCTCATTGCACACTGAATTTTTAATCAGAAAATTTCACAGGTACAAAAACAAGGGCTCAGATTGTGTTTACACAGACAGAGAGCTTCCAAAACATTTGCCCTATATAACGACATTTGGAATAGGTTACATTTTTGTGTTTTTTTTACACACTCCTTCAGCTAGGTTTGAGTATGTGAACATTTTCCTAAATATTTCAGTTTATAGCACAACGACGGTTTCACTTTTCAATGACTAACCTAACACTTAAAAGCTGGAGCTGAGCAATTCATCTCTTTTGCAATTAAATCACAACATGAATAAATGCAAATTTTAAGTGGCAGAAACTGCAATTGCAGTCATTTCAGAGTTAAAATGGGAGAAAAGTTTTACTTTTATTTAGCCGAAGTCTGTCTGGCAAAAATAATCTAAAGTGCAATCCACAGAGCTACATGTTTGTTAAGACAGTTGAATTACTAAAATATGGAAAAGGTAGATATTACATTTTTAAAATATTGGTTTAACCTATGCTTTGGAAAAAATTTAAGTCCTATTGTAAATTGTTATCACAATATTAATTAAAAAATAATCCCCATTTAATTATTTTAAAAAAATTGTTCAACCCTAATAAGGCCTATGGACTGTGGGAGTGTGTAAGAGGCTTTCCTTAAGCCAGTGCTTCTCAAATAGTGGGGCGCGAGGCTCCATCAAGGGGGGCGGGTTGGACCTCGGGGAAAATACTTTTCTTATTTTTCTATTTTGATTTTTTTACAGTTCTAGAATAAAGTGCAATACCACTCCACAACATTAGTGGACAGTGGCGCGGTCTGTGAAGTAGCGGTTTTGATTGCACTGAGCATGCGTGCTTTGCACACAGTACAGCGTATGAAGTGTAGACACATGAATAGTTTAGAGGTGTACTTATAACAATTTCCTAGACAAATAATTTATAGTCGCGGAGGGGTGGGGGTTGGGACGTTTTCTTCTTCCTAGGAGGGCATGACAGAAAATAATTGAGAAGCACTGTCTCGGGAGCTTACCCTAGATGTTAAGTTTGTATAATAATTTTGATATATGCACTCTGTAGGAAGAACACTATAACTTCAGATAAGAGTGTGCAATCTGCACTATTCTGAGTGTGCATTCTATACTCAACAACGATTCAACAAGTTGTTTTCTGGCATCTACAAAAAAAAATTATATTTAAAAATCATAACTAGATACAATTACACCATTCCAAAACTGGGAAAAAGCACAAGATGAAAATTTTTAACAGAAGTAAAAAGCTAAGCTCCACGTGGGTTGATTTTCTTTTTTGCAATTTCTTTTTAATGTAGGGTTGGACTCCGCAGAGTTAATATAATAACTTATTAACTGTGGTATCTTCCTTGCGAACCATACTGATTTGTTTTTCAGCTGGTTTCTGATTAGCTAGACTTGGGAGACACCAGAAGCAGGACAACAGCAAGAGTCAATCTCTAAATAAGATTTAAGATAAGCTTGTAAACAATGGAAAGATCGTGCCAAAGAAACCGGACCACCTTCTCTAGCAAGCGGCACTGGTAATATAATTCAGTCCCATTTTAAGTTGTATACACAATCGTCATCTAGAAAATAAACCTACTATGATAATCACCTTTCCCTTTCATCATCTAACTAGTCTATTTTCATCTGAACACATTGCTATAGTAATCAGCACACAGGACCTGTGTTTCACAGCTCTGCTGATGGAAACTCAACACCACAGTTCCAAGTATTGACATAAGACTTACTACACTATAGACAAACAGACACGACAGCAGAAAGGCCATAATGGAAACCAAAATTAGAAAGGCTTAAAGCAGGCATTCTGACTGAACATTTTCAGATTGCACCCCATCATTTTAAATGGTTAAGTTTATATGTATTGTTACGTGGCACGCTAAGTTGCGGTCCTTTTATGTCATTCATGCTCGGTGGCTTCAACTGCATTTGAATGGCACCATATAAATCAAATAAAGGCTGTTATGATGTAAAGAAGACCAAATAGGATTGTTTAGTTAATTTCTCAATAACTCAGGTCAAAAAAAAAAACCACAAAGGTTCTGAAAACATTAAATACCTGACAAATGCTCAGTTTCAGAATTATGGAAACATCGATTATGAAAGATAGTTGTTCTGTTCATTTAGCTTTAAGTTATCTCTTGTCTTCTGACATCTCTTGACTGTTTCTAAGGCTAAATTGTTGCAAATCAGTTATTTATGGTGACATTTCCTCATCCCCAAATGAGTCTATGCTAAACTATATGGGATTTATTGTTTGACATGTCAGTTAAATGTCTGTCATCAGCATTTAGCTTATATCATGGCAACATATCTTACGCATTAAAATATAACAATATGCAAAACAATACAATACAATATGTAACAAAGTAATAAATATAATTCAAAAGCTTTTTATGGTTAGTCACAGCAAGGAATTTCAGGATGTTTGCATGATCAGTAAAAAGGTTCTTAAAATTGAATTATGTTCATAGAAAAGTGCTTTTAAGCAACAACCAGACAGTTCATTAAAAAGCTTCATGGTAAGACTGCAATGACATACGAACATTACAGAGGTTCTAGACCTTTTAGCAAATGTTCATGGGTTACTCTGATGTGACCATTTAGGCATCTTGTTAAGATCCCTTAGTCTGGTCTTGCTTTAGGAGAGGCAAACTTCGATCCAACCTCAAGATTGATCTCGTACAGTTTATTTTCCTGATAAGTTTACCAGGTCTCTTGCCAAATCTTTAAAATAATATTGGGCAGTTCTTGGACAAAGTAAGCTGCCACGAACATCCAACGTTCCCCTCCAACAGAATCACTCCATTTTCATGATTTACAGGGTTTTATACCAGTGTGCATTCTGGGTTAGTCTGCTGATTAAACAGAATTCATTATATCCAGGCTATTGCTATATCGTTTTTCAGATGGTTAGTGGAGAAGGTAAAGTTTGAACTTATTTATTAAAAACTTTTAATAAAAAAACACATTGTAAGCATGTATTTTATTAAAGAGACTGTATTATAACTTTCTTAAAATAAAATTTCATGCAGTGGGTAACATAGGGCTAAGTCTGAGGATCTAGCTACCGCTTTTTTTGTGAAAAGGTATTTGCGTATAAAGTTCCCATCTTTAAAAAGTTTGGTCGCATCATGCAGAGGAAATGTTTTATTCTTTTGTGAAGGATTCACATCTTCATATTCTCTTCTGAGAGATAAAGCTGTAAGGGAGTGATGGTTGCGCTTCATCTTTTCACCTGTACTTCAGGAGAAAAACGTCAACCTTTTGTTCTGTTCCTACCATTTTCACAAGCACCACTATATTATATTGAATAGGTTTTTCAACAATAATAATATTGTATTAGTGATAGGTTTCTGAAACGCTAGATGCTGTATCCAATAATAGACATGAGTCTAACTACCAGTCGCTGCAGTTTGTACCACGTAAAGGATGAGTTTTGCATGAACAATTCACAAAACGAAAAATCAGTAATAGAAAATCATTGATAACAGTCTGTTTGAGACAAGAAAAAACAAATAATCAACATTTGAGAATACTGGCTCTTTCTAGGATAGTGAACAGCACTCTAAAGCTCAGGTTCTCCTCAGCTAAGAATTTCAATACCACCCATGTCAAAATATCTGTTCTTAACTCTTCTTTGCATTGTAAGATTATACCATAGAGAATATCTGTTAAATTAATATATTCTGTAAAATTATGGAAAGTTTTTTCAAATTTAATGCAAAAAATTTATGTAGGAAAAAAAATGCAAAATGTCCTTTTAATTTTCTGCCAGAAAGTTTAGCGTTTTTACTGAAATTGCATTACATTTCGGTGGCACTTAATCCTAACATTAACAAGGTAGTTATTTTTAGGTGTGTGGTGAGCATACATGATGGACCATAATATTTTAAACGAGACTTGCTTCAGTCACCAGGTATTAATATTACTACACTCTAACTGACTATACAGAATGCACAAGGCCAAAATGTCATGACAAAGCTTTATTAAAACTACAAATGGGGCTGCTGAGCGAGTCACTTAAAGAAATGCTGATTCTAAATATGAATTAACAGGTTTGTAATTTTGAAACAAAAATAAGGCAAGCCAATAAACGAATCTTAAAGTTGGACCAGCGTAATAAGACAAAACAGGAATTCAGTTTTTTTAACTTAATAAATCATTACCCTGCCAATCCCCAACCAAAGCCCTTAAACATTGATCAACCAAACTAAGTTAATTTCCACAATGGATGAAAATCACTCTGTCTTTTGCATATGAAACTGGAGTGGAGAGAGTGTATACATAAACATGATCTTAACGTGACAGTGCACAACAGACTCGACAACAGAGGCTGGTATCACTACTTGATTTACATTTAGTACAAAATGTCCTATACAATCTGAGGAGGGGGTGGAGAAGGCAAGACTAGGAGAGAAAGAAACAGACGCTGTACCCTGTGCTCCTAGAACTGGGGGATGGGCTAGGCTATAGGTGACTTACGTAACAGTCATAAACCTCAGGAAACAACAATGCAAGACAAGTTCATTTGATTAAAAACTACACTATGGTCAAGAGAACCTTAGTCTTTGTGTAAGTTTATATTTTAGTAGTGTGCTTCATTAACTAGGAACAAAATGTTTAAATAAATCAATTTGGTCTGCCAGTCACATCTTTAACGGTCAAAATTTTATTTCGATCCCTTTCCTGCATTGGATGACTTAAACACAGTTTATTATCAGTCTTCATGTGAAGAGAGGTGAAAATACACTTTCATTCGACAACACAATTAACAGCCAATACAATTTCACTTGAGCGCACACAGCTTGTGGCAAAAACAGGGTGCCATTGGGCATGCACAAAAAAAAATCTGCCACAAATACGCTGTTTAGAACGGTCACTGGGTGAAATTTTGGCTTTAAAGAATCATTTAAAAAAAGAATTGATTGAAATGCTTTTACATTTTTTCCAGCATTCAGCTGCCAAATGTAAAGAAACCACAACCTTCATTAAATATTAAAAAACTACGACAGTACAAAAATAAACTACTTGAATGTTGGATAAGGTGATAATGTAAAAAAGAAAATGTATTATATTGCAAACACTATTTGTCCTAAACAGGTTTCTTTTGCTTTAAACTAGTAACAGAAACCTGACTTCCATGTTTACACAACAGAAGTTAGCTCTAAAACCGGTTCACTAATACACAAGAAAACACTCTTATTTTCTCTCTGGAGACTGGAGTTTATGTGGTGTAAAGGAACACAGCAATGCCTTATGAATGTGGGAGTATCCTTTGTATTGGCAAGTAAAGTCATTGGAACCACTTCAGTTTCCATGGCAAATTATATTTTAAACACTAGCATACCAACTTTCCTTTTAAGCTTTATTTCCTACACCTTTCAAATTACCCAATTCAAGCTTCGATGACCAATTCAATATCCATTTTTTATTTTAAATTTAAAATGCCGTTTTTATTCTGTACTGTTTTAAAGTAGAGGAAACAAATATCTGCTTTTCGCTGTTCAATATTCACTATTCTTACAGTTGTTAAGTATTAGTTAACAACTTGATTAGCTGACATTCTTTTATGTTAGCATATTACACAAAGTAACCAAACATAAAAATGTTGTTTTTTTTTACTTTTTACATTTTTTACTTTTTACAATTTTAGGAGGTTTATCCTAAGGCTTAATACCCATTAAAAGACTTGGAAAGAGTCTATTTCTACTGTAGGGTCTATTCGAGAAAGGCTGCATCCATGAATAGTTTAGCTTCCATGTTCATCCACCACACCTGATCACACTAGATTGCCATTTCAAGAATTTCAATTATCTGTAAGAAAAGTGTGTTCAAATAGTCCAATATTCCCACATTCAACACTTCCAAAATCATTAACCCTAATACAAAGTCAATTTCCAAACATTTTGTTAAAAACTTGTTAAAAGAAGATTCTTCATCTGTGGTTGTGTTTGTACACTTGTAAATCCTATACAAGTTATACACTAACCCATTGCCTTTAGGAGTTCAAACAGGAAACTAATGTGTAAGGAAGTTATGAATGCTGCCAACATGAGGATTAACCTTCCCCTTAAAAAAAAACAAAAAAAAAAACAAGAAGTATTGCTACAAAAACCAGCAGCATAGCAAGACTCAAAATATTGATCGTATGATCCATCTACTCCGAATACATATTTCTTCCAAAGAATTGGTTCTTTGACAACTTGAATTCCCCAACCCCCACACCATCAGCCTGAGGTATGTTCAGAGTCATCCTTCCTCCTCTGGAGTCAAGCTGTCAACACTAGGATATTTCTTACTCATCTGCATGCTAAAAACAGTTGGGCTTGTATGACAACCAGAGCCTGGAAACGAGGCAACTCTGAAAGTTTGCATGAGCTGGAGTTATGCAAGATACAGCACAAATGGCCCTTTAACTTAGCCACGCATATAAACACAGGCCTCACTGAAAGCATGACTGCAGGAGGATATGAGGCCCAGACTGGATCCCAGGGGTACATTAATACAGCTTTACAGTGCTGTATTAGTGTTATAATAAAAATTATTACTGGTATTACAGTGTGAAGTTTGAGAAGTATGAAAAAAAAAATTCTAGATATATAAATTAATGTACACAAGGTTAAGGTTCAATGTAACTTATTAAACGCATACTTCCTTCTGTAACCAAAGCTTTGTTGCCCACAGTATTTAATTAATAATATTCTTAGTGTTTAGAGCTTAAGGTATTGAGCCGGGAAAATGTAATCTTTGAATCCACAGCCAACATTATGTACAGAGAACATTCAGTGCAGAATGTTAAATTGAGAGGATGAGGGAAGAACATACCTGTACAACCACAAATTTTTACATTTTATGGGACTGTATACAATTGTTATCCTGTATTATGGTGTAATTTTCATGGGCACCTAAACAATAGTTTATCCATCTAGAAACCCATCGCTTGTTCAAACATGTCAGTGAACATATTTTAAAAAAAAAAAAGTCAAATAACCCTTAACCGGTTAATAATGTATCTTATCATTCTTTTACTGCTGTAAGCAGCCAATCATTAAACGATTAAGTGATGCTGGCTCTAGCATTCTGAAATAGCAGCGTTTTCCCAGGAGATTTTGCTTCCTTAAGAAATTTTTCTCATTTGAAATCATGCATGCACGGACACAAACATAGCTTTAAATTAATAATTTTTCACACCATAAATCTTTGTGTTATTCTGTTCTTTTTGAATGATATGCCCAGTTTTAGACTACCATATTCTGTCAACAGAAAGGAACAAAGGTATGTGCAAAAAACATATTGGAAAAGTGCATATAAGCCCTATGTAAACAAAGGAATAACACCGTCTGGTATGTCCTTCCAGTAGGGCTAATGCGTTTAAAGTTTTTCCTGTAATGACCTCTTTCTTGCAAAGTTCTGACAGTTTGTTAAACGTGCAGGCATTAAATGTTCAAGAGTTATTTTAACATGCGAGATGCGAGTCTTTGATAGTGTGACTATATGGCACTGTCAAAATAATGTTATTAACCTGTGTTTATTATCGACTGAAATAAAAAAAAAAACAATATGCTTGGTAAGGAATACAAAATCAGAAAAGTTAGAACAGTCCTGATCGGATCTAACCGTTTAATTTTTTTTTTACAATTTCAAAGCCTCATTGTAGCGTCCCAAACATGGTCATCATTTTCCCAAACATCCTGATACATAAAACAAACTACGTGTGGCTGAATATTAACCAAACATATATAAGAATATACAATGAAGCAATTACTCAGTGAAGTTCCTGCTCCATACAATAGGAGACACAACACCATGGCAGAGCAGCAAACAAAGCACAGGGGTTGGCAGACCAGCTGCCTTCCAACTTCAATCCCTCTTACTCGATTATATAACAGCATCGCCTGCTGCACAGAGTTAAGGCCTGGAGTATTATCCCTCTAAATCATTTTTAAGACTCATTATGCTGTGTGCGAGAAAACAGCTAGCAACCCACTCATGGCTGACGTGAGCTTCAAGTGAAGGGCAACCATGGCACATGAAAGTGATCTCATCATACCATCTGTGATCGGAAGAGCAAGATTAACACCAAACATCTACACAAATCTTTCCATTAGACCCTGTAATCTTGATTGTACAGAATAGCTAATCTATCAGTCACACAGAAGCCCATCAACCAGCTGAAATGCTGTATATACATTTCAAGCAGACTGAGACTTTGAAACACAGTAGTAATACATTATTAAAAAAAAAAAAAAAAAAAAAGTTGTTATAAAATTAGGTCAGGACGAACCAGATGCTAAATGCAATAAATTGAAATATAAGATGAGAAAATCAAAACAAATACAACAATACATATATTAATACATACCTTAACATGAAAAGAATTTGATTAGGTATGTAAAAAAATATATTAAAAATCTTAAAGTGTAATGATGTTTTGTTTTTTTTAATTGGGGCTACATCTTTCGATCCTTTCTACTGCCAGTAACAAGTCGCACGGCTCTTGTGAAAAGCAGGAACTATTGTCTGGAAGGTGAATAACTTTTTGATCATTTCCAAGGATTGCAACTGCAGTAACTGGAGTCTCTGTTTTTGAATATTGGAGAATAGCTTGGGTATAAAGTTCTGATGTTGTAGTATAACTGTTTGTAGAAGTTGGGATGTGTCCGTCGACTCGTAAAACTGTGTTTAAATTAAACTTTCATATACTGTTAAACTCTGATTCTTGCTATAGATGGTGCAACTGGTAAATTACTAAAGGAGGTGGCTACCATTTAAATACAGTAATAAAATAAAAAATACTCAACAAAAATGTATATTTTTAAGACTACAAATATTTTGTGGCTGTGAAATAATTATTAGGTGCAAGGTCATTAAATTCTGAACACAACATTTTCCTTAAAATGTTGATTTAATCATACAGACATTGAATCATAATCAAACGGCTACTTGGAGCTCTCAACCATTCAAGCAACAATGCCCTAACATGGAAGAAACAACCAAATCAGGCACACTCCAAAAATGGTATCATATTGACCTTCTAACGAAACCCAAAGCATCTTAATTTAACTCCCAAATACACTTTTAACACTTAACAACTTGATTAGTGGCCTTAAATCATTTTCAGTCCGCCTCTCAAGACCAAGTTTTAATTTGAACCCAGTGAACATTAGCAGAGATTTGTGTTTCCAAGGGAACTGTGTGCCCACTCATATGAGGTAACTAGATAGTGGACACTTTAAAGGTAGAACTGCAGTTTTTAAAAAGGTCAAAAAATGTTTTATCCAAAAACGTTTTTCCTGCACTTCTGCATCAGCAGAATTGTTTGTGCCTTAAAAAGCTGTTTTACAGTTAAATTCCCAGTAAATAAAGTATTACAAATAGTAGACATAGTAGAGCCCTCTACACATGTGCACTGCTTGCTTTCATTGCATTTTTGATTTTTTGGGTTAGAGATGAGAGAAAGGTTTCTGACGTGTTTGAAAATAACACAAAACAAAAAAGCCAGTGTACTTAGCATTGAGAAAATACAATTGGCAAATCCAGCGACAGAGGAGCCAGACTAATCAGTTGTTCAAGTAGAAAACTGAAACCATGGTGCTCTGTCACCCACTCTTCCAAGAGAACAATCAAATGCAACATCTCAAGTGATTTCATTTCTACCAAATGTATTTGAGGATGTTGCATTTTTTTTTTAGGTGCCTATTAAGTGATTGAAGAGCTGAAAGTTTTCACAAGCAATTTTAATAATGCAGGGCAGAGAAGTAGTCGGTGCTGCCACTTCTCAGTCAAAGAATTCCGAGTTGAATCTCACTGAACAGATTTTAGGCATTTGTATGTTGTTTGTGAGCTTGCGTAGGCTTCCTACAGGTGCTCTGGTTTCCGCCCAAAAGAATGTCAGGGTGGTTGATGCCTAAACAGCCTATATGAAACAGAAAATGTAGATGCCGATAGGCAATATATTATTGCCCTAAAATGGACTGGTAATATCTCTTTGGGATGTGCACAGTATTTCCCTGTAAGTGATCTGAGATTGGCTCCATCGCTCTGTAATTATGCCTCTAAACTGATTACATCAATAATGCCATTATGTCCTAACTGTGGAAGGAGAATGATGTCAGTAAAACGGTATATTGTATGTAGATTGAATCATGTTTTGTTCTCACTATAATATATATGGATGTTTCACATATGCTCAAGAGCATTTTAATTGTGCCGATAAGGTAGGTATCATTTTTAACCAATAAGTAGGAGTGATAAACATATTGACAAGGTAATATTGGTTTTAGTGGCACGATTGTATTGATGATTGCAAACATCAACATCCAGTCCCAAAGATCACACCTTTAAAAGTCAGTTCAACAATCAAAGAAAAATAGAGGAAATACTTGGTATTAAGTCAACAATAACTGTACTATAATTTATAATCACTAACAGGATATTGTTTAGCATAAAAAAAAGAAAAAAAAAAGAAAACACCTAAAAACCGAAAAACCTATTTTACTTTCACAGTGAGTGCCCCTGAGCTACCATAGTTCTTTTTTCTAACGATTATGGCCGGGTGAGTTTCCATTATTCTAAGGTAAACACTTCTTTTCATCAGTAAATCATGTGTGGTTTATGCAATGAACAACATCACTGTGTCCTCGGACAAAATTAAGAAATTGTTCTCAGGAGAGACACAGTTTCTTCAGTTATCTGGAAATGGTTTTGGTTTGCTTCTTCAAATATTTAACTATCCAATACCTGCTGCAAAATATACTTAAGATTGTGGCGACTAAAAGGCAGCACAAAACAGCAGCAGACAGTTGAAAGAGTGACATAAGTGATGCTGCAGTCTAAACAAGAAAGCTGTAGCCTCTTATGTTGAATTAGTAGTGAAAAAAGTTCCAATTATAATATTTTTCAAAGAAAAATAATCAATAAATCTACGCAAGAGATTCTTTTTTCAATTTCTAGAAACTCATATGACTTTAAAATTAAAAGTATTTTTGTAATTTTGTTCACCCAGTTTTTACGTTTTTTTATGTTTGTTCACTTTTATGTTTTGGGTTTTGGGTGCAAGTAGATACAAGTAATTGCGACACGAGCATTTTTTACGTTTTCAACAATTAAATAGCTCTTTTTAGTGAACAAGAGTCAAAAGTACAAACTTCTAATAACTACAGTACCTTAAGACTTCAGTGTACTTTTCTGTTTTATTATTTTTTTTAAGCCAAAAACTGACATTAATCTGTTGGCACAGAAAACTGGAGATTGACGCCCCGCCATACCCAACCGATATGTTCATGCGGTGATGTCAGTAAGTTCACTTGTTCTTATGCATGTTGCATTTATATTTTTGATAAGACACAAATACTAAAATCATTTTTTAAATGCAACATATATTGTTGTTTTATACATACGTTTTTTTTGTGGGATTAACAGTAGCTCTTTGGAACAGTACTCAATATTTCTTATGTAGAGAGAACGTTCATAAAGAAGGTGAGTTTAATAAACAACAAACATAAATCTATGACAATGTCATCAGAATAAAAATCTACTTCACCAACTGTTGCACTAAGCTGTATAACGACTGAATGAACTTATTTAATTTATTTAAAGCTAACTATGAGCAGGATTTTCATGAAGGTATCATAGTTAATGACAACATGTTACACTAGAAAATACAAATACTGCATGCAAATTCAATCCCATCAAGTTTTTCTCCTTGTGACAAGCTGCAAAAAATTCAAAAATAAACAACAAATACTTAAACATAGTTCTTTTAAATAAACGATGTATTGCGTGCATCCAGTGGATGGTGGGTTGCCTGGAATCCGTACAATGCGTTCCCCACGCACACACTTAACGTAAGGATTGACAGCTGGTGGTCCTGTGCTGTTTTCAACAGGCTGACAGCACATTTCCAGTAATATTTCACAAAATCATAAATGTCATCGTTCGCAACTCGATAGAGCACATAGTATTGGAGTATTTACTAAAAGTGTTACACCTTGCTAGTTGTCAACGCAAACATCAGAAGCGCCCTTACGTTAGCATCCAACCAACGTTAGCATTTAAGCTATTTGAACCACAGTTTGCTAAATTAACCTGGTATCGATGTATTAAGGTGATTAAATGATACAAAAACAAGTAACTATTTTAAATACTAAAAATGTAAATGTATTAATAAAGCAAATTGACTCACCAACACAGGAGAGATAAAACGGCGGACAGCAACAACACGCGCAGCTTCTTCATTATCTTCCCGCGGGGACCAACATCCTCGCTTTTTTATCTACTCTCATCTAACACCAACGACTTAGACCCAGCTTAGCTAATAACGCTAATTGTGTTAAAATTAATTAAGGTAAAGGGGGTGTGTTTGGCGGTACGGAGCAAACACTGGGGTTGTTTCAGCGTAGAACCCCCGTTGAGAAGCACTGGCTGTGGCTGACTGTTTCCCGTTAGTGCTGCGTAGGAGCTGCTGTTGCTTCGTCTGCTCGGCGATAGCCGCGCCTTCCATTTCGATCTTAGCCAATAGAAATTAAGCGTTGTGACGTTCCACGCCCACTCCCCGGGTCAACTGGATGAGTTGGAAGTTTTGTCATCAGACGCGTCACCTTAAATGTGATTATGTGAAGCTATTGCAGACCATTCTACAGTAGAAATTATTCTGCAGTTTAGTTAGTTAGTTAGTTAGTTAGTAGGTTGTGTTTGTTTTATCTGCTTCTATTCAGATAGGGTACACTGTCTTTTTATGTTTTGTGTTTTTGTGTTTTAACTGTCGTTGACCAAAAAAGAAACACACAATCATATCTGGTCACCCGTCTTATGGAGATTTTAAATGGTTTGGGAGTTTAATAGCTTTGACTTTTTAAACTTATTGTTAGATTTATTTTTATGACGTGCACGCCACCCAGAGAAAATTTAAGGTGTAGCAGCTGTAGCTGTTTTACAAAAAAAATGTTTAGTATCAACGTAAACGTTTATGTCGTTTTCATCACAAGTTTAATTGGTTCCTTGTTTATTTCGTTACGCTAATAATGCATTTTAAGGTCCGTTTATAATCAAAGTTAAAGAACGGTTAAATGTGTTTGAAAAGCGTTTGAACATTATGCTGTTTTAGACATAAACTTGGTTGTGTAAACTGTCATGGAATGTACATGTTGGAATATTTCAGGAAATTATTTTGTGTTTGAAATATTTTATTCTATGTGATTTAAGTTTATATGCCACGTACAACTACCTGACACACGTAATTTATCTTTTACTTTAAGTGTTGTGAACTTTTTTAAATAAATGTATCAGTACACACTTTTTGTGTTTTTTGTAAATAAGCCTCTCACTTAGTGGATATTTGTCCTATCTATAAAAAAAAGATATGGCACGTTGAAATAAAGAACTACATTTCCCATTGTGCCGTTTAGCAGGACGCCGCGTTAAACGCCAGACTACGTGTTTATACATATTTAATGTCATTTTATTTTTCAAATCTAAGGATTCCCATTTAAAAATACATTTATGTCAATATTTTCAAATATTTATATATTGTGTACAATTTTGCCTTTTAAACATTTATTTTATATTGAAATACAAAAAATAACGTTCATGAGGCGGGGTCCTCAAGTCAGGGAATTTCACAAAGTACGGTGAGCTGTCCCGTGAACAGCGGCGGGTTTGGCTCAAGTTTGCTCAGGGTTTGTGGGGTATTTTTCAGCCACTGAAAGCGATGCCGTGGACTATGGATGTGTGGAGAGTGTGTTTGGCGTGTTTGTCGCTGTGTGTGTCCGCGGTGAGCGCTTTCTCTCAGTCTCTGGACAGCGACTTCACCTTTACTCTGGCCGCGGGACGCAGAGAGTGCTTCTACCAGAGCATGAAGAAGGACGCCTCACTGGAGATTGAGTACCAGGTAAAGACTCTCCTTCAGACAGAAATGAAACTGTAATTGAAATGTAACTTTTTATGTTGAATATTCTTTGTGGTGCGCTTATACTTTTTAAAATGCAAAGAGATGTGTATTTAAGTGCTAAAACGATTTAAGAATAAACTTAAGAAAAAATAGTTGTGCTGTTTTTTTTTTACGTTGGCAAACATTGTATTATTAAGTGTTCTATTTAATGTATCGTTACAACATTTATTAAGATAAAAAAAGGTTGCTGTGTATATGTTTTTTGGTTATGAATGTATATAATCTGAATTGATACCTTGACCAGAATTTATAATTCTCTCTGGAACTAAACTATTTTTACATTGTATTTATATTAAATATGTTCAAATAATCGCAGAGAAGAACTTGTATATTGGAAGGGGCAATCAATGTTGATTATCTCACAAAGAAGTGATAGGAGAAGAAAATCACACAAGATGGGTAAAAATATATATATATATATATTAAAAATAAATAATCTGTTGCCAATCTTTGCTCAACTTTGGTATGCACAGCCTGGACAGACAGTATTCGGTCTCGAGGTCAGTCTAATCACAAAAATCATCCTGATATTCTGTTTTGGGATCTTCAGAGGAAACCCAAACAAGTAAAGGAATAGCAAGAAGACAAGACAAGACTTCGGTCTCTGAAGTGAAAACCATTAAAACACTTTCTCAGCTAAAAAACACTTGTAGGCAACAGTGTGTGACTTATTCTTCCCAAAGTTTCACTGGTGTATTTCACATAATCTTATCAAAGCTATTCAAATATTATACGTGTATAATTTTGCATGGTGTCAGTGCAGCATTGGACAATATTCTTAAGTACTTTATTTAGCCAGTTAACTATTTGGCAGATCGATTGGCTGCTAAAATGACTCTCAAAAGATCTTTTGCAATGCGATGTGAAATGCCAGGAACATTAAGTTGTGAAAACATCAGAGTCTGGGGAAGTGACTAAATGAAGATAAAGGTCATTCAAAGATACTCCAGCACATGTTGAACTAAATCAATCCTGACTCATCGCTCTCTCCGTGAAGGTTCTGGATGGAGCAAGCTTAGATGTGGACTTCATGTTGCACTCTCCCAGAGGTCACGTAATAGCATCGGACTACAGAAAGTCTGATGGTGTTCATACGTAAGTGTCGACCTTGATCAGCACTTCATTTATACCAAGATCTCTTCTTCTGTTAACCATGTGAGGGCTGTCTTTGTGTGCTTTTCATCTCAGAGTGGAAACAGAAGAGGGAGACTACATGTTCTGCTTTGATAACACCTTCAGTGCTGTCTCAGAGAAAGTCATCTTCTTTGAGTTGATTTTGGACAATATGTTGGAAGAGGAGGAGTCTGAGGACTGGAAGGCATATGCGCAGGGCGCAGACCTTCTGGACATGAAGCTGGAGGATATCATGGTGAGTTCTACTAGAAGCAAATAGACATCCCTGAAAATTTGGAAATGTGTGCAATCCCTAAAACTTTTTACAAGTTTCAGTTCAAAATGCACGTCTTGTGTTCCTCACAAGATTGACAGAAGTGGTGAAGCACATTTGATATTTCTTTAGAATGTCTGCTTAATGAGGATATCAAATGTAGTAGATTTTTGTTGGTGCAGTAGCAGAAATGGTTGGGTTACCAAACTGGAATCTTTAACACAACGATGCCAGAAAATGCTTTAAGTTCTTTTGTCATTTTAAAAAGGAATGAAACGATTTTTATTTAGGCAGTTTTTGCAAAAATATCTAAACTGAAAGAAATATAACTATTTAAGTCGAGGAAATGCCATTAGTTTGCCCTGACTTCCTGGTACGAGGCCCCAAAAGGCCTATTCTGCACTTAACTTAAATCTCTGATTTAAACTCTTCCTATAAATGTGGATTATTTATTGATGAAGGGGTTACTGGTTTATATATTAGCATCCTAACAGATTTGTTGAAATATTGAAATTTTTGTGCATGTAATTTACTTTATTTATCACTGCCACAACGCTTCCACCATGCCCACTGCTGGGTATTGTCTCACATAAAATCCACCCATTCCCAACTAATACATTCGTCTTTTGGTAAGGCAAAGATCCTTTTGGCCCAGGATGTTAAAAAAACACACACAAAAAAAAAACACTTTCTTTTCATAGTTTATCCAACGCAGTTCTGCTACGGTTCACTTCCAGGTCAGTGTAATGAATCAACAGATTGTTTTGTTCTTTGTTGACACACAAGAGTTGTAACAGGCAAAGGGGTCGGTAAGCTCAGCAAATATCTGCATTAAAGGAAAGATGAAGGGAGTGATGATTTAACATGCGATGGGCGAGACAGGCGGCTAGGGCATCAAAGTTTTGAGAGCTAGTTGTGGGTTGAGAGGCATGCAATGCTATGCTATGCGCTGGACAATGGAAGAATAGATTCTATAAATATGTTTTGATGAGATGAGGAATTACAGTCACCCAAGTATGATTAAGTGAAGGGGTGTGATTAAGGTGAAGGTTCTCTTAATAATCGAGGAGGACATGTGTTTGAAATTGCTACAGTCAGTATCCGTGTAGATTCTTCATTGAGATGAGCTGCATTAGTGGTTCATCTGATTGGTTAATGGGCCATGCTTCTGTCAATTGGCATGGCTACAGACATTGAGCAGTTTCTTACTTTAGGCATGTTTCTAATGAGGGAACAACAGTAAAACATGCTAGAAATGTCTGAAAATTAGAGTTTACATTATAAAGCACCTTTTAAATGTGAAACAGCAGTAAAGCAGGGATGGATGAGCTGAAAATCTAATTCCATGATGCGGCGGTGTATCACAACTGTTCCTGAGTTGAGTTACATGAAGAACTATGTCATGGTTTTAAATAAATGTCCGTTCTGGCAACAGGACGCTAACTTTATTTGAGCATAACACTACTGTAGGATCTTTTACAGTGGTTATATTTGGTTTATCATTTTACATTAGTTTATTTGCATACTTTTTTCTGTGATACATATAAATTCAACAACAAAAACAATCGCTAACTGCATAAGATTATTTGTATAGATTTTCGATTATTGTGTTTGTTGTTTTCATTTGAATGATTACCGTTAGTGTTTTAAACAACCATGAATGTAAAAAAATGTATATAAAAAAACTACATGTTTATGTATACTAAAATTGCATTTAAAATGGCAGCGATGAGTCAGAAGCAATGCATCACCAGCTATTTGAAGGAACATGGGTCAAAACTCTGGAAGACTTGTTTATGGTTAAGATCATGTTTGATAACTTAGTGGGATAAAGCACTTTTGGTCTAGTAGCTTGAAAAGGGTGTTCCACTGTCTCAGGAAGACATGAGTCAGTACATGTTGGAGATCACGATAAAATAGCTTGTATCAAGAAATCTGATTAGAATAAACTGTGTCAAGGTGCGGTGGCTTCAAACTGTGGTTATGGAATGCGGATTAACAAGAAAGGAAGCATAGATGAATGTTGGAGAACGGAACAGTTTGTAAATTTAATAATGGTGTGGAATTGTGTTTAACATTTGCTGATTTAATGTTGATTAAAACTGTTATGATAAACGTAATTAGTTTCAGAGTTTGAGCTGTAAAAGACTTGTATTTGCTCACCACAAGCTGACATTTGGATGATGCATGCCAACCGTCACGTGTCAGTGTGACCTCGAGAGCTTGCTAAATGGCATGACCGATATGGCCTGAAGGACATGCGCTGAACTCTGTTAACTGATACTCTGTTAGCACTGCATTCGATGATGCAACACAAATGTTTGTAATTATTTTTACATGTGAGCAGGAAATTGTGTTCATACCAGCTCTTTGTTCTAGCAAGCCATTGTTTGCGAGTAAAGATTTTAGCAGACCTGTAGCAAGTAACTTATTCAGTTAAATAATGCAATAGGACGCTTAAAGATTGGCAATTTTAGTGTCTTCTATTCTATCGTGGTTGAGGTCAAATGCTTTAAGATTTTTATTTTTGCTTAGTAATTTCCCCAGAGCTGATAATAAAAAACAATATTTAACAACTAATTTAAGCACAAAATGTAATGTATAAACAAGCAAAAATAATATGTGGCTGTTTCTTGTGGTAATGTATTTAATAAAAAAAAATTTACTTACTTTTTATTCAACTCCAAGTTGCATTGCAGTGATTAAGCATTGATGAGAACTTCTTTAAAAATCATTAAAACACGTTCCAATACATCATTGGCCTTTTGTTAAAGTATCATTGTTGTTCAGGAAGCTAAAGTTAGTGCGGTTCGCACTGATGCTGAGCTCTAAAACTAAGTGAAGTACAACAATGTGTCTGGATTTGCTCTCCCATCCGTGAAAAGATCCTCGATTAAAAAAATCTATCTTTGGGGCTCTTAAATATTTGACTTTTTTTCATTTGGGAGAGGTCAAGCCCCCATTCAATCTGCTGATTGGCTCATCAGATAAAGCCTTTGCAAATAAATAAGTAAAACGTGTAAATAACTTTATAAAACGCATTACATAATGTAAATAACTTGTCAAAGAATCTAAATTTAGACGTTTTTAACGTTATAATTCATCTTATAACGTTTTTATTCATCTTTTTCAGTCAATAGAGTTCATTCTTGCTGGATGTCGGCAACCATTGAGCTAATGATTAGTACTTTATTATGACATACTCTTGTGTTTAAAAAAAATACTAAATTAGATATTTTTTGCACGAATCTGAATGTCTTAATCGAAACTCAGTAAAGAATTTTAGGAACTTGTTAAGGCATCTGGTGACGTTCTCCCCTGAAGCTGGAGCAACTAGAGATCTTACCTGAAAACTTGAGTGTAAAAGGAAGCTTTTGTAATTGGGGGTTTTAACAGAATTTAGTTTTCCACAGTATGTTGTTAATATGAACTATCGTATGTAACACCGGTTCTTCTAAGTTTTGTGAGGCTTGCAATAAAGCTGCAGTATGAAGCTTTGTTACTAAACGGGTACTGCATTCACGAAAACCCATGGCGTGTGAGAGCACAAAAGTATAAATTCTTACAACTGCAAAGGGTTCAGTGTGGAAGCCAGCGGCTCACTGTAGCCTTAATGCACATGTATAAGAACGGCTTATAGAAAACATTATATTGGAGATACAGATTCATACTCTAAATATGTACACTATGTAATATGTACCTATGTACACAAGACCCTGTGCAGCCAAACTTTGCTGCTTACACACTTTTAAGGCCATGTTCACACTTGTGGACCCTACATTTTACAGTGTAACCTAAATTTTGTAGCGCTTCCAACTTCTGTTTGGAACCAAGAAATTATGTTGGAGGCTGAAAAAGGGGTTTTGGAAGAGCAAGTGTCTCAACTTTGCCATGGAATCTCCACTAAATCAATATTTTAAGTACATCTTTAATAATTAAGCTGCAGCAAAAACTATAAGAATGTTTTATAGCGTATAGGAAATATACTAAGTGTATTACTTGTTAGGGGGACGCAAAAAAGAAACTGAGCTCTCACAGCATAAACAACAGGTGAAGGAGTACCTCTGATCTCTCATTATTAAACAAGACATTTGCGGTAATAATTAGTGCTGAGTTTTCTCTCCCAAATAATGTTGTTCTTTGTATTTTAACCAGCCGTCTGTTTATTTGTTATTTGTGAATTTGACAGACATTGTTGTGCATTAAGCTTGTTTATGTTATTTTAAAGAATGATTTGTTATAATAATGTGTTTCTGACATTTTTTAACAAATGCATCTTTTCAAAATAAGCTTGAACGCTTGACAGTTCCAATAGATAGCATCACTCACAGAAGTTTGCTTAAGCGAACTCTAGCTCATGGGTTTAGTATGGAAAATTGCAAACGCTTTAAGAATCCTGAAGTCCTTGTTTGATTGGTTAAACTTATTTGAATTTCTGGTAGTGAAGAGTGTCACTTTTTATTTTTGTTCGGGCCAGAAACAACTTGGAGGTGAACGAGTCAGAATATCAAATATCCATCATGTTTATTAAAAATGTCTGATTTAAGGAACAACTAAACATTGGACTCGCTAGTATCTCTCATCTTCTGTGAGTTTTTTTTATTTTTATATGACTAACTTGCTTGTCTGTCAGTTGTTGTGGTTACAATTCCACGACCCCAAACATGACCATATGCAAAACATTATCTTATTGGTTGTTTGTCTTGTCAGTCAAACAGTCTCAATACCAACAAAGCTAAACCCCTAGATCTTAAGCCAGACTAGCATATGCACACTGATTAGTTTACATTGGGATAAGCGAACTTTGATGTTAAGTTGTGTTTATATAAATCCGATACACAAAAAGCAGTATGCCGTGTTTGGGGCAATTTTGTATGTTTGCAACATTTATAAATGAGGGCCTGGTTTGAAGATGTTTTCATTTGCATTATACTGCGAGGCACCTGATGCTGCTATGCAAGGCTGCTTCGGGCCTTAAATCCCAATTTTTTTTTTTTTTTTATCGGTTGAAATCGGAAAATGCGAAAACAGCACCCTCTTTCTATCCTTCTCTGTGTGCAGGACACCATCAACAGTGTGAAGTCACGCCTGGGAAAGAGTCTTCAAATCCAGATTCTGTTGAGAGCTTTTGAAGCCCGAGATCGCAACCTGCAGGAGAGCAACTACGAACGGGTCAACATGTGGTCCTGCACCAACTTAGCCATCATGGTGATCGTATCTGCCATCCAGGTGTACTTGCTCCGCAGCCTCTTTGAGGACAAGAGGAAGATGCGCACATAGCCTCCTCTTCTGCTACTACAGACTGAAAAACAGAGCAAGCTCTCCATCTGCCTTGCAGTGCTGAAGACAATCGCTGTCTACGTGACTCTGCCCAATACCTGAGATCAAAGGTGATCTTCAGACTGCTGCTACGTGATCAAACTGACCAGCGACAATCCTCATTTTAAACTATTCTTAGACTCGCAGAAAACCTGAGGAGATTTTTGTTGAATGCAGTGTTTTATAGTTCATCGCAAGCAGTTCCTGCAGTCTTCTAGGTGCTGAAGTGAACACACGTTTCTTATTTTTGTAAAAAAGTATTTTGAAATGCACAGATTCTTTGTGTAACATCTGTTTAAAGGGCGAACGATAAATGTTTTCTGTACACACCCAGTGCCAATGTTGGTTTGTCTGTTACTGATTTAGAAACGCCCGTTTAACCGATGAAATAACCTTTTTGTATCAATGTTTTAATGGAGAACGGCACAAATGTTTCACAGCTGTTTTAATTTATTCCTAAATATATTAAATGATGTTTTCAATAATAAAAGATTACATTTTTGACAAACCTGACAAGGTGGTGGTTCTCTTTGTCATATTAAAGAAAATTCAATTGTAAAAAGAGGAAAATTTACTAGATTTTAATACTAAATCATGTTTAGACTAGAGAGAAAAAAACTATTGGTTTATTTTAGTTTAAAGGGGTCATGAACTGGATTGTTTTTATCTGTATTGTTCATTGGGTCAATATATATATATATATATATATATATATATATAAATATTGTGATTTTATTTATGTTTTGAATAAATTGTACAGTTACACGGCTTGTAAATATTTATCCAAGGGAATATTTCAAGACATCTCTCAGAGAATAAGACAAAAATAAGTTAATTTGGCTGCTTGGAATAACAGCAAGAATCTTAGTGGGTCACGATCAATAGCTTAGATAAAAAAATTGATTTGAGAATCTTTTCGTGTGTTTTTTTTTTTTTTTTGTCTTATCAACTCTTGCATGTCAAAGGTTTAAGCCCTTGTCGTTGTTTTTTTGGTTCACTAGTCCATATGTTTGAATTTTCAGATATAAAAGTGTTCATGGGACAAAGGACAAGTGGTCAAATATTTAGGCTCTTTCTTACACACTCAAGAACTGTGTTGGCTTAAAAGGTCTGTTCTTCGAAGCCTGGATCAGAGCCATAAATCGTTTGAAGGTGCTGATAACAGCAGACTCAGCGTCTGCAGAGGCTCAATACTTCATGCTTCAGTGACAGCACCGGCTCCTCTTACAGTAGCCAGGGCTGCCGGCTCCTCCACTGAGACCCGCGTGTGATGGAGACCTCTCCTCCTGGTCTACATTTAATCTCTTATTTTCCCCAGAGTAGAGATGGCATTCAAAGGTTTGAATGACTTCTGTAACTAGGCTTTAACTAAGATGTTAAAATCATCATATTTAACTCTAATCATTCTGGTTTGGGTTTTTGAAAGTGTTTAAACAGGATTAAGTTTAAATAAAGGCATTTTTTTCAATAGGTTTTCATAGAGGGACACTTTTTTTTGGAAGATTTAATTTAAAGAATGAAACGATAGAATAATCAGTGAGTTTTAACACACAGATCTGTGGCTCTGAGGAAGACTGTTGTCTGGATGGACGACTGCTTGAGACTTATTCTCTGAAGTTACATTTCTAAAGTCTCTCCTATTTTATTCTTTCTGTCTGTCATTCTCTTGTTTGGAATTGCTCAGTATTGCCCTTAATATTCAATCAAATGTTTCTCTATTTGGAGATGTGAAGTGTCATCATAAGAAATTACTTAGAATTTTACACAGTTCGGTAACATTTTTGTTTGTAACACATATCAAATACTTGCACCACAGATTCTCATTCTCTCAGGGCTTCAGCTTTGAGTGTTAACGTTTATGAATGACAAACTTAATAAAGAGAAGGAAGTTATTCATGACAGGTTTATTCATTTTATCGTCAAGAAACATTCTAAATGTAACCATATTTGTAGTAAAAGAGGGCATCTTAGGTTTTTCCTTATAAACAAACCTTGTACATCTTTCCAAAAGGAAGAAAGGAATTCACAAGAAAGAAAAGATGATTGAGGTCTTCAATTTCTCACTCGCAAAAGGAAAAACTGATTACGCTCCAGCTAAAAGTTGATCAATTAATTAATTCAGTGCATCCCGTTTAAAATCTTAAATTTAATCTCTGATCTTGAGGAACTTTAAAGGAGATGTCCCTTGTGTAAAAGCTGGTTCATACTACCATCTACTGGTGGCATCCAAGCACTGCAGCGTGTTCTAGCAGAAAGGATTTCTCCCTTACAAGGAGCTTCAATTTCAAACGGTCACGTATGATTATCCACAAGTGTACAATTAAAAGCTATTTTTAAAACATGAATTTACTCCAATGTCTAAACTAAAATACGCATCCGGGGAACACCAAAAGAGGGCGCCCTACAAACAACACTTCGTTCGGGTTTTTGTTGTGGTGGCGCGTCATTTCCGGGTGCGCGATGGCTTGACAGCAGGAGCAAACGACAGGAAGCTCTCATGATTCGGTAAACTACTTCATTTATTTAGTGAATAAATGTTTCAATAAAAGAACGGATAATGATCATTTGTTTGTCAATGCATCTCCGTTGTTAGTTTGGTTTTTCGTTATCTGTTTGAGTCGATTGATCAGTGCTCCTTGTAGTTGCAAAAAGACCCGTTTGTTTTCACAATCAAATATTAAAATAAATGCAATTACTTGAGTAGGATTTATTGTATCTATTCGTACATATAACATCTTCAAGGTTTTTCCAGATTTACACTTTTATTTGTGCAAACGTGTGTAAAGTTAAGAGAACATTTAACTCTATAATAACTAACTTACTCAAACTCTAAATTTAAATATATATTTTTTGTGATTCTTTACTGTATGTTCACATCAAGAACAGAAGTTGTGTGATGTGCAAGTGCTATACATGGAAACCTATTGGGAACACGGCACATCTTGAGTCCATGTGAAGAAAGTGGAACAAATTTAAAGAGCTTTGCAGCGCAAAAAATACACTTTAGCACGTGTAAATATGGAATCCGTAGATGACTGCAATTTGATAATTGGATATGCATACCCTTGCCAACCAATCAGAAGCTTGAAGAGTAGTCAAATGAGAGAAACAGTAATGGTTAATGGCTGATTTTGGCTGTTGGAAAAGCAACTAGGTTAAGATTTTTTGAAGTTCATTCAGGGATTCAGCTCCACGCATTTACTAAATCTTGGGTCTAAAGAAATTAGTCTAATTGAAGCACACTTGTGCCACGGTCCATCTGAATACTCTATTCTGATTGGCTGGCACACAAAGTCCTGGTCATTTTTTTCACTCTATGCATCCTTGTGGTGCATTGTTAAACATAGTAAAACATTAGCTGACCACTTAATGTGAGTGTGCTAGACCACAGTTTACAGATTTGCTCAACTTGGATCGTTTTAGCGACTGTATTTTTTAAGGTTTACTGTAAATTTTTTACACCAACCGTCATTTAAGGAAACCTGCTTGACTAAAATCAAGAGACATTGAATTGATTCAGCTGCTGGCGCGAAGGCAGATGACCGAGAACAAAAGCTATTTGTGTCTATGAGAAAACAGGAGCACATATTATCTTAACTATTTCCAGATATTTTGAGTCTAAATCTAAATCTGCAGTCTACTATAAATCACACTATGATGTCACGTTAAATTAGACGTGTTCCTACTTATGTTGCCTTTTCATTTCAGCAGGTGATGGGGGCAGACAGTGGCCCTGGAGCTCCTGCTGCCACACCATGGCGAAAGGTTCTGTATGAGCGGCAGCCTTTCCCTGACAACTATGTGGACCGGCGTTTTCTTGAGGAGCTGCGGCGGAACATCCGTGTACGTCAGTACCATTACTGGCCTGTGGTGCGCGAGACCACGCTCATTGCCCAGCAGGTGTCCTGTGTGTCGCTCTTCCTCACGGTGTGGTCGTATATGGAGCGTGGTGAGCTAGCACCCTCGGTGGTTCTCTGGCTGAGTCTGGGCCTTGCGTTGGTGGGATACACTCTCTATGAGCTCCTGGGAGGCACTGGAGTTCGTCAGCGGACACGTTTGGATGATCTCCAGAGCGCTAGCATCTTCCTGGCCTTCACTTTTGGCTTCTCTCCAATTCTGAAGACTCTCACCGAGTCTGTTAGCACTGATACAGTTTATGCCATGTCAGCCATGATGCTGTTGGCACACCTTGTTTCCTTTCCGTATGCTCAACCCAGTCCTCCTGGAAGCCTGTCTCTGAATGCTGCCCTGTTCAGCTCCGTGTGCCTGGCATCCCGGCTGCCAGGGGCCTTGCACACCTTCACCATGCTGTGTTGTGCGCTGCTGGTGTTCGCCCTCTGGCCGTGCCTGCTGCAGAGGCTGCGTGAGAGTGCTCAGTGGAGCTTTCCGTGTGCCACATTGCTGGTTTGTGTGGTTGGTGTGGGAGGACTGGGCAGACTGTGGCCAGAGGCTGCTCTGCTTCTAGCTCTGGCTCTGTTCGTGTTGATATTTCTCTCTCCATTGTTACTGGTGCAGCTGCAAAGACACAAGGACAACATCCATGGGCCCTGGGACGAGGCCGAGATCAGGGAGGACCTCTCCCGCTTCCTTAATTAAACTGGGCCAGAAGATTGGGATGCTTTCTCTTCTGCACAATTGCTAATATTTAGTATTTTTATAAAGATTTAGTTTAATAATGACACAAAAATCTGTGTTCATAACTTTTATAAATATTGACACCAATCAAATATTTGTAAACACTTTAGCAAACCTTCTGCAAGGATTCTGAATAACAAACTTCCCAAAGACCAGCAATGTTAATGGAAAATATAAAGCTTTCTGAATTTTCCTAAATTCTGTAAACCATTCAAAATTAATTTACCAGAGCATCTCCAAAAATTGCATTAGTTTGACTCTTCCTTCGTCCTTCATTCAAGCTTAATGGGGTTAGGATCCAGAGACTGCTTCTTCTTTTATGGGTCACGAGGCCTCACAATTCCAGATTTTCATTTTTGATCTATGATATCAGAATCAATTGTATTGCCAAGTGTGTGTTTGTGTGTGTACGCACACACACAAGGAATTTTCTATGGTACATCATTTGACAATGTATAATGTGACTAGTTTGTGTGGTCCCTCGCATCATGTGACTAGAGATTAACCTATTTGATTTGTGGCATTTCCACACCTGGAATATGATGTGATGTGAAATTGTATTGGTTGTTTTCCTGGGTGGGTAAATGGAAAACAGTATTTGCATAAATGCCCTGCCATGGTCTGTCTGAACACTTGATTCTGATTGGCTTTTACCTGTCAATTTCAAATAAACACAAAGGTTTCATGACGTTTGTATTTATACACTGAATGTAAAAGCATTGGAACTAAAAGAACTTTTGAGTGTTGCTATAAAAAAGTCAAAGATTAGATTTCTGTTCAGTGTTGCATACTTGCTATTGACCACAAGAGGGGAGTCCACTTTCATTTACAGGAATCAGCAGTATTAATGTCTACAACAGCATGAGAGTGCTCAGAAAAACAATCCTGCTAGTGTTTAACATACAAAACATATGGCTGTCCTTTTTCCTTTTTTTCACATAAGATTCAAGAAAGTTGAGTGCCTCGTGGCTTTGATCCGTACATCCATTGCTGCACCTCCTTTCCATATTGTCTACAAATCTTGACTGTAAAAATGTAGCACTGTCCAGTTAAAATAAAAACGCGGAAAGCCCCTAAATATATTTGAAGAAAAAGTATCAAAGAAGTGCATGTTTAATTCACCTTGAAATAGAATCAGCTATTTTACAGTTCACATTACAGATACTAAACACGATAGAGAATTTGAGAAGTCCTTAATAGAGTTTACTCTGTAAGGGTCTGATTTAAAGCACAGTTGATTTTTTTACCAAAAGTCATCTATTAAAAGATCCAGAAAAGATTTGATGTTTTATATCTGATTTTAGATCATGTAACAAACCTCTCAAACAAACCCTTCAGAGATCAGCTGTGCTAAACCAAAATCACTTTTCCACTCTCAGTCAGAGGTGACTCTTCAGGGCAGCCTCGTCTCTGTCGGTTGGCATCCGCTGGTGCTTCAATTAAAGTGTTGAGTGGGCACCGCCGGCGGCTGTCTCCTGGAACATATTAAACACACAACCAGAGCTGTCAGAGCAAACGGCCACAGGTCACAGTGAATGGAAATCACAACAATCTCCAAAAGCTGTTCGGCATCAGACGATGGCTCAGTATGTTTCGTTTGAAGAAAATACAACAAAGATTTTTTCTTATCATCATGACTAAAGACAACCAAAGATCAGCAGTGACAATTACAATTAAGTAATTAACAATACAGTAATTAAGCAGGCTAAAAAATTTAATTACATGAGATTGTTAATATAGTTTTATTGTGTACAGCCCTTTCTTAGTTAAACATTAGGTGGCTGTTCTCAGTGATTCTCTCTATTCTTCATAAGTTTTGGAATTAACAAAGTCAACTGTTTAGCTGTTCTCCAGAATCAAATATACATTTGAAAAAAAAAGCAGTTTTTTTGGACAGAGACACATAATTGCATAATCTATTAAAAGGCTACCTATGTGGTATTGTGCGACTTAGGGTTTTGTTTCAAAACAAAAAGGAACCTGCATGATTAGTGTGGTACGGACACATCCAGAACAAAACTTTTTATTTTTGGCTGATGACTGGTGGAAATGTCCATCAAAATACAGGTCGATATGATGTCCCAAGAAAAGCTATTTACCATTTTTATCATCTTTTGGGGATACAAACAATGGAAAATTGTCTTACAAATTTAGCCTGAGGCTGAAAAATCTATCAGTAACTGCCCACTGCCTTGAAGTACTAGTAATCTAGTAAGATTAATAAATACTGTGTAACATGTTTGATTTTTAAAGGACTGTATTGTTGAACATTAAAACATACTTAGTAAAAACGCCAAATCTCCTGATCTTAAATTCAGTTTTATATAATTCTGAGTTATCTATACCAATTATTGAATTGAATAAGGCTTATTATTATTGGAAACTTTTCAATTATAAAGGAAACAGTTGGGCATAGGGTTAATGCATCGCTGAAAGTAACTAAAACTATTCATGTTGTGACTGTCACCAGTAGGTTTCTGAGCTAAGGTTTTTTATTTCAAAGTGGTATTAGTCAGCTGTTATCTTGTTAAAAGTGCATCACTTGCAGTCCTTTTAGTCCTGGTCTGTGGGTGTCATTCATTGCCCTTAATTAACACATAACATACTAAACAGAGCGTTGTATAAACCATTTACTTACTAATGGTCAAAAATGTAAAAAAGTACGATTACAACAACTTTTGGCTTTAATCGCGTTTTCTATTTAGCATTTTAATATGGGGTGTCTATTTCGTGAGCTCCCTAATGTGACCTGTTGATCAATTGTAGTTGTGATGTTTCTTTGTGGATTCATCAAAAAGTACTCTTATTCTGCCTTTTTTAGAACAATATCACATAATTAACATCTCAAATAATTATGAATTTAGGTAAAAACAATACAATAAGATAATAAAGTTAACAAAATGAAAAGGTTAAGTCAAGAAAATATGCATGGCCATTAGAAAATTTGACAAGTGAAATGCAATTTAAAACAAAACATGTTTTTGAAAAATAGTTTTGATTATTTACACAGTAAAATCATGAGAGTATATTTAACTCTATCCAGAGTAGGACCAAATACACTCTGAAAAAAAGTTTGACTAATACTAACACAGTTTTCTAAATAAGTCTTCATCGAAAAGTTTATTTCAAAAAAAAAAAAACCTCAATTATATTTTCCGCATCACAATAAAAAAGTATCTATCTAGTAGCTCTTAAAATTAAATCAATCTTCAAGTTGCTTTGAATTCCTAAAACGTGATAAGAAAAATAAAAATTTTTATTTTGATTTATTTCATTTAAACAAAAAATAAGAGCAGTGAATTTAAGGACTTTTTAAGGCCTAAAAGTTAGACTTAAATTTTTTACTTTTTAAGACCTCGCAGAAACCCTGAAACAAAACTTGATTGACTCCACACCATTGCTTGCAATAATGAGTTTGTCTTAAAATAAAGTGCTCTTGATGAAAAGAGCACTTCCCAGAAAGTTTCAAAATCCAGTTTTCTAAAGGTTTTATAAACACATATTTCCAGCAGCTCTGAAGTTTGTGATTTTAAGATCTCCAAATAATAATACCATTGGCTGGACTAACAAAAACCCCACCAGAGGCTGATCGGTTAAGCTAATATTGATGTGGCGTGCTGGTCAGGATCCTCAAATAAACAGACCGCCATGGTGCTTCAATATTTAGGAAACTACTTCTACAGATCTAATACTGAAACATAAGTAGTGGTCTTAAAAAGCGACATGTTGCCTTTAATAAGACCCAAAAGTCTTAATTATTGTGAGCTGAGCATGTTAAAGTCAAAGCCTGAGGTGTCTGTAGAGTTTGAAACCTTCTCTAAGTGTGTGTGTACAAAACGAGTCCAGCATTCCTGCAGAGCTGGTCCTAGAAAGATCCCTGTGGAGCTGCAGGAATCTCGCTCTCTAATGGAGCTGCCAGAGCTCAAGAGCAGCTCACTGGGAAAGAAGGAGAGTGCCTTTTATTTTTCATCTGCTGTGGTTTCACAGACCAAAAAAAAAGAATGGGCCAAGGCGTCGGAATGAAAAGCAAAACAAGGCTTGAGGAAACATGCAGCCTGGAAATGCCAGAGCTTTACTGGAAGAGAACGCTCTCAGTAAAATAATTCACAGACGAGTAATTGTACAAGTGAAAGAGGTGTGTGAGAGGAACGGTGTTTGATGAGATGAGGACAACCTTAGTTTTGACTGAAAAGCCAGTATCCTGGACAGGAACGCCATCAAAGCCATCCAAAGTCAAGGTCTTGCTAAAGAACTTTATCAAATGAGTTCTGCAATTGGGGAGATAAAATGGGGGAGGAAAGTAAGTTTAGAGTGATGGGAAGAGGAAATGTGAAAAATGGATGAAGGGGGAGAAAGAGGAGGAGAAAAATGGTGGAGGGTCCACACAGACCTGTTTAACAAAGCAAATGAGGCAGAAAAGAAAGAGAAGCCAAGCCAAAAAAGTGAGAGTGCTGCAACACACACGCACACACACACAGGAATGGATTAAAAATAAAAGAATTGTTTTGTTTGACAATATTGATAAGACTGTTTAAACAGGAAATTGACTTTGCTTATTTATGCTTTGTGGTTTGGTTCATTACAATTTTGGATTAATCCAAGTACTGTAAGACACATGAGACGCACCATGTGCTGTCTCTAGTGATCTGACTGTCATCATCTCTAGAAAGAGAGAGGAAAAAAGAGTGTGTCTTTGTCGGCAATGGGAAAAAACCTTAAAACCCATTTGCACTCAGAGTTCCACCCATCTCAAGTGAGGTGTGACTCAAACTAAGAAATCTCCATCATGTTTCATTTAAAAATTCTCTAGAATAAAAGTCCATCCATGCACTCGTTCTTCTTTTATATCCACTCATAGAGATAAGTTAGGCTCGAAGGGGTCTGCTGGTGCTTATTCCTGCTTAGATAAGAGGAACGGTATGTGAATGCCATCATTCCAGTTTAAGCTCACGTTCGCTGCTGAAAGTTCACCTTTTCACTTCTTTCACAGTCGAAAATCAATCTGGGATGCATGGTTATGAACTGTCTGGCTTAGAAATAACTGGTGGAAACCAGCGTGACCCGAACCACCAAGAACATGCCAATAGTACCTAGAGATGTGTCCTAGACTATATCTTGAAATGAGCCTTCTGTGAGGCTTGAAAACCCCAGGAAAAAACGGCATGGTCAGCAATGTGGCAAGAAACAAGTCAAATCTGCATACTTGTGAAGCACACTGTAGTAAGCGAGCCAAGCAGAATGTTCAAAGTATGTGATTCAAAGTCTTTGCAATAAGCAAACTCATGGAAGGTTTTCTATGTCTGGTGAGAATCACAAGTTTGCGAATTCCACAGTGCACCGCGCGGTAAACACCGTGATTGAAAATAGCGGAACTTTTTTTCACATTACATTTCAACATGGCGGAGGAGGACGTTCAAAATAAATTTGTGCTTCTCAAATCTATAATATGCAGATTCAAGGACCAGCAGGATAAGGAGGTACAGTGCATATACACGTTTTAATTGCTTGCAATTCATCTGGCTTCAGAAAGCGAAGGCTCTAAATAGTGTGATCAGGTGTGTTATGCGTTGGTTGAAGTTATACATTTCATTCATTTTGAACTGTGCAGATAATATGAAGCAGTTAAAATGTATGATTAATTTAGCATATTTGGCATAAAGGTCAAGCTCTACAACCACCCACAATCCCACCCATGTTAAAAATGGCCAACTTTACAGCTGAAAAAAAAACATGCTCAAAGCCTGGGTCCTCAAAGTTTTTTAATCATATTGCTAGTTATGACCTTTTTTTTATTATTCCTCTGTATTAAATTGTATGTTTTTGCATGACAAAGGGCAGGGTTAATCGAGTGGGAGGCTCCAAGCAATGAGGTTTCATTTTTGTTCTTTCTGATCCATCAAATAACATCAAATAACTTTTTGACTCTTTTGTAGTAATGATTTGCCGAAAAGGAAGGGGCTGATTTACCAAAACTCAGAGCCTCCTTTACTTTCAGAGTGACATCACACACATTATGTCCATATACACTCAATGAATTAAACGTGGAACTCATGTTGCAATGTAAGCAAATCTTCAATAAATGCCCAGAACACACTACTGTGGTAACAACTTTCTTAAAACTCAGAGGTCACAATTCTCTAGTCATCACGATCATCTACGTGTTTACTTCCCCAAGGCACTAGCAACAGGACGGCATACCTGGAAGATATGTGATTTTATCAATCAGGATGTTTTCTGGCTGCTGCACTCCTATTGGGGGAGAGCCATTATGAAGTCATCAATGAAAATAGAATGCTTAAAGAATCTTAATCATACTGATAATATTGGTTCCCTTGAATGTGGATGTTACTTGATTGATTTAAGTGTTCCTTGTATTGTTACATTAAGTTACATTTATCGTTGGACGCACAGTGACGAATCAGATGTGAGTGGACAGTGGAAAGTTATGATATTTCTAACATGTTTTCCAAATCTGATGTAGGACAGGCTGACTTATTTAAGAAACAGTGGTAAAAAGCTTTTGCCGTCTGTCGCTGCTCCTATCTCGTAAAATAAATTTTGTGCCCCATTGCTACTAATAACAGACAAACAAAAAAAAAAATTCTTTCTTAATGTGTGTTTTGTGGCTATTAATCAGTTATATTATACTATATACAATATAGTATATTTTCATTTTTGGGGATGGAGTTTCTCTTTAAAAAAAACGGTGGAAATGTGTTTATTTAACAATATCTTTCTACTGGAGCAAATCATTGGATTTTGTTTAGAACTTATGTATATGTCTTACCTGCAATTCCATTTGAAATTTTCAACAACAACAAAATCATTCATCAAAATAAGCATTTTAGAACTAATACTGTGCCACGAAATCTGCTGAAGTTAGCAGAATCTTTTCTTTTTTACATCAAACCAAAAGCTCATTGTGAGTGGAGACAGAGGAGTCTGTGATCTAGTTCTTTACTTTAGAGACCAGGGAGCTCTCATATAACACGTATGTGAATGTAGTTTTGTCTATAAATCATGAAAAGTTCTACACTCTTGAGTCCAGTGCTGTGAGACTAATTCTAAACAATGATCCAAGAACAAGTCTCACTCTCAGGAAATACAATATTATTAGCAGTGTTTAGTGAGAGCATAAATCTAAACAAGTTAGGAAAGAGAGCAGAAGTAGAAAATCCTAAATCGTTTTATAACGATCATCAACATTCCAAAGTGATCTTATTTATGAGACAACTCACATGAACATGAAAATAATTGCCAAGGGAAATTCGTCAGAGATTTTTAAGCAAACGCTTTTATAATAAATTCACTTTCCTTCTCAGAAGCAAACTTTTGTTTTATATTAATTTTGCTCTCTCACACTTAATATGTACATAACAGTTACACACAGGAGCTAGGATCCTCACCAGAACCCTTCAATCTGATCACATCACCCCTGTCCTTAAGTTGCTCCACTGTCTCACCATTAACTACAAAATTCAGTTTAAGTTTCACTTTTAACCTACAAGGGACTTAATAACGCTGCACCTTCCTATAACACTGATCTTCTCACTGTACACCCTACAACTCCCATCTCGAGATCTTATTCCTCCTCTGCCTTGTTTTCCAAAGTCTAAAGTCTCAGACTTTCAGTCACACAACCTGTGGAACAAACTGCCAGCCAACTAATCTTAAAATCTTTTTTTCTTCTTCTTCTGACATGCTTGTTGTGTATTAATTTTTTTTTTTTTGTTTGTGCATGGTTACCTTGAATGTCTTGAAAAGCGGCAAACAAATATAGGGTACTTTCAGACTGGCAACGTCTAGTCTGTTCTGTTTCTGAGAACTCTCTCCCCCTCTCAAATCACAGTTTTCTATTCATAAAGTCATTTCTGATCCGTTTCAGAGACGCTTACATAGTTACATCACTGTTGTCACGTGATAGACGTCTCTCATGTCATCAGTGTGCGGACAGTTCGCCACAAAACGATGCAACATGGAGTGGATGCTGTTTTGTTGATGTTCTTACCCCAGCCAACATATTTGCACATTTACGGTGCAGTTCAGAAGTTGAAAACATCCTTTCCCTGCCATGTTGCTGTGTATAATGACTGGACAAGTCTGTTATTACAGTCCCGTTGAGTGATGGCAACTCTCTCTTTTGAGCCACATGTCCCACCTATCTCTCTGCTGGACTGCATGAACTGTTTCCAAGACTACCTCTGGAAGCAGTTTTGGTAACATTTGTTAACATCACACACACAGGAAAAACTGTTACCAGAGCCAAAGTGTTTTTGGAAACGGAATAAATAGGTCAGTCTGAAAGGGCCCATAAATATTTTGAATTAATATTACTATAGAGATGTTAATATGTCCTCTTTAAGGTGTTTCTGTGCGTCTTTGTGACTGCTGAGTCAAACAAGTCACAGTTGTAGTTACTCAAAACTGAGCCACCTTTTGGCCTGAGGGCAAAGAAATAATTTAACCTTGCTTGTTGAGAAACGTCTGACTATTGTGGCAGGTAAGATGATGAGTTGATCAGCTAGAATAGAAAGCTTGCTTGGGAACTCATTAACATCAATTTCAAAGAGCTCCCTGTGACCCTTTGATGAGCTAGCATCCAGCCTTAGCATTCACCCAATGGACCAACAGAACGGTGATCAAACGTTCATGATCTGTAAAGTGTCTATTTTGAAGATCCGTGTCTTTAGGTGACAGATCACTGACAGTCCTTACCTCATTTTTGGTTTTTAATCACTCGTTGATTTTTGGTTTCCCTTTTCCTTTGCCACTACCAGACACATGACTCAGGTCATGTGACTGACTGTGGACATCTTTGATGAGTTCTGTCTATGTACGCATCGCATTGCCTTTTGTTGTTTTCCTACTTTTCTAGTTAGAATGTTCAGATAGTACACTTGGGTCTACATTGTTATTTCCGTTCCTTGCGGTACATTGGTCATTATTATCTGTGCTTTGTTCCTGGTGTGCGCCGGTTTTGTCGTAAGTTTTTTGGAGTTGCTTTCTTGCTGTTACTGAGTCTTTTTGTTTTATCTAGTCTTTAATTTGTATATTTTGTATTATTTTCCCTCTCATAGGTTTTGCTTTGTATGCCCTAGATTCTCTGGGCTTGTTATTTGTTTCTTTAAAATAATATTATTTAAAACTGTCATGCAATTGGGATCCGCTTTCTTCTCTTGGCCACCACAGCCTGACACAAACAAACTCATCGGCAGAGTGCGCAGACTAGGATGCGGACTGATGTAAGCAATGTTTGGAGAGTTCCCCTTGCGATTCACAGCTACATCTGAAGAAGAACTGCCAAGATAATACATAGAAAGGTTAACTAAGCTCGCTAAATGCTTCAATCTTATACTTTAGTCTTTACAATTCTAAATCTGTTCCTAACTCTGTGGTCCACTGAACAAAAACTGTACATTCTACTCGTACGCTTCCATTGGGAACAAATGCTGCCAAAAACCTGCCACTGAGATGAACAGGAATGCTAACAAATGGCTTTCTTGCTATTAGGATGCGGTCAAAATCACCAACCCTCAGCCAAATTTCTTACACGTAATTCTCCTTGAAATCAAACCAGACGTTACACATTGAAACAAAAGGGATTCTCACACAGACAAAAGATCAATATAGTAACTCAAGTTCAGCGTGTTGATTAACAAAAGCTGACTAATAAAATTACTTCTTTGTAATACTTTGAAGTATATCTCTATACTCAAAACTCGTGTTGCTTGAGACATCTTTATAAAGCTTCTTGGTTCAGATGTTGAAGTGATATACTTTCACTTGTGAATGAATGTGGGGAAAACCACAAGCTAACCAAAAATTCCTGGCTGGAAAGCCTGGAAAAAAACGTATTTAGTTACAGGTCACTGAGTTCATTTTGGGTTAGCTCTGCATTTTAATTCTGATGAAACTGAATAAACCCCTCAAAATGTTGTAATATAAACAGACGGTTCTTCAATATTAACACAAGGAATACCCTTTTTGATGGTTGAAGTATCTTAAGACTTGATGTAAACGCTATTGTGCTTTTTACCGTGAAGCACCGTGGGGAACTCCCTTGAGGTGGATGGAGGTGTTCCTGTTGTCTGTACTTTTGGATATGGAAGGGGGAGCATCCAATCGACCCGGTATAGAAGGAGCAGCTGGAGCTGGATGCTTCTTAGGGACACTATTACCTGGAGGAGACCTCTGTGAGGGAAAGGAGAGACTGAGAGAAAGAGAGAGAGAGATAACAAGGAGACAATAAGAACGAAAGAGAGGTGAGATGAGAGAGAAAGAGACAGAGAAAATAAAACCGCAAAGAGAAAAAAGAGTGAAATCGAAAAGAAAGAGAGGGGGAAAGAAATCAAGATAAAACAGAGAGAAAAATAGAAAGGGGAAGAAAAATAAAAAGAGGGGAGAGAAAGAAAGAGTTGACAAAAAAGAAACAGAGACAAACAAAAAGAAAGAGAAAGGCAGAGGCATGAGAAAGAAAGTCAAACAGAAAGAAAGAAACAGAGAAAAGAGAAAGAAAGAGGGAAAGAAAAAAGAAATAGAGAGGGTGTGTGAGGAAAGAAAGTTCAGAAAGAAACAGACAAAGTGAAAGAGTCAAAGAATAAGAAAAAACAGTGACAAAGACAAAGAGAGAGGGAAAGGTAAAGAGAATGAGGTTAAGAAAAACAGAGATGCGTGAGAAAGAAAATAAAAAAGGAAAAAGAAACAGAGACAAAGAGAGAGGGAAGGAAAAAGAAAGACAGGGGGAAGAAAATGAAAGAGAGAGGGGGGGGGGGAATTCTAGGGAATTGTGGTACCTGAATAGCAATCCAGTTTATCTGTATTTTGATTATAAAAATTAACACTAAGTTGCATTTATGACATATTTTATCGGCAATGTAGCACATAGATAAAGTATGCTTTGTTGATAAACTGACATAACAAAAAGAAAACATTTGACATTAAAAATGTAAAAATCTTTTCCTTTTCTTTCTAATTATTCCCTTTCTCCTATCACTTATTGTTTGGTTGATCAGCTGCGACAACTTAGTTTTACTGTTTTGCAACAGAATTTGCCATTGGCATGAGCTTTTGGAGAACAACTAGATTTTTTTACAAAAGTATCAAATAGTTTCAATATGTTAAAATTGTTCAATAGTTCCATTGTGTAGTAAGTTTAACAGAAACTGACAGTTGATAGCTAGAAAGAGTGCTCTCATCTCAATAATCAAGTAACTTGGCTGAATGTAATTCCTTTAGTACAAACCCTATTGTTCTAAATGTTTGTTTTTCTAGACGTCTTCTTTTATATCCCAAATGACATTCCAATGTTGGGATTGCATGTACATAGCAGGTTCTTTATACAATTATCTCGAACTAGAATGCCATTTGGTAAAATTATAGCATGACAAGCATTTATAGAATGCCCAGTGATTCCGTGCAAAGGCCCATCATTAATAATGTTCCTGAGCACTAACTAGATTCTAAAGCTTAAATAAGTACCAGCACTGCGGTTTAATGAGGTGATGATAGAAGCTTGAACAGGAAGCCGAGCTGAGGTACCTTCGCTGTATTGAGCCGCTGTGCAGCCAGGAGTTATCCACAGGGGGTGGCAGCGGAGTAGAGATGGTGGAGGTGGAGATGTCTGTGATAATGTTCAGAGCCTCCTTCAGTGCAGCATGGGTCCGAAGAACCTCCTCTCGATGTAGGGCCAGCTCAGGAGACTCTTCCATCAATGAGTACTGATCTCTTGAAGAATACAGCTGAGCTAGTAACTCAGAGTGGAGGAACTCCTCTACCTGTAGCAGATGGATTCATGTTTCAGTTTAACAGACATGAAAAAGACCCAACTTTAAGTGACATTTATTAGTGTTGGGGGGGGGGGGCGCTATATTTAATATAGCACAAATCATTGAGTAGACAATATTTGAAAAGTTTCTTAATGGAACAATGGATCAGTATTAAAAAATAGGCTCAATAGTACTGTATTGCACACGCCATCATTTATAACTTAAAGTACAATACATAAACACTTTAAAACAGGGGTCTCAAACTCAATACCTGGAGGGCCGCATTATTGTTTACTCAGAAACTCGGACACAAGAACAAATTTATATAACAATTCACTAAGCCTGATTTACATGTGTCACCTTTTTGCTGCAATAAATTCACTCCATACGCATTCTGCATTCCACTGCTTTTTGATTCTAAGCATGCTCTGTGAACATTGGAAAAGTACCTAATATCCAGTATGAATCAGCGTAGTGTGAGTACTATTAGAATACACTGTTTTGACAATATTATGTTTGTTTCCATACTCTTTCTAAAGATAATGATACAAGTAAAAACATTTCATGATTGCATCCATTGAAGTGAATGGGAAAAACAACTCCGGCAACCAAACAGTTGATGAACAACTGACATGGAACGCAGAAGTAGTTGTGCAAAGAGTATATTTTAAAAAGTTATCCTTTAGGATTTCTAAAACTAAATGTGCTTTTGCTATTACAACTAAGAACATCCCCTTAAAAATGCAATAGGGTCTGACTGCAGACACACTATCAGCTGTGAATGTATAGTCTATCACATGTGCTCTCAGCACCACATCTCAGTTTTCATCAATTACAGATTAATGGGTTTATTTATTCTCAAAAAGTTTGTTCTTTACCAGACGGACTTGGGTGTAAGGGAAAGCTCGACTGACATGGAGTCAGGGATTTTATCGTTAGTTTGTAAGTAATTTCTAAAGATTTTTTTTTAAAAAGGAACTGGACGTTCATGTGCTTCTGACACTACACATTGACAGGAAAGAGTCAAATGTCCATTGTGTTTGAATATATATATATATATATGCATTTGAGATTGTTTGTCTGCAGCCAGCGGGCGTCACGGTGGCGCAGTGGGTAGCACGGCCGTCTCACAGCAAGAGTTTGCATGTGTGGAGTTTGCATGTTCTCCCCATGATCGCGTGGGTTTTCTCCGGGTGCTCCGGTTTCCCCACAAGTCCAAAGACATGCGGAATAAGTGAATTGAATAAGAACAATTGCCCATAGTGTTAAAGTGTGAATGTGTGTGTGAATGTTTCCCAGCGATGGGTTGCGGCAGGGAAGGGCATCCGCTGCGTAAAACATATGCCAGTGAGTTGGCGGTTCATTCCACTGTGGCGACCCCGAAAGGGAATAAAGCCGACATGAAGATGAATGAATGAATGAATGTCTGCAGCCAGACTCTTCCCAAAAATGAGCATGCTTCATCAAATATCAAGTGCACAAAAGCTAAGTAGCATAAAGTATAAGTTTCCATGACCTAACGTTAAACAGATACAACCCATACACCAAAAAAGTTGGAATAATTGTTAATTAACAATAACAAACATAAATGTCATTGAATTCATTCACATGAGCAGAGGTTTAATTAACAGATAAAAACAGGGTAGAAAACAGGGTTTGTAGTAGAAAAAATTGGAATTGATTGCTGTAGAATAGCTCCTTATAAATGATTTGATGTATGGTATGAAATACACAGTTATATATCAATCAATTTTGTCATCAACCACATAAAGTAAAATGAAATGAAACTACCACTGACACAAAAATATCTGAATCTCTGCATTTTTATGTGAATAACATAAGACTCATGTAAGTTTGTCTTTTTACGAGACGTTAAAATGTCCCAACTTTTATGGAATCTGGGTTTTTGATCTGCTTCAGCTGCTTTCTACCACTATATTACTGTCAGATGCTGGGAACACAGACGTTGTTGATGACCAGATGCATGATGGTCTTTGGCATCAGGTCTCGAATGCTTTTGTAGACAATGCTCATGTAGGAATCCACCAGATTTCGAATGGTCTCCACTTGGCGCTCTAGCTGAGGGTCCATGGAGAAGCTCTCTGCCTGGCCAACACCATTTCCATCCATCTGACCAATCAGAAAGAAACATACACATACAAGAGTAAAAAAAGTGTGAATGAGTGGGTTTCAGCATGGTCATGTACAATGTGAGGAGAAAGATGTTAAGGCCAATGTCAGAAAGAACGTGTTTTACTTCGGTGGGTTTTGGTGGAGGTGCGGTTGACTTCTGTCAAAGCGAATTATGGGGAACTCTGACATCACTCAACATGTAGCTCCAAAGCACACATGCAGACCGTTAGAGGGGGATGGAGGGGAGCACGAAGAAGGGGAAAATGCTAGGGAGCTGATTAGAAACAGAGCTCAGAGCCCCCTCCTTCGCTGATCCTCTGTGGAGTGACACCAGAGCTGAGGAATGCAGCAGGGCTCCTGACCCTAGAGCACAGCCACCATCGAGTCAAATACACATGGAATCACTACACAACCACCATTTTATATCTTCAAATTTTCAGGCGCTGCTTTTAAAGAGCATTTCTACCGTAAATGCTAAATCTCTAAAATAGTCAAGCCTTTGGGAATTCTGTTGAGAATTTTGGATCTCAGGTGCAAAATGCTTTATAAATATATGACACAACATTAACACATTGGATAAAATGCATGATTGGAGTTCTTAACACATAATATAAATGCTTTATCACACATTAACTGTGGGGAATATGGAGGTTCTGAAGTTTGTTGTCTCAAGTGTTACAAGGCATGTACAGTCAAGAAAAATAGGTAGGAAAAAAGTCAAGAATTTTCCTTTTTGATGAAGCAATACAAATGCATCTCTTATAGCTAGCATTTCAACTGCGCTGGTACTGTAGATGTATCAATAAGCCATATTTTCCGCAATGTGCTCTGACAGAAGGCAACAGAAAACAGTTTATTTACTCACAAAAGCCAAACATTTTTTTAAATGCATCATATAGAGATGGGAAAACCCTATAATAACAGGATACAATTGAATTCAAATAGTTATGAAATCATTTAAACTGAGGCCAAAATTAAATTAAATAGCGACGTGTCAATAACCATTAAACCTTTAATATTTTTTAAATGTAAAAAAAACACAGTTTAACCGTCAATAACAACACATGACTGAACAAGTTTAAAACTTTGAGTACAGTTGGTGCTCTAATGAGTACTTTATCAGATTATCCTACCAGTGAAAAAAATAATTATTGTGTGAAGCTCGTCATGAAACTATCCTACCTCATGCTACATGCAATCAGCTACTAAAGCAGAATGAATTTATGGGAAAAAATGTAGGATAGAATAATAAAAGACTGAAATAGCAGAGCATATATCGCACGAGCAAATATAGGAAAGATTTGTGTTTTCACATCCAAATGACTAAAAGTCGACAATAAGCAAATAAAATGATGGTAAAGTCATCTTTTAAGTAAAAAAGTGGTCTGCTGAAAAACTGAAAATAAATTTTACTATTGCTAAAGTAAAGTTTGCACTAAAATACATGGTTAAAAGACATGTTTCTGTCTAAATAGTGTCAGCATAAACTTGTTTGTGTGATTCTGATTCATTGCTGATTCATTCTGATTCATTCGCGGATTCAAGTCAAGTTAAAACCAAGTGTGTATCGATGGTCGATGTGTCACGGTATGTAGAGTAGTTCACAGCACTAAATAGCACAGTGGTTCCTCAGTTCAGAATTCACATCCCTCCCTCATGTTTCTCTTGATTCTGATTTTATTGTACAATTGTACATTATAGAAATATCTGGTAAATTAATAGATTTTCTGTAAAATTATTGAAATGTACATTTTCTTAAGTGGTAATGCCTGTTTTAAGATCTGGGTACTTGTTTTCAAGTACTTTCTCAATTTTTTACAGTATTTTTTAAGCGTAGATAAGGTTTTCTTCAGATAATTGATTAATTAAAACCCTAATGAAGAGAAAATGTTCAAATAATTTAGCCAATGAATGAATAAATACATTCAGCTTACCGCACTGAATTTCTAAGTGTCAAATTTGATAAAAGAACGTTTCAGAACTCCCAGATACTCCCTTCAAGTGTGACAAAGAATAACATTTTTCCCCCTCAGGCATGGCATTCAGCAAAATAGTTTCACGGTTGTTTATACCAGTTTGGACAAACTACCATAACGATAGCATAAACCCAACAAATGAATTACCATAAATGTTAATGCGATTTTTTTAAGTATAAACTGCCCACTAAAACCAATAAGATGTTATTAATCTAATAAAAGCTATTAAAAGTCACAAAACATATGATCCCACCAATGATTTTTGACAGGTAGTAATAACTCACCCCTAATGAGTCGTCCATGGGGATTATTTGCACTCTACTAAAGTTTTATTTAAATCTACTTTTAATTTTAACTCTACTAAATGTTATTACTACATATAAAATTTAATCTACCAATCTGCAGTGCAGTCATTTAAAAAATCAAAGAGGTACAAGAGTAAAAAATGGTTTACAACATAATTAAGTAAAGAAATGGCAAACCCTTAGCAAATAATCTGTGCTTATTCTGCGTTTGAAACATTTTCATCCAAACTTCTGTTTCAATGAAAGCTTTTCTTGAGGTTATGGGTACCATGAAGCATTCGTTTAAAACATAAGCACATGGTCCTCGCTTTGCAAACAACAAGGGAATGAAAAAAAATTTGGAGTGGTGCTTATAATGGACCACGTGCCATCCGGTTGTAAAGCCTGCCTGCTTTAAACTCTAACCAGGATTGAGAAGCAAAAGGCCACAGGGTTTAGTGTTCAGGTAGAGAAGCCTGTGTATTCCCTTGCTTACTGTGATTTTCTCAGGGTAAACCCCAGCTCGCAACAGAGAGGCCTTCCAGCTGTCCACCTCGTCCAAAGTGTCACAGGACAGCTCTAGATGCCTGTAGTCCTTGTACACGTTCCTGTGGTGAGAATAATCGCTCATTAGCTGGTTCCCATGGCAGCACGTACACGCTTGCACAAACAAGCTCAGCAAAACACTTTCTTGTTTGCGCAGATTCAACGTTCAAAACCACAAACTCAAGACCACCCTTTGTGCACTGTTTGATATGAAAACCCACTCACTCTCTCCGATCTTATTCCTTTTCCTTATTATTACCTATTCCTCCCATCTTTTACATTTGTCTCATTTGATGCCAAGTCTCTCGCTCCTTTTTTGTTGGCTCGCTCAAAAGAGACAGAGGGAAGGAGAGAGAGAAAAGGAGGGAAGGAGATAGAGCGAGAGAATCTGGAGCCTGTCTTTTTCCATCTGTTCCACATTCCCCCTAATAATTCTGTTGTTCTCTCCTTTTTTGTTTCTCTCTCACTTCTTCCTATTTTTTGCAGCTATTATTTCACTTTGCTGTGTCTGTAGGGTAAAAGGATTAAAGTATAAGATACAATGTGTATTTGATTTAGTCTGTGGCTGATAAGAACATCGCTAGAAGAACGTGACCCGAGATTGGGGTCAAATGAAACACACATGAGACAACCCCCCCACCTCCTCTCCCTCCCCACGCACACAAACATTTCAGCAAACACATTCTCACACGCTTACACTCATAAAACCCAGCTGTGAAACCGTTTTTGCTAGCACAGCTCTGGCTCAGAGCTGCTAGAAGTGAGAAATCAATGTTTGCATAATCACTTGCTCTAAAAGTTTCCACCTATTTCTATATGTCAGGGATAAACAGTTTTGACTGAAAATTCAGCAAAATAAAACAAATTGGGCAAATCCAATCCAAATCCAAAAATAATATTAGGTCATATTTCTGGGGTTCACTAAGGAGAGGCTTACATCATGCCACATAGTCTCGAACGCTTGTATTTTTGTATGCTTTAAATTTTTAATGTGTTCCCCTGAAACATAGAAACAAATGTTCTCACTCGGTTCTCTAGGAACTAGGTGCTTATGAAACATAGTAACAAAGTTACAAAGAAAGAAAAGACAAAACATGGAAACTAGCTTATTAAAGAAGAAAAGTCTAGGACAATTCTGGTGACCCTTCATTATGGTTAGGAGAAAATAATTATGTGAGACATGGTCTATGATAATAAAAACCTGAAAACAAATTCTAGTTTTACAGATTTTGAAGTTTTTTTATTTTTTGTTTATTTCCTCTCCTTGCGTATTAGTGACTTAACCTTTTGTATGAACAAACTTGATCGAAGCTTTCCAAGTTGTTCACATGACTTATAAAAGGATATTGAAATCAACATTGACAAAATGAAAACATATTGGTATTGGTTACCAAAAAAAAAGGGTAAATATAAAAGTTGCTTTGTGTCTCTTATAATTCCGTTAATACACTTCAGATGCTCTTCAGAAGGTAGTCTAGGCAGCTTCTAAATTCGTCAAATTACATTTTTAATGTACCATAAGCTCTGGGTTGAACAACAAAGTTTATAAACACCATTTTAAAAACAACAGCTGTAATATAAACATTTGTGCATGTATTTCGAGCATCACATGACCACTCTGATTCCGCATGGTTTCTTCATGCTTTAGTCTTGAAAATCCAAGGGAAAAGGGGTGTGGTCCGTTATGAGATAAATAGATGGCAGTGAGCAGGGCTTGCATACGAAGTTAAAGGGAAGAAAAAACTGCTTACTTACTTATACATCTCTTTCACTGCTAAAACAAGAGTGAATAAACCAACAATCTTCTCATAGCTGCATCAGGCTTGTTTCGCATGTGAACAAAAACGATCTCTATTGCCGTATTTTCGAATTGTGTATATGCAAGACTTGCGTCACAACAACGGACAAACTTCCCACCAGAGGTGAGAGGTCACCGTCTGACTGCAGGTACCAATATTGTGCATATTTGTGCTATTTTAAAACATTTGTTCATTAAACTGATATAGAATAGCTCACAGCTTTTGTCTTAGTCTAACAGAAACCTAGTGACATCAGCCTGTTGAAACAATGGGGAAAACTCTTCTTTCTTTTCAAACCATTTTTTTTTGCAAAAACATAATTGAAATCAAAGTATATGAGTTACAGTTTTCAGCTTACATAGTACAATACATGCAGTTTTGTGACACCTCAACATAACGCGCTAAATGAATCAGAAGTTTGGATTTTTTTTTTTTTTAAATATCATGAAGATAATTACCTAATACACATCCAAAATTATGTAAACCAAAATTTGAAGCAGGGATTGTGATTTGAATAGTCCTATCTTTATTCTATCCCATAACAGCTTAGTGGGTTGAAATCCAAAGTTTCAAAAATGTAATCATATGTATGAAACTAAGTAAAAATGAAAATGTGCTATAACAGTTATTAATGGGATCAAAATAATTATTACATAAGTGCATAGTGGTGTTCACTCTTGTGTAAATAGTATATATTGTAAAAAAAAAAGAGAACCCCAAACAAGGCTTCACCAAATTACATCCAAACTTTCCATTCAACTTCTAAAAAAGACAGAACATATTCTTATAACAATTACATGTAGTAAGTTGGGAAATAGTTGAGTAGAACTAGACTGAAGAGAGAGGATGGAAGGAAGAAACCATTGATAAGAGTCATAAATTTAAACGAAGAAAAAACGTTGAACTGACTATTCAACAAACAAAAAGGGCCTTTTTGTTCTAACCTTTTTTTCCCCCTACTCATCTGGTAAATTACATTTGTTGTAATACACTTACAAAAAAGTCAAGTATTTCCATTGTGAATATACAAACATGAAACCTACTTTATTTGTTTCTACACACTAACGAGAGCGGCGTTATTATCGTTGGCGGTAATTATTACAATGTTTCACAACTCATGGATTACATTAACCTCCAAACATTCCTTTAATCACAGCCCTGAGTAAGTCCAGAGCCCACATAACTACTTCCCATCGCACAGGAACTCCCTTGTAATGCACACCAATGCAAGACAAAAAAATTAACTATAGCTAAACCAAACCCTTCCCAGACCTAAGATAAACTAGCATTGTGGAAAAATTACATCAGCAGCCACTCACTATGGAGTCGCTGGGTATGAAGGGCACAGTATGAATCATTAGATCATTAAAAAGAGAAAGTGGGTGTGTGTTAAAAAGAGCGAGGAAGAAAAAAAGGGGGATTTTTCAGAGTGCTGGGTGGTATGTTTCTGCTGGTGACCGGGAACGAGTTTGAGTTTATAAGAGCTTGGAAATCTTTATACAGAGTGCTTGAAGTGATGGATGGGTTTGTGAGAGTGTACGAGAGTGTGCAAGAGAGCGCCTGATTGATTGTGGCGCAGCCTCGGGTGTGTTTACATCAGTCTGCCATGCCTCTTTCTGCATTAAAGCTCTGTTTGTTCGTGTGTGAGTGTGTGAGCTGGACACAGCATACCAGCATCCCTCCAATTAGGCAGCTAATCAATCCCAGACACACCCGCACTCGAAGGAAAAGTGGCAATGCTTGCAGAGACAGAAAAGAGGATAGGGAGGGACATAAAGTAGAGACAAGCCAGGAATGTGCCAGGAGTGTGTCCTGCTGCGCCCCTGCTCCCTTTGCGCTCTCGGTGAAGTATTACTGTGAAGGTAGAGTGTATGTTCTAAAATATAAAGGATGGGATGTGAAATAGAGTTATTTCTCCCTGTAGAAGTTCAAATGTGGAAGTCTATGTGCGTGTCTATGCCGTGACCACCAGATGTGAATTCCCTGCCCCCTTCGTGAGACAATTCTGGCAACAGTTTTGCAATTGGAGACAATTTCTGTCGGTCCAAGGTAAAATCAACAGTCTTGGAACAGTTAGTGTGACATGCTCGCTGGCGGCCCTTTCATGGCCTTTTTGTTGAATTTGAGCTTCTGACAGAATCTAACAAAAGCATATAACATCATCTTTATCTTAATACAAATCCCTAATTGCTAAACTTTATTCACCATTTACTTCAAAACTTTAACTTTATCATATTTTAAAAGGGTGCTTCAGAAATCTTAAAACCACTTCTGACTTTCACATTCAACTAAATTACATGGCTTATGTTTTTTTTAGTTTGTCATTTAAACTAAAAATGTTCACGTTTGCTTTTAAGCCAACAAACTCCCACATCATAATCAAGCTCAGGTTAAATAAAAAAAAATTCCCCACTACATTACACTGTTTAGGCGGCCCAAATAATGTTTAGCTATTTTGTTTTAGTGTTGATGTGATAAAATTATGAGTTTCAGAAACTCACCATCTATTAAAATCTTGAAGAGGTTTCCAGGGTCAGGCCGTGGGCAATCTAAAGAGGAACACCAGACATCCATCTATCCTTACCAGACACTACCACCTTAGGGCCCCTTCATCATTTTAAAGATCAAGCCCTCACAAATTAATGAGCACCTTTAATGCACTTTTTTTTTTAGAGGATGTCCAATTTGGTCTGTTTTAACACATGAGTGTACACATGAACAGCATTTTTTTGTATAAGAATTATTGTTTTATGAGGATGTAAATGTATTTTTTACAATATGGGCTAAAACAGAATCAGAGATTTCTGGATTTTCTTTCCTTGCCTTCCTGGTACAAGGCCCCAAGCACCCTGTTCTGTTGCTAGTTACAATCTTTGATTTTAAACTCCTCTTTCTAATGTGGATTTTATGAGAAGGTGGTTACAAACATTCTAAAACAACTGTTTAAATAATCTGATATTTGAAAGTTGTCCACTAGTTTTGTGCATGTAGTTTAAATTATTTCCTCATGTATTTGACAACAATTGTGGCTGTAAATAATCACTGGTGGGCAGGCTCAGCAGAGTAGACTGGTTTAAAGCATTATATGCTTGAAATGGCAATAACATTTTCAATGCAGTTTTGTTTTAATGAAATGACTTCATAAATCTAACCTATTCTAACATCGTTCATGCACGCATTATCCCCAAACACCTTCCAAAGGTTTATTTTTTATAATCAGCATCATTTAAAAACACGCATAATTATAATAAAATTTCACAGTTCAACTCACATTAGCAAATATTATAAATCACACATGCTGTGATAATTGTTGTTTGCTAAAGAACCTGTAAATCTAGTTATAAGAGACTATGTTTGTTTCATCTTATAATGAATTTAAACGACTATAACAATGTAAAAGGGTGTTTTGTTCAATAAAAAAGCACATTTCTAGGCTCTAGAACAGGGGTCGGCAACCCAAAATGTTGAAAGAGCCATATTGGACCAAAAAAACAAAAAACAAATAGGTCCGGAGCCGCAAAAAATTAAAAGCCTTGTATAAGCCTTATAATGAAGGCAACACATGCTTTATGTATCTATATTAGCCTACTATAAAAATGACTAAGTTTGCTACGAATACATAATGAGCCTTCATGATTAAATGTTTATTTTCCCTGCAGTGAATCCTGTAGAGAACAACGCACCACGTGACTACTCTGTTGTACGATTACAATATTAATGAATTATGTTTCATTGCTTTGATGAAATTAGAGAAATGCAATAAAGAAATCGAATTTTTGATGTCATTTTTATTTTGAGGATTCACAAAAACAACATCAAAATGGAACGTGCACAACGTGCCCCTTAACTGGGCAACAATGCGAAAAAACGCAGCATACATTTATAAAAAAAAACAGCAGCCTTTTGAAAAGAAGTATATAAAATCACAGCCACTTTGTTACTAAATACGTGCATGCCTTCCCTGGAAATGTCTTTCCACTTTACTCTTGTTATTAGACAACTTCCCAATACAGAGCAAACATTCAGGCAATCCTTCCGCATCGGCAATGAATGCAAACGATTCGGTTCAAGAACCGTTGAATCCTCAGTTCTCCTCGGTTATGTTTCTCTTTTTCTTTCATGGCCCACCACACAGCCGCCGGTTTGTTTACAGCAGCCACCTTACCTGGCATCCCGCCCCGCTAGAAACGTGTGTCGCGGGTGATGACGCAAATCGTCGCTGACAGAAATGTTGAAATTAAATATTTATTCTACACTCTTTTACAGCATTGGAAAACGTTAAGAATGTTTTTCTCCTATAGAAACCATATTAAACAAAAAACATATTTACATTTTTCCTTTTATTTTTTCATTTTTGAAAAAGCTCCAGGGAGCCACTAGGGCAGCGCTAAAGAGCCACATGTGGCTCCAGAGCCACGGGTTGCCGACCCCTGCTCTAGAAGAAGAGTAAAATAAAAACATTTACTTTTAAGTTGCTGATTTTCTTAATTTTCCTTCATTTAACATGGTTGATCCTTAAAATAAACAGCTTTTGGAGCATTTCAGAGAAACTGTTAAAAACTTTCTGAACTTTTAACTCAATATTCCCCATTCAAGGGGATAGACTAAATGAACCTTTGCTGATGTGAACATGATTTATTTTGGGTTAACATTTTTGTTGACAATGAACGAAATACTTTATATGCCTTTTAAAGCACTAAATTTGGTTTTCAAACACACACTTTAAACACAACATTAAAATAGGTCTAAAATTTTAATTTAAGCACCCTTAGTAACCCTGTCTCAAGCTCTTACAGAAGAGGTCTCTCTGCCTACTGTACATTTTGGACTTCCAGTCAATATCTGCATCTAATGATAATGGGTCAGAATAGTAATAACTAATTAAAAAAAAAACTATTTCCAGTTTTACTCATGTACCCCTAGATTAATACAACAATGAGGCAATTAGTTCAGATGCACAAATGTTCATCAATCACACCTTACATGATCAATCTCTCATTGATCTCTACCAATTCAAACGTTGGAGAGATTATAGCTTCAAAGTTATTCTGATGGTTCAGACGAAGATCAATTAAAATGCCTAATAAAAAGTGTACTATATAATACTTTTAAAACTAACCCACTGACAGAAAAGTAGATAAAGCATGAATACAGGTAGTAGGAATAGAGTTAAAATATTATCAGTTCATCTCACTACTCCCATTGAGAAATTCAACATACTTACATCATGGGATAGAGACGTGTACAGTAGATTGTATCTAGACATAGTAATCCTATTTCACACTTATTGCTGAACCTTCTTTTAGTGCAAACTTTGTTTTGCATAATAAATATTATGAGGTTTACAAACAACCATCTGGTAGCCAGATCTTTCCTCAAGGGACCTGCCAGGCTTTTATCAAAGTCCAGGCATGGGGAAGCCTTCTCAAGCTCCACCCCATAAGAAGAATCCATGGATACTTTCAAAAACAAAGAAAAAAACGCTAACCAAAAGTACTGACTAATCACAAGTGTTTTGCTTCATTCAAACTATATTGGATGTCTTTTCATCTGAGAATTTAAAAAAAGTTTGTTTCATACCAGTAATCAGTAACCCCATTTGAATCCCTTAAAATTGGTCCTAATCTCTGTTTCAATCATTTACTTGATTGTTAAATTTTCCTTTTTCTTTTTGCTGAGATTTTAAACTAAAACCCACAAGCAAATGCTGCGTATACTCGTCTATCTAGCCAAGAGTGGACAGTAACTCTACACCTACCAAAAGGGGACCCGTTTTTCTATTTATTTTTCTGTAACAAAAATTATAAAGAAACATTTCATTTGGTCTCATTTTTTTTAAATACCTTTTAACTTTTTTATTATACCTGCCGAAAAGGGACCTAAATCTATAAGCCAAACGTTTCTACCCAAGCAGGATAGAGAAAGTCATATAGTGATGCCTTCTTCACTGTACTTCTTAATGTAACTTTTAAAGTTTTACTTTTATGATTTATAGTTTCATTCATAAATGCACAAAGGCACACTGGCACAAGCATCCATTAAGAGTGCTCTTCTTTTGCCATGTGTGCTATTTTTATAGTATACACAGTATGCCAAAGAGGCACATTTTCATATTTCACAAATGTTTAAAAAGATTTTGTTTCACTTTTGAAGACCGTATATGTGGTGATTACTAACCTCTGCTCTGTGTTAAAAATGGCGAAGACCTGTTTGCTGGACATAAAACCTTTTTCCAAGTCCCGCACCTTGAGGTTGTCCAGAAGAAGCATGTACTTCTTCTCTTTCTCCTGCAAAGGTAGAAAAATCAGGACTTTGAGAGGGGTTTCAGGACTTTTCCCTGACTGTAGCATTAAAAATCATGATGTTTTGTGAAACAGACAATAAAATATTTAATTAGCACGTCAACATGCTGTCTGACTAACTAGGTTGTCAATGTCAAGCTCTGAGGAAACTTTTATGCGAAGGATCTGACATTTACACACATTCTCCAGAACATTTTGTTTTTGAAACTTTGAAGGGGACTTCAGATAAAAAAAAACACTTTTTTGGGTAATTAAGCAGAAATGCAGTTCATTACTGTGCTTATACACCTGCTTCAGAATGTTTTAAATATAGCCAGGACTTTATTTTAACAACCACAAATCTTTAATGTACTCTCTAAAAAGGAACTCTAAAAAGTAATAAAAATAAATAAATAAGCATGTGAGAGAGACCAAACCTGTGAATGCTCTTTTTCATTACATACAAACTTCTAAGGACGTTGCCACAGTGTCTAACTAAAGTCATACATAAATCTGAGTACTGTTGTGGTACAGACTGCTGAAAGACATTGCTTTACTGTTTTGAACGGTTATCATGTACTCCCTTTTAAATACTCCCTGTACACTCTGCTAAAAATGTGTTAAGATGATGAAAAATTTGGACAAGAACTGCTATGTCCCACAATGAACTAAATTTTTTTTTTGTCGTGGTGATGGATCCTGTGTTTTACCAATTAACAATGTTTTGTTGCACGTACAACCTTGTTTTGCTTATGTTGAAAAACATCTTTGTATATGCTTTTCTTTTTCAGTGGTGCAACTGGTGCATTTGGTAAGTATGGTAAGTACAATCTAAAAAGTTCTACTGGGAAACTATTTCAATCACTGGTGAGAAAACAACCAACTAGAACAAATAGGAAAAACAGAGAAATAAAAATAGAGAAACGTGGTGATGATGCAGTGAGCTTCTTCATGATAGAGGGGCAGGGTCAGCAGTAGCTCAGGATCACTTAAATAGTCAGACTCCAAAACAGGTAATTTTGAATAGATGATGATGTTTTGATTAGAAATATAATATGGGTGTAATTTTACAATATAATTGAAAGATTATATTCAATATATTACAGACATTTCTTAAATACCCCAACCAATCCAATTATCTTGTGAATAAACAAAAGGTTATACTATCTACGATAATTAAAAGATCATTTGAAATATACGTGTTCTTTCACAAAGACAATTTATTAACTGAAATTATATTTAAACAAGTTCAGAACATTGACTGCATATTGCATGGATGTAGTAAGACCATATCAAACAAATACAGTTGCAACACAAGTACTTTTACATACTTGTTATTGCCAAATGTCTCTTTTGAAAACTCTATTTATGGCCATGACTTGAGCTTGAGTAACCCCTGATACTTGCAGTGTTTCTAATAAGAAAGAAAATCGTTGAGTATTGGAACAAACCCAAGTTGATTTAACAATTGTACTTTCATTTTTGGCTAAAGCAACTCTTTTAACAGAGCTCAAACTGGTGAGAAGAAGATGAAATATCAACAGCATAGAAGGCCAAGAGGTAGAAATAAAGAAAAAATAGGACGATCCAGATGATCATCATCAGCCTGGCTTCCAGCCCAGGACAAAACAAAAAAAGTGCAGATGAGAGATGCATCAGGCTTTCTCTTCCAGTAAAGGACTGAAAAGGAAAGAAGGAAAAAGCCTGAAAGAGAAATTGAGAGATATGAGAGAGTCCACATGTGGAAGTCATTATTTGGACTGAGGCTCTAAAACACAACATTTCTTCTGAAGAAAAAAAAAGAGCTCCCCTCTCCCCCTCCTTCTTGCCTCAGTCTATTCTGCAGGGGTTGGGGTCTCAGGAAACGGCTTGGATTACACTGCAAATAACGGAACGGAGATTTAGGAGAGAAATGGGGGAACAAGGGGAGGAAAGTGCCAGTGAATATGCTCAAAAAAGAGTAAAAAATGAAAAACAGAGAGGGAGGAGAGTGGTTTATGCTTCTATCAATGACCGAGTCTTCCAGAGAGTGCAGAAGACTTTTCTGAATATCAAAAGGAGTATTTGAAACCATCATTCCTGAGTTTTCGCAATGTTTTAAAATAAGACATATTTTTATAAGGAGAATATTACACAGAGATATGAGGAAATAACTAAATCTTATATAATTTTAAATAAAAACAGGTAAAAACCAATAAAGCTATTGACATTACATCAGGATTTTGAGACTATAAGCATATGTATCAAAAGTTTAAGAATTTTTTCTTTAAAAAGTTTAAGTAATGTTTCTTGTCAAATTTAATTTGTGATTTTATAAGTAGGCACTATGGTGGCTCACTGGTAAATGCAAAATAAGCTTTTGATTTTTGTTTCTCTCTTACATGTAAGTTGCTTCAGACAAAAGTGTCTGCAAAATGTAAAAGTAAAATGCAACCAGCCCATGCAATGGACTGGTGACCACTTTTAGGCAGAGGCACCAGCAGAACCCAGTGACCCTAACCAGGCTGAGCAGCTAAAGAAGATTTAAGGATACTTTTTACCATTATAACATAATGCTACCCTTTTTGGCATTTATACCCTTTTCTATATTATATTCTATGGTAGTCTATATTGGGGACATTTTTTCATTCAAAATTAAACAAACCACCAACCTATGAAAAATAATAAGGTGAAAATTAATAAAATATGTTCTACCTTTTGGTTTATGTTCTACAAATGGTACCCTTTTTGGCATTTATACCCTTTTCTTTCATCAAGTAGTCTATATTGGGGACATTTTTTCATTCAAAATTAAACAAACCACCAACCTATGAAAAATAATAAGGTGAAAATTAATAAAATATGTTCTACTTTTTATCTCTCCTTGTCCTCCTTGACTCCTTGCACCCCTCCTCTTCTGCTCCCAAAAAAAAAATCTCTTATTTTTTCATTCCAAAGGGGCCCACTTCCTGCCTCAGTTTTCAGAGTTTAAAAAAGTTAGAAATGTCAGGCTGGCGTTAAGAATACAACATCTGGTACCGCTTTAGTGAGGAGAGAGAGAGAGAGAGGAGAGCGAGCGAGAGAGAGAGAGAGAGAGGAGAGAGGGAGAGAGAGAGAGAGAGAGAGAGAGAGAGGAGAAGAGAAAGGAGAGAAGGAGAGTGGAAGAGATGGGTAGGGAAGTCCAGAAGATGACTGGAGGAACCAAGAGAGCACGAGGGGAGAACGACAGCACTGGACAGAAGAGTCTGGCCAACAGCTTGAAAGAAAAGGAAGAATTGAGAAACAACGGACAACTCCAAAAGTTTATTTCCCATGGGTCCCATCAACCCTTATATGGCCAGTGGGGTCCCTCCCTCTCCCCTCTCTCTCTCTCTCTCTCTCTCTGTCTTCCTCTTCTTCCTTCTCTGACTCCTCATTCCCTCTTTTTTGCTATGCGTTCCATGAAGGTTCTGCCAGATAGCCGGCTGGGGAAGCGAACATGCCACGTCAAGGCTGGATACAGCAAACCGATAGAGGAAAACTGCAAGCGAGGAACAAGATGGAGCGGAAAAGTCGAACGAAAGTAAATGGACAATCGCAGTAATCTACACTGGCGTCATCCCGACAAAGATAGTAGCGATGGAGACTATTTTTGTCCTGTTTATTTTGCACCTTCTACCACCTCCGGCCGAAGGCCGAAGCCAGCTGGGTTGGACTGAGTTGTTGATGTATATATAGGTGAAAAAGAGAAGAAGAAAGAAAGTGAAAGAAAGGAGTGATAGAGAGAGGGCTGGAACAATCTCCTGCTCCGTCATCCCAGTGTTCAGACTACCTGTTCAGGATCATACTGGTGTACAGTAGTCTGCACATTGGTTAGACTGTGCAAGGACTCACGCAGATGAGGAACCGACTATCGTACTCAAACAACGATGCTCAAAAACTCAACGGCAGTTTAAAGTTAGAAAGTGTGCTATTTGGGTTGTTGCATGCCTTGGTGGATGGAAAGTTATTTGGAAGGACATGAAAAAATCATTAGAAATGAAAGCTTTAACTTAGGAGCATTAACTTATTGTGTGTTCTTATCTCTTGCATGTGAATGGTGTGTGTTTTGTGACTACTGCAGTGAAATATGTATTTAACTTATGCAATATTAGTTGAAATTCATCTGACTCAATTGGAGTTTTTGAGGTCTTCAGAAGGTATTGTTGGCTCCAAAATCCTCTAAACTGACTCACTGTAAGACAGATGAGAAGTGACTATGCAAAACCCTTGACTGAAGTACAGTAGACCGCAAGTCATCTGTTTTCCCTCATGCAGTTCAGTTCAGAAGTAGAGAGAGGGACGACTGCAGGAATGTGTGTCTGTTTAGTGTTGGGCACCGATTAACCCAAACCAGCCCCTGAACCCCATCAGAAATGTAGAGAAAGGAAGGAACATCTGATGTCGGTTTGTATTGAAGTGAAATGAGTATGTTTAAGAATGACAATGTGATATTGTGGAAGGGTTAGTGTAAGGGGCTCCATCTCTTGGTTTCCTCTCTTCTCTCTCTCTCTCTCTTTCGGCAGGCTCTAGGAGGCTGGATGGTGTTTGGATAAAGTCTTACAATTTTCCACCCAGGAATGTGTATGGCCCCAGTGAGACTGCCAACCACTGAGACAGAGTGAAGCGACGTAACGAAGATAGACAGTAAAGAGATGGACGATGTCATAAAAGTACAAGTTTTTGGTTATGGTTATGCTTATAATAGAAAGAGACCTTTGTTTAAGATATCTAGCAAACCATAAGGCACACAGCTAAAATCTCTAATGGTTAATGTAACTATCTAAACACTGAAATTCCACTGAACATTTTGAGTCTGAAAGTGTCTGACTTTTAGATAAATATACCAATATTTATGCGAATTCCTCCTTTTGAAGTGCCATGTGGGTTTCGAGTTTCAGCATTCATTAAAAAGACTGTTTGCTTATTCAGACGCATGCATTTGGCAGCCCGGATAGCCAGTGAACGTAAGTGTGTCTGCATCGGTGCGTGTTTAAAACCCAGTGTGAGTCAATTTCCATGTGTGTCTAAGTGTATGAGTTTGTGTGTTAGTTTGACTTGGGGTGCTTCCAGCTATGTCAGGGTGATCCAGACCAAATGCCTTAAATCCCAGAGGACAGAGAAAGAGAGGGTAGGGGGTGTAAAGAAAAGAACATATGAAAAGCAGAAGAAATAGAGGAAAAAGAAACGATTTCGGTCTAGGTTGATTTCTCTATTTAGTTGCAATATTTGATTTTTCTATTTAATAGATTTTTTTAAATCAATGAAAATGAATGTTTTATTCAATTATCTTTGCCCCTTGCTGACTCTTTCTTCCAGTTTTTGGTACAGGGAAGCAAGCGTTGATGCTATAACCTGAGAGCGTTGTCTGTCTGCCTGTCTACACTTGCTGTGCAGAACTTCCTGCACCTGTACAGCAGGCACAGACAGGCAGACAGATGGCAGCCCGCCTGACAGGCCACAGAGAGTTAGCCACACTGAGACTGGCCACTGAGTTCCTGTACACCATCTCATTACTTGGACATCAGAATTTCTATTAAAGGAATGCAACCTTTCACCTGAATGTTGAATGCTGTTACTCACCTCATCATCTTTAAACCAGGACAGGCTCTCTGCAGTGAGCACAAACCAGTACTCTCTGGCCCCTCCTTTAATCAGACTGATGTTGTTAATGGTTAACCAACCCTTGCGAATCACCTGTGGAGATAAAGCCAGAGAAAAATAATTTTGGCCATCTAAAAAAAATGTATTCCAAAAATAGAACAGACTTTGATGTGTCATTTTAAAAAGTATAGATGTAAAACCTTTGGATGCCATCAAACATTTTTATTAGTTTCACATTTGTGTATACACTTAAGGAATGAAAATTTACTTAATGTAAGAGTGAATTTACTGAACCCACACACTTACATAAAGAAAGTTTCAAGTGGTGCTGTTCATTTAGAACTTTGAGGTACTATGAAACACCGTATCAACGCAAATTAATGTTAGCTAGGTCTTCTCAGGCTAAGTTCATAAAACTTAGAAACCAAGCCCAAAAAAATCTAAAGTTGCTTTAAAATGTTGAGTTTTCCATAAAGTATTTGCTTAACACTGTCAGCCTCAACAATCAAAAATAAAATTGTGAATTTATATTCCTACAAAGGTTTTACATTTAAAAACAGAAAGATTATTTAAAAAAATGAAATGTGGAATTGTGTATAAATTGTGTAGTTAGGGATGTGCAATGAGACTCAAATTTCCTGGAACTAAATAAAAATCTGGATTTGAGTTGAAAATTTTATTTTGAGAAAAAAATTAGTTTTTTTATTTAGTTTCCATAACTTCACAAATTAAGAAATACATTGGCTGAACAAAAAAACTTTAGTTACCAAAACTTTTTTGTTGTCATTGTTCAACTTAGTCTACATAATTAGACTAACTTAGTCTAAATTTGAGATGGCTTTAAAAACTAAAATGACTTGAAGTGTCCATGAGGAAATAATAGTAAAAATAACAACTCTGAATATTTGAGGGATTAAAAATAATAAAAACATGTACATGTCAAAACTACTATCAAAACTGACAATCAAAAAATATGTTTCAAAAGAAGTTTCTTTATTTCTGTTTATTAAAAAAATAGATATACTTTCTTGAAAAATTTACTTTCTGCCTGATCATAGTTTTAAAACAAATTGTTGGTCTGAGCACTGAATCAGACAGTAATCCTCATGAACAAAAAAAAGGAAAACCGGTGCATGTCAGCAGCAAACATGGTTTTAATAATGCTATATTAACAAGTAAATGTGTTTACTCTTCTAATAAAAAAATTATTATTATGTTGAGGCTGCACCAACCTCAAGTTTGCAGCCCACACCATTTTTGTTCAGAATCAGAAACTGCAAAACACAAACTGGCCAAATGCACCAAGATCAAACAGAGGCTTGAAATTCCAAGCTGTTTTTAACATCAGGCCAGTTTGTCTACTTGGAGGTTTTACAGAGCTGCAAAATATAAGAAGGTTCATTCACAATTGAAGGTTTGTTCACTATTAGAACAGAAATACTGTATAGTGAGACATTAAAGGATGAATGGGATTATAAATGAAGCTACATGTTATGTTAAAAATTGTGGATGTGGTTTAGAATTTCCTCAGACTGTTTGGATTTAAAGACACTGCTGGGCAAATCAGGATCCAGGGGAAAAGGGTTGAAATGCCGAATGAGTCATTGTTTGGAGTGTTGTGTATCTAAGCTGACTGAGACGTCTTCAGGGAAAAGAAGTGCAGGAAAACACCTTTTACGACGTTTAGGGAGAGCTTTGGCAGGAATCGTGAAAACCTGAATTTCTGAGTCCCATGACGTCTTTGAGTTATGAGGAGGCAGCACAAGACAAAGAGCAGATAAGGTGAAAATTCTTCAGAGGGCTTCAGACATACAGTACACACAATCATAAAGTGTGATATATGGGTCAAAGACTAAAAAGGCCTCTCAATGCATCAAAACCAAAACAATAGATTTTCAAAGTGTATTTTAAACAGTCTTATCAGCTAAGAATTGCCCGATCATTTAACCATGTCTGTGGGTACATTTTCTCTTTTTTAAACAATACAGTAAGTAATCTACCATAAAGCAATAACTCGAGGAACCTGATTTGAAATGTAAACTATGACCCATTCTGAGGATTTACTTTGCTTACATCTGCAGTTTTTAAACTAACGAACAATCAAAAGTTAATTAAAAATATTGACTAAAAAAATAAAATAAAACATTTACTGTTTAAAACATGTAATTTTGCTGCAATTGGCGATACATCTTTTAAACACCTAATAGCATTTCAGTATGCTTTTTGAGTATCTTACAGTAAAATAATAGCAAAAACAGTTCACCTGAATATTTCAAGGATTCAAAAAAATAAAAATACTTTTACACATGGGAATCAATGAGGTATGTGTCAAACTTGTACAGGTCAAAACTGACCATCAACAAACGTGTTTCAGTGTCTTTATTCCTGTGCATTTTCTTTAACAAAATCTATTTTTCCAGAATTGGAAATCTGAATCTGTATCTGAATGTGTATATGTTTTGTGCTTGTTAAAGAAAAGGGAGTTATGAATTAGAGCATAAACATTTGATCTTTTTCCAGATCTGAGAATTAAATTTGTTTTATTGAAAATAATATTTACCACATAACATTATGATCGGTTGGACAAGTGAACTTGTAACACTCTGTACCTCCTGTCTGTTTTTTTTTATCTTTTTGTTATTTTTTTGTTATAAAAGTTTAGTTATAAAATTTTACACTTTGTTCACACATATAATGAAGCTAATTAGACCTCACAAATACGAAAGTGTCTTCTTTGACCCACTCACTGTATATAGACACAAACACCAATTTTTTATGACACAGTAGGTGAAGCTTACAGACACTGGACTCGTACAATTTGACTGAGGGGTGGTGAAGCAGCAGCTCCCTAAAATATTAGCACAGAGGAAAGAATAAAACTGTTATGGAGGCATTTCTTTTCTGGCAAGCTGGCACTCCAAATACATTCTTTTAATCCACAATATTTAATCTTTTTAATCAAATGAAAACAGCCATGCAGTTTGCTGTGCAATAGAAAGTTTGAATTAGTAAAGCTTAGAAATGAAAGCCAAAGCATTTAAGCAAAAAACAACAGCCACTCAAAGCATATGAGCGTAACATCCAGGAGATACAAATCTGCATAAAAAAGATCTTCTTAATGAAAGGAACTCGCCATGGCAACTTTGAAGGATAAAGTTGCCTTTGGCTAGTGTTTTAGTCACAATAAAATAAGAACCACATTAAGAATCGACAACTATGTTCCAAGGAAGACTATAATTGGATTTGGAACACATCCCTGTCAAAGGAAAACATGAGGTTTGAGAATTGCAAGCTAAAAAAAATCACATTATGGTAAGTAAATGTTAAAAAGAAGGCTGGCTGGAATTAGTTATCAAGTAAACAGTCCTTTAGACGGTTGTCTGGTTAGATTTAAAAATCCTCTGGCATTCCCATAGAAAATATTGACATTTTTAAAATCCTAATTTAATGTGTTAACTTAATTTTTTTATAGTTATTTATAGCTTTGTTAAACAGTAATTACAGCAGCAACAGGGCAAATTGTTGAGGGTTTAGGTTGTTAAAAGGGTCATGAACTGAGAAACCAAAACGTTTTTGATTTAGTGACATGTAAAAGCTGATTGAACAATCTCAGGCCCTGTTCACAGATTCCCCAATTATTTTGCACATAAATTAAAATTTTACAGAGTTACACTGTCTGTCCACAAAAACACAGAGCCGTAGTTCAGTGTAACTGGTTATTTTTTTAAATGCTGGCTAAGGTTACATTTTTTCAAAATGCAGATTACATCATTATGATGTTGACAGTGTAGCCACACTTTATTGGTTATAGGCAGAGTTTGCCTTTTGGCTTATTGTCTCCTTTTGCTCACAAAGCCCTGATCACATAATTATTAATGTATTCAATCACAGAGCAGACGAACCAAACTGCAATAACATTCTGGTTAATTTTGCTGTTCATTTTCTTCTCACTTGACAAAGGGCGCAAACAGTGCCTGATTTGAACCGATTGAGCCTCAAATAAATAAGAAAGTTTTGAGAGTGAAATAGTTGACAGAAAAAACTAGCTAGAGAATTTCCGTTTATCATTGTGTGAGCTGTTTTTCCACTGTAGGGCTATGAGTGACCTGCATAGCTAAGAGAAGCTTCTGATTGGCCGATATAATTTTGAGGTTGAGGAGTTGGCTGCCCACAATTGGATTGACTCACTCTTTACAGAATTTTAGTTACATTTCAGCATTTTCCTGTAGATGTAATTTTTTCCCTAGCCATGTTTGTGTGGATGATTTTTATTTAAATGGAATAAGAAAAACTACAAAAATAACCAGGTATGTGTCAACATGGCCTCTAACTGGTGATCCAGTGGTTTGTACAGTTCCAGTTTGTGTCTAATCTCATCTCTTCTACACGGTACCAGTTCACAATAGGGTTACATTATTTAATAAATACATCTATACTTATGTACTTTAATCATTCATTCATCTTCACGTCGGCTTTCTTCCCTTTCGGGGTCGCCACAGCGGAATGAACCGCCAACTCTCTGGCATATGTTTTACGCAGCGGATGCCCTTCCCCTGCCGCAACCCATCGCTGGGAAACATTTACACACACATTCACACTTTAACACTATGGACAATCGTTCTTATTCAATTCACTTATTCCGCATGTCTTTGGACTTGTGGGGAAACCGGAGCACCAGGAGAAAACCCACGCGATCACGGGGAGAACATGCAAACTCCACACAGAAATGCCACCTGCCCCAGCCGAGCCTAGAACCAGCGACCTTCTTGCTGTGTGACGACTGTGCTACCCACTGCGCCACCGTGACAGCTGTACTTTAATCACTTCTTCTAAAATCAAATCCTATAAGACCTCAAGGGTTTTAATAGTTAAGAAAACTCAAATCTATCAGTTTGAAAAGCTTTAATAATAAACAATTGGAATATTCATTACTAGTGATAATACAGAGTTCAGATTTTTGTTGTAATTGTGTCACAGATCTTTGCACAATGCAGGGCTGTCTGAGGTAGCTTTCAGTCGCTACTGTGTTCATGCTGCATGATCGATCAGTGACAGGAGCTTTCACACTGGATGACTTTACATAAATCTGATCAATCCACCTCTCACATCAAAACAACACAAGCTCACGTGAGCTAGACCAGTGCCACGTAAGGCAGCAATCAATAGCAATATAAATTGCCTTACATATTAAATGTGCGCCTATTTACAACCAAAAGAAAAGAAGATTATGGCTAAGGAAATGTTTAGAAAGATGCACGGAACAACGATGTGTTTGCTACCAAGAAAGATTTCAGGCATTTGCAATTTCTTCAAATCTGTCAGCGAAAATCGGGGTTACAATCATGCAGTGTGAACTTGGCATTAGATGAGGGTTTTAGCACAAAGCAACAAAATACAAAAAATAGTGACATGTTGATAATGAGAAACTTTTTTTTTTTTCATTTTTATGATGAAAGACAGATGAAAATGAGTGAAACTGAGCTTAAATAGCAAAAGAGTGTTTTTTCCAGATAAGGTTATTCTCCAAATGTCGTTTAAATCTAAGATTTTTACCATTCATTCATCACCAGTACATAAACACCTAAACACACCTGATTCCCAGCAGAGGGCTTCTTGCTCGGTTGGTTGTTCTTCTGCTGGGCACTGACAAGACAAATATACGTCGTTTAAAACATTTGTTTTTTGTTGTTGGCAGCGGATTAAAAAAACTCACTTTGCAAATCCGATAAAATCCTCATGATTTGTGTTAATATAAGAGAGCTGAATCTCTAAAGAGAGTAAAACCTGTGAAAACACAAGAATATGTACATGATCGCACAGAAATAAAATCAAACTGTAATTAAAACGTTAAACGCTCTCACCTGGTCTTTGGCTTGACTCTCTCGTTCTCGAATATGAGTGGTCACAATCCTCTCTGACTCCTCCCGTAATTTTGGAAAAGCTCTCTAACTGAGGGCATGCACAAAAAACCACAATGAAGTTTTCTTATCTAACTGAAGATTCTCATGTTCCCTTTTTGAGAAACTAATGTAAAAACAACTTGCTTTGTTATTATATTTATAGTATAATGTGCCAAGTGTGATGAAGTCGAGATCCATGAGAAATGATTAGAGTGGATTAGTATGGATGTGATTACCTATCTTCACTAGTAACCTAATCAAGTCATCCAGGGTTGTTTGAAAGCTACATGTATTGATGGAATTAAAGAGATTGAAGACTTTAGTTTAACACCAATGTTAATTAAATGATTACTTGTTTTAATGGAAACTCTTGTCAGATTATTCTTTTACTAATATACAGAGTATAGATTTATTAACCCTAAGTAAGCCATACCTTGCTGGTGCACTGCTGTACAGTGTTGATGAGCTCCTGGATCACCATGTCAACACACTTGAGACAAGGGCCTTTAAGTTTTACAATCTGTTTCTTCACTATTGCTTCAAATGCCATGTCGGGTGTAAAAAGGCCTGTTCTGGAGAAGAGGAATTAGAAGGAAATATAAGTAGAGTGAAAACACTGAATGCATGGTATTAAAAGAGATCTATTGGAGGAAGACATTCAGAAATATTCCATAATTTAGCAAGGTTTTGCCAGCATCTTAAGGTTCTATTCAATAATTTCCTATGACTAAAAAAAAAAAAAACTCAAACCTTGTAATTTTCATTTAAATCCACAGAAAAAGACAGTCAAGCATACAACAGAAGAACAAAACCCTTTGACTCCAAGACCAAAATAACTTTTATTTAACCAAAATTTCTAAATAAACAACTTTAAGGAGTTATTTCAGAAAAAAAAATGTTTCGGATTCTCGAAGCAATAAAAGTAACTGCTATATTGGAACAAGTTTACTTTAACTTTACTTCAATCTGTAATCAAGTGCCAGTATTCTATTTGAGGCCTCTATAGGTTTACATCCAAACAATAGGTAAATAATTTCGAGGATCGTATAAAGTCAATACTGTAAACACTTTTATCTCACCAACAGTTAAATACCTGATTCCATGGATGTTTTTGATTGCATAGCTGATCTCTCTTCTTAAATCCTTCTCATCGAACTCCATCTTGCAAGGCCACAGGGAGAAAAATCAGCATGAGCTCGGAATAGCATCCAAGGTATTAGGAACAATCTACAAATCACCTTAACCAGCTCAAAAGGAAACCGCTCATGAAAGATGCGGTTGATTTTGGCTCCTCCTGAAAGCTGTACTGTATCCACCTGATCCCCAGATCCCTCAATTCGCTTCTCAAAATCTAGTCCAAAGTGTTGTATCATCCTGACCAACACAGGAAAAGAATGTACTCGTGAGTTTTCATTTCAGTTTTTCTGTCATCAATCAGTTTCAGGGGTATAAAACATGTTTGTATACACTATTCCAATGTATTTGGAAAAAAACCCACTGCATTAAAGCTTTGGTCTTGCGGGATGGGTCATCTGTCTTCAAACATTTGAACTTTTTAACTTCTTTGTCCAAGGTCAAAAGCTGGCCCTGCAGTTGACTGCGTAATGCTGGTAATGTGTCACGGATGTGGTTGGTAAGTTGCTAAAGAGAATGGAAAAAGGTGCATTAATAAATATTTCGGTCTTAGTCCTGTTTTGGTGGCAGAACCCTGATTTTTGATCTACCTCCTTGTTCTGTTCTATCTTTTTTTTTTTTGTGGATTGTTACCAGTCATGTGATATGTGTTTTACCACATAACTGGTAAAAGTTTTTTTTCAGGTTTTTTTTTTTTTTACCTGTGTTTAATTAGTTTTATGGATTTAGTAATTTTTTCTAGCACACATGGTTTGTACGGTTTTCTTTCATCATGTCTGACCACGCCCTCACACTGCTCTGTATTTGGATACGTTTTCCCACCAGGCTGATTAAATATTCTCCAAATCTGTTGAGTATTTTTGTCTATTTATCTGTGTATTTATTCTTTTGAAGATGAATTCTAGAAAAACAATTTGTTTCCCTCCGCAATATCTAATTTTGTATTATCAAATCAAGATATAGATGTATTATAATTCATGTGACTTTGGTCAACAATTTTTTTTTCAATTAAAAATACTGTTTTTACTACATATGTGCTCTGTCTACCAAAGTATGATACCCATAATAGTGATTAAGGCTGTATTATCACCTGGTTGAGGAGCCTCTGTAAGTATGTTGTCCCCATGCAGTCTGCCATGTGTCGATAAGCTGGATGTGACTTAAAGAAGCGTTTCTCGGCAACCAGAGCAGCACTGATGTCTTTTTTCCCATCAATGTCTTTCTGACTACGGTTAACCACACCAACATACCCTAATAAGTGCACAGAAATAACCGTTCAGATATTTTTTTCATGATAAAAAAAATTAATAAAAACCATGGAAGAAGTCAAAACGAACATAATATGATGTTCATATTATATTCATAGAATGTTCACATAATATAATGTTACTAAATAATCCAAGTGTGATCACATTATGATTTTGTGATTAAATGTTTTATAAATACAGATAATTTATTTTCTAGCACCCCTTTCCTCCCTTCTACTTGTTCAGGGCAAAGTGTGTTAACTCTTTGAGCAGATGTCTCCAATTCCAGTTATTATATAGATTGTGAACACTGCTTGAATCTGATCAAGTTGGAACATTTTGGGATGGTCCTTATCACTGAGTTGCTAAAACCCATACAGCGCAAAGAGTGATGACTAACCTACATGCCCCACAGCAACCTAGATCTCTATGCATTCTTTCCTCCTTGTAATAGTCTCATCCATTTTCCTTGTTGAGAAAATTGTCTAAACAATACCATAATAATTACATTTAGATGTTAATTCATTGTTCTCTCATTTTTGTCTTCAAAGTTTTGTAACAACATTTTATTTGAGAAATTTGAGCATTTACTGAGTATGTGACCATTTTTCCAGCGAACATTGGTTGCTTATCAAATTGGAAAAATGTACACATAAATGTCACTATAAACATTGCAATAAATGACCATAGAAGTTAATAAACATATTATTATACATTGTTATACATTGAAATAACACACTTTAAATAATACTTTTTAAAACAATATGAAAATGTATTTCCCCAAAAACTGCTTTTAGCTTTCCAGAACATTCTTTTTTTAGGTCCATTTACGGTTTTCTTTTCAGAAATAAAGCGTTAAGAGAATGTTCCCTTAACGTTAGGGGAACGTTTGTGTTTGTTGAGAAGAAGAAAAACATACTGGGTCACTCCTAGTGTAAACAAAACTTTTAAAAAATTTGTACTCGTCAGCAGTTTGAAAACAATCTCCAAGCGAAATTTTAATTGGAAGCCAGTTTAACTAAAAGCAAAACTGGCAATGAGTGTAAAATGGTGTTTCTACAGTGTCTTGACCCTTCTTCACGGCTGTACTTCTGTGTATCTAATGCATTAAGCCAACAGCAGGAAGCATGAAGTTTCTGCACCTGGCCCTGCTTTAGCCCCTCTAGCCTGCAGCGAAATTGCCTGGAAATGGCCCAGCTCCCAGCTCAAACTGCACGGCACTCTGCTGACAGTACAATCCTACGCATATAATGTGTGCAATACCTCTGCGCAGTGGCAGTAACCTGTTCTCCAGCACTTCCCTTACATCTGTGCCCCTGTCCATCAGATCCAGCTTTGTGATCACACCGATGGTACGATGGCCTGAAATGGATGGCCAACCAAAACCTTTGAATGTAATGCTGTAATAATTCTTTTGCTTAAGTTCAAAAATGTAATAATGAAACAATGTAGAGCTGCTATGATTACATGAAGGCCACATCAGAACAGGGATTGATTTCTCACACTCACCTTGTGGATCCACGTCTTTGGCGAGTTTTAGAGCATCAGAGTTGGCCAGGTCCATGTTTGCAGGAGTGACGGCCAGGATAAGACAGTTCTCTTTGCAGATGAACTGCATAATCATGTCTCTGATCTGGTATTCAATATCAGGAGGCTGGTCTCCCACGGGTACTTTAGTTATGCCTGGAAGATCTATCAGGGTCAGGTTCAAAACTGCAAAAAGCAGAAGAAAAACAAAGGAATATTTGCTCAGGGATACTTGGTCTGAAAGATATTTAAGATACCAGAGAAATCAAAATTAAATCAGCGTAACATCTCTGTTAGATCAAATAAAAGACTTTAAAGGATTTTAAGAGATCAGTGCTCCAAAAAATCCCAAAGCCTAATGTTTTTTAAATAAAAAAATAGCAAGGCAAACATTGGCACTATTAAGACTTTGTCATATTAGCTAATAAACAGTTAAAATTATTGGACAAAAAAAAATCTGGATTCAGTAGTTTTCAAAATTACCTGATATAATAGTAGTACCGCAATAGTGTCATGGGTTTAAAGTATAAAAATGTGTTTTTTTTTTTTCTACTGTATAATTCATAGTAATAATATATAATAATTATTACAAATTTACATTTTTTTTATTTTTGTGACAGTTAAACTTGCATTACAAAATTTATTTAACCCTGTATTTTTTATAGTGCACGTAACCTTATGCAGCAAATTGAAATGTTTAAATAAAATATATTAAGTAAAAAAAAAAGTTCAAGCTTGCAAAAAACCTATATAATTTATAGGTATTGAGTGTGATTTATTAGAGCCAATGTTGACATTTAAAACCAAATCCTGGGCAAATTGTTCCAATTTTTTTCCCGTGCTGATTAGCAGTAAGTTTGTTTTCATACAGAAAAGACCTGCCCTGAGCTGCATTTCTGCAAAAGCGCTCAGCGCACATTCAATATGCACAACTAAAAAAGAATTTTATGTACGATATAAAAATTGGTTAACTGAACATCATTAAAGACTAATTTAATAAGGCTTCCTCCTTTTCAAATCCAGGGGACTTTCAAAGTAGAGTTCTCCATTTACTTCTTTGTTTTTCAAAGGCATTTCCTTTTACAGATCTACAGTAAAACATACATGTCAGATTTCTTGGGTAATATTTCCCACAGATGCATAAGCTTCTACAATGAACTGGGTCTGCCGTGCAATAAAGTACTACAGCTTTGCATCCTGTGTAAGCCGTCTTACAAACAAGCAGGATGTTTGAACATCTTAGTGATCTTCAAAATAAAAAAGCTGTCTTTTTTTCTGAAAATTACCATTTGGAGAATAGATGCAAAGGGTGATGGGAATAGAAGAAATCCCTTTATTTGTTCCTGTCATTCTGTCCGTCTCTGTTTGAATCTCTCGTCGAACAACATCAAAGTCTGTGAACTTCTTTCCTTTGCAATGTGAAAACTCTGCATGCTCTGCAACGAGAATGTAAAATGATTGTTATAAGGACAATATAATATGGACATGGGGAACTATCTACTTAGCATTTTGTAATTTGTTGGTTTCACAAATTGGACAAGCTGATTGTAATCATAGAAAACACTGCCCTCTAGTGCTGGAAAACTGTCAGTGGAGCAACAATATTTTACTCAATGTTGGAGGAAATTGTCCATTGCTGTAGTTGTCCCTAATACCAGCCTACAAACATTCCCTGATGTGGGATAAAATAATGAAATTTGATCATTTAAATAACTTAATTTCACGTTGATATCCATGTAGAATTAGATTAATTCCAGAAATAATTAAATAAAACCAATGAGAGAAAGTATTCACTTAAGCTTGCCTACTGTGACAAAGAATTGAAGAGTACTTCACTATATAAAAAATAGGGTAAAAAGGCTGAAAGTTAAAACTTAGTTTAAAAAGTTGTATATATGTAAATAGTATGTATTTTAAGCAGTAAATAAGGTGCATTGTTGAGCTCATTAAAGAGTGCTTGAAAAGCACACAGACTTCATAACATTTTGTCACGAGAGCTCAAAAACAAAACATTACTCAAGGTTATGATGGGACCCAGAATGAAACTGGCACAAAAGATGCAACAATAGTTGCACATGATCATGATGTCAACAAGGATATAAGTGTGGCAATTTCAGTGATTTTTATTTTAAAAATTAAAACTTCCCCACTAATAATGTTGTACAAACTGAAATTCTACTTCATATTATTATTTACAAGTTTTACAAATCATCTAAACAAACTACAATAATGTATAGAAAAGTTTGAGATCTATCAAAAATGCAAGGAAATTTAAGAAACAGATTTATTTTTAAATGTCACAGAAACTTTTTTAGACACATAACAAAGAAAAAAATATATATATTTATTTTTTTTTTTATTTATATATACAGATTTAGTCACCTGATGTTGAATTGTAAGACCACTCAAGTAAATCATGTCACTCTTACCTGAAGTTGAACTGATGAGCTGAAGGACCAGTGGTCTCCTTGTAACAATTCCAGAGCCTCTTGGCAAGAAATCTCTGAAAGGACACAACAAACCATTCCAAAAAAAATAAAAACACACAGTTGGGAAACCCACACAATGATGAAAAAGCAAAGCTACACTTGATACACTGTCCTGTGCCAGACAGTCCTACACTAGGGTGTCACTGCATATTTGGAGTAGTATGCACTTACAGTGAAACTATAAACCTTGTCAAACCTCTGAAACGCATTCATGACCCTGATGTTTATATATAGTGCCTTTACAAACAAATGTGTCCTGGCCCATGCATTTATAAAAGAGTTATTGGGTAATGTAGAGAGTAGGCAATTTACAGTACATGGCCATTTCATTTTAAGAATATGTGTGCAGGGGACATGAGTGCATTCTATAAATAAACCTGTCCTGTATGGGGGACTTGTGGCTGCATCTGTGATATTCTTGACAGTGATGTTAAATTCCTCCACACTCATTTCAGTGAACACACAAGAACTACAGTACGGGAAATCACTATGGTGACTGAACATACAGAAAGATTTGGTACACATTTTGGTTCAATTTCATTTTTAAAAATAGATGATTTGGGTATTTTTTGTTGTTTTATTATTTTAGTATTTTCCTCTATCCAATCATACAGTGAAGGGTAAAGGTCTCAGGTCTTCCAGTTGAGATTTTAAACAAATTGGTTAATATCATGTGGAAAGTGGGTTTGCATAGATCTAAAACAGAGCTATTGCCTTAAATAGAAGTCCCACTGGAAGAGACCTAGTTAAAGGCACACAGGCTGTGAAGAAGGATGCAGGTTAAGCAACCACATCAAATGGATGTGACTTTGGATCCCTTGACTCAAATTTATGAGCACTTCGCCTGTTACCTTTGTGATGTATGGCAAAAATATGCAAAATTACAAAAAAAATAACACGCTAGAATTTCACTAAAGAATGCCACCAGAGCAGTTTCTGGGGTAGACCCAAGCTTGCAAAATAGATAACTGAAGGTCTCGTTCTGTTTATCTCTGTTGGAAAATCTGTCATGGTTTAAGTCATTGCATTTGCTTAACTGGTGTTTAGGTAAGGACTGAGATGTCTGTCATTGGTTGCCTAATTCATCGAAACAAAAAACATTTCCAAATTTGGTATAGTTAAATCATAGCCGTTCATAGCTAAATTCCAACCATGCTTAAACATAGACACCTGTTTATTTTATAACAAGGTCAAGGGACTTAATTTGTTTTCATATGTGTTTAAATTCATTCTAACTAACAATTAATTAAATTAATAATCTAAGTTCAAGGTTGACAACCCAGATCTGACAGCATCCTGTAGATCAATTAAATGAACATTGAATTGAGGGGGGGAAAAAGAAACTATTTTTCCATTTATTGTGTTTCATAAAAAAAGTTTTACATTTCCTTGCAAACAATATTTGTTATCTGCACAATTTGTGAAAGATAATGTAAATATTGTATGTATTGGAGAACAAAACTATTGTGAGGTTATTTAAACATTTGTGAGAGAACCTAAAACTATTCTAAATGTGAAGATAAACGCATTCAGAAAGAATGCAAAACTTAGCAAAAATTTTAAAAAATGCGTTACCATCTTTTTTCATTATTGCAATGTTCCTTTAAGACCTCCATAACACCCAAACGTCTTTAAAGTACATTACTTTTGGATATATACATAATATTGTAAAATTTGTTCAACATGCCGCATTTAATTTGTCCCATTCAGAAATGCTACATTATTTCATTATGCATTTGAAAAGCACTATTACCAAAACATGCTCAATAATTAATATGATCTTAATAAATCTTAGATAATGTTAGATGTTACATAAACAGATTATAACAACATGCTTTCAAAACTGTAGATTGAGCATTATACTAAATGCCTCTTTTTAACTATATACTCTCATCAGAGCAAATCTTCCTCCTCTCCTGCTCCTCACAAGATTATTACAAGACATTTACCATCATACTGATCAACAGCTTCTTGTTCCTTCATAGGCATTTCCAGGTGTGTCTCATTTCGTTGTTGTTTCACCAAGGGTGCAACTTCTTACTTTCTCTCTCCCTCTCAATATGCAGCAGGGAGTGACTGAACTGCAGTTCATCTTCTGACTGCTTGAGGCACACTGCAAAAGCGAGCAGGTTTCCATTTCCAAAAAATTAAGGTTTTTTCTCCCTTCATTATTTTTATTATTCAAATGCATCTCGGTTGAATTGGCCTTCATGATGACTGTGAGGGGATGAATTTTTATATTAAGATAAAAAAATTTAAGGGGAGAGTTACAGGAGGGAGAGGTACTCACCAAAGGCTGAGTTATCATTCCAATCCACCAAATAAATCACACCTTTTGTTAATTCTTGACTAATGCTTTGTGAAGGTGGAAGTGGCTGATTAACCAAACTCTGAGCCTCATTTGCTTTCTACTAAAACCTATGATTAGCATCCTACTTCCTATGTCCATGTTCTATGTATTTCTCTTGTTATTTCAAGTAAAAATTTACAGTTTTTTGTTCTGTGTTAGTTGTTGGATGCTTTCATTCATGAATCATGTTCCTTCTATCAAGGAACTTGTCCCTTATATCTTTGATCTAGTTCCAGTTTTGACCCGTTTCATAGCATTATGCCTTTTTGGACCTGTTTGTTACTGGTTTTTGAGACTATTCTTTAAATTGGTGATGACGCCTTTATATAGCTATGATCACAAACATGAAATTTTGTCAGTTATTTAAAATCAGTATTTCATACAAAACATTGGAGCATGTGGAAAATCTTTAAAGAAACAAAGAGCTCTGGAATGTAACAGAAACAAAAGAGAAAGATAAATATAGGCCAGATATTTTCAGTATGGTGTAACCAGAATTTCTCAACAGCTAATTTGTTTCCAGCCTGTAGAAAACATTCCTCCGTTCCTCTGCTGATAGCAAGCTGCTAAAGCATGGAAAGGAATTCTGGTCCAGCATGATTCCTTCATCAGTTCCTTGACACAATGATAACAAGGTTTACCCTCTACAAGAGTAATGACAGTTATAACCTCCAACCTTTCCATAGATTAGTTACTCATCTCTATATTAGAAAAGAGACTTCAGTATGTGAAATGGCAACCCAGCTTGTCATTTAGCATGAACTTTCTTATATGCAGTGACTCATTCTTGTTTGGGACAAATGGCTCACTCTTTTATTAACAATGTCCTTTACATTCCCAAAACTTACCCGTGACCTCCATCCACTTTCTTATCCCCTTAACAAAGGCTCTCTTGACAAAACTGCTTCAGCAGTATCTTTTCCCCCTTCTCTTAAACTCTATGGACCTTTTTCCACTAGCAAGCCCCAAATATTTATGTGCAATAATACAAATATGCAATAATACAGCAATGAAAATTAATTATGTGTGACAACCCCTTTTGTTTGAGGTTGAACTGGGTGATAAATACCAAAATAAACTAAATTAAAGTTCAAATTTAACTGTTATTTTCTCCACTTCATGAATTATAAAACACACAAAAATTACTTTGAATCTCTAAACAGACAAACACGCAGCATTAAATTCATGGACGATATCTTTACATTCAATTTTTTTAAGTACTCTTCAATGTCTATTAAAGTACTAGTTCTAATCCCAAGCACTTCACTAAGAGACTGAGATCTTTTTTATTAACCCATTTTTGGTGTTCCACTGCCAGTGGCAGTGATCCTGAGCTAACAGATGGCTGAGAGTGGCATGCTCTCTGCGATTCATTCATAAGTCATTGGTTTGGATATATCTACTCATTACTTTCTGTGCTCAAAGTAGGTCATCATAAGTCTGCCCCATGGAAGATGCCTAATTGCACCCTTTTTACTTTTGTATTTTTTTTTTCAATTGTATATATTGTTCCATGTAGTTACGCTGACTGTCATTTTTGCTTGGGTTTTTTTTTTTTTGTAGTGACATAGTCTACTTTAATGATTACCAAATAACAAATAAGGCTTCCTTGTAAATAGCAATTCAAGTTATGTCTAAAAGTTTCTATTCTAAATCACAAGAAAAATTTACTTAAAAAGTAATGGGTTTATTTTCTACAGCATGAAAAAAGAACAATATATTGAGTATGTGCAGCACAGTAACACACTTTAGTGCCGCTGATATGTGTATGAGCACCTCTTAATATAAGCCCTCGTGACCTTCAATTAACAAACAAATGATGAGTTACTTTCCCAGTGATGGGTTGCGGCTGGAAGGGCATCCGCTGCGTAAAACATATGCCAGAGAGTTGGCGGTTCATTCCGCTGTGGTGACCCCAAAAGGGAAGAAAGCCAACATGAAGATGAATGAATGATGAGTTACTCCCAGGAGTGCACATTTTAATTCAGAGTTCTACATTACATTCTTCTGATAGATCAGAAAACTTTTGATCTGCGCCACACCTTCAGAGTGATTATAACACTGACCTGGACAAACATTTTTTTTATTGTTATTATTTTTTTTTTATGATTATTATAGGGTTAATGGTTTATAGAGTGATTTTTATTTTAGATTTGATATTTCAGATTAAATGGAAATTAACTTTTTCTGAAAGTAGACTGAGATCTGTGTTCAGCAATATTTCCAGTGATTACTTAAATCCCCACCACACAACACTAATAAAACAGACAAAGTCAGGCATTTTATTCTTTTACATGGCTTCATTTGAATCCAAATTTACCTGTCCTGCCTATCTATACTTATACAAAAATTCAAGAGCCTCGTTAAAATAATGGCAAATGGATTTCATGACAGTAACAAAGTGCTGCTTTGAACGATCACTGATATTTGAATAACACACCTATTTTAAGAAGAAAATCAACTCAATTTAGCTCATGCAGAGCAAACAATAGCTTTCACTAACAATCAATCCCAGCTTCCTGTTGGACAGGCACAGCCTCTCCATGAGGAAACCGCATAAAAACAGAAGATCCTGTGAGGCTCTCTGACACAAAGAAAATAAAGCGGACATATATCTTTTTTTCTCAGGGATATATAAGAGTTGGAAGTCAGTTTCAAAGAAACCTATTTAGCCAATGTTGCAATTATGTAAGGAGAATCGCCCTTCAACTGAGGTTTAGTATTTGCGTTCTAGTTATTAGCCCATTTTTATGGAAATCTGACTACAGTAATTCTAGAAATTTTGAAGAGAGAAACTATGAAAACATAAATCTCTATGTGTTATTGTATGCATCGTTAGACATAGAAATCCCATCTAGTTTGTTCTTGGGAAGAAGCCATGCACACAAAAATCCAAGGCTGGTTGGTTGATAATCTCCTAGTGATGTACGTGGCAGAACAGTAAACAGATTTACTTTTTATATTTACTGTTAGCGTTGTGCCAGGGAAGGAGTCCAGAGGAAAAAGGAACGTAACCAAACAATTTTAATTAAAAAACACAACACAGAGAGAGACACAGGAGATAACAACTGGAGTTACAGAATTTTCTTAACAACCCTACAGTTCTGAGAGGGACTGGACACATTTAGGGTAGCGGGTGCATGGAACTGTCCTCTGAATCGCAAAGGCTGCCCTGAAACCCCACCTCATCATCCTCACACCTAGTGAAGTCCAAAAAAGAGGGGAGGCTAAAGGAGAGATGGGGAATAAACAGAACCAGAATGGTCTAACCCTTGGAGAGGATTTTGGTGATAAAGAAGCTGGAGACGCAGCCATGGCTTAAGGCAGACATGAGTGTTGTTTATGGTTCTGAGAGCCAAGTAAAATAATATGTGCTTGGGACTGAGGCAGAGATGGAGCTTTACAGGACACCGGTGGAGCTACGGTTATGGAGCGCCAATGCAGCGCAAACAAGCAGGAAGAGGTTTTAGAAGGAGTGGGTCTGGGATGCAAGGTGTAGCCAGAGAAAAAGCCATGATTTCTGTCTGGAGTGATGTAGGTGAGCAGAGAGAAGACAGCGGAGCTGGGGTCTGTAGATGACAGAGCAGACGACGGAGTGGGAGCCAAAGTGGAACAGTAGGCTGGCTGGGTCTAGAGGTTACCTCAGCCAGAGCAAGTCTGTGAGAGCATTGTAGACAAAAGGTAGGACTGTTTTGGTCCACATCCAGATGAACATTGCAGCTGATATACAACTGCAGGCTGATTGAATGAACTGGACTGGACTGTAGAATAGGAGCGGTAACAGGAACAGAGAGATGGCATGTTTTCAGTAAAGTCAGAAACAGAAAGCAGTACAGGATTTCTGGACATGGCTAACTAAAAAAAACACAGGAATAAGAAGAGAGAGGGAACAGTGCCCAGTCCCTTCCCACTATCAGATTGTGGACCGGCTCCTTTCTCGTAGAAGTATTGTTCCTCACACTGTGAGACTTGTGAGTCTGATAAAGTCAGCTTTGATCAGTCGTGATCAAGTAATGAGCTAGAATTAAAGCACCATGCAAGTCAGAGTTACTTATAACTTGTTTTAATATCTTAATAAATCTTCAAAAGCTACAATTTCTCATTGTACTATTGATACTATTTCCTGCTTATATTCATTCATCAATGAATTTTTCTAAGAAATCTGACAGAATGTTGATAGTATTTCCTGCTTAATGTTACATTAATTCATCAATGAATTTTTCTGAGAAATCTGACAGAATAGTCTGAATTCTGAAATTAATGTCAGAATTCTGAAATAAAGTCAGAACTTCAATTTTGTTTTCCACAGCACCCATAATCTCCGATGAAAATGAATGCAAAAAAAAACCTTGTCATTTATCTTTATCTTAGACAAATTCGAAGCCTAATGTTAGAAAGAATGTGTTTATTTTTGTCAAAAGTTTGTTGGCTGCACTACTTTTTACTGTTGAAATTAAATGTTTAAAATAAAAAGTTAGCAACACCTGACTAACTCATTTCTGTACAAAAACGTTCTTTGATACCATATTTATATAAATATTACTTATTTTATTCTTCCATCTGTTAAACCTGTTTTTTAATCCCAAAATAACGTGTTTACTAATAAGGCAACTATATAGAACCAAAGAAAAGCTCTCAAAAGATGGGCATATATTTCCATCTTCTAGTAACTAATCTAGTAAATCAATACACTTTAGCAGGGAGTCATTGAACAGACAGAGGAGGAGAGAGAGATTGCTCATGACTGCAAATGAGAGCTTGGGCATCTGCACCTGCATAACTGCCTCTGAAAAGTGACTCAGTTCACTGGTGAACTAAACAGGGCATTTATTGAGCAGGTCGGGGCACTTTCACTGTTACAAATAAAACAGCAAATAAAAAGTCCGTTAAAATACAGCTGCTAACTGAAAAACCAATCAGCTGCTAACTGAGTCAAGCCAATCAAGTCTAATATACAAAACCATGTACCCACACTTGGATGCATTATATACATTTCGTTTTTTTCTCATAAAATTACAAATGGACTTAAAAGTGCACCCTAAAATGCAACTAAAAGTGCCGAAACGATAAGCTACCTTCCGACGAAGGTTTCCAGGACAGAGCTTTTTCCCGCGCTCTGAGCCCCGACCACCGCTATCTGCGGCAGGTCCAGGTCGCAGCTCTGACCGATGGCGCTGAAGGCGTCCTGCAGCCGGTTCACCAGCGGGATCAGCTCCTCCATCCCCCGGTTACCCATGGCTACACAGTCACGCAAAACGCTGCTGCACCTCTCGGTTTCTGTTAAACAGGGTCATATTACTAAATATAGCTTAATAACGTTACTTGTTTTGTACACGTTTACGTATTAATAAAGTATAATTACAGAGGTTTTGTCCCAGTGCAATATCAAGAAAGCGTTTTCACAACCGTTTAACCAGCTGTTTAGACTGCAGTTTATTACCTGAATGAAGTTTTGAAGGGCGGTTGTTTCTGGCGGAGTCGTAAACACGAAGACCCCCGAACTGTACACAGCGCACGCCCTCCCGATACACTTTATAAGACAAATAAATAAACTATTAGTTTAACTCGTCTGTAGCAGTCACTGTCATCATAAACTCAACGTGCTGTCCGTTGCTCGAGCCGAAACCTGTCCGTTACTAATCACGCGCGCATGCGTAGAGGAAGACGCTAATCCTCTGAATAAAAACAATACTTTAAACAAATGTTTAACTAGAAGTGTCCAGTGACTGATTGTTCTTCAGTTATTTTTTCGTAAATATAAAAACTTTAAGTAAAGCCTTTAAGTTAGCACGTATCTTGGTTTTGAAATTATGTATTCAACATATTTACAGCAGCCTCCCAAGTACACAACAGGATTAGCGGCCGGTACAAAAATTAACGCCATTTCAGTTAGTGGAAGATATACAGAAAAAAACAATTGACGTCGACACAAGAGTGTAGCAAGTTCGTATGACCCTGCAGTCTTTAGGGGGCATCCGCCCTCATTTCCCTACAGTAGAATCATGTAGTAAAAATAACACTGCACAGCCTGCACAACCACCAGATACAGATACTTCTCCACAAACACATCAGTTACCTTACCCTAAATGTTCATTTAACTTAAATACGTTTTCAATTTTAGATTGATTTAGTGAGTCAATTACAAAACATCAGCTTGTTTCTTCCTCCAGCTGACTGATGCTCAGCCCATCACACTATCCCATTCCTCTTCATTCATCCATTTCTGAGCAGTTTCTGCTGGTTTAATAGTAAAATGTAAGACTAGTAAGAAAATAATTTAAGGCCTATTTCATAATATCAAAAGCATAAATAATAGCATAACAAATCATGCTTAAAACACCATTGAAACATTGCAAACACTTTGATATTTTTTGAGCATTTATGAAAGTTTTCTGGCAACCGTTACAATCACATTTACATTTTTTGAACATGTGTGAGCCTTTTGTCATTATCTGACAACCCTACCATCACTTTTATGCCTTTTCAGAGTATATGAGCCTTTTCTAAAAATATAGCAACAGTAAACATAACTTTCATGTTTTTAATGAATTTTTTATTTTCTTAAATTATGGCAAAGCTAACACTTTAAAAATGTTTAGCCTTTAGCATTTTTTTCAATTTCAGGATATCTCATGCAACCATAAAAACATGATCAATAAAATAAATTGGGTTTGAAATGGACATCAGAAAAATAAGACCTGTGAAAAACTATTGAAGTCTTAGAACAGTGAATTTAATACATTTAAGGCCTAAAATAAGGGCTTTTATATCATAGACTTTTGAAGACTCTGTTTGTGATTACTTTATTTACCTGAAGCCTGGTGTTAGGTAACCTCAAAATCTTGAGATATCTAAAGCAAGCCGTGGGAGAACATTTTGCACAATTTGCTAAGCAGCATTTCTGGCTAGTCTCGAACCAGCAACCTTTTCAGAAGCAGCAGCGCTACTTTGCTTCAATAATAATTTTATAAAGGTAGATATTTCTTAATAGAATCAAATTTAGTACAATATAATATTTTAAAATCACAATAAAGATAACTATCCCTCTTTACATTTTTCTTAAGTTGAAATTAAGAAGAAAATGTTTTCAAATAGTGTTTTTATATTCATAAACCATCTCCATCTCACTTCAAAAAGTACATGGCAAAAACTATACATCAGCTCTACTTTCTCAAGAAAAAAGTGAGTTTATGTTTTAAAAAAATCCAATCTGCATCTTGGAGCAAATATCAGTATGCATATTAGAGCTAAATTAATTTATTAAAAATAAAATCCTGGCACAGTTTTGATCCGCTCTCTCTCTTCATATGACTTTCAGGTCATTAAGCATCTCGGTGATGTCGATCTGAGGCACAGAGGGGATTGAGTGGGTGTTTGAGCGTAGCCTTCTCTGTAGGTCCCTGGCTGTCTGCTGTAGTGTCTGTGGAAGATCGGGAGGTTTGCACACTTGTGCACTTTTAGAACACAGAAGAACCTCGTTGACTTCCCCTTCAATTCCACGAGAAAACACAGATGGGAACACAGCCTGCACCCGATCATGTACTGATTTCCTGAGAGCTGAGTCCCGACACACCAGGTTTAACATGAACAGTCCTTAAAAAGAAATTGCATTGTGAAAAATTATAAGCCACAAGATTCAAATTTATACACAACATAATATATAATCACTGCTTCATTCAAATTTTATCCTTAAGCATTAAGAGCTTACCTCGAGGGGATAATAAGTTGCAGACTTTCTTCAAAAGTGAGGTTTCTACAAAGGCAGGAGGAGGGCAGCTCATGCCCAGAATTGAATCTTTGCTATCGACATCAAACATGATGACATCAAAATTGCGCCCCCCTATGAAAAAATCAGAAAATCATTCTGCATTACTGGCGTAGTATGGATAACCCAAGGGGTAACCTCCCGCTTTCCCTCTCGATGTGTAATAGGAAGCGACTGAACTGCAGTGCCTGGAGCGGCCACTTGAGTCTGAATCCAGAAGTGAGCATTCACTCCAATGTTAAAACTGACTAACTTTGCGTTGAAAAAAAGTTTCCACCCCTGGCTTTGAGGAGGATGAACTACGTTTACATTAAACTGTTTAAGGTATATTCAAATATAAATCTAGCGTCCTATCAACAACAAAGACTTTAAAATGGCTGGTCTTTAAACAAATTTTAAAACTAGTTTAATTTTAGACCTGATGATTAATGGCTACGAGTCCATTAAATGAGGTGCAAATACACAAATCGAACGAGTAAGCAACCCGTTAGTTTACTTTCAGTATCCTGAGACAAACTTGGTTGACCACAGAGACAGGGCAGAAAAGTACTGACCTAATCTAATCCAAGTCTTAGATGTAAAATAAAGCAGTGGGCTAAACTGATTTAAAAACAAAAAGGCATGTCCTTGATTTGAAATAAAATTGAGCCTAAAATAGAACCCTGTGGAGCTACATAGTCCAGCAAAACCAAGTGTAACTGTCAGCCTTTTCACTGACCGGTTATGTTTAAATACGAAACAAGCTTTTTTTTTTTCAAGAAAAACATGATTTCAATGTGACCTCTCAAAAATAGATTGTTTTTACGAACAATGATTTGAAAGTTTTTAACTCTCTCACCCTCATTTTCCAGTATTCTTATGTGCTCTAGTCCATCGCCGAGAGTAACTCTCAGCCTCTCATCCATTTGAAATCCAAACCAGGTCTGAGCCACCTCCAGCACAACTGGATCCAGTTCCACCACTTCCACATTTGAACAAGGCACAAAGTCTCTCACAAACTGAGGTAGAGCACCACCCCCTAGTCCCACCAGCAACACTGCAAGACCCTGACCTGAAGAGGGAGCTGAAACACATTCCATTTAAAATATTACCACAAAGAACACAAAATATAATTTTATTTCTAGAAAACTTTGAATTCATTCAAACAGCGAAAAAAGTGCTTTACTAGCGTTAATAGCATTCACACTACTCTACGTTCAGACTGCAAATATTTTTGTGAAATTCTCCTGCTATCCTTCTTGTGTATGATTGAAATGTGGCTCCAATGTGACATGCATGTGTAGAAGAAAAGGCGAAATCTCCCAGAATGCACTGCTAACAGACGTAAACACTGAAGTGCCTGCTCTAGGGTAATCTTGAGGCTTTGTGGGCATAAATATCTGATTAGAGCAAACTTTATTATTATTGAACAATATGAAGAAAAATATTGAGACGGAAAAGAACACATATTATGGTTTACTCCCGGCAGCGGAGTTAAAAGTACTTGGATAACAACTGCAACTAAAATAATCAAATATGTCTTTGGGCTCTACCTGTAACAATTTTAGTACAAGAACGTCTTCTCCAGGGACTCGTATCTGTGAGACCTGGCTGTTCAAACTGAGATTGCATGGCAAAACATCAGATATTCATCAGATTCAGGACCACATATGAAAGACGATTAGACTGTCCTGAAAATATCAAATATAAGTCTCATATGGGATAAAAAAAAACTGGATTTGGGTCACTTTGGACTGCAGTCTGAATGTAGCCTTCATGCAAACATTGGCCAAAGGTCCCTACATAGTTATGCATCTCCTGCTGCACTGCAGTGGATTTGTCATCAAATTACTTGAGCGCTAATGTGACTACACACCAGATGGAAAAAAAATGCAATGCTGTGAGGAAAACGAGTGAGGAACACGAGTCTGCATGTCTTCAGGGCACCACAGGTCGTGGACTTTCCAACTGAAACACACAGCTCACTTTTTTCTATTTGTGTTTCATTAAATGAAAAGGAAACGTTATTTTTAGTGAATGAAAGTGAAAAAGCTGTCAACCAATATCTGACAGGAGGAGTCTCGTGCAGTCTCTATATCAGAGGAGCTAGAGGTTTTTGTAAGGGCAGAGTGTTTTCTACATGTGAAATGGTGTTGTGTTTGTTACATAAAAAATGAATTAAAAAAAAGGTGTCTCCTATCCTCTATTGCATAAAACAAAGAAAATAACTGAGCTGAGGAAGCGAAAGCTGTTACTATAAACTGTTTATTTGCCAGATAATTAATTTTGTCTGTATTTACAGACGAGCTAGCTCTTCTTCTTCTTCTATATAAACTAACCTCACACACAAAGCTAAGAGCAGCTGCGCCACCGTTAAACAGTTAAAATAGTACTCATTTTCAAGCAGTCAATCTGGAAGTATCTTGATTTTTACAAAGCTATTTAAATGTTACCTCTCTTACCTGTGTTACTGATCGTGTCTGCTCCCAACAAGGCCAGCCCTGCCACCATGATCTCATGATGTGTACAGCAGAGAAAGCCTCTGTCCACAGTGCGATCTTGAGCCTTTGATGTAGCAGGGGCTTCTGACAGAAATGACTTGGCTTTTTTCTTGTTCTTCTTTTTGTGACCAGAAGAAACTGAGAAGATAAAATTAGAAAATAAGTCCTCAGTCCCATTACGTAAACGAATACGCTCTGGGTATTCTGCTACCTGAGGTGGCAGAGCAAAGCCTGCTTTCAGACTGCACCAGCTGAGAATTGCTCATGAAGAAGAGCCTGCGATAGAGGTGTCCATCCTCTCCTCTCACATCCTCCACAGAATACTCTCCAGTTAAAGCACTCAACCCTCGACCAATGACCTCCCTCCAGCCTAGATCTCCTCCCACAGACAGAAATGGCACCTTTTGAAGCGTATAAGTGACAGATGCGTGAGTGAGGACAAGATGAAGGATGGTCAGTTTCAGGTTGTTTTACAGCACCTGCTGATTGACGGTCATTCCAGGAGGAGCGAGATCCATCACCATTGGCGAGAGCTCAGATTGGACGGCCTGCATGTCCTCATACTCCTGATCTCGATGCATAGCCACAATTAGAAGGCGTTTGAATTTTGCGCTAGATGCTAGCTGAGCCCGTCCTTCGGGTGACCCATATAACCAGTCAGACTCACGGCCCTGGGGAACTAAACAGATTAAATAATGAACAAAACATTATATGCAGTAAGTTTTAGCTCTTATGTGACCTGACTCTCTCCTGACTTTAAATATCGTTTTGTCAATCCCTTTGTGCAAGTAGCAAGTAACTCTGTGGCATTCCTTAATGACTCTGTCTAGCACATCATGTGTCCTAAATCTTGATCATAGTTTTATTCATTCTGTTACTATATTCATTTCCTCTGAATATTATGTTTTTTTCTCTTCTTCAAATAACTTCTGACTCCAAAGTGATTTATGTACAGTGACATGGCCAAAGTTGTTAGTTTCATACTAAAAACATTTTCAGCCATAAAGTTATTTATCGCAACTAAAAACTACTTTCAAAATAAAAAAGCTAAACCTTCTGAACTCTGATGTTAATTGAAGACAATTGTGATTACAATCATTTGTGGATTCATGTCTATCTTCATTAATAGATTATTTTTTTTAAGTTATATTATTTTGTATATTTAATAGAAGTGTAACTGTTCCCGAACTGCATCGAATAAACAATGGAAAGAAAGAGTGTTTTTGGATGTCCAGGGCCAAAAGTTTTTTTAGCTTATCAAGGATGAATGTATTTATTAAAACCCAGCAGGGGCGTGGCAGATACAAGCCACCATAGGGGGAACAGGGGGTACATAACTAATTTAGAAGAGAACAACCATTTGAGGTTTTACGAAGAAATAGGTTAAGATATGTGGCGTCACGGTGGCGCAGTGGGTAGCACGGTCGTCTCACAGCAAGAAGGTCGCTGGTTCTAGGCTCGGCTGGGGCAGGTGGCATTTCTGTGTGGAGTTTGCATGTTCTCCCCGTGATCGCGTGGGTTTTCTCCGGGTGCTCCGGTTTCCCCACAAGTCCAAAGACATGCGGAATAAGTGAATTGAATAAGAACGATTGCCCATAGTGTTCCCAGCGATGAGTTGCGGCAGGGAAGGGCATCTGCTGCGTAAAACATACGCCAGAGAGCTGGCGGTTCATTCCGCTGTGGCGACCCCGAAAGGGAATAAAGCCGACATGAAGATGAATGAATGAATGAAAAGGTTAAGATATTTCATATTTAAGATATTTAAGATCAAATATTTATTATTAATTATGTAAAAGTGGCATAACATGGCATGAAGTTTCTTGGGATTGACACAAAGTCACTTGGAAAAGTCACCCAGTGACTGTGCTAGAAGTGACAGAGTGGTAGGAGTCAGTTCACATAATGCTAAAACTGCCTCTCCTTATATTACACTTAATATCTGACATTGTGTATTACTTAAATCTGAAATCAAATAAAATCCTTTGTTACAGCCCTATAGCACTCACCAATAAATATGGCGAAGTGATTACTCCGTGGAAGCTTGGCAGAGGGCAGGCTGTCCTGTACAGTGAGTGTGTAGCGTGGCTGACCAGTGGAAGCATGGCATAGTGTGAGGGAGGGTGTGCTTTGTGCATCTGTTCCTCCTCTGAGCTTGTGCAGCATTAGATTATACGCCTGCCTCTCCTTCACAGCAGACAGCAGTTCCTCTACTGATCCCAATCTAGTTGGAGCACCATCCTCCCCCTGGCACAACTCAAGCACTACAAATGGAGGCGCTTGACGAAATTTAGTGCAAACCAAAACAAAAACAGGCAGTGCAAAAGAGGACTGGGCCTCGTCATTTTGTTGTCCGCTCAGACAATGGATGCGGACTGCCCATCCCTGCGCAAAATGTTCCACAGCTTGCTTTATCACTTGTTCTTGAGCTAAAGTTATGCAAACATATCGGCCCCCCACAACTAAAACTCTGCCAACTTCAGCCAGCATTCTTCCTGCAAGAGCACCATCCTCCTCGGAGGCCATGGCATCCAGGGTGCCCTTATCTAGAGCTGCCTGAAAGCTGTTACTCTGGAAACCAGTTTGTGTGGCATCCAGTTGTTGGAAGCTAAGTTTCGGACGGCGCTCAGCATTGCGCTGATTCATCTGGGACACCACTGTCTCGCTGATGTCAATGTTGGTGAGCTGATGATAGCCGACATCATAGAGTTGCTCACTGAGTTCTGAGTTACCACAGCCGACCACCAACACCTGCGCAGGGAGTGTGAATAGTAAACATACTTTAATGCAACATGGATTCACAAACACACATCTTGACGTGAGTGTACATTTCAATAGGCAAACTTTAGGACTTCAAATAAATTATTTATTCCAATAATAATAATAATATTTATCAAATGACGTTTTTAATGCTGTAGTCTTTTAATTGCACACTTTTTGTTGACTATTTTCATATGCAAGTAAATTGCATGAAATCTTTTTTATTTTTCAAATACACATTTCATGTATAAATATGACCTTACTGATTATTGCATATACAAATAAAATTGTGCTTTTATGTAAAGGTTTTAAAACCATTTTCTAAGAAAGCACATCTTTCAATAGCTAAATAAGAACACAGATTTGACATAAATTGTGAGTAAATGAAAATAAGTAATTTGCTTGCTATTAAAGACCTAAAGTGTGTTATCGTTAATAGAATCTGCTTTTTTTTGGAACTGTAATTATCAGGAATACAAAAACATGTCGCTACAAATGTACTTCAAGAAATTATAATAATAACCGAATAAACTGTCATAAGTTCACTCGCACCACCAATTCTGTCATTTCTGATTCATTTTAACATTTTAACTTTCACTGGCATATGCAATAAAATTCGATATAACCTCGTTTATAGTTTAAGGAAAGGGATAACGTAATGAAGTAACGTTAAACTTTACAAGTACCTTGTCTTGAGGTTTAATATATTTGTGAAGCACTCCGCAGAGAGAGTTGTAGTCTCCATACCACTCAAACGCCTTCTCCCCTCTTTTGCGGAAAAAGCGCTCCCAGTACTCAGCTGAGCTGAACTCCTCCGCGGTGCGTGGCAGTAAGCTCATGCCTTCCCAGAAAGCTTTCGACTAAAATTAATTGAAGATTCGATAAGTTTACAGATTGATTACACAAATTAATAATGTAAAAAAACAATATTTACAGTGGATTACATGTGACAAGATTCTCTCACATGCTTTGTTTCCACCCGGACTGATTGTGTAGAAGGACTGAACACGTCGAGCAAGAGATTGGTCTATTTTTAAAAAGGCGTATCGGGAGTGACGAATAAATATCATCTGATTGGTTGAACTCAAAAATGGCTTAATCGGATTGGTTTATAGGATAACAGTGACGTTCCATGTTTCATATTTCCTACTGTGTTGAACGACCGATAGATGATTGAAACATGGCAGTACACGCTGGCAGAGCTGTGGTTTTCGTAACTGGGAATGCTAAAAAGTTGGAGGAGGTGATATTATGCAGGGTTCAAGATCAAAGTATAGCTTTGATTGTTTTGGCTTTGAGTCTGCTGTGAATGACAATCTTTAAATTCTGTTTGTAATTATTAAATATAACATAAAGTGCCTGGTACTGCACTTATATTATGTTATATACTACAATTCGTTATACATTTTCGTAAAAATAACTATTGCACATGAGAGTTTTGGGGGGATTTTGTAAAATTATTATCTAACTTGAGTTGCATGTACATAATATTTAAATTGTGTTTTTACCAGTAAATATACATTATTGCTAAACATTCACATAGGGGTTTAGTGTTTATACATGATTTATATTTAAAAACATGCATAGATGTACAATTAATAAATGAATAATTAACTTATGTAATATTTGTATACTATATCTACAATTTTAAATTGTTGTTGACTTGAAAATAATTACTGTTACTATATAGAAATGATTACAGGTTTTCAGACTAATGTAAATTTTAACAAAATTGAAATGGATAATTAACTAACTGTGCTCTTTATATGGCACTAAATGAATCTTGTCAGAAGTTGCATTTAGGAGAGATCAGTAACATATATGTTTTACATAGATATATGTTAGGCTGTATTGTTTAAATAATTTTTATTTATTTTTTTGCAAATTGATGTTCTGTTCACACAGGTAGTTCAGATACTGGGTGACAAATTTCCCTACAAATTGATTTCTAAAAAGATTGACTGTAAGTATTAAACTAGTTTTTTGTTTTTGTTTTTCTGTTTTGTCTTATGATATTGTCTTCTCTTTGAATAGTGCCCGAATATCAGGGTGAGCCTGATGACATTTCTATACAGAAGTGCCAAGAAGCCGCAAGACAGGTTCGGGATGTGTACTCCTCAGACCGTTTTCCACCTCACTCCCCCAAGAGTGATGTCCCGTAGTGATGCATTTTTCTGTGTGAAGGTTGATGGACCAGTTCTGGTAGAGGACACCTGTCTGTGCTTCAGAGCCTTAGGAGGACTTCCAGGACCTTATATGTGAGCCCTTTACTGTCAAATTAAATTGAACTACTTTTATAGGTTATAAAAATTTGATTATTTCATATTTTTCTCTCAATAGAAAATGGTTCTTGGACAAACTAAAACCGGAAGGTGATAATCTGTGATCAAGATTAACACTTTCTCAATATAACATAATCATTTATAAACTCCATCATGTCTTACATATTTACAGGTCTTTATAAGTTGCTGGCAGGTTTTGAAGATAAATCTGCTTGGGCTCTGTGCACGTTTGCTTTCTGTGCTGGAAAAGAGGAGCCGGTTCAACTTTTCAGAGGAAAAACCGAGGTAATTGTTTGAATTTTATCTTTAGTATCTTTATCTTTAATTTTATTGTCAGTCTCCCTCTTTTGCACATACACTCACCATTGACTCCTTAGTAAAAGAGCAGCAGGATACATATTAAAAAAGAACTTGCCAGGATTTGACAGCTTCCTGGCATGCTCAAGAGAGCACAAAAGCATATTAGGGTACGCTGTATCTAGGTCTTGCAGCAAAAACTGGCTATCTGCATTTGTTAGAGGGCTATCATTATGTACTTTTAAAAGCACTAAACCTGTGCTATGGAAAGAATGAATCCCAGATTGAATTGCATTACAAAGACCACTAAGCTCAAGATGTGCGGGGAATTGTTCATACAGGCATTTTCTAAATGGTTTGCTAAAAATTTAGATTTTGCTTAAGGTCTATAGTTCTTAAGTGCACCTAGGCAAACACCAATTGAAAGATAACCATACATTTTTCTTTAGATAGAAAGATAGTTAGAGTTTCTTTATTTTTTACTGTGATAATTATGATACATTGTTAGATATTTGTGTATTTAGAAAACATTTATTGTATACTACAATGTTAAAAAAAATATTTCAGAAGTCAACTTTTTTATTGTATTATTGCACTATTGTCGACAGCTGTGCTCAAGACTGCAATATCACATTGGCTTACAGGGGCTCAAACCATGGGGCCTATATCGCCTAAGGGGGCCCATGACTACAAGGAAGAAAACTAGCATAACGCACAAAAACCTAACAGAAACCTGTGCTTACAGTGTGTCTGTCTCAAACAAACGTTCGCTCTCTCTGTCTCGAAAAGCGAAAGTAGGAGGTCTAATAATATCCTGTGTGATGCTAAAATTCCATTTTCAATGTAATTAATGTTATTGAAGCAAAAGGTTACTTCACTGTCTATCTGTATCTCCACTTAGATTTTAGTGGTACGTATAACGCCTGAATGACAGCCTGTCACTCAAATGTGTCACATGTTGAATTAACTTATCAAATTATTATAACAAAAAAATTAATCCTCATCCAAGAAATTTAATTTGTTTAGTTTTGTTGTTAGTAATATTACCTGAACCTTTGAATTAACAATATTATATTAGCCATGTTTTGTAACTAGGTATCAGCAAAATACCCTACTTATTATTTTTCATTGATTTTTGTGATCAACATATTTAAAAAAAAATCATATTTGCAGCATTTTCAGTCTCTATGTGTCTGTAAATAGCTGACTGGCCCCATAATAATCACAACACTAATTCTAAAAAGTACAGAAAATACAAAAATAATGCAAACACACAAATGCACACAAATTAAATATTCAGAATTAAAACATATATTTTGGAAAAATCACATAATGCACTGGGTCAACAATCTTTAAACCCTAGTGAGGGACCTAAAAAAAGATGTAGCCCCGGGACCAGTGCACCTAACTCAGTTCTGGCTCTGCTGCTTTTAGTTATGTAGAATGAATATCAGATTTATGACTATTCAGTTTTAGTTGCATTCAAATGAAACTTTTGACCTTTTTAGCTCTTATTATGGGAGGACAATTGCTTCAAAACCTATATAAACTGTATTATACCTTTTTTGGACCATAAGGTCTTCAACTGACAGTAGGCAAAAAGCATGGAATACAACGGACAAGTCCTCAGTCTCTCCCAGTGCAAGAGAATATCTTGCACTCAGAACTATTTTGCAAGTGAGATAACAAACCACAAAATGTGATATTTTCCAGGGCTGCATTGTTGAACCAAGGGGACCAAGGGATTTTGGGTGGGATCCTTGTTTCCAGCCTGATGGTTATGACCAAACGTGAGTATAAGGTCTGAAATTTAGGGGTTAGCTTTATCAGCTTCTCCTGTAGGGAGCAGTATTGCGTTAATTAAATCTAATTTCTAACTTCTTCGCTTTATTAGCATCAGTGAAATATTTCTACAAGTAATACGCTGCAAAATCTAAACTCTCTTTTTTTTTATTCAAAAAACATTTTACAACATCAATTTAATACATTTATTTTAAATATAAAAATATATAATGGTTACAATAAAAACATATTTAACAAGATCATGCATATATACTATACAATACATAATAATTATTATTATTTTTACATATCCATGGCCTTTCCAGCACCAGTAGCCTAGTGGATAGTAGACATGTCCAGAGTTTTCGCAGGGTCTTAAAAAGTCTAAAAATTTAAAAGCCAAACTTTAAGACCTTAAAAAGTCTCAATTCACTGTTCTAGGTCTTAAATATTTTTTTTCTTTTCTTGTTCATGTAAAACACATTTGATATGTGTTTTTTTGTTGTTGTTGTTGTTGTTGTTGCTTTGAATGCCATAGTCTCAGAAAATGGGCATACATTTTCAGAAATATAAAAGTAATCGTTAAGGTTGTCCGAGTTTGAAAAAAACCCTTGTGAAAACTCATAAATGCTATAAATCTTGAAAGTGTTTGTTGGGGTTGCCAGATATTGAAATAAGACTCATGTTAAAAAAATTTAAATAGGATTGAGAAAATGCTCATAATTCTCAACTTTGCAAAAGTCATGGTTACGGGTTGCCAGAGTTTGAAAAAAACCTTTGTAAATGTTTAAAGCCTTAAAAGTGATCATTAGGGTTTCAAGCAATATATTATAAGCATCCTTGTTCTTTGATGCTGAAATTTAGGTCTTTGATAAATTGGATTCTTAACTGTGTTAAAAAGTCTTACATTTGACCTTATGAAACCTGCAGTAACCCTGATATCCATCCAGTGACGGGTGCTCAAGTTTAATATTAAATAGTAACTGGGGATTGTGCCGTTGAGAGATATGCACACATTGTACACAATAAATGATCTACATTTACTTTCCTCTTCCTTTTTTGCTTGCACATATACTTCCTAAAGACGACAAATAGATCATTCATCTCTAAATCGTGCAAATCCCATAAATACTTAATTCCTCCAAGGAACACAATTTCAGGTAATTTGGGTCAGAACAAAGTAGGGGACTCCTCCGTAGACCCCCAAGGAACTGCACCAACCAGGCTCTGTAGTTCATGCCTTTCAGTTCCTATTGAAACAGACTTATGCATTTGAAGGTTTTAAATTAGTTTGAGGGTATGTGATGGAAAAATGTTTATCTAATGTGTAGAGTAGTTAATGGAGTGTTAGTATTTCTATTTTAAGAATATCATCCTGTCATCTGAAGAGAACACACCCAACCTTTCTGAGAATTTTTCCACGACTAGTTCTGGAGACAGTTCAATCAGACTGATAAAAGTAGCTGAATAATATGAAGCCTTTTAAAATGTTTTAGGTTTATGTTGTGCCTTTCTGTGTGCAGCTATGCTGAGCTTCCTAAGGAAGTCAAGAACACTATCTCTCATCGCTACCGTGCCTTGGCTGCCTTGTCGGAGCATTTTTCTCAGAATAGCTCTGCACCAGAGACCAAACGCTTAAAACACCAGCCCTGAGCTCTCCATCAGCCAATCACAGCACACCTTGGGGAATTCAAGCTTTACCACCTATGAATGCTCTCACTGTGTAGTGTAATATCCGCCCTCTATGTCTTTTAAAGAAATCATTTGTTTATTAAAAAAACTAGTTTGTCCGCATCGTTCATTTCTTAAATTAGGATAGGAAGGGTTTTTTGTTTGAGTTAAGAGCATAGTGTGGGTTTGATTTCCTTGTTAAACATCCATATTGAGGACAGGGTAAATCTGACAATTGAGATTTGGGAGATTTACAATTATAAATTTTTAGGACGTTTTTTGTGTTTCCTCTATATAAAACATTAATGCGTCAGTATATCATCTGATGTTTGTTTCTCGTTACTAGTGCCATTGTTAATTTCATCCTGTCCCTCTTTAGCTCATCCTAAACAAGGTTTCATTAGAAGCACATGTTTGTGAATGTCCCTTCCCCCTTTTGAGAGGATGAAGCTGATCAGGGAAATTTGATGTTTTTGTTGATGTTTCGTATTTGGGAGATTGGTTACTATCTCAAGTAGTAAATTTTGATGTACTTTTATTTCTCTTGTCAGTCAATTTGGCTACATTTTCTGGGTCCTCTGGCAAATGTAAACTCTGATGAAGGAATGAAGTGAAATAAAGAAAGGGTGGTGCCGGAAAAGGGCCCTTTGGTTTCCTTCATTGACTGTATGGTGCCTGAACGTAGTGCCTTTGACGTCGTCACTTATAGGTTTCTGGCAAAGTTAAAAGAAACTCAGAGTGGGTGTAGCCAGTAATCTCAAATGTGTCGATGGAGGCAGGATATTGTCATTTTTAAGTTTTTGATATTTTAAGCCAACTATTTTTAAATTCACCCCCCTCTGAGATAAAATAAAAGATCAAGACTAGAGACTTAATGGGCCCAGGGTTTTTTTTTGTTGTTTTTTTTGCTTGTTTTTTTTTTCACTACCAGAGTTGTTTGGTTTTAACATTGGAGTAAATGAGAACCTGCTCACTTCTGGAATGAGTCTCAAGTGGCAGGTCAAGAAACTGCAGTTCAGTCACTTCCTCACATACATGTCCTTATCGTTTACTAGCATACTGAGGAAATTAAACAAACTTGTAGCCAATCAGAAAGAGTTATCAAAAAATGAATGATCGTGTTTACTGCACATAAAAAAACACAGGTTATGTTCAATAACCTGATTACTCAATGAACCGTTTTTGTGCATTTACATGCCAACCCATTTTTGCATAAACCCACTTTTATATGGGATTAACCTTTCCTTGATTTCTCATAGGAAGCAATGTTCTGAAAAAGACAAAATGGCAGATATGGCGGTGATCAATGTGCAGGAAACTTTGATGATTGTGCATCAACTCTGTGAATCAAGGTCACAATTTTGTGAGGTTTTAATTTTTTAAATAGTTTACTCATACTTCCATTTGTGAAGTGTTCTTCCTGGCCACTTTGCACGTGTGCAAACCTGGCAACAGATAAACATGTGCATACAATGTGGGTTATTGTGTTTTCATGCTGTAGAATGCTGTTATTGGGCAAAAAAACTACCTCCTCTGATCAGCTTTCTCAAAAACGGTTTATGCCTGATTACTGGAACCTGTTTTCCGCATTTGCATGTGACCAGAGAAATCAGCTTATTGAGCATAATTCATTTATTGAAGTGCATGTAAATGAGTCTAGCCACAGGGGTTTCAAGCCAGTGACTTCTGTGCCGATCACAAGCCCGGATAAATAGAGAGGGTTGCGTCAGGAAGGGCATCTGGCGTAAAACATGCCAAAACCAATATGCAAGTCATCAATTCGATTTCCATACCGGATCGGTCGAGGCCCGGGTTAACAACGACCGCCACTGGTGCTGTTGACCTACAGGGTGCCGGTGGAAATTGGACTACTGTTGGTCAAAGAAGGAGAGGAGGGAGAAGGATTCATAGGCAGAGAGAGAAGAGGAAAGGCAAGAGTATAGGTCTGAGCATAGGGACTCTCAACGTTGGTACAATGACCGGGAAAGGTAGAGAGCTGGCGGACATGATGGAGAGAAGGAAGGTAGATATTCTGTGTGTGCAGGAGACCAGGTGGAAGGGTAGCAAAGCGCGTAGTATTGGAGGGGGATACAAACTGTTTTACTATGGTGAGGATAGGAAGAGAAATGGGGTAGGAGTGATCCTAAAGGAAGAGTTTGTGAGGAATGTTTTAGAGATGAGAAGAGTGTCTGACAGGGTGATCAGTTTGAAGTTAGAGATTGAAGGGGTGATGTTGAATGTAGTGAGTGGTTATGCTCCACAAGTAGGCTGTAAGCTGGAAGAAAAGGAGAGATTCTGGAGTGAGTTAGATGAGGTGATGGAGAGTGTGGGACATCGAAAGGACTGAAGAAAGTAGACAGGACTACAAGGAATCACAGCGCAGGGTGAAGAGGGAGGTGGCAAAGGCCAAACAGAAGGCATATGATGAGTTGTATGCCAGGTTAGACACGAGGGAAGGTGAGAAGGAATTGTACAGATTAGCGAGACAGAGAGACAGAGATGGGAAGGATGTGCAACAGATAAGGGTGATTAAAGATAGAGATGGAAGGGTTCTAACAAGTGAGGAGAGTGTGCAGAGAAGATGGAAGGAGTATTTTGAGGAGATGATGAATGAGGAGAATGAGAGGGAAAGAAGTGGGGAAGAGGTGAACATTGTAGAACGGGAAGTTGAAAAGATTAGAAAGGATGAGGTGAGGAAGGCTCTGAGGAGAATGAAGAGTGGAAAGGCTGTTGGTCCAGATGACATCCCTGTGGAGGTGTGGAAGTGTCTAGGAGAGACAGCAGTGGAGTTCCTATCTAGGTTATTCAACAGGATTCTAGAGAGTGAGAAGATGCCTGAGGAATGGAGGAGAAGTGTCCTAGTGCCAATCTTTAAGAACAAGGGTGATGTGCAGAGTTGTAACAACTAAAGAGGTATAAAGTTGATGAGCCACACAATGAAACTCTGGGAAAGAGTACTGGAAGCTAGGCTAAGAAGGGAAGTGGATATTTAAGAGCAGCAGTATGGCTTCATGCCCAGGAAGAGCACTACTGATGCAATTTTTGCTCTGAGAATGCTAATGGAGAAGTACAGAGATGGTCAGAAGGAGCTGCACTGCGTCTTTGTGGACTTAGAGAAAGCGTATGACAGGGTGCCGAGAGAGGAGCTATGGTCCTGTATGAGGATGTTAGGAGTGGCAGAGAAGTACGTCAGAGTAGTTCAGGATATGTGTGAGAGGAGTATGACAACAGTGAGATGTGCTGCAGGTCAGACGGAGGAGTTCAAGGTGGAGGTGGGACTAGATCAAGGATCGGATTTGAGTCCCTTCTTGTTTGCTATGGTGATGGACAGGTTGACAGATGAGGTCAGATAGGAATCTCCATGGACAATGATGTTTGCAGATGACATTGTAATCTGTAGTGAGAGTAGAGAGCAGGTGGAGGGAAAGTTGGAGGTCTGCTCTAGAAAGAAGAGGAATGAAAGTGAGTCATAGTAAGACAGAATACATGTGTTTGAACGAGAGGGAGGGAAGTAGAACAGTGAGGTTACAGGGGGCTGAGTTCAAGAAGGTGGAGGAGTTTAGGTATTTGGGGTCAACAGTCCAGTGCGACGGGGAGTGTGGAAAAGAGGTGAAGAGGCGAGTGCAGGCAGGTTGGAGTGGGTGAAGAAAAGTGTCAGGGGTGTTGTGTGACAGAAGGGTGTCAGCAAGAATCAAAGGAAAGGTGTACAGAACAGTAGTGAGACCAGCTATGATGTATGGGTTAGAGACTGTAGCAGTGAGGAAGAGACACGAGGCAGAGATGGAAGTAGCAGAGATGAGGATGTTGAGGTTCAGTTTAGGAGTGACAAGGATGGACAAGATTAGGAACGAGCACATCAGAGGAACAGCTCAGGTTGGTTGTTTTGGAGACAAAGTCAGAGAAGCCAGATTGAGATGGTTTGGACATGTGCAGAAGGGATAGTAGCTATATTGGTAGAAGGATGTTGGAGATGGAGCTGCCAGGCAAGAGGGCAAGAGGAAGGCCAAAGACAAGTTATATGGGTGTGCTGAAGGAGGACATGAAGGTAATTGGTGCAAGAGTAGAGGATACTGAGGCCAGAGTTAGATGATGATTTGCTGTGGTGACCCCTAAACTGGGAAAAGCCGAAAGAAGAAGAAGATGTAAATGCTCTCAGTAAGTAGCAATTGGTATCAAGTCATGTTTGTGTTGCTGATTTCAAATATAAACACTGGCTCCCAAATTTCACATACTGCACCTTTAAAAGCCAATCAATATGAAAGCTTAGAAATGCTCTGGGCTACCAATGTGGCAAGGGACCTTAAAATAATCCTCCTCCCCAAACAAAGCACAATTTTCCAGACTTTGGGGATTGTGCAAACAACTTCTACTTAAATGCCACCGAGCACTGAGTCAGATGCCCAAAGGAAACTATCTGTACTATTTAAGAGGCCATGCAAACTGTCTCTTTCCAAACCACATCCAAACACAGCACCTTGTGCCCGTCTCACTCCTGCTGGGATCATAGCAGTTTGCCTGTAATGATCAAAAGGTGGCAGACACTGAAAGACAGCGAGGCACAGACACCTTGATGGCCCTCAATTATACACAACAACATTCCGAACTCTTGAATGTCCTGTTTAATGCTTTACGAAATTCACTCCATGTAAACATGTTGTTGGGTGTCTGTGAGGAATGCAAGCCTCAAGACCAATAAACTGTACGAAAACATTCCTGTATGACAACAAATTCATGGTCAACAATAATTGTGAAAAATGGTTTGTTGGGCATTCATGGCACTGAAAAAAAGATTATTTTGAAGATTTCTTTGTGTTTAAATTATTGGCAATAATCAAAGTATTTAATTACTTTCAGTACATAACTATTTTGCAACACCTTTGTATCCTCACCCATATTTCCCTGAACATCTTCATCAGTAAGAAAAATATTTACAGAGATTTTTATTCAGGTTTAGTTGCTCATAAGAAAGATATCATATAAATATCATCAATATGCCAAATTCTTATCACTTCAATAAACACCCCCATCTCTCATTGGAAACATGATGTGACATTAATAACATTATAACAATCTCATTATAACAAGTGTGACATTAAGTTCTTTAACGATACACTTAATGAGAAATAAGCAATATTCTTCCAGCAGCCAAGCAAACTATATAGGTGCAGACTAAAATATCCCGTTCTGCTCGCGGTTATCTGTATTTTGAGTCACTGTATTTTATTTGTTTACAGGATGAAAGAAATTATTCTGTGTCAAACGAAAAGCTGGAATACTTAAAGTGATATCACAATTCATAAACTAGATTCAGTTTTTTTTTTTATATTTCAAAATATTTTAGTATTACTGTTTGTTTTAGGGTGCGTCACGGTGGCGCAGTGGGTAGCACGGTCGTCTCACAGCAAGAAGGTCGCTGGTTCGAGCCTCAGCTGGGGCAGGTGGCATTTCTGTGTGGAGTTTGCATGTTCTCCCCATGATCGCGTGGGTTTTCTCCGGGTGCTCCGGTTTCCCCACTAGTCCAAAGACATGCGGAATAAGTGAATTGAATAAGAACAATTGCCCATAGTGATAAAGAGTGAATGTGTGTGTGAATGTTTCCCAGCGATGGGTTGCGGCTGGAAGGGCATCCGCTGCGTAAAACACATGCCAGAGAGTTGGCGGTTTGTTCCGCTGTGGCGACCCCGAAAGGGAAGAAAGCCAAGATGAATGAATGTTTGTTTTAGGGGGATTTTTATATATGTGTACAGTACTATTAACATAGAAAGCTATATTAACGTTGGGTATTCATTGGTATTTAAAAAAATATGGTACGTGGACAAATATTAATGTAGATATTAGTGATATAAGAAGTTGAGAACTACAAACAAATAATTTTTCTATAGTTTTTTTTTTCTTGATGTGGCATTTAAAGAGATATAGAAATATGCAAAAAATGTGAAACTGCAATAGAAGTTAAAAAAAATATGTAAAACATTACAATGATAAATTAGGAGGAACCATAACAATAAAGTAATAAAAAATATATAAAAATTCTAATTACCAACACTCAGGCCGGGTTAAAAGCCATGGAAAACATGGTAGCTTTAAGAGCTTTGAAAATAGACAGTGATTTTGCTTGCAGAATTGCAGAGGTTTAGAACCCACAACATCTCATTTGGGCTTTCAGCATGTCCCCTGCACATTAAGAAGAAGCTGTTCAGTAACTACTCAGTGATTGGGAAGGTGTGTGTACTAACAAAAGTGCAGAGGGGTAGAACAGGGCCATTCAATGATTTAAAATAAAGGAATTTTAAAATGTTCCCGAAAATGGGCAGGCAGCCAGTGACGTGAGGCTAAACCAGGGGTGATGTGCTATCCTTCTCCAGTGAGCAGACAAGCTGCAGCATTTGAGGGTGAGGGTGGTGCAGGGAGTTCACCAGCATACAGGCGATTACAGTGATCCAGCTGTGTTGTAACAAATGCATGGATTACTGTCTCAAAAAGGTGTCTCTACTTTAGTGATCTGTCTGGGGGGAATTTGAATACATTGACTATTAATTAAAAGTTTTTTTTACAGTGCTTTTGCAATATAACAAATGATGGCTAATGTAGATTTGACAGTTTAAATAAGTATATGTGGGAACTGATAAGAGTATAGTTGCAATACACAACCAAAGAGTCTAATAGCCTTTTCCAAGTGATTAACTTGTATATATATATATATATATATATATATATATATATATATATATATATATATATATATATATATATATATATATAAGACTACTTCCAGAATGGTCCTAACAATCAATAGATCTTGATAGATTAGTACCTTGAACATGCAAGCTGTAAATTAATCATGTACGTTTGATCACCATCTATGTAAACGTTGGAAGTATAGTTACTGTACTGTCTGTTTTTGTTTAATTAAAATATCAAAGCTGGTAGTTAAATGAGAAGGATGTGGTCTTTGAGATCCATTTTATCATATGAAATCCCCAAAACGAAAACTAAAACCCATATATACACGCACACACACGCATGCGCGCACACACACACAGAACAGCTGATTCACACTTTCACAATCATTATAACAGACACCTTCACTTCTATTTTTTGCCTGACTGGTAAGTGACATATACAACTCTGCTTGAATTAAAAAAAATATATATAAGTAATTTTTGACCAACTAATAATCAAAATTACAGCTTCTTCCACCATTACCTTTCATATCGGGCAAGATGAATGCCTAGATTGGCAAGAGGAGTTACAGGTAAGAACTCCATATCTCTTCTTTGATATTTTGATAGCTTCTGCTGACTAGATAAAAGTTTGTTTTAGTACCCAACAGGACAGTGTGACAAAGCTTGATGGTTTTTGAAAAATCACATATTACACCTTTAAATCAAAAGTATTTGTTACAGTCAATGGCATTTTCCATTACGAATTTATCTGTAATAATAATAATATCTGTTTCTAAGTTTCAGTTTTAAAGTTAATTTACTGTCTTTTAGTGACAGAGTTATCTTTACCCTGCTATTTTGAACAGTTAGAAGACAACAGACTGAACATCTGCATGTTAACATGTGAGAAAGTGAGCACTAAAGGTGTGAATGAATGAGAAGGTAAACATCACTTTCAGACTTAAGTTGTCCTATAAAGTTTCGGAATTCAGTTTAAAAGCCCATAATCTCTATCTCTATTAGCAATCAGGAGGCGTCCAGAAACACCTGGCGCTTTATCCTCCACTCCAGACATTTTTGTGGCATAACACCTCTGGTGGAATGATTAGGAGTGCACAGTTCCTGTTTAGGGAAAACGTGTTTATTGTCTTGTTGACAAGATGACAGCAGGTAACCCAGTGTTTCGTGAACATTGTTTACTTGGGCTTGGAGGTACAGAAAGTGCTCGGGTAACATCTGAGAGAAACAATTGAGTTAGGTAACCTGACTGAATGTTTTAAACAAAATTAAAAAGAGCACAATGCATGTTGATGTTTAGATATTTTTGAAACTTTGAAAAAGATTTGACATATGAGATTTTATTTCATTACAGTGTCTGAAATTCAAACCAGTTGCACTTTAAAAATTTTCAAACTAAATGTAAATAGTTTTAAAGGATTTTCGAATAACACACACAACAATGTAACATGTTTTTTTTACATTTATTTTTGCAAAATGACACTATAACTTTATTTGAGCTACCTGAGAGTTCACGTTCAACAGAAAGTGACTCGGACAACAGCGGCTAACACTCGTTCTGCTTTGCTTATATATGACCTTAAGAGCAAATGAACCGAGTAACCAGTGACAGCCTGAGTGAACAGCATTTGGAAACGATTCTGACCTCTGCTGAACTCTGAACATCCGGATACTTGGCAGGTGTGACCCTTGTCATGGTGTTTGAAGTTCTCATGACAGTAGATAAACATGAAGATTAATGTTTCCTGCCTCATCACATCTACCATCACACCATTGACTAATGTAACTAGTGTTGAGCTCAGCTCTCCAGTCAGGGTCAGTTAGAGATTGATCAGCTCTACCAGCAAATGAAGGAATTTTAACCTCTAGCTGAATGCCAAGTTACTCAGAGATTTATCATTGTGTATAGCAGCCCATTTAATTCAGTTTCTGTTTTATATAACTCGCATGTTATCCAAGATTGCATGTCATTTCAACACAACCAGACAGATTAGACAAACAAAAAATATTGTAGTACCCATTTCTGAAAATATTGGAAACTATAACATTTTCCCTTCCTGCATGATAATCTTTGTGAAAGTCTTGCATAACCACTCTGACCCTCATGCGTCGATGTAATCTGATTTTTCGATTTTTGGTGGCCGAGATCACACCACATGAGAGGTCTTTTTTTTTAAGTCTTCAAAATTCTTTGTGAATTCTCCAGTTCTTCATTTCCTGAAATCAGGATTAACTCTTGACTTGGCTTGTATTTTGATGTAGCTATTTGAAGGCACTATAAACAAAAATCCAAGAATTAGCGGATTGAGTAAAGTCAGGCAAAATCATTCTAATCATCTTCTACTTGCCTAAGGATTTCTTCTCACCCCCACCTCTGTCATTTGCAGTTACCCTGACATTCCATGGCCAGATTCTCTCAAAACCCCATCCCTGACAGCATCCAACACAGTCCCAAAGAGCGAACAATGCCATTAATCTTTTAAACTCCCTGAGCCAATGAGCCTTCGACACCACTGAGGTTACAATCTGGATCCTCAGTCCTTTAATGAGCATTTCCTCTGTGGCTCTTCAAGAGTCAGCACAACCTCATCTTCCATCAAACCTTGAAACAATCGTGTTCTCGTCTGTTGTTCCCATTTCAGTGCCAACACATATCCAACAAGGATAATGCAGGGGTGATGGTCTGTTTAGCTTCTATCTGGCTCATGTGCTTGGCCTTTCTTTTTCCTTTCATTTACGTTCAAGATTGTGCCTTGTTTGTTGCTAATTACTTGCACCTGTGTCTTATTAGTTCCTTTATTGTATTGTATTATGTTGATCTGGCTACGCTGTGTATGTTTTAGAACTTATTCTGTACGTTTGGAGATTAAAAATGTAAGATGCTAATTCTTCAAAAAATACTGGTTGGGGTAGAACCAAAGACACTCTTTTTAGACATTCAGAATAAGCTATCAGAATTTGGACACTCTGTAAGTCTAGTTTTTTTTCTGGGGATTTGAAATGTCAACAACCTCTGAAGAGTCCCATACTCTACCTATAAGTGTATTTCTAAATGTTTTGGCGTGTTGCAGCCTTGCACCCTGTAGTTTATTAGCCTATTAACAAGTCATGATTCATGCTGAGATGATTCTCATCAACCAGCCTGTCACCTTTCCATATGTATCATCCATTATGTAATGTTTAAATGTACATCTAAGGTCCTGTGACTGTATTGCTCCTGTTTTTACACTTTATCTGGTTTCGGGATGTCTGCTCTTCTCATAAAGATCCCACTGAGGACAACTTATTCTGCTGTTTCAGCATGAACCAAATCCTGAACTCTGAATGTTTAACATTAGGACTAACAGAGTAATAAATGTCAAGTTTTGTGCATTTTAAATAACATTTATGTATCATGCACTTTTTAAAATTCTTTATACAAATTCACAATATGCTAAACCGTTGGTGGCTTGACTGAACAGAAAGGAAGTAGACCAGAGGGGTCATCCATCTTTATCCTGAAGGGTTTTGTAGACACCTTCCATCAACCTGGAGTACAGATACAACATCAACTTTTAATAGTGGTCTCTTTAATGTGGAATTAGCAAACCACTGCAAGCTGTTTTGTTCCAAATGCTGTTTTTGTCTGTCAGGAAAATTTCTTTTTCAATTTCACCACCTTGAACATCTTGGGTCCATTTTGTTGACTGGAATATTCATAGTCAGACTTGGCCTTCACTCTGTTTATATCCTGATGTTTTCCATCTCCTTTGGTGACTCACATGAATTTAAAACAGTTGACGAGAGTCTCAGGGGTGAAGCAGATACATACTAAATCTTTTCTCCGGTTAAAATAGACGAGAGCTGCTTCAGTTTAAAATCAGAACATGCAAGTTTACTTTTTACTGTAAGACTGTTAGAAAACACTCAGAAGAGAACTAAATAAAATTAATATGCTTGACAATATAACACAATAAATATTTTTACCAGACTTGATACATTCACTTGAATGCTATCCAAAATAGGGCAATATAAATTGATGTTAGTGCAAAATAAAGTAACAACCACATGGCATTACTACTACTGTATATGAAAATCGCCATAAAACCATGGTTATACAAATTTAAAACGTTAAAGCTGTTGCCTATTGTAAATCGTTTAAGCGGCTGCTTTTATGCCACATTACCAACCATAGATTCACTACCTTTGAGGGCAGGCTGCGTTTCATTTTACACTGTATACATTCTCTCCAATATATTGTGAACTGTTTTGATATCTGATCCATTTCGAATAAACCAATGTAGTTATTCAATCGATTTGTTAACGTTGAGGTTGTTGATGTGTCAAAGACTTAAAAAGTCCTCTTTGTGTCTAAGGTACGAGTACTCATTCTCACCCACACCACTATCGATTCCCATAAATGTAATTATACAATTATATTGTTAAAGATTTAAATTGAGACGTAAACAATATGTATGTATGGTTAATAAGAATGGCGACGATAGAACGAACTATTTAATATGAGTAGTTTGGTATCAGATTTTTTTTTCTCTAAATGGTTTATTTACTGCGAATGTTTATGACGATGCGACTACCGGAAACACAATTCCACCAGCTGCTGTGACTTCCGCTTTCACAACTGAGCGAACTAATGCTTACAGGATCACATCGGTGCAAGAGCTTTGGGGTTATAAACACAGCTCCGCTGCTTATAAATCGAGACTCGAGTGGGGCAGGATCTCTGAGGTAAAGGGGGCTTGTCAAACCTTTAAGTATGTTTTTCTAAGCTATCTAGCGGCCAATGGTGTAGCCAGAGGTGTTAGCTGTCAAGCTACATGTAATTTCATTTTCTTACTCTGTTGTTCCTTTTGCATGAAAGATTCATTTGCACAGTTTATCTTCATGCCTTGCTCGTTTTCCCTAAAAATCTCTTTTAATTATGTTAGCTGAGCTGTATTCATCACGTTGCCTGTCAACGTTGGTTTTTGACGTTGTTTGATCAGGATTCAGCTCTATGGAGTAGAAACATCAGCTGTTTCATTTATAGAGTAATTTGGGAAGGTCTTTTGAATAGTTAGTTAAACTTATTATGTTTAGGGCTTAAATAATTTTTAATGTGAACATTTTGTACCCCTCAATCACAATATGTCTTGTTTTGGTGAATGTGACAACTAAATATTTCTCTGTTTTCTTATTTTTCATGGGAGATTTGCTGTGGGGTTCATCTGTTTTAGGTCTTTTGTATACATTCTACTGTGTTATTTATGTTGGAAGCAAAGCTTCAGTTTCAGATCTGTAATCATGCAATTAATCCTCAAATGTTGAATGAAGTTAAGTTAAATCAACCTTCTTTGGCTCCGTTATGCAAGTGCCATCATGTGAACGTACTGTTCTCTAAGTTTATTTTTTAATAAGCACTAATACAAAACACTGGAACCTAGTGAATGTTTTGAGACAAGTTGTGACTACTTTAAGTATTTACATTTATAATTCAATTAGTCACTTGAGCAGTCTGTAACCAATTAGCAATCCTGTTTCTCATTGGGGAGCTAGTGGTTTATTTTGTTTATTTTTACCAGATTTTGGATTGCATGTTAAACTTTTCCATTCCACTCATCTCTCTGTTTTACCATTATAAAACTCTTGCATTCCTTCATTTTACTCAGTCCATCTTTCATTAACCCATGATGTATCCATCCATTCTTTCACTGTTGTGTCAACAGTTGATAGAACAAAGCAGTCAATCATTAGGTGCACCACTGACAAATGAGGATTGATTTGAAAATGCAAAAAGTAACAAAATAAAACAAAAGTGCAAACAAGTTAGCACAACTGTATTTAAAGATTGCTAAATTGATAGTTTATGTTTAAATCACACTATTTTAGATTATTTTCTACTTGGAGAAACCAAGTTCCATTATCCTGTCAACCACAAGAGCATAGCCGAAAATAAACAATCCGTCTTGGAAGTATAGTATTTATAATACATAACCAAATACTTTATTTGTAATCTTAGATGTTTTTGTTACACTGTTTTGACTGTTTAATATGACTGTAATTCCTTGATTTATGAAAACTTATTTTAAATGTCATATAAACTACTGAAACCCAGATAAAAGGCCAAAAGTAGTTGTTAACAGGTTTATTGCATATTTTTTTTACATTATCATCAATCTTTGTTTATCACTGACCCAGGGTCAAAACATTCATTGTTATCATATATAAAAAATACTGAGCAATTTACGTAAAATTAAACTCTAGAGCAAGGTAAAGCCCATCCTTAGATTTAACCATCAAATGTTACTTTTATTGTGGTATTATATATTTGGTGTCAGTGGATGATGGTTGAATACAATGCCTTTATAGCTAATACTGACCTGATTCTGGTCTTTCTCTCAACCCCCATGCCTTGTCCTCCACCCTGTATCCCTAGTTTTTCTTTCCCCTTGTCCTGCTGTCTGCCACTCTCCCTTTTTCTTCCGGAGAAAAGAGAAGCCATTTTCCCTACTGCTATTCCAGCTAGAGAAGCAGAGCGCATCAGGAAGGACCGTGGACTCAATGGTACTGGATACATAGATTCCCTGGAGTGTGTATGTTAATGGATGGAGGAAGGAACTAGGAGAGAAAGGTTAACGATTTATGTTTGCAGAAAACCCAGATTGTGTCCAGTAGCCTATACTCTTGAACAGAAATGTCTGCTTAGGGTATTTCTTTTATTATTTTTGAAGATACTTAAAATACATAGTAAAACATCTGTTCAATTCAGCAGTTCAACTTATTCAGAGAACTAAGTCAATGTGAAGATGAATGTTTTAATTGTTATTTGTAAATAAATTATATATATATATATATATATATATATATATATATATATATATATATATATATATATGCATTGGTATTATTAGCACTGTGTATATTGGCAACGAATATAACAAAATTGTTGCTGTTGTACGTGAATGAATATTACACTTTCTTTGCACATATTCAAGGTCACGTCCCTGCATTGTCAAAAAATGTAAATCACTCAAAACATGCAACCTCTATTCTCAGTGGGAACATGTCGTTATGCTTGTCGATATGTTGGGTAAGCAACAACAGAAGTGCAGAAGTAAGCAGGGCATGAGTAGAGATGTGTTATAAGGGCTCAACTTTAATAACACAGGTCTCTACACACCTATCAGAATTGATATTTGCATCAACATTCAGGGGGCTTCCCTGCAGGGAGCATTTCACAAGCCTCAAACCTCTTCTTTTTCATGTTAATGCTCCTTGCTCTTGTATGGTGCTCAGGGGTAGTGATGTCGTTCGTGAAAATGCAAAAATATGTACAAGATGGGAGTCTACCGGTAGCTGCGGTGATCTTTCTCCTCCAGTGTGAAGTTGATGTTATGAGGCATGACTAACAATCAGGAGTTTTCTATCCCACTTGACTCGTATCGCTCGGCTTTGTTCCCAAGCAGTTTGCCTTGTCTCTCATGCTTCAGTAGTGAATGTAGTGTGTAAGGAAATAAGCAGGGTTTCTGCACTGTAACTCCTCTTTTTACGCAAGTCTCCTTTCCTGACATTGTATCAATGGTTGACCATGCCTTTTTTCCCCTGGGATTTCAATGCTGAGGTGTGATCTGTCCAATAGTCATGCACTTCTAATAAGCAAAGAACAGCCTACACCCACTTTTATCTTCTTTAGGTTTAGCTTCAAAGAGTGACATCACTAACTCTACATCCAAAGTCTTTAGAATCGAATCTGCAAAGTTTGTAAGACAGCCACACGTTGTGTTATGTTTAGTGCAAGAATGATTAAAACATGCTGTTATTTTGCTTTGCTTTTTCAAAGAAGGCTAATCAGTTCTAATGTGTTGATACTGAGACATATTTTAAAGATATTGTTTGGTTAATCAATGGAGCATTTTCAAACAGTACTGGACCGATTCACCAACTTTGTTTGCCCTGAGCCTACACTTTAAACAAAAGAGGTGCAGGATCTATTTAACAATGCTGAAGTTTAAACGCTCACATCTGGTAGCATGTAGATCAAAACCTTCTGCAACATCAAAGCTGGCCAAGAGTTTTTTTTCAAAGAGTGACCAAACTGTTTAACCCCAAAATGACTGCTGTGTGAATATAAAGCAAATGCTCAGCTATGACTTTAACATCAACTTGTGAAGCAAGTCTTAAACTTCTGTGTTTGATCTTTGTGAGGAGCACATGATCGTTGGTGTGGATGGATTTATCTCCATGACCATGTGTGGGGTGGTCTCTCCTCAAGTCAAACTTTTGACTGATTTACTTAACATTCGCTTTTTATGATCTGAAGCTCAGTCTAATGAACCAATGAACAAACCAGTTCCCAGATACGTGGTCACTGTAATTGAGTTTTCTCTAAGGTCACAATCTGGCACATGTTATGACTTGAAGGACTTTATATTATGAGCTAATAAGCCACATTAAAAGACTTTGTAAAGGCACACCTGTGAGCACTGCTGAGGGTTGTGCAAATAACTCTGGTGCATTAATTATGAATGATGTAGAATGTAATTTTTTTTTGTTAGCCAGTGTTGACAATTGGAATCATCAAATCAGACACATTCCTAGACCAGTATTGCCTATTGTTTTTGATGGCTCCTGTTTATTGCTACAACTGGTTTGTTGTTTTGATAACCTGACTCTACCAGCATGTAGAATTGCACACTGCACCTTCTATTTCGAGTAAATACACTGATTATTTCCTATTTATTATACTTACCAAAAATCTAATTCAGGTTCTAAAAAGCTCAAATAAAAATAACATTTAGCAACTTTTCTGTTGATCTTTCCGCTCTGTGCCCCCCTCCTCCCAGTAAAGTCAATATATGTCAGTTAAAGTAAGTATTTGGTTGAAAGTTTGTGGTAACTTATTTTGAACAGCATATTATTTTAATAAGATTAGTTTTAACTCAACAGTTAACAGACATAATTGTTTAAAATAAACTCCCTGCAAAATATTTGACAAATATACAACTGAAATTGATAAATGAAGAATAAAAGGAAAAGGATCGCCTTAAATCAAATAACTGCTCAACTGCTGTTCCAATGGGAAACACAGGGGACACAGATCTCAACACACCTATATTTATTCACCAACTGTCTTACATTTAATTGTTCCTCATATGTATTTTATGTATTTGGAAATAGTTTATCAACATGTATGGGACATTTTAAACCTGGTTGCTCAACTTTATTTTTCCTGTATTTACCTGCAGAGGGAGCCAGAGAGGGAGGAGCCCCTCGACCCCAGCATGCCTCCTAAATTCAAGCGGCATCTGAATGATGATGAAGTCACCGGCTCCATTCGCAGTGAGCGGGTAGGTCCCCGTGGTGACATAGGTTCACTGTTTATCATCTAACTGAGCTTGAGATGATGAAATAAACTGCTGCTAAGAAGCCAAAGATGTGCTGTGCTTTCCGGAGCATGCACTTTTATACCCAAACACTGTGTGTGTTGTGTACTGAAAAAGTAAACCTTGCTTCCTGTACAAAGCAAGACATCTGTGACCAAAACAAAAACATTTTTTTATAATAGATCCCTTAAAATGCATGTGTACACACATCACTTCTACAGAGAGACGTTTGTTCTTAAAGGAGACCTTGACTGAAAATCAAAACTAAAATCTAAAATGGTATACCATCTAAAACTATCTAAAATGGTATAAAAACAACAAACGCTATATACCCTATGAAAACAAGCCTGTGTGAAACTCGCAGTAAAAGACATAAAATACGGTAAAGTCGCTAATACTGTAATTACCATAAACTCCACCCCTCTGTGTCCGGTTGTAAACAAAAAAAAAACACAATTTTGCTTGTGAGTAACCCTAGCTTTGAAGGTCTGTGATGTTTTGGGATGTAAAGAAGTGTTTTCATTTACTCTCATCGAAGTAACCTTTAAGGGCTGAGTGACTAACTTTAATTAATATAATAAATGCCCCAGCAGATCTATCAAGCAATTATGCTCAAGACCTCTTTTGAACAAAAGTCAGAACAAAGCAGGATTTGTAATGAAGTTGAGAATGAAACTTAAATCTGAACCAACTCTATGTGATCCAACCTCATCTCCAGAACAAGTACATGTATTGTTTTTAATTACTATAAATATCTAGCTAAATAATCTTACAATAGCAATCCTACTAATGTTTGTGAACTGTAATGTTTTTGTCGATATTTCACTAAATAGTGATACCATTTCAAGATCCTACTGCTTTGTTTTCTTCATGAAAAAATAGCATATTTTACATTAGTATTATTATATCGTAATCTTCGTAGAAGTAGTTTTGTTGAGGTAAAAGTTAAGTTTATTTACAAAACCATTCAAAAACATAAACTTGGATTATTTCAGACCCTAAATAACTAAATGAACTTGTGTTAAATTGACATAGGATGTCTCTTTTAATGATGGTTGAAAATCTCAATTGTAGATAAACTGAACTGTCAAAAATGAGGAAGGAAATAAAGGGAAAAAAATGAACGTTTGTAACAAAGTTTATACTTGAATGTTTTTTTTTTTTTACTCTTTGTTGTTGTTTTTGTTTGAAGAGACTCAGAGAATGATACACATTTATTAAAGTCTTGCAAACAAGAAAAAAAAATCTGTTTGATTGACTCAGAAGAGAGTCATTTTATATATATATATACACATGTATATGTTTATATACAAAGTTGAGAATAAATCATGCTTTTGTTATTATGGAGATGTTTTAGTTCCCTCCATCTTTATCTCAATTACAACATGAGTGAAAGCATACAGAGAGAAACATTATGCATTAGCTGACGAAGAGGTGGAAACTTTCAGAGCCTTTCCCAACAAGCTGTCTGGTCTCATTATTGAATTTATCGTCAACAGTCTCTCATCAAAAAAAAAAAATCTGACAGTTTCACCGTAAAAACCAAAGCTCAAAAGCTAATGTCAGAATTTGAGTATCTTGTGTATTTTACTTGGTTGGAGCTCCCAACTGGCTAATAGCGAGAAGTCATTCGATGTTTCTGATATAAGCAGGTCCAAAGTAAAGTCTCCTCTAATAGAACCAAGAAGAAAATAATATGTGCGAGCAAGCATGAATGTGGCCTCGCACGTGCCGTTATATAACCCTGCTGACGTGACTTGTTAAAAGAGCGGCCTGTGTTTTTAAAACATCCTCTTGTAAAGTGCTGATTGAAAATAAGCAGTTGCTGATTTATGTGGCATCACAACGTGAAATCTAAAGTCAGTCACTCATTTCCTGCTGGCTATGAATCCCTTGAATGAATTTCACAAACCCCACCTGTGGAGCCAGACCTCTTAAAACGTTTTCATTCAAGAAAAGCAGTATTTACTTGAGAATTTAGAGCAATGCTGTGGTGCAAGGAAAAGCTTAAATTAACAGAAATATTACTTTCGGGCATAAAGTTATCAAATATCTGCTTTCCTGGCTAATAGCTACATTTCGAAATCTGGATAGCAGATGGCAAGTTATTTTTTTATTAATTATTTCTAATAAGCCAAAACAATGCTTTTCAAGACATGAATATGCATGCATTTTGATCAGCCATATCAGTCTGTCGATGCCAACTCATGAAAATAAGTTTTGGTTTTATTGTTTTTTCCTGTTAACATAATACCATAACAGTACAGATTCACATTGATGTGATCATTATCATTGAAACCAAACAAACAAGCAAGTGGTGGGGAGCAACACCATGGAGAAGTAATGTTAAAATTTGAACTTTAAGGGCTTTGTATTATACAAACTCGACTTTTTAGAGTTTTACCATATTTTTTGGTATGTTCCCTCTTCAGGGAGATGCCTCAAGGTTTTTTTCAGTTATTCAGGCATGTTTTTTGTAATCCTATAATAATTTTTTGGGAGCTAAAAATTATTGAGAAAATTAGCTGTGTCGACCAATCAGATTACCGGCAAATGCTTCTCGTTTCCATATAGAACAAACACGCTGAGTGTTTGATTAAAAGTTTTAAAAAGTGCACTAGTGAAACATTAGATTATGGAACATTGCTGACCTCCAGAGAATGTAATTTTCATTGTGTTCCACAATGAAGAGTTCGCTCAGAAGGGGGTGTGGTGGGTAGCAGTGGGTGGAACAGGGGTAAGCATTTCATTGTTGGTAGACTGAAGATACAAGCTTCAAAGCCAGTGTTTATGATATGGAAATATGCATTCTGAATGTTATAAAATGTGCGTTATGTAGTACCTTTAAAATCTACCATCAATATTTGTTTGATGCAGCTGTCTGAATGATATTATTCTGCTTAACCTCTACTTAAAAGAAAGTGTGAAATGCTTTACAATCATTTGACCTGTATATAGTGTATGAGTTGTGGTTATTTAATTAAATTGATTCAAACAAGTGGTTTGTGTCTGGTTACGCAGAAATTATTTATTTGTGTTGGAGTCATTTGTGTTGGATTTGGCCAAAATTAATTTTATCGGAAACACTAAATATGACACCAAATACTGAATGTGATTTTAAAAAGACCTTCTCAAATCTTTATGCTTAAAAGACGTTACAACATGTAAGAAGATTAAAGAAGATGAAGATGTTTCAGAAGGTTGTAAAAATGCAAATTCTAGGCAACCTACTGCAATAGATTTGAGTTTGAAAAAAAAAAATTAAGAGCCCTACGTACTTTTGTGTGTTCAGCCTATTTGTTTTCTTAAAATCTAAAAGTTCAAAGGTAAATAAACTTAAAAAAACTGTTTTAAAAAAATTAAAAATGAAAAATGTCAAAATTACACTTCATTTTTATTCTTACGTTTTGGCATTTTTTTATTGTTTTCAAATAAATATTTAGACATGTACAGTTTTACATTTCCAAACTTCACAATTGTTGTTGGAAAGTTTTTTCCTAGTTAAGGCTTTTTTTAGACTTGTGAGGTGCTGTTGCATGGACTTCCAGATGTAGTTTTATAGAGGTGTCACCAGTCTGGACACCATTCTGGAGGGTTATATAATGTCACTGTTTGTTATGTGATAATCTCAGAGGTTACAAGAGAGCTAATGGCAGGTCAGCCTGGTGCTTTCTGTTTTTGACCGATTCCATTTTGGGATAAATGGAGATCTCGTTGAAATCATACTCTTTGTCAACACGTCTGAGTTTTTGGGGTGGACGCTATCCTTATGCTACTGTGGCACAGGCTGTTCCAACACTGTCCCCTTCAGAGTGTTCTGTTCTCTGACAGCTGGCAGACGGCTGTAAACTGACTAATAAGACTTTTACGAATCTCACATTCACTGTTATTTCAAACAGCTGTTTTGAGTCAGACGGAGCAATAGATTAAACACTGCACAAGTTTTGATGTGTCCATCTAATTAACTTGCAGAGAAACCTACTGGAAGAAGATTCTGATGAAGAGGAGGACTTTTTCCTGTAAGTGATGTTTTGTTTAATCACCCATGCTTGATTGTTTAAAAAAATAACTCATATTTTTGTTATTTGTTCTTTTATTTTACAGGAGAGGACCCACAGGACCAAGATTTGGAGGCCAAAATGACAAAATTAAACAGTATGTATCATTTAACCAATGTAGCTAAATATTCCTTTTTTTGTGTGTTTTCCATGGAATACATTTTATTTGTTTACTATTTTAATGGCAATGTGAATTATTCAGTTAATGTATTATAAAAATCATTAACATGTTTTGATTTGTATGAAATACATTTAAAAGAGAGTTAAAAACAATGTTGTTTGTAAACTATAATTACATTGTCACCTAATCTAGTTCTTTAAGTCTGAAATGTACAATTTGTGGCCAATCAGCTGGGGTTATCAATAAATTGGTGAAAGCACTTTTGTTCTAGAAAAGAGGTGCAAGGTCATTCCTAGAGAGCCGCAGCCGATGCTCGATTTCATTCAAACTCTGTTTTAAACAAATTAGTTTTAAAAAATGTTTGACTCTGTGATCAAAACAAAAAATGTAAAATGAATTAGGCGCTTGCAGCACTTTTTATTTTCAAATTATTCATTTTTGAAATGCTCCGCGTGACCTAAAAGTTTAATGTTGTCAAGGAACGACTTTCGTCACATGAGTTTTTTAGAAAAACCAGTAAGAAAAAACGTAAAAGAAAGTCCCAAAATTTGTTGTAAATAGAGCGTTTAAATTAAATGGATTAAAACTATTTTATCAATCACAAAAGCTACACATCCTAACCATTTGAATCAAACCCAACCATTTAAGAGATAAATATTGTCTCATGGGTATTTCCAGCCCTGAAGAATTAGGAATTTCCAAAGTGCAGGATGGCTTTAGCTGAAAATATGTAGACAGACATCTAAAAATGTTCCTTGTGGAAATCACAGTTATTGACTGTACCAGCACTGCCCATGTCATTGTGTCTTGTAGAGTTTATGTAACTTTATAATGACATCTGTGCAAACACCCCCCTCCATAACACATCTTTCGGCTGAAAGGAGCGAGGCATTGGAGCCATCTGGGTTTCTATGGAACAACATAATATTTTTAGGCAAAGGTAAACAGTTCCTCCCAATAATGAACAAATCTCCATCCTCTCGTCTTGACATCGCTGTAGTAGCCAGCCTCTGAGCTGCTCTTTGTTCTTTGTTTTGAAATTTGGTCCATGTTATTATAGCATGTTAATTCTCCCAGTGGAAAACCAGCAGAGCTTTGTCCTCTGTGAGCAGTCACATGACACCAGGTTTGCGTAACCAAGTGCTTCACGGCAGAGTAACTCATAAAACGATGGAATTTAAAAGAGAAGGTATCAACTCTCGTTTTATGTAATTCTTGGATTTCTGCAGGGATTTCATTGGTATCTTTGAGCGTTTGAAGCGAATAACCACATATGCTCGGTACACTCGTGAGCAGCTGCATGAGACATGTGAGGTCTGGTGTGAATGGCACACAGATGGTTTATACTAGCCAGCTATTGAGGCACAGAGGCATGGGGCAAAACATCCTGTTTTTAGGTCATTTACAGGTTGGCGTCTCCAAAACCCATGCCATCTTCTGGTAGCAGGTGTATGAGAGCTGCAGAATACCTCACAAGCTGCTCGCTGTGTATAAGTGTTTAATCTGTCTAGTCAACGTCTTAAAAACATTCTCACCTCATAATGCTTCAGGCTCTACAGATTCTAGACATAATGATATCTTGTTTATTCTGAAGTTCTCCAGATACAGGCACCACCATAGTCAGCCACGTGAGTGCATGCAGTAAAAATGTCCAGACTGTTCCCATTATGAATCTCCGCTATACTGTTGACCCTCTGGGGTTATGAGGTAATTATTGGTCAAACAATTAAAAGTGTTGCTGTTGGAACAATCAAAGTCAAAAGTATAAAAACAATACCATTTGCTTTTTTTGGTCATGGCTAGAGGGAAAAAAAGACTCAGGCCTACGTCAACACTAAAATGAGGTTTTTGTCAAGACCCAGAACCAATGAAAGTCAAAAACAATAATGATTGGTTTCAAAGGATAACGGACATCATTTAGTTGAAATATGTCAAAAACAGGTCAAAAGAAAGATTGAACAAATCCTTATCAATGAAGGAGAGGAGTCCATCATTGACTCAAGAATATTAGTTTAAGTTTTTAAAACATTAGTTGATGAGGTCAGTGTTAATGAAAGTACCAAAACTATTTATTTTCTTCATAACAGAGATGCTAGAGGTCTTGAGAACGTTCTGATGCAAGCCAACATCAATGGGAGTAGACAATAAGGGATTTGGAGAAGAATAAAATGTATTTATTTGTCTTTGTCATATTTGGAAAAAAGACAAGCTGAAGTCTACTATATTTTTGTTTGCCATGACTTAATCGAGACTAGATTAAGTTTAAAACCAGTGTATGGTTTGCTTCAAAGAGAAACTGCTATCTTAAAGAAATTGAAAACAGGTATAAAAAAAGTATCCGTATTGTGATGCTGTTCTCTTTTGAAGCCAGAGTCCATGTTTTCAACCATACAAGGAAAAGCTTTTAAAAACTCTTCTCTATCTTGTTGGTCCTTAGAGTGCAGTCTCAGGTTGATGAGGTCATAGATGTCATGCAGGAGAACATCTCAAAAGTGATTGAACGCGGAGAACGTCTGGAAGATTTGCAAGATAAATCTGGTAAGCTTATTGCTGAAAGAGCACTAAGACTTTAAGCACTTGATGAATCCAAATGAATGATAGGATTGGTTAAAAAAAATTATTAACTATTTAAAAAATATTTACGTTTCATGCAAGCTTCCTTGCTGAAGGCTAGTATCTGCACATGAATAGATGTATAAACAGTATTTAACAATCGTTCACACTTGACAGTTCATTCCACTAGCCCAAACTTGACTGTGGGAAAGCGCTCGGTAGCTCTGTGTTATATGAATAAGGTCTTCTGTTAGGCTAGTGTTTCATCATACCTAGAGCTCTGGTGAGTTATGTCCCATTTCTGTTATTTAGTTTGGGAACCGTCTGGGAATGAATAGGGCCAGAACTCTGGCTAAAATGTCTTGTGTCCCAACACTGAGGTGTGTTTTGTTCTCCTTCTGATAATATTGTTAATACATGAGAGTTATTTAAAATTTGCCAGCACACCAAAGTTAAAATGTCTACCTTTCATGTTTTCAACATCAGGAATCAACCAGGGATGATTATAGAGAAATACGTTTGAGATAGATTTGTATACACCGAACCGCAATTTCATTCATTGTTAGAAAATCTCTTTCATTAATCAGTAATTGTATTCAGAAAAAGTATTCATGCAAATACTTTTTTCCTTTTGTCAAGTTATTTTCATGATCATAAATTGTTTTAATGATGCACGGAACTACTTACATTGGACACTTGCTTATTAGTTCTGGGATTCTGCTCTGCTGAATGAGAAAAGACAGGCTGTGACCATTGTGGTTAAAATGTTTTTAACAACCGGTGGCTAGTTAAGAAAAGAACAGACACAGTTGTGCACAACAGTTGACAATTGTTTGCCTATGCGTTTATTCACATGAATGAATAGTTGTACTCATTTAGAATAAGAGACCATTTTGTGCTTGAACACCAATAATTGGACTTTATTTTTTCATTGTTATGGAATTGGAGTAGTCGTACTTGTTTGGATAATGTGCACTTGGAGACCGTTTTGTGCTTGAACACCACTAATTTGACATGATGATCTCATGTAACATGACTTTCAGAGAGCCTATCGGACAATGCTTCAGCATTCAGCAGTAGAGCCAAGCAGCTCCACAGAAGGATGTGGTGGAAAGACATGAAGGTGAGTCCTTTTTATTTTTTAATAAAAAATAAAGCTTAGCTGACTGCTGTAAGGAGACTTCCTTCAGATACCGGAATTGATTCGTAACATCTAGACATGAACACACTGTGCTTCTTGACTGTGATATCATGCTCCGCTTGGATTATTTTTGGGGTGTTTTTCAGTCAGGATGTACCAGATTCCATTTGAAAGTTGTCATTTTTCACTGTTCTCTGCCTTTTTTACCTTTTAACTACAATCAGTTTGTTTATTCAGTGCAATGCAACAGCGTATCCTTTTTTTCATTAAATAGAGCCAATTTAGTATTAAAATAAAATGGACGCCCTGCAACCACAATGGAAAAGAAGAGAGAAAGAAAACTGTTTTAGTATTCAGCATAAGCTAAATTGTGTTTGGAAAATGCCAGTTGCAGACAATTATGGCTTTGCATATTGAATTTTTTGTTTTTTGTTTAGGAATGCTGAGAAACACATATTTTAGATTGTGCTCTCAATCATTTCAAATGTATCTCAACATCGTAGTATCTGGATATGCATTCACACTTCGGGAAAATCTGTCATAAATTGGCTGATTGCAATTTATCCAAGAAGAACTAGATGCAGAGTCCAAAGGGAAGAGTGCAAACCTTGCTTTTTTCCATTGTAAAGAGTTCGATGCTATAGAAGAGTCTATTGAGTTTGGTATAAAGGGGAAGATTGACTCACTTGGGTGTTAGGGGAAGGATGAATTAGTTGGGATTAGTGTGATACGAGGTTATTGGTCTTGAATCGGTCGTTCCAATTTACACCTGCATTATTCCTTATTCAACTATGTGATTTAAAAACTACTCTTGTATGTGTATTCTATTGTATATCCCATTAGTTCTGTTGTATTCCTCTTCCAGATGAAACTGATTGTAGCCCTGGTAGTGGTCATCCTCCTCCTGATCATAATCAGTAAGTCTCGTCCAAACACTTCTTTTAATTATTTCCGGTTGTATTTTCTTTTCAGTTTTCACACCTCCCTCTTTATTTGGCAGTTCCGGTAATCTTACGATATCGTTAGTATCTGTCCGGAAGTTCAGAGGCATAGCGCACTCTTCCTCTCCTTATTCCTCATCTCTCTGCTGTAATTTGTCTGCACCAGAGGGGGCGCTGCAAAGGGTTGGATGGTTTTTCTGTTATGGCCAGATCTGGAAAAAGAGTTTTTTTCAGCAACAACGCGTGAAGCTCTCCCAGCCAAGACACAACACAGGTCACGATCAGTTGATAATAAGCTCATGAATATGACAATATTTAGTTTTTTGTAAATATAACATTTTTAGACAAACATTTAACCCTTCCATTAATATTCTGGTACATTTGTTAATATCATTGATATCTTGGTCAAGTATCTACTCTTGTGGGCGAGGTCCAAACAGCACACACTATGTCCCAATTCTGATCTCACCAACTGTTAAGAAAACACATAAAGAAGTTAGCTACCACATAATAAACACTGTTTCTAAGTATGGTTAAAGTGAACAATATTTCTTTTTTGTATTTTCTGGAACAAATTTGTTCGATGTGTTCAATTGGTCTGATTCTACCCTAAAGGGGGGTTTGTGGCTTTTACCACCACTGTGTTTTAAGCGTTCATATTGCTGGTTCTATTAATTTTAAGAGACAGTAATGTACAGTAAAGGTGTTCTTTGGTGATAACTGTTGGTGAAGATGGGCTTAACACACTTGTTTCTATGGTTTAATCCACTGTATTTGGCAGACTGTTTCTTTGTTATTTATTTGTAAATATTTAAGCCCAGTGAAAGTCAGCAGTGGCTTTCTTTGGGAGGCTGTGAAATAATCTTGCATTCCAAATAAAGTGATTTTAAAAGCTGTCTGGTCTAATTCAGTCCAAGTATTGAGAAATATGTGTATTTTTTTTTTGTTTAGAAAGGATAACTTTTATCAGTAAAACTGTGATATAAATGTGATTGGTTATATTTTAAAGGTTCAAAGCTTAGCAGTAATGTGAAGGTATTCATTTGCAAATTATTTGACTTGCGTGGGTTTACAACTTTAATGTATAGTATAATTTTTTAAAGTGGCATATTACCAAAACAGATTTAAGTAAAAGCCTTAATTTTCTGACAAACTAAACAACTTTTTGTTTCGATGTTAAGAATACAAACATTCTAATATTGTAATTTTTTTAGTGTGGTCAAAACGGCTTGCAACAATGACCAACACAGCATTTATATAAGGTGTAGAGTTGCCTTTAGTGGCCAGGATCACAAAGACTGTAAATGGCTCATAACACACCCTTAAAGTGCATAGTTAGGTTTTGAATTGTTGGTTTTTCCAAATACAGTATCTGTGATATTTAATTGAATAGTTAATATAAAAACTTAATGTTACAATAGTGACCAGTATGCTTTTAACCTATTTAAAACTACATTTGTAAATGGCATTCAGTCATTGTCGTCTGTAAAAAACCTGCATGCTGTTAAATGGTTTGTTCTTTTGCCTGTTGCCTCTCAATGGTTTCATGCTGGTTTTCTTTCATTTTAAAATTATTGCCTGATATTCAATCTTTATGGTTTTAAATGTGGTCCCTTGTCAGTGCTTAGACCTTGTTTAAACATTTTTCTTCTTCTTTTGGATTCTGTTTAAGTAGCATTACATTCTTCACACTTAATTGCCTTCCTTTAGTCTTTTATCCCTCTTTTCCTTTATTTTTATGTGTAGGTCTGTTCATATGATCTCTGGTTCCCATATGTTGGTCATGGCAGACAGTTTCACACCATCTGTGCTAACAAAATTCTGAAAGAGACACACTATTGTGTTACAGAGCAAGATGGAAATCCAAGGACCCTCATGTCCCCCATTTTTTAATGGGTAAAATACTGTAATTGCTAATTATTCACATTTTTTCATTAGTTCTTGTCTCAACCCAGAGAGTATTGAGCCCAGGACATGACCAGATAGTATTGAGACCAGGACATGACCAGAAAGTATTGAGACCATGACATGACCAGAAAATGTCGATACCAAGAAATTGCCAGAGAGGGTTGTTGATACCAAGACGTGGCCAGAGAGCGTTGTCAGTACCGAGACGTTCAAGGTCGAGAGAGCGTCAAGACCAAGACGGGGCCAGAGAGCATCGAGACCAAGACGGGGCCAGAGAGCATCGAGACCAAGATCATTGCCAGAGAGCATCGAGACCAAGATCATTGCCAGAGAGCATCGAGACCAAGATCATTGCCAGAGAGCATCGACACCAAGATATGAACAGAAAATACCATGACCATGACATGGCCAAAGCCAGCGAGTATTGATTCAGAGAAGTAAGTGAATACTTTTGTTGTTGAGGCTAAAGAATCGTCAGATGTTGGAGACAAAAACTGTTGAAAGAAACATTAAGAAGATAAAACTACATGTGAAAAAGATATGGGGCCACATTTTAAGATTTATTGATGCCATTAAAATACATTTCAGTATTTAAAAATGAAACTGGATTTGGCAACTGTTTCAAGCAAAACATTTCCTTAAAACAAGGTTGACAGATTACTGAGCAAGTAAGTATTTGGACAGCTTGTCAGATGAACATTGTTGGAATGAATGTGATGAATGGCTTATGTCCATGAAATAACTAAACACTGCCTGACAGTAAGTTGAAATAATTAAGAAATGGAAAATGTTTTTTTCTCTTTACTAGATCAAACTTCCAAATGGCTGTTGCTCCTGATATGATGAAATTCAAGGAAAAATGAGAAAAGGGAAAGGGTTCTGAATACATTAATTACATTCATAAACAGATATTCACAGTCAATAATATTGAATATGATTATACAAAATATTTTAATGAAGCATTGTAGCAAATAGATACAGCATTACCAAAAAGCACACAAATTGCTAATTTACTAAAAAGTTCATCAACCTAGTGAGCATTTACATTTATACTGCTTTACAGAACATACCTCTAGTATAGAAAAAGTGCAAAAATAAAAGACAGAATATCACAGCAAAACAACCTAAATTAGAAACTTGATTTTACACTTTAATTAGGACCCCTAAATTTCATTCTTTCACTCTTAAAACTAAGCCATCTCGTTTTAGTTGCATTCAGTATTAGAATAATTAGATTACAATTAGATTACAATAATTAGAATTTGTCTAGTCAACAGCAACATTCTATTTCTTTTTTTCATTTATGGCTGTTATATAAAGTAAACAAATAAATATGTATCTGGATTTACAATTAATAAAATAGTAATGATAATAATTAAAAAAATTACATTCAACTACCTATTCATAATTTAAAAATTATAAATATTCTAAATGTACGCATTTAACCTACACATTTTCTTTCATTTCATTAACCAAGGCCATGTTCAGGATCAACAATTATTCTTAAATGAAAAAATTTTACCAGAAAATCCTCTCAAGAGGCTACATGCCCCCTTTTTTTCCTTAAAATCTGCACTTAATGTGTAAATCCTGGAAGCTATAGAACTAAGAAAATCATGCCCTTATAAAAAATTGTTATTTTGCATCACTTTACAAAAAGTTTAATCTAAAAAGGTGAAATGGATTATCATTAATAATGCATAAATGAACCATTATGTATATGTAAATATAAATCACGTACAATTTTGAAAAGTTAACAATTAAAACTCATCATTAACTCGTAGAATAATGATAAATTAGGAATTAACTGATGATGAATCAAGTCACGTTACTGCAAAACCTTCATATTGCTGGAAATATAATTACTAGTTAAGCAAGTGCATAAATATGAAACATTTAATTTTTAAAACCACATAAGGAGCTCCAACAATAACTTTTTAAACTATTTTTTTCATCCCTTAATTTGCACCAAACTAGCATTGAACCAGAAATTTCGAGAAGATATGCTCCAGGACTGATAAGACCTTTTCGCTGAGCAAACATATGGGTGCAACAGTTAGCGCGCTACTAAGAACAGGTTAGCGTATATAACCATGAAAGTTACATTCATGGACCTTAGAATGAGCCATGCTTTAAGAATATGATTTATACTTTGATATTTGATATTAAATTTTGCACAGATGACTATATCTAGCTGAGCTTTTAGCAGAAGCATGATCAATATTTTCAATGCAGCAGAATGTAATCTCAAGGAAAAAAGTAAATAAATGTTGTTATCACTTAAATCAACCATTCAAAACAAACAAATATAAAATGTGATCGTATGTTTAGCCTGTAAATTTCAGGTTTAGGCCTGAGGCATTCGGGCCATGTGCCTTTGATGAAAAAATGCAAGTGTTTGAAGCCGATGTTTAAAGAGCAAGCTAACAAAAACAACAGGAGCCATTACGAGAAATGGGGGATGAACTGTGGATCAGTGCAGAGAGGAATTTGCAGCAGGATGTCAAAAAGATGAAAAGGAAAGAAGGTAAATAACAAAGGACTGTGAAGGTTGGTGGCAGAATGAGAAGAGAACTGGGCAAAGTTTACTCTGATTCACCAAGTACATATCCAGGTCAGCTAAACATCAAAAACAAAACAGCTACAGCAAGACCTTTAGCTAATCTCCTCATGTAACAAACACTGCAGACCTCCCCCATGGACTGTGCGTTTGGGGTAACCCTATCCAGATTCACCCCCTCCTAAAATCCTATCCTGTGTTCCCCACCGTGAGATCCCCGGCTGTTCAATCACCAGCAACTGATAGGAGCACACTCACCCGGTCACCCAAATTAGACAGCAGCAGGGGGTATACATTCTCAAATGATTACCTTCTGACATGCATTCACCTAGCTGGTTTCTTAAGTATCTCACTTCCAGTGATAAAAGACTAGAGAATAGTAGGTAAAAAAAACCTGGTGTTCACCTGCACTGGCTCTGCATTCCAGCACATAACATAACAAACCACCCCACACATGCTCGGATACGCCATGCAAGAGGAGACAGCAAAGAAAAAACTCTAGAAAGATCTTTTTATCAGGGCAATCCCTCAAGAACATAGCATCCCTCCTTTTCTTCCACCCCGCTCCTTTCCTCCTGCCCTCCCTTTCCTATTTGACTGTATAAATGTCCCAGTCTAATGTGCTGGACTCCAAACTTAAAGACACAGGGATCAAGCACCAAAGGCTGACACTACGACCAAAGGCAACCTTCTGCAAGACAGAGTCGATGCGAGCTGAAGATTGAAAAGACTCAGGTGAGAGGTCATTAGGGGAACGCTTGTGAGAAGTGAGCGGCTCCAGTTACGCTTGTGAGGTGAAAGGGAAGGAATAGTTTAGCACAGTTGCTGAAGAGCACAGGGCAGACGAGTGATCGTCAAAAGTCACCTCTACCTCTGCCCAAACCAGACGAAAAGCTTCAAGCTGCGACAGAAAGAACTGTTTGGTATCCACCTAAACATGGGTCTCTTGGCACTCTTTTGGATTTCCTGCCTGCTGATTGGCACTCGGGCACAGAACAATCCTAGCTTTCACCGGGGAAATGCTGGCAGTGGTCGATGTCAATACACCTTCACTGTGGACAGTCCTTCGGAGACAACTTGTCCCTCACCAGGTTCAAGTCCTGATGTAGAGGCCTTGAAGTCTCGTCTGGGGCTGCTTGAAGCGTTGGTTGCACGTCTGGTTGGAGGGCAAGCCCTGCCACAATCCCCACAGGGCTCCGCATCCCAGTCTGGTCTCCAGGACTCTTACAACCAGGTGATGAAGGAGAAGGCACAGCTTCAGAAAGAGAAGCAAAGACTGGATAGGCAGGTTCAGGACCTGCAGCAGAGAATGGAAGAGCTCCGCCAAGAGAGTGAAAGATTGAAAAGCAGACCCTGCATGCAGCAAACTTCCCCAAGGGTGCCGCAAAATGACAACAGCTTCAAACCAGGATCAGGTAATGGGGTATGTTTGGCTTGGGGCGCTGTTGTGGGGATAAGATTGTAAAATATGCAGTATGTAACTAGTATATGACTAAATGTTCTCGATTGTTGCAGTTTTAAACACAAACATTGTTAATATTGATACTTTTGGGTACATTCTAATTTAAAAAAAGTACATGGTCATCTGGACAACTGCCTTTACATCTAAAATCCTAATGGGCATTTGACATTTCTTTAGTTGATCTTTTTTATTTGAACCAAAACAGGTTTGTAATCAGGGAAACTAAATGAGGGAACACTTTTGGTTTATGTTTGCGTTTCTACAGTTACATCATCTTTTGCATCTCATTCATAATTCTCTGGAAAGGGTTGACGGGTCACTGGTTTTAAAGGAGGAGAACAGATGAATCAGAGCTGAGGAAGGCGACAGTTCCACTTACATAGCAATATCAATGAGTTACCGAAAGACAGGGGACAGACTGAATCAGTAAAACACAAGTGACATAATAGCAGTAAAACACAATACTAGACTGTAAGTGATTGGATTACACATATATTTATGTATATGTATAATGCCCTGACATATCAAACTTTTTATTATGTTGGTCTTAATGATACCCTGAATCAGCAGCACAGTTCAAATCTGTCCTTTTGATAATTCATAAGAAATTAAAAAGGAAAAACTTTAGTTTTTTAGTTAGATGTCTGTGAAGGTCTGTAAAGTCTGAGAAGGCTCTTTGGAAAATTCAAACTGTTCAGAGCCCAAAAGGAAACAGACCATCTGTCTTGGATGTCTTCGACCTCCTGAATTCAGTGTTTTACTGTCAGGTTCAGAGTCCCCTGACACCCTAAATAACCCACCACTCAAATGTACTCTAGTGCCGAAAGGGGGTAAATAAACAAAGAAGGTAATCTTGTTTTCAAACAGCGCTTCATGGCCGAAGTTCCCAGTTAAACCAGTTTTAGGCATATTTTAAAAATGTGAGGCTAAACAAAGGCGTTAATACTTAGTGAGGAAAAAAAAAACGATAGCCTGGCTGTTTCGTTGCCCCATGTGTATGACGTAATGGTCACCTCATTAACAAGAGCACATGAACAGAATGTTTTTCCATTGTGGAAAACAGCTTTGGAAGGCTACAAAGAAGATTATTATTAGAAGATGGGAAGCAATTCTCATTATTGATGGGGGTATAAAATAAATGTGTAATAAATGCATAATATAATATAAATGAAACATGTAGGTTCCAGGCTTTGAGCATGTTTTTGATGGGCTGTAAAGTCAAGAACTTAAAGGGGAACGTTTGGCAAAAAAGTGAAGTGGGTGAAAGTAACGCCTTATTTACACCAAACAGCATACAAGCAGATAAACTGCTTACCTTCTGACATGCACTCACATCTAGCTTTTTCAAAATATGCCCAGACCACACTCCAAAACAGGAGAGTGTTTGTAAGAGGGGCTTCAGGCTCCATTCTACTCTCTTTTAAATATGTCTACCTCCGTATCTTCCACTTCTTTCCACACGCTTCAACGACAAATATACAGCAGCTACTTAGTGGTGGAAGCTTTTCCGGCTAAACCTAACAGAGTGTCATTACATTCCCAACGTGAGAAGAAGACTTTAATTTGCTTTACTATTTATTTTTTATTGAGACTTCCCTTCAGACAATGCATCACTTATATAACAGTTCTCTGGCTCTCTCGAGTGCCACCATATATCAGTACCACCACTCTGCCTTTATCCCTTGATTGTGTCTTCTTATTGACTTAACATGTAAAACATCTCTTATTCCTGCTCCAGATACCAATCTATTAGAGAGCAGGACTAAATTCAAGAACTTGAATGCTAGGTCCTGAGGTAATTTTTCACTTTTGGTAGCAACCTCAAATGGTCATCTGTTTAAATGCAGTTCCAGTCTGATAAGAGTAACCATCTGATTCACATGTTCCAAATCAAAAGCTGTGAAACCAATTAAGGGACAGCTCCCCAAGCATGAGTGCAAGGCATTCTTGAAGTTTGCTTGATCTTTGTGTGAAAAATCAAGCATGAGATGCTGATAAACACAAACAGCCGCAGTCAATCTTCAGGAGCAGTATGCTTTTGTTTTCTTGTAGACATGTGCACATGAGCATGTGCTGATTACAGGGATACAGCGAAACCTTCCACCACAGGTCCAAACAAGTCATTTCCCATCAGCAGCAGCACCTATTTAACCCTTCGTCACGGCCATCAATCTCACTCAGTGCCCAGATGTTCACGTCCAAAGCAAAATCAGGCTATTTAACAAGGTCTGTTAACACAACACCTTTACGATATCGTCACACCAGCTTGTAAACCCATAAGTCTCTTCAACTTGCTGTTGGTGTCAGGAGTCAACAACTACAACATACTGAGCAATGGGATGCAGAGTCATAATTAGTAGAAAAACTTGTAAATAGATGCCGTATTAACTCGGAAGATTGAGTTGGGAACTTGTAGATGCACCCTGCTGGAGTGCATGTCTTAGTTTCGGATGTGTAACGGGAGGTCTGTAGTCTTGCAGGCTCCAAGACAGCTGGGAATCTACTCAAGGGCTGTTTATTTCCTTCTGTTGGATTCCTGACTGTCAGTAGAGCTACAAGTCCCCTAAACCCATGCATCCCAACAAGCATACCTTTTTTTGGGTCAGCCAAAATCATTAACTCAGGTTAGAAGTTAGCAGATTAGATCATATTCAGTCATCAAACTTTCAGATCGGAGGTTTTGTTGTTGTTAAATCTTTCCAAAAGCTGTTTAACACAACATAATTCATGCCTTTTAAGGACCTGTACCAGCTAATCTGGCCACAAGACCTATGACTCCACAAGATGACAAAAGTAATCTAAGAGGTAGGCGGCTAATGGAAAGTGAGACTCTGTTGCACCAATGCACCCCCATAGCATTGACAAATCCAACCCTTCAAATTCACATCTCAATTAGAGTACACAAGTAACTGTCCGTTCTCCCATAGATCCTGCATGGCATTACTCAAATCCAGGATACCAGGAGTTGACAGCTGTGGTCACTGAAGTGTCTGCACCAAATATGGAAGGTCCAGCCGACGTCTCAGGTGAGTCACAACCCCAAACATTCCCCAAGTGTCATGAATAACTTAAGTAAAAAAACTATTTTGCCATTTCTGAGGAATCAGTTATATTTACCATTAAATTAGAATCTAAAATAAGCTTGTGTAAATCATGTATCTTAAGTAAGATGCCAAAATTGTTAAGTGAAACACTTAAGATCATGTGGCAAAACAGAAACACATAGGTTCAGGTTTGTCCGAAGACACCTTTAGAATTTGGCCAAGCATGCCTTCTACCAGTGCCTCTCTCTTACAATGTATTTTTGGAAAGGGTAAGCATGCTACTAATCTTTTTCACTAGAAGAATGGGACAAGGTGTCCTCGTAAAACCATTAGTTATATTTAGGAAAAGTTCATTTGAAGCATACAGTAAAAAAACATGAGGAGTTTTGAGACTAAAAGGCAGTTTTTCATTACTGGACAGCCAAAAATAAGTAAAAAGACAGAATATTGGATGGATCTGAGAATGCTAAACCAAAAATTGCCCTCTTGTGTGGTATTCTTTAGCCATCACTCAAGTGGGCCTGCTCTTAAAGAGATACTCCACCTCAAAAATAAATACTTAGTCATTTATCTCTCATTCCCATGTCATTCCAAACCTATTAAAACTTTGTTTCGCTTCAAAAATCAATTTTGCTAAAATCGGCTCAATTGACCACCAAATAGAAGGTAAAGGAAAGTTAATAAAACTTTTTACATAGTCTGCCATCAGGAGTTCAGATGAATTTTATTTTGCTTTAATCATTTCTCTTCTATAAACAAAAAATGTGTTAATGAATTCCCATCAGCATGTTTTGATTCTTCAGGCTGTGGGGACCTGGTGTGGGTAGAAAGTCCTGAGATGCATCGTAAAGCTGACAGCATTGCTGGTAAATATGGAGTCTGGATGCAAGATCCAGAAGCCAAGGAACCCTACGGTCCAGCTATGGTGTGGCGCATTGATGCAGTCGGGTCTGAAGTACGACAACTCTTTGGATATGAAAGCATGGACCAACTGACGAAAGGTTTTCCCACGAAGGTACTCCTCTTACCAGAATCTGTGGAGAGCACAGGTGCCGTCATGTACCAAGGGTCCCTGTACTACCAGCGGAGGCTAAGTCGTACCCTTATAAGATATGACCTACACTCTGAGAGCATTGCAGCTCGCCGGGATCTTCCCCATGCAGGCTTCCATGGGCAGTTCCCCTACTCTTGGGGTGGCTACACAGATATCGATATGGCGCTTGATGAGAATGGGGTTTGGGCCATTTACAGCACTAACAAAGCCAAGGGAGCAATTGTAATCTCCCAACTTGACCCTCACAATCTTGAGGTGAAGGGCACCTGGGAGACTAAAATCCGGAAGACCTCAGTGGCCAATGCTTTTGTGATCTGCGGCAAGCTGTACACGATTGCTAGCTACACATCACCAAACACCACCGTCAATTATATGTATGACACAGCAACAAGCCAGGGTAAAGCCATCTCTGTGCCCTTCAAAAATCGTTACCGCTACAATAGCATGGTCGACTACAACCCTGCTCAAAGAAAGCTGTATGCATGGGACAACTACTATATGGTCTCTTACAATGTGAGGCTTGGGAAGCAGGAATAAATGCATTCAAGTCACCTTACTTTACAGATCGTTTTAAAGCTTATTTTAAAATCCACTGTGATGCAGATTGTTAGATTCAGATTTTTCACATCCAGGAGGTGATTAAAAAAACAAATAACACTTTTACTGAAGTTAAAAGCACAGCAACTTAATCATTTACCTGAGAACACAAGTGAAATGGGTCTTAATTTTTTTTTTTTTTTTTTTTACTAAAATAATTAAAACTCTCATTCATTGTGATTTGACGCATCTTGGTTATTGTATAATTTTAAGTCATTTAAACATTGATTATGTTTGCTTTTGAAAACCTCTAGTGGTGAAATAATAAAGTACCTTCAGGCATATATGTAACTAGCATATTATGTCATTAGCGAGTATCTTTGTGACGTCCAAGTTTCCATGACCAAGTTCCACAAAGGAGTACGTATCTAATCATGTATCATGATATCTGCTTGTAAAAAGGAGGCAAAAATTGTCTGCAGTGATTGTCCACTTCACGTGTTAATAGAGAAATTATTTTTCTACCTATGAAATAAATATTTTGTCTGTTTTTGTGTTTATGGCACTGAATAAATTCAAGGGAGAGTATACTGCTAAATTAACACTTACGGTAATGTAATCTTTTAATTGATCAATGACAGAAATGCAAATCAACATAAAACTTTTGCTTGTTGCGTACATGGTTTAATTCTTATCTGTAACTATCCCACTGTTAACTCCTTTCTTTTGAATCTTTGTGCTGCCTATGATTGATTAGCATGTTGTGACCGATCAAATGTATTAACTTAACTAAAAATAAATATTAAAAAATGCACAAGTGAATTGTTTTTTTTATTGTTTATTTCCCAACATGCATCGCGTGAAAACCTTGTATGGACCTACCACCTCATCCTTGGATTTCTGTATAGAAACTGTAAAATGATAAGTGAGCAGTCACTACTAATAATGTGTCACTAAAAGGAAGTAAATGAGCAGAGTTGACTTTCCGGCAACAACCGAAGACTTACTGTTTAGTATTAAATAGGGTGTTCATTGAAGTGGCACTTAAATTATGCATTAAGGTTCACAAAACAGAGCGGGGGGAGGGGTAGACTTCTGTCAAAACAAGTCACACAAATGTAGGGATACCTTTTTCTAAACATGCTATTAACTGCAATTTAACAATTTTTATATTCTGTACATTAGTCCACTATCATGAGGTGTCATCAGCCCTATTTTTGAACAAAAACATTCTAATGTTATCATTCAAATCAGGCTAAATATAGGATTTTAAATGCATCTACACTCAAACAAAAAATGCAAATATACTTGAATCATGCTAACCAAGCCAATTTCCAGCTTTTAAACTTCAAACTGATCATTTGTAAAGCCAACATTAGTTTGCAACCCAAACTTTAGAATCCAGTTGATCAAGTAAGTGCTTATTTGTTATTCCTGGAAATGTACTCATTATGAAACTACATAACTTAAATTGCACCTATATTAATAAAATTGATTTACATATTGGTTTTATATAGAGCATCTTACAATAAACTAACTACAAAAAATGTTTTAAGTTATTGGCCCATAAAGCTAACAAAACATAACTGACTACAGAATTTAAACTGATCTTTCCATGAACTAAAATTACAGTAGCCAGTTTTAACACATTTTATGACTCTTGTCTATTTTATTTATTTGCAGGATAGAAAAACAATCTACATCCATTAGTAGTAACAGAAGCTCCAGAGATTGTCTGGTAGTTAACTTTCACAACAATCCCCACAAGATGCTTTGAAAGAAATAATGTTGACTATCACAGACGTTTGCATTTGCACAATTAAATTTTGCTGCGAAAAAAGGTCAATACAAAAACAAAAAACTCCACCTGCTGTGTAACTGAAATTTCTCCTGCCCCCTAATCCAGTCCCATCCAAACAATGTTTATGGTGTTTTATTTTTGATACCAGTTGATGAAATTCCGTTTCAAAAACTTCCTTACTTGTTTCACAAAGTATAGCAGGAAGTGGTCACATGGGAAAAAAAACATCACAAACAAAGATAATTTTACAGCATATTATTTATTAGTTTCTGTAACCAAACCAGGAGAATGTAAATAAGACCTTACATATTTTAATACAGCGATTTAACTCCTGTACATGTAAAACAAAAAAATCCTCACCGCCCCTGTTGCTTGTCGTTTCATACTCCTACTAAACAAACAAGAAACAAAGAGGCCAAACTTGGACTCATGACAATGCAGGCCCCCCTCTTTACAAAAGCAACCCAAGAGGAGTGGCATGGAAAAGACCCATTATACTCCTCGTCCAGAACATCTGGAAACCTCAGTTCAAAACTCTCATCAGCACCCCTCTAGCCCCATACAGAGTCTGCCTGTCTTGTGTTTCTGCTCTAAACTTGCAGCTAGTAATAAACTTAAAAAGCTTGCCCCTTCACCACTCACCCCTCATCTGCAGTGATTGGTCAGCAGCTTGTGTGGAGAGGTATGAAGGTGAAAACCTGAAGCTATGTGCGTGGGTTTGCTGTCAACAGAAAAGAGGATGGGCTAAAGCTTTCGAGACAAATAGAGAGAGGCCTGGTCTGGAGTAACCGTTTACAAAAAAAATCAATCATACTTCTAATATCTGTGACCAAGCTAAACAATCTTCGTCAAAATCATTCGTCCACCTAAAAGGATTCAGGTCTTGTCTCCTTACCTTTGGCGAAAGATTCAAGGTCATCTTGTGCATACACGCATATGCACAAATCTTGCAGGCATAGCCCATTGAAAGGCAGGAGGGAAGGCTCACAGTGGAGACTGACACGGATTACTTAATCCAATAAATCTATCGATTCCTAATCTGCAAAAATGACTTGCTATGTATTGTTAAGGCCAATACACATGGTTGAAGTGAAGGTGTGAGTGAAGGTCATGTTCAGAGAGGCATAAACACAATTATGATATGCGAGTGACTGAGTGTGTGGACATTATATTGTACAAACCAAAATGCTGCTCAAAACAAGGAGAAACACAAACACGGCGTGAAAACATCTTCAATCCAAAACATTTACCTTCCTAAAACTGGTTTCTCTACACGAGAAAAGGAAATTAATCGGCTATAAAAACGGCATTCTCAGCAGCAAGTGTAACATTTTGATGTCTATCTACCTTCATTGTTTACTGGGGATGTACAGTTCACACAATGGAGGTGTCCCTTCTCTGTTCTCCCAACCTCAGCAGAGATTAGATGGACTGATGAGAGGATGAGGAAAAGGGCTTCAGAAAGTGTATGAAATGCACAGCACCTCAGAAAATGAACCAAACCACTACTTCCCTACACTTCTCTGCCCCTTGCAAGTGCCGTTTGAATATGGCCTCCTTCCATCTGTCCATCCTCTCATCTGTTTGTCCTGTCTGAAGCCACTACTTGCTCTCCTCTGGTTTGATGGCCTGTGGTTTGATGGGACCCGTCCGGATGGGTTTGTTTGTTGCTAGAGATGCAGGTTTGTCTGGGTCGATCCGGTCAGTTGGCACCCCCTGGTGGTTAGAAGTGATACCTTCGATAGGTTTGCCTACTCCTTCTATGCGAATGGCCTGGCTCACTGGAGCTTTGAGCTGCTGTTGCTCCGAGAAGAACTTGTGGGTCGACTGTAAGACCTCCGCTCTCTGCTTAGCCTGAGAAAGATTGAGAGGAAGGCCTTTGTTTAAAACAAATATAATTAAGGGTTTCTGCTGATTTTATAAAATCTTATTTAAGACTAAGACTATTTAGAATTAAATTGAAGACCTATATCATACCATTAAAAACACAGACCTTTTTTTGCATTGATAAACAGTATACTTCAAATAAATAGTTTGAAAACTTAAATCACTTAAATTTTTGAGTATTCATGGGCATTTTCTTAATCTCTGGCAACCAGAAAAATCACTAACGATTTTTAGCATTTATAAACATTTTAGCAATCTCAGGCAACCCTTACAACCCCATTTACATTTTTAACACATTATTCTCATGTCAATATCTGGCAGCTAGGGCTGGGCGATATGGCCAATAAATATATCATATATATGGTCTATATGGAATATGGTCATCTTTGTTTCTAGTAAAAAAAAAAAAAGCAGGTTTTAGCTCTGGAGTGAAAGTTGTACAAACCTGATCATTACCTGAGGTTTTAAAATATTTTTTTATAGTCAGTCTAAGGTAATATTATTATATAATCAAAATCATTATAATAATATTTTTTTCAATTTTTTGACCTCAGGGAACATGCTTTTTTATGTTTCGATACTTTTTTTTTACTGTTCTAGAATAAAGTGCAATACCACTCAACTACATTAGGGGGCAGTGGCGCTCTCATTGACAGAGTATGAAATGTAGATACGAAGTGTAGAAGACAGGCGGAGCAGAGAGGGCGATAAAGAGACAAACGAAAGTTTCCCGAAAGCTAAGACGAGGAAATATGATGCGTATGTAGCGCTTGGCTTCACTCTGACTACGGTGGGAGACAAGGAGACAGGTGTGCTTACTGAGTGTAAAAATGTTGGCAGCGGACAGCATGATGCTAAATAAATGAAGGCGTCACTTAGACATTACACCCCAATCATGCTGATAAGCTGCTTGAGGTTTTTAAATCAAAAACGTGACAAAAATTGCCAACAACCATGGTCAGTCAAACAATGTTTAAAGTTTTAATAAGGAGTTAATGTTTTTTTACATTTCAGATGCACCTTAAATCTTTTCTGCTACAGTTAATAAAGCTATTCTTTGTTTTAAGTTGGTCCATATTTCTTTTTTTTCTCTCTCTTATTCGTTAATAAGGATACTGTGTTATGCAGAGGTGTACTTATAACTAATTTTAAGACAAATAATACTATTTATAGTTGCACGGGGGCGCGAGATGTTTTTTTCTTCCTGACAAAACAGTTAAATGAACGCGAACGGAATTTAAGTAAAACTACCAAACAATGTAAGACTCATTTTCATTTCAATGAGTTTGGTTGAAATTGAAGTCATTCCATTAAGCACGGAATAATTTGAAATAAACACTTTTTTTGTTATACTGAGATAGTTTCAATGTAAAATGCGACTTTTTAAAGCTCACCTTAAGGTCCTGTTCTGCTTTCAGGGCAGCCTGTGTGCCACGAGGCACCAACGGTGGACCTGAAGGTACACGTGGAGCGTGTTGGGGTCTGGGATGGGGCATCAGACCACCGGCCAAGTTAGGAGACATAGGCGGACCCATGGGTGAGCGCTGTACTCCCCCTGGGAAAGAGTTTGCATGGGGTGGACGCACCAGAGGAGAAACTATATTTGCCTGAGACAGCATCTGTATGTGTGAAAGGCAGAAGAAGCTGTTAGAAATCAGGATGAGCATGGTAAATGAATGTCAAAAACTTAAAACCAAAGCTGTCGACCTGTGGATTGAACTGTCCTGGGAAGTGTTGAGCAATGCGCATTCCCGCCGAACCAGACTGGAACTGTTTGGGGTATAGCATGCTGTTCATCTTGCTGGATTGGCTACTGGGGCTTGTGGAGCTAGCCCTGAAAACACACACCATCAAAAAAATATATAATGCATCAACTAAACAGTTGAACAACTATGTTTTTTTCCTCCATCATATGCACAAACCTGTAAGGGGTCGAGGTTGGGGTGGTACTTCTGGCACTGACCGGTGGGGTGCCAGGTTTCACATCTATTCCACCAGTGAAAAGCTTCAAATCCATCTCGCACATCTGCAAACACTTTAGATTAAACCTGGCTTCCTTTTTAACAAGATCCTTATAACTAATTGTCTATTTGCTAAATATAAAAAGCACACCTAACACATGATTAGAGCTCGGTATAAGAAGAAAGCACACAAACCTTGCTGGTGGGTTGCATCATGCTGTGTGTGTTCTGGCCAATAAGGCCGCGATAGGGTTGATTGCTGGGGGGCTGGCGGTTGAGGTTGGGAGGTGGACCCTGGGGAGGGTTTGGAGGAAGGGACTGAGGCAATGCCAAGAGGGGTTGACCACCACCGGAGCCAAAATTAGGCAAAGACAACTGTGAACCAGGCACAGGAACAGTGACCTGCTGCAGCGCAGAGCTAGGACTCTGATTAGAACTGTAGTAACTGCTCTGCTGCTGGACTTGGCCAGAGTACAGGTTTGAGTGCTGACTCAATCCTTGACGCTGAGGAAATAAAAGGAGAATTTACTTTTAAAATTGTTGCATAACAGAGCAGACTGAAGATCAGTCAACTTCACTTCCAACCTGGAGCAGATGAGTGTCGATCAGCTGTGATCCTCCCATCCCTGAAGGCTGGTTTAGCTGTGGCTCAAACAGGATGGGAATGTGTTGAGTGTTTGAAGTCTGCTGGAAGGCCAGGCTAGACTGAGGCTTGCCCAGATCAGGAGGCTGAACTCCAGGGTAACTGTGCAGAGGTGTCCCAGACAGCATCATGGGAGATGTCTGAGAGAGGCTATTCTGCATGAAAGCCTGCTGAGACCTGAGGAGATCAGCATGAGAGCACTCAATAGATGCCCTGAGCTTCGGATCAAACATAGATGACCTGATTGTAATACCTGTAGGGCTGCATGGAGGAGCTGAAGAGGTCTTGAGTTTGAGACACTGGCGGTCCTGTGCCTAGACCCAGCTGAGCCTGGTGTTGATGTTGATGTTGGTGTTGATGTTGATGTTGGTGTTGATGTTGGTGTTGATGTTGGCCCTGGAGAGGAGCGTAGATTGGGATGGGAATCTGCTGTACTGCAGTGGGCTAGAGATAAATCAACAGTAAAAATATCAAGAAAATTATAGTCAGACAAGCATAATATATCGTAAACATTGTTCCTGCATTAAGCTGTGTACCTGTGACAGTCCAGGTTGGAAGCCTTGCTGCTGGGCCATGGAAGGAGGAGCCAGACGAGCATGGGGTGCACCAAATAAATGGCTAGTGTCCATATAGAAAGCTGGGATTTGAGCTGCAGATCCTAAAATTATTCAAATCAAATTGTGTAACGAAATAAATTGACGAATTCATAGTGTATGTTTACAACAATGGAATTTTTACAACAATGATTTTTAAACGAGTACTTGTGGAATCCTTTATAATTTCAGATGGAACTCAACACCTATGTTTAACAAGACAATTGTGAGGTAAAAAAAAAAACAAAAACAATCAATCTTTTTTTTTTTTTTTTTTTTTTAAATATAGCGAGCTGTTGGCTAAATATGGAGTGACTCATACCCGGAATTTGTGCTCAGTCCCATCCCAGTCTACACACACAAGAGTGAACAAACACACCCGGAGCAGTGGGCAGCCATGGCTGGGACCCAGCCGGGAAACTGGTGCCTTGCTCAAGAGCACCAACAGGTGTGGTTGTTGAAGATGGGAGGAGCTCATCACTCACACCATCTTCAACTAGGTGGATCTGGGGTTCGAACATGCGACCACAACTGCCCCTATATTACATATAAACCTGTTTATTTCAGACTTAGTTTTACAAATGGGGGAAAGTGTCAAGTGGCTGAGAGGAGCAAAACAATTAATAATTATCATTGAAAATGTTTTTTGAAATGAAAATTGAAAAACATTTCACAAAAACTCCAGCAAATAAGAAAACAAATGAACAATTCAGAAAACAACATTGACTAAAATGGAAAGGGATTGTACCATTGAAGAACTGACACCTTGGCACTGATTGGATGACATTTCTGTCAATCAATCATCGCCTAAAACAAGATGGATTATGTTGATTATCATTGGCCAACATTAACATTTTAAATATGTTATTAATATTTGCTCTGCAGAAAGGCTTTGGTTTTAATAAGGGTTTTCCCCATTTCAGCGCATGTGGACTGAATTAGATATTAGATATCACTAGAAATGCTTACCTTCTACAACTCCCAACAAACTCAACCTTTAAATGAGTTGGATGATCTCCTGCAGCAAGTAACACTTAACTTTCAAAATGAATTATTAATTTTGCCTCAATCATTTTTATAATAGTTATTTGAGTAACTCGAGGAATTGTTTCAGTCCTAATCAGTATAAAATGTTCCATGGCTGCAAAGTTGTATTAAAGAGCCAGTGACAATGAAGTTTTTGAGTAATCACTACAGAAGAGCAAGTTGAGCTATTTAGAAGCATATACAAACTATCCCATTGAATAGCGATGAATATACCTGCTGCAGACTGGGACACAAACACCTGCGGGGTCTGTTGCTGCTGCTGTTGTAACAGGGAAGGTGCGCAGCCCAGCTGGGAAAAGGTAGAGCTGGACATTCCTGAACTCTGCAGCTGCTGGGGCTTCACCTTACAAATGTTGGGAGGGTCAGAGGCTGATGTGGTTCTCGTGCTAAGAGAGGATGTTGTGTAGGTCGAAGATCCTAAATGACAGAAGACCAAATCAGCTTTTAGTTAATCCCCACAGAAAAATAAAATTATTGTAGAAAAAAGCCCTCACCAGACAAGGAGGTGCTGGGGGTGACTGAGGCCACAGGAATCTGAGGCACTGAAGTACTGGAGAAAGAGTTGAAGGGGGCACTTCCTGCTCCTCCTCCACTGGTGATGGGAGAAGCAGAAGAAGTTACTGGAGAGCTCTTTTCTACAAGACTAGGAGAGTTTTCCCAAGCCTTCCGTGCTGATTCCATCTGCAGGAAAATTAAGGCAATTCATCAACACTGCTTTTGTGAGCACACATTAAATTCAGAGATAATGTCAGTTTAAAAAAAGCTGTGTCTGCGCATCTTACTTTCAGTTTGAGGTCAACAGCTGCAGGAGAAACGGTGGCAAGGCTGGAGCTCTGCTGCAGGGCTTCTCTTCTCTGAATAGGCAATGGATGAGGGAGGGCAACCTAAATCAACAAAGCAAGAAACAATTTACAACCTAAAATTATTTATAAAAATATCTAGATAAACTATTTTTGTGCCGCATTTAAGATATTTCGTTTTTGCATGCAGTTGCTGCCTCTAACTTGATGGCTTTTTTTAAATGTATGAGTAGGTGTTAACAAAATTTTTAATAATTCAGAGCAAAATTACTTCATAAGCAAACTAGTGTTAACTTAGGTTTGAATGATCTCACAAAATGCTGCAGTTCATAAAGAGCTGACGATGACAGTAATAATTGTAATAAGACGAAGTTATAAGAATGCATGACTTGCAGTCAAAATACACTTTGTTATGCAAGTATTGTAACTTGAAAATAAATTTAGGCTGGCTACAAAGTATCCATGTAACGGCAAAGTGAATACGTCTTTATCCACAGCACTTTCATTAAGGCAACTATAAATAGTTTTAATAAATAAAACAAATGTTTTCTATTAATTTCTCTTTGAGATAAAAACTCAAATGCAAAGATTTGAGGAGAGGCATAGGTTTGTAGACCTTTATAGTATTTTTGAGCTATGCATGTACAATTATCTTAAATAAATAGAAAAGTTTACTACAATTTCCTAATAGCAACTCATTACACAACTTAATTAATCCTTTACAGTGTATGCTCAAAGATCAGTCAGTATTAGGAAGGATAGTTTATTTATAAAGTCATGAATACAAACTTTTTGCAAGACGCAGTTTAACATCAATTACTTAGAGCGTAAACAGAAAAACATTTCTTTTCATACAGGCTAAGACAAAAAAATCAAGGACTTTTCAAATATTGCAAACTCAACATTAGTTTTTTAACAAGAAAACCACACTCACAGGGGCCACGAGGCTCTCTTCGATCTTGCTGGCTGCAGTGGGCCCATTATCAGTTAAAGAGGAGGATGGGACTGTGTAGTCAGTCACAGATTCCTACAAAACAAATATAATGCTCTTCCATAAATGTATGTATAATGTGTTCACTTTTATTGTTTAACATTTGCACACCAAGACCGCTTTATTAGAGTTGAGAATGATGATAAAACAGGACAGCGTCACACCTTAGAACTGCTGGAGTATTCTGCAGATGGAGCAGTGATCATTCCCTCGATATCCCCACTCAGCTCTGGAACATTGTCTTTAGTGGGTGAGTTGGAGTCTCTGTCTCGACTGACTGCAGTATTACTTTTGTCTAAGCACTCTACGTCAGATTGAAGCACGTCTTTGGCAGCCTTACGATTCTTTAGAGAACGCTCTTTGCCAATGGGACCCGGTTTATATTCCTTATGCTCAGGAGGAGGCATGTCTGGTAACTGTGGTGAAACCTGCAATAAAATAACATTCACAATATATAGCAACAGACAAAAACAACTAAACAAATATATCTGTTAATTAGTACACACAAATGTTTCAATTTAGTCTAGTTTCTAGACTGAATTGATTGTTGGGTAAATAACACAAGGGCACACAAGGGGACTACCTTTTGAGGTTTGACGGGTCCAGCCCGGGGCTGTTTCTGTCTTTGTTCTTTGGGTTCAGGTAATTTGTTGTCAGAGGTTTTGTCCATCAGAGAAGGCACACCATCACTGTCAGTACTTCCTGCAGAAGAGGGAGCACCAAACTGGATGCTATCCATGCCCAGCTCAACTGCACTTTCGGTTCCAGCTTTCACACCCTGAACAAGTAACAATATTTTTCTTTATTATTTTGAAAAATTTCAAAGAATTCACTATGAGTAGTTGGTGAAAAGAGGTCATAAACATTTAAAACACTTTTTGATGAACAAAAAAGCTGCCAACACTAAAGCTTTAATCCCTATTTACGTTGACAAATTTTTATATTACATTGAAAAATATAAAATATTATACTGAGTGACTAACAATCATTGACAAAACCATTGCTAAATCAGCCCAAGTCTGTCCTCACATGCTCTTACAATCCTACACGCCCGCCAAAAGCTTTTTGCTTCCGCCTCTGAAAGGTAGAACATCTCTCCCTAATACTCTCAATTCCCAGCTGGTGGAATAATCTTCCTAAATCAGTCAGAAAAGCGGTAATACAAAAACATTCAAAAATCAACGAAAACTTTTCAATGAAAAGTAAAAATGTAAAATCATCTATTTTATTTTTCCTGAGTATTACATTTTACATTTACATTTTTATGCATTTGGCAGGCGCTTTTGTCCAAAGCGACTTACAGAAGGGGAAATCGCCAATGCCCCTGGGATTGATCCCAGAACCTCATACATGCAAACCATGTGCTCTACCACTGAGCTACACCCCACCCCATTCCTAACTTCTGAGCACTTCTTTGTTCAGATCAACGCAGATGACCTTTGGGTGAACTAATTGAGATAGACTATGCCTTTGTAACAAATTGTTATCCCTCTATTGCAAGTATCGTTGGGTAGTTTTCAGCTAAATGCATGAATGTAAGATTCATTATTTAAACATAGAACACAGCCTCAGAATAACTAAATGGAGCTCTAATAGCCTTGTTTTAAATGCCTTTACAGAGCAAGGCCTGGAGCTTCATCTCTCTAACACAGAGCTACACTTTCACATTTTGTTTATTTCCTTGTTTCATTAAAGGATAAACATCTTTTAAAGTGAAGGAGTGCTTAAAATGCAACAAAAGTGTCTTTTGATGTCGGAGCATAGCCCCTCATGGAGTCTCTCACTCTATCAATGGTAGCACAGCAATGGTTCACACAGCGTGAGGGGAGAATCTTCTCTAAAGAAGAACATAAATAATTTGTGCACTTTTTGTTACATTTATGAATTAACAAAACCATAAAAAAATAACAATTAAAAGCTAAAAATGGCATTTCTATGGCCTGGGTTGACCTGCATTTCACATCTATGTTCAAGGGAGGGTCTGTGCGCTCTTTTTTTTGACCCAAAGAGAACGCACACAGCGACTGTCAGATGCATATGCTGCATAGGTGTGAAAAGGCGAAAAAGACTTCAGAAAAGAAAAACCAAATTAAACTCAAAAGCTCTATGGCCTTTATCTTACCTCGGGTGAAACAGTCCCTGTAAATGAAGTAAGAGGTTTGTTCCATGCACTGACAGAAGGAGGCTGGGGAGGGCTGATCGGTCCAACTGCAAAACAAAACATGCATCATCTTAACATTCAACAACAAACGTCTCCATTTACTTCAAAGCTCATAAAAAGCATCTGTTAAACAAACTAAGTAAACTAATCAAAAGACATGGCTCTTACGTTTCTTGACATCAGCGAGAACAGTGGAGCCAGCCACCTTGTTCTCCCATAATTCAGTACCAAGGGTGTTATGCATCGAATTCTTAGCAGGGAAGTCTACAGATGCAGAAGGCAGAGGAGCTACAGCACCCTCAAGAGGTTGGGGTGAGCTTGTACTCTGGTTTGAGGCAGGCAGAGTGTGCTGTGGTACAGAGATAGCTGGCTGTGGTTGAGTCTGCTGTGTGGAGTTCTGAGAGTGTGGAGCTTGGACAGAAGGCTGCTGCTGCGCTGTTGGTGCTCCTTGCTGCTGTTGCTGCTTTTTGGCAAACCGTGGAGGGAGTTTCGAACCTCCACTTCCTCTGCCCTTCTCTCCAGAGCCCTTTTTACTCCAATTCTGCACATAACATAAACAGACATGAGAAATCAGATGCAATTTTGAGTAGTAAAAATTTTTGGGTGACAAAAATTCCTCCTTATTCCAACCTGAGCTGTTTGCTCTTCTTTCTTTCTGCGCTCCTCATCCTGCAAACGTTTCTGCTGTTTCCGTGACACAACCTCTGTGAACCCGTCATCATTCAAGTTTGATTGAGAGTCCTCAAGCGTCGTCACCTCTGGATGGTCATCTATGATAACCACACCTGATAGATGAACACAAATTTTTAGTTGCTTTAATGGGATAACTAAGCAGTAGTAATGAGAATTCCTGAACTGGAATGCAGCAAAAATAACACTTTACTTACTAGCATAATTATTAAGATCAAACTGAGACAAGGCATTTTCTTTCTCTTTGGGTTTCTTGACTGTCTGCTTAAATTCATCTTTACGACGACCAAGCATTTGCTCTTTTCCAGGTTTCTGAACTAAACCGCCTTGAGCAGCCTCTGGATTCTGACCAGCAGCACTAGAGTGAGAAAATAAAGAGGATTTAAAAAATAAATAAATATATTAAAAAAATCACAATAAAGAATTCAGAATAAAAGTAGTCTCGAAGGCAAATAAATGTAGCACTGTGTAACTGTAAAATAGATAAATAATTTTTTTAATGTGTAAAAAGATATTCCGAAAATACACTTGCCCAAAATCAACAAATCCTCCATTAGAAAGATGGAAAATAATTTAAATCAAAACGCAGCCGAGGGAATCTAAGGTAAAGTTTCCTTTAGAGCAGGTCTAAAGTTAGTTATTTAAGTAAACAGTACATGGTTGACCCACCCCAACCCTTTAACCCCTTGGGAAACAGTGGTTCTATGTCATGAATCTAAACAAAAAACACATTAGTAAAGAAAAGATTACTAACTTAAAAATATGTCTGGGTAATTGAATGAGATTATGATAACTATTGTGTACTGAGGTGTAAAAATGAAAAGGAGGGAGAGTGAGTATAAGTAAAATTTTAAAGCCCAATTGTAATTGATTTGCAAAACAACATTTGGTTCTGATAATTATAGTCATGTTTCAGTCTTATTTTAATTATTTGAGTGTTATTTGAAAGACAAAAAGTAAGTTGAATAGTTTGCAACCACATAAATGTTAGTTATAAGTACTTTGGTATGCTAAATATATCAAAGGCATCCATTTTAAGAAACAATGTTGTTTCTTAACCTCTCATAGACAGCTAGTGTTAGTGGGGAAGGAGTATAGGGTCCAAACCTATTCTCTTCCAGGGGAAAAAAATTGCTAAGTCCATCCTCAACTTCTATTTTACTAGAGGCACAAAAAGCCTGAATTCTTCCCATATTTTCTGATCTACAAAATCTAGACTCACCCTCTACGACCTGATTTGGCACCAGGTCCTCCCCTCCTCTCACTTTTGCCTCCAGGATATCCTCGGCCCGGTTTAGGCCCAGCATTTACACGGCGGTTTTGTCGATCCACTGGCCGCTGGCTAGAGAAGCTCCTTTTGGCCCCTGTGGGTAATTCACGTCTTGGGGTAGGCACACATTCTGCAAGTAACTTACTTGGTACCCCAGTGTTCTGTGGGGTTGCAGAAGCTAAAGAAGCAGGGGCACCCAAAGCTGCGTCAAGTTGTTTCTTTTCCTCTCGCTCTCTCCGTTCATTAAAGTCACTACTTTCAGAAGCAGTCTCCCACTCTTCATTTGCCTGATCAGAAGAGTTCTGATTAGACAAGTCAGGTGATTTGCTGCCAGTAGCCACTACAGGAATTGATCCTACATCAGGAAGAACTGCCTCCGTGACTGGAAGTTCAATGGGAGTCGCATCAGGAGTGAAAGAAGGTGCCGTACTGGCCTCTAGGTGCCCCTCTGGCAATGAGACCCGAGCTCCTGGAGCTTTGGAAATAATCGGGGTAATGGATGTAGGTTGTGGCATTCCGGAGGTTGATTCACCACCAAATGCTGCCTCACGCTCTTTAAGCCTTCGAAATCGTGGCGGTTTGTCCTGTCTGGGAGGACGAGCTGCTCTTGGTCTTCGAGGCCTTTCTCTAATGCTTTGTCCACCTTCCATAAAGCTCTTGTTGTCATATTTGGTGTGGCGTCGTTCAGAATGACCACCATCAATGCACAAGGTCTCAGCTTCTTCTGGACGAAAGGTCTCCATGGGCTTTGAGGGCCATGGTAAACCCTCTTTTACTGGAGCCCGACGAAAAGGAGGAGGTCTATGGCTACCTCGTTCTCTGCCAACTCCCCGCCTACTATACAATGGGCCTTTACCCCTCCGTGCTGTATCACCCTTCAACAGAAATCCTGGTTTAGGTCGCCCATCCTCATCACGAGATGCAGATTTTTCTGAAAACTGCCCACCTGCAAACCCCGTTGCAGATTTAGATGATCGAGATTCTGGCAGATCTCGACGAATAGGTCTACTTGGTTTGGAGCTAGGCTCACGATCTGACGGTCCAGTGTCACTGGCAGATTCGCGCCCTTCGCTTTCAGAGTCTGTGTCTGAACCTCGCCTGCGCCTGCGCTTTGGCAGCACTTCAAAATCAGAGCTTTCACTGCGTGTTTCACTCTCTTCCCTGCAGTGAAAACCTGCTGTCCCTGCAGCACCTAAAGGCAAGTCTGGGCGTGACCTTGGCTCTCTATATGGGTAGTCCCCTCGACTACGACCACGACTGCCTCTGCCTCTCCCACCATAGCTCCCTCTGTAACTCCGCCCTCGGGAGTAGTACTCTCCCCGTCCACGACCTTTAAAATCAGAAGGCCATTCTTTTTCTCTTTCAGAATCTCGGTCCCTCTCTCTGTCCCGGTCTCTATCCCTCTCTCTGTCACGTTCTCTGTCTCTCTCCCGCTCATCTCTACGGTAACCTCGAGAAGGGAAGTTTGGCTCTCTTCGAGACGGCAGTTTGGGTTCAGGACATTTGTCAGTAGGTGGAGGTTTGTCTACTTTTTCCTCTGAGATACTTGAAGCTGTGAAAGCTACTGTTGTCTGCGGGTCTTTGCATTTTGCTCCACCAGTTGCTGCTCCCATTTCAGGTTCAACTACTGCCTTCTTCCCTTCACTGGAGTGTTTTGGTCCATCAGATGAAGCCACAGAGGCAGACATGGTACATTTAGCAGCAGTACCCTCTTTTTTGGATCTATCTCCTCTTTCATTTTGCTCTTCTTTCTCCCTTCTCTGTTCCCTTTCTTCCTTCATGTCTCGAAGTACTGGTTTCTTAATAGGTCCAGATCTTCTAAGGGGGCGGTCCCCTCCTAGACCTTCTCTTCTACTGGACCCAGGGACACGAGATCCCCATCGCATCTCTGACTTCTGCTTGCTGGGCATTGGTAAGACAAGCTTGTCAGCTTTGAGGGTACACTCATTAGCAACAGGAGGAGTGGCTCGGGAGCTGATGACGGAACCTTGACCAAAAGACTCCTTTCTACACATTTCTTCAGGTCTTTCCAAACTATCAGTGACATCCACAGGTTTTTTCGCAATACCAAGTCCTTCAAATTTTGGTTCTTCTTGTTTAATTAAGTGACTGGATGCTTGAGAAACAACACTGTGTTTCAATACAGCTCGACCAACAGCTTCAACCTCATCTGCAGCAGGAAGTTTAGCTTCCTCACGCTCAAAGGAAGGAATGACTGGTCCCCTCTCCCTCTCAGACGTTAGCAGAGTTGGAGCATCTTCTGGAACATGACTGAAAGGAGATAACCTTTCAGATGATTCCCTAAAGAAGTCATTCTTATTGCGCTGATCCAGTGGGCTATAGTCCTGGGAATAGACACTTGATAGACCTCCTTCCAAGTCCAGACCGGAATTCAATCTAAAATCAGGGGAGAAAACCTGTTTTAGTCCCTGATCAATGGATAAGGAGAATTTCAGAACCTTTTTTTTATTACCCAGATTCTTTATCTTCACTCCCTTTAGTAGTTGCAGATGTGGGCAGTGGTTCTGTTGAGGGATAAGGGTCAGAACTCCAAACCATTCGAGGCTCACTGGGATCCCCATGTTCTCTAATTGGTCGGGTCAGATCAAAAGTGTCTGATCCAGAGCCACTGTTTTCTGTGGGTTCTCGTCGTACCAGTTGCTTAGGAGGCATTCTCCCTGATCATGAAAAACATAACAGTTTGGACATGTAAACTATAGGTGCAAAAAACAATTACGCAAAAAAGACAGATATTAGTTTTTTCTTCTTCATAAAAATGCATTGTTCACCCCCCCCCCCAAATACCTGGATGCATAGGAGGAATGTCCATTGGTGGTCTTCCTGACATCATACGAGGATCCATGTAAGGCTGCATCATTAACCAGCGTGGGTCAAACCCCATTGAGGCAAGGTGTTGGTGGTGTGGACCAAGCGGTTGATACATGGATCTATGCTGAGGGGGAACTGAAGTCCCTGATGGAGATACAGGACCCCCTCCCCCTTGCTGTTGCTGCTGCTGCTGTTGCTGCTGCTGCTGCCACTGTTGTTGCTTAAGTTGTTCCTGAGGAGTTTCAGAGAAAATAAATAAATAAAATAAAACAAATGCAAACTCAATAACTAAATAAATATAACAGCTTATTTGAAAGTATTGAAGAAAATAGTGAAAAGCTGCAGTACTTGTTGTCTTAGGAACCTGGGTGGCAAGGATTTCTGGAACTGCTTTGAGTAGCCAGAGTTCACAGGAGGGCGAACAGCAGTACCAGGATCACCTTCATTTTCCAGTTGAGATGGAAGACCATCCTCCATAATGGAATGATCCAGTCTGCACAGGGTTAGCTGAGCATCCTCAACTAAATTAAAACAAATTTACACCTTCTATCTATAAACTGGACAGAGACAACATCTCAAAACTGACAAAGAAAAGAAAAAACTATATTCAACAGGAGAAACTTATACCAGGATGATTATATAGAAACAAATAAATAACTGAAGAAGAAATGTACTAGTGAAAAACACTAATTTACCTCTAGGTTCCTCAGGAGTAAAGTAGTCTCTCATTGGCTGCCTCTCCACCGGTCCTTGCACCTCCTCAGTTATAGCAGCATCAACCTTGGTGTGTGGTTCCGAGGCAGTTCTAAGAAGAGGGGGGGTTGGCTGCCGGATTACAATTTGTTGCACCTCTTCCACAGTGGGCTCCTTTCTCTCATGGGTTGGCATGGGAGGACATGGTTGTTGAATAGGTAGAGAAGGAGGCTGAGGTTGGGGGGGGACAGGAGTTTCAGCTGTTAGTTTAGGCACAGTTTCAGTCACTTCCTGGTGATCAGCATTAGCATGAATGTTTGGTTTTGCAACTTCTGTGGTTGAAGGTCTACGCTTCTCTTCCAGCTGCTTAAGTTTCTCTTTACAAGCAGCGAGTCGCTGTTCTTCCATGCGGCGCTCCTCTTCTTCACGTCGCCTACGGGCTCGTTCCACCGCCTCAGACAGCTCTGACTGCTTTTTTCGCTTCTGTCTCCATGCTTCTGTTTCCTCCTCACCAACAAGTGGAGCTGCAGTTGGCATCTTTGTAATTCTCTGCCCACCGCTACCCCCTGAGCGTCCAGTAGTTTGTCCCTGCATTTATTTTGTATATTAGGATCAAAAGTAGCAAACCAGATAAAAAAAAAACTTAATGTCAATATACTGTAAGAGCACAATACCTGCTGGTCTTGTGGATGTAAAGATTTGCTGTAGTGGACAATGTTACCGGGAGAAAGAGCTCTAGGGTCTCCAGCATCACCCCATGAGCTCTTTCCATCCACCCTTTCTTCTCCTCCTTCCTTACATCCCTCCTGAACGTCAGTGTTTCTTGATCTCATTCGATCAACTTTTGCCATCCACTGCCTATTGGTTATGAAAACATTTTAGTTAAAGATGAACAAGAATTTTAGGAAAAACGTATTTATGTATTTTTCATTATTATAGATTAAATATTTTAGATTCTAGTTTGCTTTGAAATGTTTGAAGCAAAAAATGCCTTCAGATCTTCCAAGAAGCCAAAATGTACAGCAAATGACATCAATTATGAATAAAATAATACATATCGTAATATTTTTGTTATGGGATGGGCGACATGGTATTGAGTCCGTCAACGGCACCGGCCCTGCTCGAGTGAGAAGAGCCGGTGGATTGCCGATGCGGATTTAACATTGTGATGTCTATCTGCCATTGACGACGGACGATGGCATCGTCTATCAACCCAACTCTAACTGAAAGTGTTCGGGTCCAGTTCCAGCAAAATGGGAGAGCAACAAATGAATTATAATTATAAACAGCCTGAACTGTTGAGTAAAACGATGAGAACACCTCATAATTAAACACGAAGTGCAGTTTGAGGAGAAACGTCAGCAAGTAAACCTAGTAGAAATTAACAAAAATATTTGTTGTATTTAACGTTGTCATAAAACAATAAGGAAAGTTATGGGTGTTATTTTATGGTTTCCAAAAACAACCACAAGGGAACGTTATGGAATGTAATTAGTTAGAATGTATGTAATTAGTCTTAGTTTTATAGTTAAAAAAAAATGTTTAAAAGTGAAATGTAATTACTGTCAATTCAAAACATTGACAACCACAAACATAAACATGGGCTAAGCACCCTAGTCAACCACACTACAAACTAACATAAACATAATAGTGACAATTTTAAATGATGGTATTTCATAGTTCATCACAACCTCCTTTGTAGGCCTACAGTTCACAATTCATGTTTAACGGAATAAACACTTAGCACACAAGTACATCTTATTGAACAGAATTTATTTTCATTACCAATTATGATAATAGAACAGCTTTCTCAAGCGGTTTGTGATTAATGTAGGTAACAGGAGATGAAACCCTGGTCTAAAGCGCCACCTGGCTTGAGAAACTCATTCTCAAATACGTACTTTTCTTAGTTGTTATTTTGGGTAGCTCACATTATGAATGCATTTGGCAGAATGAAAATGATGCCTTTTAATATAGAATCATTTAAATATTAGAAAGAGAATAATCTAGATTTATCTTAATTATCGATGCCCATCCCTAATTTAATTTAATTCATACAGGCTTACCTCATCTTGCATGTTTGCCCTTTTGAATTAAACAGTGGCTAAAACAGTTCAGTTCTCTTCCTAATCTCACACTTTAAATAAATGCAAATTTTACCGCTAATGTTAAGGTCTACTAAATTGTGAATTTTCCCCCCTCATATTGTATCATGATACTGACACCGTCTGGACAGTTGAAAATATTGTGATATGAATTACTCATAACGCCCACCCTTTTTCATAACCTACCAGTTTTCTCCTTTTTCTTTAGCTGTATGGTTCTCCTCGTCGTCACTGAAATTCAGTTTCTCAGAATAGTCAACTTCCATTTGAGCACCTAAACATGGAAAAAAATGAACATATGTTAAACTTTTAATATTAACACATAACCATAAAGAATATTTAAGCTGCATGCAACATCTCTAAAACTAGCGATAAGTACTAATGACCACATATTGAACAAATCTTCTGCAGGATATTTATAATTCTAAAAAATGTATTTTCAAAAAAAAAAACAAAAAAAAAAAAACCCTGAATATTCCAAATATAATTTTGATCAGATATCTGACCAAAATAGTAATTTATAAATTGACCTCATGTCTTTTTCAACCAGTTAAGACTTCTAGCATAGTGGTCAGTGCACTGACATACAGTGAAAGTTGGCATCCGGCAACAGGGGTTCAAATGCGGCCCAGTTCTTTGTTGATCCTTCTCCCCTGATCTCTATCCCAAATATTCTTCCTGTCTGCTCTCTGAACCGTCCCATCTAATAAAGGCATTAAATAGCCCAAAATATACCTTTAAAAAAACAAAACAAAGAGACTTGGTTTCTCCTTGGAACATCTTTGCGATATTTTGGATTAGTGTGGCAACCGGGTCGTCTACTGAAAATTGAATCGGTTAACTGAGTAATCCGATAAAACATTTGTGATGTCACATGCCCCTTCCGGTGCCTGCCACTCCACTTGCCCATAGACCATCAATGGTAGAAGGTGCAGAAATAAATTATTACTTAATCAAAAACACTTTAAATGCATTTAAAATAAAGCGGGACATTGTGTATATTACCAATAATGTGCCATAATGACGATTACAGTCATCCTAAAAATAAGTTGGAATGTGGTGTTCAGGAGAAACCCCCTCTGAAACAGCACTGTTTTTATCTTTAACTTTCATTTCTGTACAGCAGTTTTCAATTTATAATCATAGGTTTTCTGTCCCATTTTCACCATGTTTTTTTTACCAACACTTGCATAATTAAGTTACGAGCGGAAGAGTACAGCTGAATATTTTTTTCAGTCAGTCTATATCTGCCAACACGTTTAAATGTTGTGATGTCTTCACGTTCGGCGTGGAATTAGCTGTTTAAATCATTATCTTTGGCCAACATTAAAATATTAAATATGTTTTTTATATTAGCATTTAACGTTACTTCCAGCGTCATCTGGTGATACCCTTCCTATAGTGGGCTGTGACCGTCAGCCAACATTAACAGTCATACTTCACAACAACCCCTTCAAAGTAACGTTTATGTATTAACATGAATGTAAACAGGTAAATGTCCATCTGAAGCCCCTGGGACCTGTACCATGAAGCCAGATTAACTGGTCAGCCAGCTAAATTTGCACTGATCCTGGAATTTGGGTACTACGAAAGGATCTAGGATTGAAACAATCTTTGTCACCCTGGTTACTTACGCCACACAGCTAACCTGCTCCGGAGCAGACCATGTTCAGGATTAGAGATCTCAAGCTTATGTTTGTTCAATCAGTGGTTATAAAAGGCGCTTTTTAAGTGACGTAATACTATAATAACATTGACTTCCCAAAAAAACGTGTGCTTAATTCGAGACAAGTATTTAGAGACAGACAAAAACCTTAAGGATTTCCTGACACGTATTTGCATGAAAGATACCAATTATCTGCTGAAGGAACAGCTTACATTTGCAAGCTTCTTGTGAATGTGCTTCTTTGACATTGATTTCACGAAATCAGCAAAGAAAGTTGATGAGCTGCTTCAATGGTACCGATTAAGCCTGATTGAAATGGTTAGGTTTTATCAAGTCAAAACGTTTCCGGTAATAATGAGTTTGTTAAGCCGTGTTCATGGTATAGGCCCCAGGTTTCCTTTTTTATTTACACTCCATGCTCTGCATTTCCTGAATGAGGCTGCCATCCTCATCTCTCTTCAGGATTGAATCTTTCTCAATTTCAGTCCAGGAGAGCTTAAACGGTGATTGATGTAAAAAAAAAAATAGTGTAAATCTTAAATTATATGACCGCTAAACTAATCCAAGTTGAGCGTCTCTGCGCAATGCACTCACATTGAGTGAACAATCATTGTGAAGAATGGCTGTTTGTGATAAACGTTGCACAAAAATACATAAGAGTGAATAAAAAATTCTAAGTTAACACCTCCCAGCCAAACAGAATGCAGTTTTCAGACAGACCACTGCATAAAAAGAAATTAATAGAGGCTTGCCACTGTTAAATATGACAAATAGCTTTGTTCATTTCTACTAGGTTTACTTGCTGACGCCATACAGTGCAAAAAAATTTTTAAAAATCCAATGAGATTGCATGCGACAACGCAAAACTTCAGGGCGGCTTCCACTGCAACTTCAAGCTACCATAGTTTTGTTACACGACTACAACCACTTTATTGAAAAGGTGAAAGCTTACCAAAAATGGTTTTAGCTCAAGTTTTTTTCCACTTCAGTGTTAATTAGAAAAAATATCAGGGTAAATGATTAATGGCTATCTTTTTATTTTTGGCTGGAAGATCCCAGACCAAAAATAAAGTAACTCCACATGCAGAGCATAAACTGCCATATCAACACTATTAAATGACACCAATGGTAAAGTAAAATACCATAAGACATGGTGTAACTGTATCCTTTAAAAAACCTTCATCCAGCCTATTGTAAGATGCAATTTTAACCCAACCTTAGAATAACAAAATTGATTCTTACCTGCCCAACCCTCATCAGCTTCTGTGTCCAGGTTATCCAGCTCTTTTAATTCAGTGGCACTAACAATCGATGGCCTGTCTGGATCCTGCATCCACGACTGAGAGGGGGCCTGAGTGGGTCTACCAGACCTTGGACCCCTATATATATAAAAATAAAAAAAAAGTTAGGGTCATAAATAATCAAAGAAAAAATAAATATGTCCTAAGAAATGTCTAACTTTAAACGTGATCCAAAAAACTACATAAATACCCAAGAAGGTACATTTCAAATCTAACTTACTTAACTTCCTGCTGTCCAGGGGGTCTGAAGTTGCCTTGCACAGGAGGGAAGGGCCCTCGAGGGTAAGCATTAAACATCTGAAAGAATTAAGCATGTATTAAGACATTTACATACATCTCAAATGACCAGAATGTACATGTTTATCACTCACATATGGTGGCATCATGCTCCTAAACTGAGCAGCATGGAACTGAGATGACATTCCTCCAATTGACTGCTGGCCTCCATTAAGTTTATGCTGATGGCCAGCAGCTGGTAGCCTGTCCCTCTTTTCTCTGACTTCCCCATCAGTAGGTTTCCCAGCCTCATCTGAGTCTCCGGACGGAGATGGAGTGGCTCGACTCATGCCTATCTCTTCTGAAGGCTTGCTGTCAGCTTCTGAGGGGCTGGGAGCAATGTTTAAATTCTTCCCGCCACCTTCACGCCAGCTACCTACATCTAGTTATAATGGAAATTGGCAGCATCTTATTTGACTGAATATGTTAAACAAGGATGGTTATTTTTGCTCAAAACATTCATAAATTATTGTTAAGTGAGTGATTTCTTACTTTGAGGTCTGAGACTAGGGCCTGGTCCATACGGTTCATCTTCTTGATCGGGTTTCTCCGTCTCACCTGCAGCCTGCAAAGTTGGAAACTCCTGATGGAACTGACTGCTCATTTGAGGAGCTCCTGCAAACAGTTTAAGTACATTTCAGATTTCATAAGCGACATGTTTTACTGTAAAACTATTTTAACAAACAGAGCTCCAACAACAATAAATATCTTAGCATAAGATTTGGTCTTGCTTACCATCTTGCTGCCCTGTTGGTTTGCTATTCGCCCAGGAGCGACTACCTCCCAGCGGAGCCTCTGTAATTGGGGGAGCAGGAGGTTTGGGCTGTGGAGGGGGAGTCTCTTGTTGCCTAAAACAAAACAAAAATCATAATATAGTAATCTGATCCATAACAAGCAACACCAATCCTTTAGAGCAGGGGTCGGCAACCAAAAATGTTGAAAACCAAAAATTGTACCAAAAAAAAACAAAAAGGTCTGGAGCCGCAAAAAATTAAAAGCCTTGTATAAACAACACATGCTTTATGTATCTATATTAGCCTACTATAAAAATGACTAAGTTTGCTACGAATACATAATGAGCCTTCATGATTAAATGTTTATTTTCCCTGCAGTGAATCCTGTAGAGAACAACGCACCACGTGACTACTCTGTTGTACGATTACAATTTTAACGAATTATGTTTCATTGCTTTGATGAAATTAGAGAAATGCAATAAAGAAATCGTATTTTTTATGCCATTTTTATTTTGAGGATTCCCAAAAACAACATTAAAATGGAACGTGCACAACGTGCCCCTTAACTGGGCAACAAACAATGCGAAAAAACGCAGCATACATTTATAAAAATAAAACAGCAGCCTTTTGAAAAGAAATATATAAAATCACAGCCACTTTGTTACAAAATACATGCATGCCTTCCCTGGAAATCTCTTTCCAGGTTACTCTTGTTATTAGTTAACTTCCCAATACAGTGCAAACATTCAGGCAATCCTTCCGCATCGGCACTGAATGCAAACGATTCGGTCCAAGAACCGTTGAATCCTCAGTTCTCCTCAGTTATGTTTCTCTTTTTCTCTTTGGGATCCATGGCCCACCACACAGCTGCTGGTTTGTTTACAGCAGCCACCTACCTGGCATCCGGCCCCGCTGATAGACGCAAATCGTCGCTGACAGAAATGTTGAAATTAAATATTTATTCTACACTCTTTTACAGCATTAAACAAAAAATATATTTACCTTTTTCCTTTTATTTTTTCCTTTTTCAAACATTTTTGAAAAAGCTCCAGGGAGCCACTAGGGCAGCGCTAAAGAGCCACAAGCGGCTCCAGAGCCACGGATTGTCGACCCCTGCTTTAGAGTCTTACCGTTCATCTCCAGGTTGATCCTGTCTGGAAGCCCATCCGCTACCATCCTTGGGTACAATGCTAACATTGGGGTCATTGCCTTTGTTCTCTGCTTTCAGACTTGGTAGGTTAGCTGGAGGGGGCATGCGTCGACTGACTGCAACTTTACCCAAACTTTGGAGTCCATGTCTGGCAGCAACTAAGTGAAGAGGATTACAATACTCTTAAATTATCAATCTTATAAATGACATTTCAAACCAAAGACTAAAATAAACATTTCCCCTTACAACATTTTCTGTTTTGAGGTGAGTTTCTCTGCTGGAAACTCTAACTTGCTCAACTTACCTGCAGTTTTCTGAGTCTCCAGAGACTTCCCCTTGTATGTGTTGAAGAGGCTAAGGGTTGCATACTTGGTCTTGCCATCCTTTGCCTTGGTGTTCTGCCCTGACTTCTCTGACATTTCGCTGGAAACTCATTGAGTCTGGTCCTGCGGCCTCACCCCTCAGAACCAGCCCCTTAAAAACAGATCATGAGTCAGCATGTTGACAGAGCGAGGCCAAAACGAACACATTCAATTAACATTACAGCCATTTAACACAAATAAATTTTAAAGCTACATTTTGTTTGTATAGAATGTCATGGTATTGATGTTAAGAGATAATACCAGGCAAATTGCACCACAAAGGAAACTCCAAAACCACAATTTTTACAGAAAAGATTGCAGCCTTTAAACATATTTCACAAACATTACAAAACTTGAACAAATTCAATTCTAAGTGATGCCAATAGTTTGCATTTAGGTGGGTAAGTTTTCTTTTGTGAAACCATCTAACTTCCTGCATGATGCAAACTATTGGCAAGCCTTTTCATGTAAAATTAGTGGACTTAGCCTGCTTGCCAAAATAATAACTCCTTTACTATATTTTTGAACTTAAAGAATAACTGCAAAGCCAGTTACAGCTATACATCTAAAATTCCAACCTTTAAACAAAAATACATAAAACTATAAATACGAAGACAGCAAAACAAAGTTGAGTTAGAGCTGCAATCTTCCATATGACACATGGAGTTCCAGTCATAATTAAAGGATGAGTGCTTATTCCAGCAAAAACAGCTCAAGAAAAAGAATGATCTGAATACAAAAAAACTATGTTAACATTGTTAATTTGTCCAGATTAAGGGTAGACAGTGAGCTGATATATAGGGTTGTTTTTTTAACGTGTTAATCATAGCTGCCATTTTGCTATTAAAATTGAAGTAAATTATAATGCATTTACATTTGTGACCTGTAAGCCCAAAGACTCTGGAAAACCAATTTCTCTTTGATAGTCTCTTCATTAACCCTTTACCTTATGACTATGTAGCTTAGAGTGAGTCAAAGACATTCGCATGACTAAAGTGAAATGCTAAAAAATAATCAGACAGACAAAGAAATGCTTGAGACTGTATTTTTTGCCTTCAATCATTAGTTTTGAACCAGCACATGTGCTAATATAACAATCATTGCAATAGTGACATTAAAACAACAACAAATAGTATTCAGTGATTTGTAGCGGAAAACACTGGCAATTGTTGTAACCTTTTCATAGTTGCCCTTTGAAAGCTGACGTAAGCCCTGCGTATGCCTGAAAATTTCGAACCTCACGTCAAGTCTTCGCAGAGCGTGAGCTCTCTGATTGGGCGAAGGGGAGTGGAACAAACACTTTTTGGGCTTGCTGGAAAAGTAAATAACCTTATTTTATCTGTGCTGAGTTTTAGCTAGCTATAAGTTAGTATGGTTATCACGCCACGTTCTGATCATTTTAGAGACAGCAGCAGTGGATGTATGCAAAAAGTTATATTTATACGATTTGCGACAGGTAAATAAAACATGTCTTGTTAGCATCTCTGTTGTGTTTTGGTTTGGTTTGCTAGCAGTTGGCATTGTTATCAAACACGCATTGATCAGTGCATAGACAATGCAGGACAGAGCGAACAACTATAAATGCTTGACAAATGTGTGCGTGCAAAGCCTTTCGCAACGGGCAATTTGTAGTCTTGATGACAGCTATAAACCCAGCTTAACTGACAACTTTCTGAAAACTTTACTCACAGAAATGCTGCATTCTGCATTGTAATGTAGATTGCGTAACCAGATTATAAGGGACAAGAACAGAACAAATCTTACTGGCCAACTGCAACCAAACCATTTTTTTTACATGGAGAGGAAATCTCAAAAAAAAAAAAAAAAAAAAAAGCTTAGTCCTTAAGGAAATCTCCTAAAGTTTTGCAGCCCAAACCTACATCTTCCAATACAAAATAAAATTAAAAAACATAAAAAATATTTTTAATTGAAAATGGTCCTTAACTTTGGTATACAGCCATGTTCTGGTGCGAGATGAAAATTCACTTTTAATTATGAGGACTGAGTTGTTGTGCTAATAGAAGCCACGTTGGAAGACAGGGATTAACAAATAAGGCCAAAAAAACCTTGAGGAAATAATAGCAAAAATGATAATGGAAAAAAGACTGCATTACTAAAAAAGTTTACATCCATTGAATTATCAGTTTATTGTGCTCATCTTAATTGCATATTTTACAAGAGCATAACATCTTAAACCATTTGTATTCTTTCAGCCTCAACCTCTGACACTCGCACATGTCCAATCACCTGGCCATCTGCTTCCCAAACATACAAACCAATCCCTGCTTTCCTTCCATACCCAGAGGACCATACAGGCAATCACTGGATTGGGCCACAAACCCTCTGGGATGAGAAAACTCAATATCTTTTTCAAAAGCGCACAGGGGGATGTTCTTATAACAAGGAAGAACGCACAACTATATAAAACTAGAGATCTAAAAATGATCTGCAGTTTCCAAGAACCATCAAAACATTTGCTTGATTAAATGTTATAGCGTCTCAATCCCTTTCTTTGTACACAGACTGATTAGTGTTATTGGTAGCAGTTCCCTCATGAATATGTAAAGCTCTTTAAGTGGATGTTAACTGCTCAAGTGTCTTCTAATGACACGCAAAAGTGTTTCCGCACCTGCCACCTCTCTCTGATTAATCTGATGACATTTTGCTTCTTCTCTTTCACGACTGGGCAGTGCTTTGTCTACCAAGCCAATTAACTTGTGCACAATTGTTTCTACACAATTTCAAGTAACGTCCAATGGTGTGTTATACAGGCCAGACATTTAGAATCCCAGGGAAATCGCAACCACATCTTTGAATTAAATTATTAAATGAATCAATCATTTTAAATGCACATTTAATTTAGGAACAAACTAGTTCTTAAAAAATAGCTGATAATTGAGGAACCAGAAGCCCATTTCGCAAGCTGATCTGACTATTTTATATATTTTATTTAGTTTTATCAAGTGTAACACAATCCTAGAACACTGAGATATTAAAATGTACACAGGGTATTTTTGCACTTCCTGGTTGGAAAGGAAACATTGGCAAAATCCATGTTGCAGTGTTCTCACCATTGTTTTGAAACTGACATCAGGCTGACATGACTACGTTTTCAGTTTCAATACAAGCCTAAAAACTGTGAGATATCCAATCAGTGAGTAGATTCATGAATGTACTAAAACTGCATAAATATGCACAAGATGGAAATCAACCTCTAACTGCAGTCAGGAGGGAATCTCTCTCCAGTGTCACCTACTTTGTTATTACAAGAAATTACTTGCAACAATGGATTTCGTGAAAGTGACAATATGAAAGTATTATTTTAGTTCCAATGCAACGCAAGACTCATGCAGTAGAGTCCTCTCATGAACAGAACAATATTAAAAATCGCAATTACCCAGTCAAATCTTGGTCTGATAAAGATATTAGGGGATTTAAAAGAAAACTTGTGTGTGTGTGTGTGTGTGTGTGTATATATATATATATATATATATATATATGGCTGTTGTGGTCTGGTGGAAAAAGGAAATCGACCTGTGATCAGAAGGTCGCCGGTTCGATACCCAGATCCTCAGAGTTAAAGATGGTGAGTGCTCTCTCATCTTCAACAACTACAGCTGTGGTGCCCTTATAGAAAGGCACAAGTTTCCTGACCGCTCGTCTGGCGCCACAGCCATTGCTGCCCACTGCTCTGGGTGTGTGTTCACGGTGTGTTTGTTCACTGCTGTGTGTGTACACTGGGATTGGTTAAATGCAGAGCACAAATTCCGGGTTATGATTCCCTCTATATATTGCCAACAGCTCACAGTCACTAGTTGCGTAATGTATGTTTCAGGTCAAAAACCATAAAACGATTTTCAACTTAAGCCTTGTTTTTGTTTACATTATTTTTAAACTTCTTTATTCTAAAATACTTCTAAAAATGATCATTTACTATTTTATTATTAAAGTTTAGCCCTATTTGACGAATGAAAATGTTTTGGGCACAACTGTACACACTATATGATAAAAAAAAAAAACAATTAGGTCATTACATAGAGGACCAATCTGCTGGTTAGCATGGACAAAAAAAAAAAGAGTAATGATCTGCACTAAAAATGATGAGTCAGTCTGGATGGAGGTAGTACTACTCTCAGTTACATTACTTGATGCAGTGAGGTTGAAGGCAATGGGCCTAGTCCTAGCCTTAGCGCATAACGTTACTCCCTGATTTACGTAAAAAGCAAGCAGTGACACCTCATCTGAATGCATCGATTTTGATGTTTTTGCGATAATCGTTGGGGGGAATCAGGTTAGCAATCTCATTGGATTGACCTAACGTTATCACAGCACTAAGAATGGGGTGAAACAGACGACTGCCTTCGTTAAGGCTAACTACACTTAGTCACACAAGTACCAAAACTAAAGTTTTTACAACGCTAAATAGCAATACCTGAAGGGATTTTACCGGCAAGATGAGTCATTTATTGAGATGTCTGTTCAACTGGGCCCTTTGAGGGGGACCCCCATCCTCCATTTACCCACATGCATTGTCAATCAGCCTGGTTCTTCAAGCAGATTGCACACAAAGATGATGGCATATGAGAAATGTGAAAGTAAAATACATTTCTGGTTGCGAGATTGGCTGTTGCACATAGCATGGCTAACGCTAGCTGAAAAGGTTCTTTTCTCTTCAAATACACCAACGGCAAACGTTGTACCCCCGCCTAACAGTTACAGTAAACGTACCTGTCTCTGCCGGTCCCGACTCTTTCTTGCAAAAGGTTACGCTTATTCTGTGAAGAAGGTCTGCTCCAGGGCCCTTTGTATTGTGTTTCAGCGCGTGTCTGCGTGAGAGAGGCCGGTTGTGGATTACAAAAGCTCGTGCTATGCTAGTTCCAGCTAGCCGAGCGGTTAGTGCCCCACAAGACTCCCTCAACGAACCAGAGAGAAGTACTTCTCTCACTCTCACTGTCGTGTTTTTTCTTTGGTCGGTCCGCCGTTGACGGTGAGGTGAACGTGGTTGGCGGGTTCTCGTGCGCTCGTGAGAAGGCCCCGCTCGCGCCGCGGCCTTTCGCACAATCAAAGATGGCAGAACGCCAATCCACGAGAGTCTGACGTCACCACGCCCAGTCGTCGAGCAACGTCAACGACGCAAAAGCCTGTTTAACTTGCGAGCCACCAACAGAGAGCGCTAATCGCACGTTATAAATAAATAGCCTGTGGCTATTTCTGTATTTATCAGTAATTTGTGACATACTCATGGGTATGTTTTTTGTATTATTTATAGATAAATTTAGAAGTTGTGTAATTATGTTATGCAGTTATGCAACCAAGCAAAAATGTTTTTATTTACATAGAACCTTACAAAAATGAAAATAATATTTGAACATAATATGTATATAATATTGTATCATGAAATTTGTCAACAAAATTAACTTTTTTTGCAAATATTATGAGCTGCAATACTTGATATATTAGTCAATCTATCCACAAAATGACAGATCTCATTCAAACATTCTTCAGGTACAGACTCTAAATTTCCCTTTTAGGAGTGATTGTGATGGCTTGTCCACCTGTCCAGATTGAGCACTTTTTTACCTTATGTAGTAACAAATTACATTTTGCATAATAAAATTTTGAGGAATTAATTTTGGGAGGAGTGTCATATATAATTGGTAGTTTGATCTCAGTTGTTTCCGGTTAATTCATCCACTCTCCAGGATATAAACAATCTAAACCAGGAATCCATCTCCAACCCCCCCAATTCACCTTTTCATTTTATTTGGGGTGGGGGTCTCGGGCCCAGGTTGCTCTCTTGGATCCAGGGGCCTCTCCGTGAACAGTTCTCCCAAAACACTCTTTTACACTAAGGCTAATTCTGGCAGATATTAAAAAGTAGTAGATGAAACTTATTTCAAACTGAAATCGTCAATGAATTACCTGCTTAACTATTGAAGTTTGGCACCCCTTAAAAGTTAACAAAACAACAGCCAGCCAAAACAAAGAATAAACAAAAACTGACTGAACAAACCAAATTAATAAACAAGCAAAATTCATTCATTCATTCATCTTCATGTTGGCTTTCTTCCCTTTCGGGGTCGCCACAGCAGAATGAACCGCCAACTCACTGGCATATGTTTTATGTGGCGGATGCCCTTCCAGCCACAATCCATCGCTGGGAAACAATCACACACACATTCACTCTATGGACAATCGGTCTTACTCAATTCACTTATACCGCATGTCTTTGGACTTGTGGGGAAATCGGAGCACCTGGAGAAAACCCACGCGATCATGGGGAAAACATGCAAACTCCACACAGAAATGCCAACCAACCCAGCTGAGGCTCGAACCAGCGACCTTCTTGCTGTGAGACGACCGTGCTACCCACTGACGCCTACAAGCAAAATTTATAGAAAAAAAAGCCTTAATAAAGTAACAAATACAAATTAATGAACAAACGCAGAAAAAAATAAAAAAAAATAAAAAAAAAAAATAAACAATGCCCCAAATGAAACAAAAAAAGACAACCAGCAAAAGCAACTAAATGAATGAAAATGCAAAACCACAACCACTTGACCAAAACAGAAACAGCCCCACAACAAATGAAAAACGAACAAAATATTTGATGAGATGAACAAGAAACAAACATTTGAATGAATGAAAAACAAATGAATTAACCAACCAAAAACAACAAGAATCTCAACCAAACCACTGAAAAAAATGATTCAATTAACAACCAAAATTGTTAACAAAATAACAAACAAATGAACAACAATTAGCCAAATCAAGCAAACAATTGAACGAACAAACACTAACACCAAACAAACAAAAATAGCTTAACAACCGAATTAACAAAAACATAATCTGCCAATGCAAATAACAAACAGCTGAATGAACAAACAATGCCAACCAAACAATTAAACTCAACAGCTCCCCTCCATAGAACATTTTCAATAAACAATACAGCAAGCCAAATCATGTAATAAACAAACAAAGCAAGGGATGAACAAACTGATTAAATAACAGGTAAGGACAGAAAAAAATATAAACAACCAACCCACCAATTTGGCCAGTCAACAGGTAAACAAACAAACAAACAGACAAACAAACAAACAAACCACAGGAATAAATATACGCTTACACGATACATCATTGAGTGAAAATTCTATTTCGTCCATCGTCTTTACAGTTGAATGTAAGGTATTGTCATGTATTCATTAACACATCTGTGAGGGCGGCATTCGGAGAATCCTGACTTGAGGGCGTATCGCAGAAACCATTCAGTTCATGGTCTAAGTTTCACTTGCTAATCGTCAGCATCATCAGGTGTTAACTTAAGACTTTAGTTTAAACAGTAGAACTGTCTAAGAGAATGCAACCAGATTTTAACTTCAAGCAATAAGTCGGCTGTGGGACTTCGCTGTACCTGGAGCCACCTGTTCCGAGCTTTTCAAGCGGAGAGAAAGCCGAACGCCCCGGCTGACATGAAGTGAAACGGACCTAGCTTTGCTCCACTGTTGGTGATAACTTCACGATGGAGGACATAAAGGAAAGGGTGACGGAGTGCTGTTTCAACACTTTTTGGTGCTGTATTAGAAACGCAGACGCCAGGAGTGTCACATTTACCCCCGAAAAACGACAGAACATTGAAGTGATTCAAAATGATTTTGCCAGGCCTGCCAACCCCATCACCAGGCAGGTGCAGCTACCCCCGACACCTGTGGAGAAGCCCGGCTACGTTTATGTGGCGCTCTGGAACTATACAGCGCGAACGGACGACGACTTGAGCTTCAACCGCGGGGATAAAGTCGAACCGATAACAAAGGCAGCAGACTGGTGGTACGTGAGAGCCATCACCGGGATTTCCGCTGGCAAAGTGGGCTATATCCCTGCCAACTATGTGGCTGCCATTGAAAGCCTCAATGCTGAACCGTAAGTTTATATTATTATGTGTGAAGTTAAACAAAATTTGTTCTTTCCTTTAGATTGTCTCTCAAACCGTATAAATAATAATAATAACACCATTAATTACAGTGTTACTGTAAAACCTGACTTACTTTAGGGACACATTTAAAGAAACACTAATATTGTACATTTTGCTTACATTTTTATATCATTGTTTGCTATTGCTAAGAATACTGATATGGCTCACTGAGGAGGGGTTTTGATAGCAATGCATTTGTATTAAATACATTCATATTTGCCTTCAATGAAATAGTAATAAAAACCAAGACACATGTATGCTTAGACACAGAAGAATGCAGGCAGCACAAATCAACAATGAAATACACCTATCTTCTGAACTGAAATGCAGTCTAAGCCTGTTTTGCTGTGGTGTGTAAGAAAACATGAAATTAGTGTGTAGTCATGTCACAATCTGAATACCCTTAAAGCAGATACTAACTTTAGAATAAATTGTACATACTTTTTAGTGTGTAAGACGAGAGTGTGCCTATCGAGCTGCACTTCTGAATTCTACCAGAAAAAATATACATACATGAAAAACGTGGAAACTTTTTTATGAATACTATGGTTTGGGATGCACAATTTCTCTTATTTTGCACCTATAAAAGTGTGAGTAGTGCACCGATTGGGAGGCATGGATAAATTTGCTCTCTTTGCTATCAGGTGTACATACTTATCACAATCAGCCAGAGATGGAAAGAATACACAAATGCTCAAGAGATGACAACCAATTTTTCAGTATTGGTTCAATTAAATTTTTTAATTTGTATAAAACTGCTTTTGCCGCAAAATATAATTGATGCATGTCTTATTCTTGAATTCAAAGAGGCTGCTTAAACAGTATGAGCTGCTTTTAGTGAACCGATTCAAAACCAGAGTGATTCTGAAGCACACGGTTGTTTAAAAATCCTAACGTTATACCTGCAGCAGCTTAAGGGAAGGTTAATGTTCTGCGGGAAACCAGGAAATAGTCAACACCATTAATGATTTGTAGGCTGAGAATACCAGAACAGGCATCATAAATCAATAAAAAACCACAACGTTCTTTCTTTTAATGGATTAATAATAATCACAGTTTCTTTGTGCCGCGGTTATGGTTTCTTTGACTGTACCTGGATTATGTTATGAACGTACTATATTCAACATTTAAGTTTGAAAAGACTCCCAAACAAGCAGTAAACCCCAGAGTTCTGATGTGACGTTATCTCAAACATAGGTCAGCAAGCCATATGCTGTAATTCACTCAGTTTCAGATGAATGTACTTTCTGGTTTTTCCAGCTCTGTCACCTGATACAACACCTCCTTCTCCTCCATGGCAAAATATGGGTTAGGATTAGATTAGACAATTTCTTTACCTGTTTAGTCCTTGTAAGGGTCCTGATAGTGCTCACTGTAAGTCCTGCTCATGTTAAGTGAAAGGAAGGATATGTATAGTCACTACTACCTCTGAAATTCCTCGGCTGCAGCATGTTTGGGAGAAATCCAGTATACAAAAAGGATGTCAGCATGAAAGGAAAGGACATCAGTTTTTATAAAGTTTAAAATACAACTTTTTTTTAATTTTAGTTTTTTGGTGGTAGTTTGTTCTTAAATTAGTTTTTAAATTTACATATGTTTTATGCAACCCATTGCCTGGAAACATTCACGCACATACTTATTCACTTTCATACACTATGGACAATTTTGTTCACCCAATTTACTTATAACGCATGTTTTTGGACTTTGTGGGGGAAACCGGAGCACCTGGAGTAAACGGGATCACGGGGAGAACATGCAAACTCCACGCATAAATGCCAACCCAGCCGAGGCTTGAACCAGCGACCTTCTGGCTGAGAGACGACTGTGCTACCCACTACGTGACCGTGACGCCCATTTGTTGTTTAACTGTGTTTTAATGTTAAGCACTTTGTGAACTATCTCTGAGAAAGGCACTATATAAATAAACTACTACTGCTAATACTACTATAGTAATAGATCCCTAGTATATAGGTGGTTAGAATGTCTATTTATAGTTTCAAAACAAATCATAAAGTGCACACTTTATTCTACATGATCAAGCAGCAACTTTTTCCATTGTTTTCAACCAAAGTGAAAAAATTGAGAAAACATAACATATTCTAGACTCATTTATTAAAGATAAAATTACTCAGTGAATTAACTCTGTTTGCAGGAACGATAGAGGGGTTTGTATTATTAGAAATGCCAGCACAAGTGCATATGCATCTACCTAATTAAGTTTGAAACAAAACATAAAACAACTAAGCTGTTAGCTGCTGCTGTTGACTTTTTAGTTGTTTAAAATAAGAAGTGAAAGATTGAACGGATACAAGTGTCCACAGTTTTGTTTGAATAGCGTTTTGCTATGTGTTTTTTTCTCTCCACAGATGGTATTTTCCAGAAACAAAGCGCTCAGACGCAGAAAAAATGTTGTTGTCTCAAGAAAACAAAAATGGAGCATTTCTGGTGAGAAACTGTGAAAGCCAGGCTGGGGAGCTGTCACTTTCAGGTATTTTAAATACGCTCCTTTCCTTTAACAGAGTTCACATGAAGTAGGTGGGAAGTTTAAAGGATAATTTTATGAGAAGGAAAAAGGTTGTCAGACCATGACATTTTTTTGCGTCACAGAAACAGTGACAAGACAGATTGTTTTTTTTTGTTCTAGTGTGTGACATACTTTTGTCAGTCAGACCTGTCAGACCTGTTGGTTAAGGCCACTATTTTTATCCTCAAGTTTTGCTTACGTTATTAGATATCACAGCTGATGCACTGTGAGATTGATGCTACTCTGCATGTCTTAAATTGAGTCACTAGCACTTTATAAGGCACATTTTCCCCCATTTCCACAGTTTAACCACATACTTAAAGAAGTTGAAATGAGTTACGCAATACACATATCTGAGTGAGTTTAGACATTTGGGGATTTATATTCAATTAATGTAATAGCTTTGATAATATACGTTAAATTGTCCAACTTGTCACATTTCTAGATGTCTAATTTGTATAAGAACATTAGATTTAGACACAAAAGAACATGAGCTGTCCTTATTTCTTATCCAAACTGAAAGCATGCACATTCTCTTCAGTTAATTTTAATTAAACAATAACATTCTTCTAAACACAATTATTTATCATATAATTATTTAATATCACTCTAAAATTTGACCAGCATTTACAGCCTATCAAACAGAAAGTACAGTTGTGTTTTTTTACTCAAGGTGAAATGCAAATCTGCTTCCTTATTAAAGACAAGAAAGATAAGCATCTGTTTCCTCATTCTAGAGCCTTTGAGTAATTTATTGTCCTGTCATCTTATATCATTCAGCACTAATGATGAGAGATAAACATGTGATGCGAACAAGGCTCGTCAACTGTCATGTGACACACTGTTGATTATTCACAGTGGGTCCTACCTTGAGCCAACAGTGTCATCCATTGAACACAAGCCTGTTGCACCAATAAAACCTGGTGCACAAATAAAAATGACCTTTGCACATTTATAACCTTAACACATTTGAACCCTGGCAGACTACTAATATTCAGCCATCTAGAATGAGCCAGTGGGCCTGTGGTAGCAATGCTTCTAATTAACAAAGCCTAGATTAGACTAGTTGCAATCTTATGTAATTCCATGTTAAAATGTAGCTGCATCAGCTTTGTCTGTGGAAATTGTCTTAAATCAATCAAGTTTTTATATAACGCTTCTGTAGCCGTTGCTTTCAATGCAGCTTCACAAAGTCCTGGTGAGGATCAGGTAGAGTAAATAGGAGTTCCCTCTGTGAGGTCCCTGGGAGCCTCGCTGACTGAGGCAGGTGCTAGTCATTCTATACAGCATCTTAAAGGTGCTGTATATAATTTACAAAGATACACCCCTAGACTATTAGTGCATTCATCTGATTAACTAGAAGCTTGATTTAAGACCTGCCAGGTCAGCCAGATCAAGCTTTTTTTTTTTTAATAAAAACGTTAATATCATTTTTTTTTAATAAAATGAGAAAATGTTTTTGAGAAATAAAATCAGTCTTTTATGCCTTACAAAACGTTAATGTTGTCTCTTAGGTCATGTCTTATATACTGGGAATGCTATGGGTAGGTGGGACCATATGATTAGGTCAATTATCAAGCAAGCAGATAATTAACCTCATTAATTGTTGATTTCGAAGTAAAACATGTGTTCAATGGATTATGTAAGATAATCAAAACACTTTCTTACAACTTTAAATAACCTTCAAGGAAACACATTTTTTCAAAACTTTTTTCAGAACCATAACTCTTTGTTTTTTCTCTTGATCGATTATTTTTTTTTCTCTTGATAGATAGTTTTTTTTCCTCTTGATCGATTGTTTGTTTTGTTGTTGTATTGTGTTAAACTTTTCTCTATACTCATATTGTTTGTTCTTTATGTTGGTTGACTGTTTGTTTAAACTTTTCTACTCTCAATGTTTTGTTCATACTTTTTATTTTTCTCTGTATTCTCTTTGTTGATTGTTTGTTTTCCCAATTGTTTGTTTGTTTACTCACTATATCGATTTAGTTTGTTTCTGAAGCCGATAGTTCACAATGAAATACACTCGGGACAGTTCACCAGTGTCAAACTATTCTCTCACTTTTAACAGTCACAAAAATCCAGTGTTACTTTTCATCTGAAATGTTGAATTTACAATGTTGGTGGTCAACAGGGAATGAAAAGTACAAGCAACATTATTTAGACATAATTACTGTAGTAACAAAATAAACATGTCCTTCTCCATGAGCCATGCTTAGGGATCTATGGTTATTTAGTGTTACCAGAAATTACAAAATGACTATCGCGTATTTGTCATTATGGTTGCAGGATCAATCTAAATGTTTATGCAAATGTTTAGCCAAAAGTTGCTCCAATAATTGTCTAAATCATGTTTCTTATACATCCAAAGTAAGGTTGTTCATTTTTAAGGCAGAGGATAGTTGTACTTCCATGCTGCGTTCTTTACCTTATCTGTCTGTTCTGCAGTGCTGCATAGCGGGAAAGTGAAGCATTACAAGATTCGAAAGCTGGAAACTGGAGGCTACTACTTGTCATTGAATAGAACTTTTTCGACCCTAAGAGAGCTTGTGAACCACTACTCAACATACAACGATGGCCTGTGCATTCGTTTAGCAGAACCCTGCAAAAAAGTGAGAATCATTTACTTGTCATTTGTTTGTTTTGTGAAATGTCAAATTATTTTTTGGGGGTTAGAACTTGTTGGAAAAATGACTAAAGTTTTTAATAGATCACCTGAAAGAAATTATAAGGAGACCTTTTTGTGGAACATTATATGTTGCTAGCATAACATACAGATTAATCTGAACTTAAATCAGTTTTTAGGGTCACCACAGCTCTTGGTCACCTCTTCTAAATAAAAAAATAACATTACTGTCCTGTTCAACTATCATAAAAGCTAAGTTAATTTTAAGAAAAGGTTTGAAACAGAGAACAAACAAACAAAAAAGTTTTATTACAGTGCTGGAATGATTTGATGGAATCATGATTTATTCAAATAAAATGAGCCAGTTAGATGACACCAAAGATGACAGGACAGCAGTTCATTCATTACACTATGGATGTGAGAGGAAAAATTTTGTGTTGGAGACCAACTAAAACTCACTTTAATGGGTTTAACAAGTTTAACGTGACATAAAACATCAACAAAAAATTAGTTTTGTGCTTGTTTTAAATTAGACAAAAAGTTTTACATTTGAGTTTTTTACATCGTAAAAAATTTACATTGAGTCACAAACAGCCGTTTTTGTAATTAGGTTGAGCCAACAATGACTGAGGAAAAAAACAATTGGAGCAGGTTGTTTTTGTCAACAACAACCAAAAAAACTGGTTCGTCTTTGCGTGCAAACCCTTGTTCGTGCAAATGATTTACTGTAAATTTTTAACCATAAATATGATTTGTAAATATATTTTATCAATGTAAAATATACTTTAGAGTTGTTATGTGTGCATGTCCATTTTTACATGAAACATCTACTTGAGAGTCGAGACCACAGAATTAGTAAAAGTAAAAAGTTGAGATTTTTTCTACTTTTACCATACTACCTACTCTTTGAAATCCTTATTGCAACTATGCAGCCATCCAGTATGTCATTTCTGGACAAGGTTGGCAGTTAAATTATATGTCCTTCGGATGCTTTGTGCCATCTGTTGCATAATCATCAAATCAAACGGCTATATAAGCTGGAAATGAAAAAAAAGTATTATGCATAACACTAAAGCCAATGTATAACACGTGTTTGTAAGATCTTTACTCTGTTTTCGAACATCACTGCCTGTGAGAAACCTAGAAAAATTGCTATTCATGTTATTTCTTTCATGTTACTCAAGGACATTGTACAGTGTGAGTAACAGAAAAGATCACAAGCAATAAAAGTACAGTTAAAAAAAACATAATTAAGTTAAGAGACAACAAGGCTTGACACAGAATTCAGTACGAGAATGCCTCCCTGAACTAGAAGGATTATGTCAACTAGACATGGGGTTTGATAAAAAGTGAATATAAATTCCTTGAGAATGGCTTTTTTAAACAAAACTGTTTGTGGAAAGAGGTGGGAAAGTGTCTATTAAAAATGATAAAAGTAATAAGCATGGTAGGTGATGTTGGTCTTCTATATCTGGCATTGGCGGACTTACTAATGTAGGTTCCCCTTGTGCTGGGGCTTCACCAAGTCATGATGCAAGTGCAGGGTGCTCTCGAGCACCTGTTTTAATGTTGGTGCTCCTCACCTGCAGTCGTGGACGGGCAAGTTCAAGGAGGACTCAAAGCTCCCTATGGGGTACCCCTAACTAGTTGCAGGTTCAACCCTTTACCTTGCTGGCTGCATGGATATTATTCAAAAACGAAACTAATTACCAGTCTTGATGATCAGTGTCTTAAAACATTTTAAATCAAAAACTCCATAATCAGTAATTGCAATCAATACAATTTCTTTAATTAATAGTCACTTTTTCTACATAAAAGCATAATATTTATCATAAAATAAAACAGTACTTAACCAAGGTTAAAAAAAAGGTTTGTTGTTGATTCTCAAAGCATAAGTCTTTTCTCCACTAAAAGTTCTGGTCGTCCATCATCAGCTCTTTCTCTGGCTCCGGAGACAGCAGCTACGTCATTCCTTGTATGTCTGCAAACTATGTGCCTTCCCCATTTATACCATTTATGATGCAGTCTGAAGCAAATTACACTGACGATAACTAGTCACAGCCTCCAATTTCCAAAATCTATTGTTGTAGGTTGCTTTGAAGTTTTGGTTTTCTTAACTTTTTCTCTCTGTATCTCTTGCTTTTGTATTTGTGGTACTAGTCAGTGGCTCCAGAGACATACGGTTTATCTTACAACACAGTGGATCAATGGGAGATTGACCGCACTTCAGTAAAACTCCTGAAGAAACTGGGAGCTGGGCAGTTTGGGGAGGTTTTTGAAGGCAGATGGAACGATACAACAGCAGTCGCTGTTAAAACACTCAAGCCAGGTACTCAAATAGAGACTTGATTGCTTGCATTTCATTCTATTCTAAAGGATCTAGATGTAGACCCTGAATTAGTTGTTATAGAATTTTTTTTGTGTGTTGCTGTCCCCTGTTTTCCTCTCTTGTTTGTCACTTTTTGTGACAAATCAACATCTAAATGTTGATTCTTAAGTTTACTCTGTGTAACAGGATCGATGGACACACAAGACTTCTTACAAGAAGCTCAGATCATGAAGAAACTTCGTCACCCTAAACTGATTCAGTTGTATGCGGTCTGCACTTTGGAAGAACCCATCTACATTATCACAGAGCTCATGAGCCATGGAAGCCTTTTGGAATATCTGCAAAGTATTGATTCTATCAACATTGTACTTTATTGACCAAAATTCTAATGTTAATGTCTAATCCTATTGTTTCTTTATTAGAGGACAAAGGTGCAACACTAAACATGAAAAATCAAATCGACATAGGAGCCCAAGTGGCATCTGGAATGGCCTACCTTGAAACACAGAACTACATCCACAGAGATCTTGCAGCACGGAATGTTCTCGTGGGAGATAATAATGTGTGTAAGGTTGCAGATTTTGGCCTGGCACGAGTTTTTAAGGTGAGAATTATCCACATTCAAAGAACTTTAACAACTTTATCAACTTTAACTTCGGAGTGCAAGCTAGCTGTCTTTTCCTGTAGCCAGCCCGATTAATTTTCTAATAATGAAGCCAAATGAATGGAATCTTTCCTGAATATGTAAACAAGCAAAAAACTTTTGTAATGTCAGCTCCATTCATTTTAGTTTCAAACAATAATTTTTTTCTTATTATTGGTGAAAGTAAGTTAGATTAAAGTAATTGAATTAGGGTTTCAATTGGGTCTTAAAAGGTCTAAAAAGTAAAAGCCCAAATTTTATGCCTTAAAAAGTGTTTAATTTACTGTTCTAGGCTTTAAATAATTTTTCACAGGTTTTAATTTTCTGATGTCGCATAAATATCATACGATTTCAGTTTTTTTTTTTGTTTCTTGGGGTTGCCAGAGATTAAGAAACTGCTCCTATATGTAAAAAAAAAAGTAAAAACAAAGGCTAGGATTGCCGGAGTTTGAGAAATTCTCATAAATGCTCAACTTTGTAAAAGGCATCATTAGGTTTGCCAGAGTTTGAGAAATGCTCATAAACCCTCAACTTTGTAAAAAGCATGGTTAGGGATGCCAGCGTTTAAGAAACCTTTGTAAATGCTCCTCAAAACATAGTTTTGGTTAAGGTTTCAAACAATGTTTTTGAAACTTACTGTTTTTTTATGCAAAAACATTTTGTATGTTTTTGATGTTATGCTATAGGTTTTATTTAGATTCTTAACGGTCTTAAAAATGACCTTAGGAAACCAGCAGAAACCCTTTTTAATGGAAAACTTTATTTCCCCACTGTTGATGTTGTTTAGATGGAGAATGAAGATGACGTGTATGAGGCTAAAGAAGGTACCAAGTTTCCAGTGAAATGGACTGCAACTGAAGCTTTAAATGAGCACAAATTCACCATCAAATCTGATGTCTGGTCGTTTGGGATCCTGCTGTATGAAACTGTAACTTTCGGACAGATGCCGTACCCATGTATGTTATCATGATTCATAAATGCACATCTCTATTGTTAGATGTATTTTTGGTAATCACCAAAAAGTGTTAATATTGTGCTCTGAACATTACACATATCATCAATTTTTGACTAATCTGGGCAATTTCCGTTTGACAATTTCCGTTGCACTGATGACTGTGTAACTGCCGGGCACTTGGAGCCAAAGGATTCGATTTTTTGTGTGCAGAACCATTGATACAAAATACAAATTGTTAAAACAGAATCATTTTGGGTACATTACATTTTTAAGTATTTTTTTATTTCTATAGCATATTACCATGGCAAGGCTGCTGAAGGGGCTAAACAATCATTAAAAATACAATACAGTACAAACAATCCATGAATAATCAGTAAATCAGTACAAAAGATAACGAAACAGATGAATCCAACTAAACCAAGGAAAATAAAAGGTTATGATATAAAAGTTAGTCTTAAGTCTAGACATTAGGCAACAGTGAACACCCTGTCACCCAACATCCCTTAATTACTGTCATTAAATAATTTTCAGCTGAACTTAAAGATGCTGTGGGCTTAAGTGTGACAATAGTTACATTAAGTACCCAATAAACAAACAATACAATCATTAGGTCAAAGAAACTGGAACTTCTAAAACAAGGAACAGGAAGTCAGTGCAAGGAGGTCAAAAATTGCGTTGATACTTCAACCCTCGGACCTTACGACAGGAAGAAGAAGAGCAACAAAAAGAGCTGAAGAAGAAGAAAACATGGAAGATGAGACAGCTGTTCATTGCCAGAGGAGCTGCAGGAGCTGGAACTACTGGAGCAACCCATTTTTGGTTTGCCAGCTTAAAAGCTAGAGTGAAATATATTTGCTCCTCTCCGATATCTCACAATATATGTTTAAAAGTGACTGTCACATGTTATAACAGTTGTTTAGTGCCCTCTGGTGGTGGAAGTGCCATTCAAAGGCTAGGAACATCACTGCATCAACATGTAAACATCATATGTGACTATAGCAAAAAGCTCCGAGCAGAGAAGCCAGCCGAGCGAGAGAATTTCAATTCGTCTAGGTGTGTGGTGGCCTTTACATTAGATTGAACTAAACAAAGTAACATTTCGGAAAATCCAGAATCGGAGTCCAAATGAAGGAGCACATATAAGAATAACAATACAAGGAAAACATAGAGGCACTAACTTATGCTATTCAGAACTACACAAATAGACTACAAACAAACTGGAACATTAAAGACTTGACAAAGTGGAACATATTGGAGGACCAGAAAAACTTGGAATTTGGTTAGCTAAAAAACTGATAATTCCTATACTTTGCTTTTCCGTCTGGTCTGCTAGGTTTTTTATAGTGGACTTTATACAGAAAACACAGTTTGTCTTTATGTTGCAGTTGAGTAACACTCTTCACTTTTTCTCCAGCGATGACAAACATGCAGGTGTTGCAGCAAGTCCCCAAAGGCTACAGAATGCCCTCTCCTCCCAACTGCCCAAAATGTTTGTATGACATCATGTTGGAGTGCTGGAAAGAGGTGCCAGCTGACCGACCAACCTTTGAAACACTGCACTGGAAGCTTGATGAGTTCTTCGAGATGGATATCAGCTCGTATGATGATGCGAACCGCTACTGAGTTTGGTACATAGCGTACTTGCCAATGAGCTCAGTACAGTACATCTAAATCAAAGGCTGACTTTAATGTACAAATAGTCTCACACTGAGCATTCACATGTACAAAGTGTATACAAAAAAGTTAAGAGGTAATTTAAATGTTAAAATATAATCTACTCTCAGAGCCTTTAGTACTATTTCCTCCTGGACAAATGTGATCGTCATACTTAAAGTAAGCAACATGGGCAAAAAATGTAAGTTTGTATGATGTTTCTACTTCTAGTTTTGTAAATGTAGGAAAACAATAAGTAAATGGTGAATTTCTACTTTTTCAATCTTTGTAAAACTAGTAAAATATATTTTTTCAGAACACCGTAATAAACAGTGACTCTTATAGCACGATATCATTCTGATAGTTTTAAAGAAATTCTATAATGTGAGTTAATTTGTCATGTTTGCCCAAAACACAATATATTGTCTATTAATTTAATAAATATAGTATTAATTTAGTTGTATCACTTTTAAATTCTTACTGTCTCAATATTTTTGTTTGGCTTGAAAGAAGTATGAGAAAAGAAGAAACACAGAAATATTTGCTGCTATTTAAATACCTGCAACAGGACATTTATTGCATGTTCAAATTTTGCAATCAAGCCTCCATTTAGAGAATTTGTATGCTAGGAAATAAAAATACAAAAAAAACTTCAAGGAAATTGTAAAAGGAAAGATGGTAATTATCTAATCTGAAATTTAGATTTTTTTTTATTCTGAAATTATATTTATTTACAGTATTTTTCTGTGATGTTGCTCTATCAAGTACATTTTCAATTTCCTTAGCATGCTTTTTATTTGTAAACTGAGAAAAATGGATCATAAGTAATAAAATAAATTATGTTTTGTATTGACACTGGGATGGATTGTTTTATTATTGCTTTTTCATCTTTTGTTGTTTATATGTATATTTTTGCTACTATTATGTTCATTTTAGGTTCATTTATTTGTAGGATTTGCCCTTGGGGAAAAAGGAAACTGTAATATTAAGTGACTGCTGCTGTTTTTCACTAAACCTAGATGAGCCTTAGAACTCAAACTCTTTTTGCTGTGGGTTACCTAGAAATTCATACATTTGACTTTTGTTGTGATAACAATCAAAGGTAGCAATGTTGAAAAACTGCCAGAATTATTGTACACACAACTTTATTAGGGGTGTTTTTGTAATAATGAAAGTGTCTTTGACACTGTAGAATGCTTCAGCATTGTTCTGTCATTTTAATGGATCATTCCTTTAGCGCACAATTCTGTATTCAAGTCAATCAACAAATTAGATTTATGTTGTCTGTGTTAGATAGCGTCACCGTGGCGCAGTGGGTAGCACGGTCGTCTCACAGCAAGAAGGTCACTGGTTTGAGCCTCGGCTGGGTCGGTTGGCATTTCTGCGTGGCATTTCCCCGTGATCGTGTGGGTTTTCTCCAGGTGGAGCACCTGTTGTGGTTTCCCCACAAGTCCAAAGACATGCGGTATAAGTGAATTGAGTAAAAACGATTGTCCATAGTGTTAAAGTGTGAATGAGTGTGTGTGAATGTTTCCCAGCGATGGTTGCGGCTGGAAGGGCATCTGCTGCGTAAAACATATGCCAGAGAGTTGGCGGTTCATTCCCCTGTGGCGACCCCGAAAGGGAATAAAGCCGACATGAAAATGAATGAATGTCTGTGTTAGATTCTGCCTTTGTCCATTAACTAATAGATCTGGACTACATTACTATACATATTTTTTTTAAAGCAAAAACACAAAACAATTTCTGCAGAATGCTAATTTCCATTCTGAATTTGAAACAAACTGGTACTGTATGTTTGATAATGGTCAAAAAACTAGCTTTGAACAGACAATGTTTCTGAAGAAGTTAAATTGGCGATGAAAGGCCCTGTTAAAAACCACCCCTGACACGGTATATGTATGGAACGTAGAGGAGCAAGTTGTTGATTGGAGTTTATTTTTCTTAGTAAAATTTGGTGTGCAGTTAAATATTTTGTCATTTTGAATAAAACACGTTACCGATTTGGAACATATTATGTTATAGCCACATGCTGTAGACCTTAGGGCAAGATGAGTTGTCTTCACAAGCAGCTAAACAATCTAGGCAGAGCGTGTTGGATTCCGCCATATTGTTTGCTTTGGCATTTACCTGCAGTTACTTTTAGGTTGTGTTTATGGTTTCCCTCTGTTTAGCTTGAGACATTTAAAAATTTTTATTCTAAAAAGAGAATTCTATCGTTTTCCCTGAAATAAAAAAAACAATGTTTTTTTTACTGTTTTCCTTAATAAAAAATCAAGCTATTATGTTTTAAAAAATATTTAGAGAGACATCTTTCACTTACTGGTGATATATTCAAATTTTTAACAACAAGCTGCTTTTCTGAACGTTTTTTGCTCTTCAGAAACATCGATATATCCATGACTGTGCTTTATTTCGTGTAAAAGAGATCCTGCCGATCCAGTCCATATGAATACATTTCGATGTCAGTTATGGAATAAATTATTGGAAGAAAAAAAACTTAGTTATGTATTTACTTTTATTAAAATTGTTATGTTTGTCTTCTGTTGTTCTGTTGTTACACAAGGTTTATTATTCTCTTTCCCTTCCCTCACCCATTCTTTTGGCGGTTTAATCGATGAATGAGGATTCTGATTAACCAAATTTGACAAGCGTTCAATAACAGATACATGTTCTTGGTGTATTACGGTAACAAACCCGGAAATGTGCCCAATTACGGTAATTTGCTATAGCAAGAATGAAACGGAGCAGCGTGTCAAAACGTTGTAACCGACAGTATTGCAGTATATCAGCATTAAACGTCAATTTATGCTTTTGGGACGACTTGAGTTTTCGTGCGAGTCTGTAGTTATTCGCTCGAGGTCTTTTGTGACATCCTCGTTTGCCCCACGTGTTTACAACAGACAGAAGCACCTCGCGGACTCCCGCCACTGAGTCATCCTTGTCACGGCAAGACGTTACGAGCGTGTTAGCCTCACCTTTCCGACTTTTACTTCATTTAACGGCACAACAATGAGCGAATACTTCTCTCTGTCGGAATGTGATGTGATTGGATTTGATTTGGACCACACGCTCTGCCGATATCATCTGAAGGAGACCTCCAGGGTGAGTCGTGCACATCACGAGCATCAAACGGACACACAAACACTGCTTTTCAGAACACGGGCCTTATGGTATGACGTTTATGTCATTGAATAAAGATTTTAGTTAAAGCTCAATTTGTAAATGTAGTATTTGAGGTTCATGTTGAGCTCTTTGACTGCAGCTGTGCAGTGTGTCATTAGCACCGGATGTCATTTCTCGTTTGCTTTCCTGTCTGCAGCTAATCTATGAGAGTTTTGCACGGTATCTAGTGGAGCACAAGGGCTATGATAAAGACCTGCTTCATTTGACTCCTGCTACCTGGGATTTCTGGTGAGTTCTTTGAACAGTGCAGACTGTGCCTAAAGAGAATGTTCTATATAAGGCAATTCACACTGCAGGTCTATTTCCCTTATTTACTGTGTGCATGTGCTCACAACTGTTGTTTTGAATGTGGCCAATGTCAGATTGATGTACAGATCCTGAGTAGATATAGATATGATATGATTGAGTAAATTATGTTGAAGGTTGCTGTCCATTTCACATTTCTTCATTTGGTGATCTGAGTATCTGTGCTATTGTTATTGTATATAAATAAAATACACGATTAGAGTAACAGGGCATCGTAAGTAAGTAATAACAGTACTACTCATACCGAAAAATACAAATATACTTGTAGCACATCCTCACTGGTTAAAAGCAATACTGATTAATTTACTTGGTTCGTTTTGTTAAATAGATATAGCAACAAAAAAAAAAAAATAAAATCTATACGCAATTATTTAACTTTTTTTTGTGGCACAACAATATGTGGTTCTTGGTTTTGGCAGTTGAAACCATGACTTTATGAAAGTTAAAGTAAGATCTCACACAGTGCCATAGATTGTTTGTGCTTCCGGAAAAATATTAAATGCTGCAATTCAAAAGTTTTCACCCGTTCTATTAAATCTACATACTTTTACACAGATGGCTTATCGCTCCTTAACTTTTCAGTCCATAATATATTAAGAATCACCAAGCTCACATCATGATGTATCGATTAAACAATTATTTTCCGCATATGTATAAACCAGTGTGAACTTTTGAGGCTCATGAACACACTGTAAACTCAAATATTATAGTTCTTAAAATAATTTATTTGTCCTTACTGTTAATACAGACTAGCTGATATGTTTATTGTGATAGCAACTGTACACTTCTGATATTTTAGTTCAGCTAATGTTAGCTATGTTGCATAACTTAAACAGAAAAAATATGGCCCTCTTTGAAGCCATATGTGTGCTGTTTACTTAAAGAATATATAGCAAAACTTCTCTCAACATATACAGCTGCTCAAAATTGTTTGGATCCATAGCACTTTAAGGGTCAGGATTGTAAATATAATCTTGCACATTTTCTTCACTCACCTACTTATATTGTTTAGAAATGTTAAATAATCTGATTTATCTGACTTATTTGGTCAATAACAACTAAACAATTGGGACACAAACGGACTCTCAAATGAGGACTTGAGATACTGATTTGTTGAGTGTTACTGATCACCCTAGGCATGTCAAATAGTTTTAAGTGTGTTATAGATGCACATTTGCTCGAAATCAATCTTTGATTTACCTAGATGTTTAGACCTCAATTTTATTTTTATTTGGTGCATTTTTGTCTTTGACAACTATTAAAATAAATTACTCAGTTTGAAGAACTAGTATTTTATTTATAAAACGTGTTCCAATACTTTTACTCAAACACAGTTGCTTGTTTCATTCATGCAGTTTTAAAGGTCTTGTGGTTGACCTTGACGAGGGAAACCTGGTCAAATTGGCTGAAGATGGAACTGTCTTACGGTAAGTAATATTTAATTCAAATGTGAACTGTCTTTGAGCTATAAAAAGATTCCTGGGGAAATGCCTACAATTCTTAATCACAGCTAATATTATTTGAATGTCCCACGCTTGAATTCCCTTATATACGATTATGATTGATTTTCAATTTTATTCTTCCTTTTGTAGTTCAACTTGAGTCACGTCACTGGGTAAATAAAGCCAAATATTGAGTTTATACAAAGAAATCAGAACGTTTAAGTATACAAGTTGAGTCACAATAAATAAAGTGAAATGACACAGTGAAAAGGTGCCCTATAGGAAGTTCAAACAATAGCTCTGATGATTTTTTTTTAAATAACGTGATGAGAATAAATTTTGACACTGAACCAAAACAGGCCGTTCACAACACATTTTGACCTTTACAATTTTTCTTGCCCTCTTTTTTTAAAGAAAAAAATATTTATTGTAGAAAGTTTCAGTTTTTATACATAAATATGTATAAGGATGTTGAACCGCTTGAAGGGCAAGTGTCAAAGTCAGCTGCTATTTGCACACTTCTCATGTGGTGTGAGACACAGCTTCATGTTAGAGGAACACCCTGATGAAGTTTTTCAACTGAAAGCAAGCCCACACATCAATGCGTACAACCTCCTACATATTTTTTTCATTCCAAGAAACCGAACTGAATAAATGTTTTCTTTTTGGGGTAAGGACCATATTTTCACCCAGCATCCTGAATGACGAGCCTCAAGCTTCCCAGGTGACCTCGACTCAAACCTTGACTCTTTATTCAGCCATGAGCAGTTTGATGTTGTGTTGATTTTACTCTGTTGATTGGTTGTGATTTGTGTCAACGCAATTTCTCTAAAAGCGCTCAAAACCAGACCAGATAGATTTTATTCAGCAGTTCCATAAACTGATCCAGTTGCATTATGTAGAGGAGGCGTTTATTACGAACAATTCACTAAATGATTTGTTAGGGAATCGTGACCAAATACAGTAAATTTAAATATATTTTAGAAAAGGAAAGCTTTTTGACATTGCTTGTGTGTCAACCTGTTGTTGGAGACCCCAAAATCAAATAAAAACCATTCAAAATCACAATAGGGACACTTTAACCTATTCTGTTGTATTTTATGTATACTAATCTGTTTAAACCACTATTCTAGGGCAACACATGGAACAAAAAACCTGAGCACAGAAGACATCATAAAGCAGTATGGCCCAAAAAGAGAGTGGAAGCATTTTAACAGCCTAAATACCTCATATACACGCTCAAGTAGGTCTGGGTTCTTGAAGCCTTTTAATAGACCGTTATAGACTTATTTACGACAAATAGTCATATTTCAGTTGTTTGTTTCTTCTGTACACGTATATAAAATATGCTAACATGTCATATTTATTTTTATCACACTAATGTTTTGCACTATATTTTAAACAACTCGTCTTGTTCTCTTTTGTTTCAGCAAAGTACTATTTTTATGACAACTACTTTGACCTTCCTGGTGCTCTGCTCTGCGCCAGAGTGGTGGATATGATGAATAAGGTGAACAACACCTTTAATTTATTGAATTTGCTGATATTTTTTCTTGTCTAAATAAATGTATTTGTGGACCCTAGCAAGGAACAGAAATCACTTCAGATTTTTGGAAAGACATTGTCGCTGCTATTGACCACAACTACAACACATCTGCATTTCGAGGTATGTAAAAAACAGTATTACACTTTTTATTTATTTATATATCATTTTAATTAGAATATGTTTGTTATAAATAGGCAGACCTTTTAAAAGGAAAAAAAACACAAGACACAAATATTTGTTCATTTGAAATCCATTTAATTTAAATCCATTCTTAAAGTGGTATTGTGGACCTAGAATCTCAGTTCTTAGCATATTAAACGTATACACCTGACTCCAAAACTGAGTATAGTAAAAGGAAGGCAAATAGCACCATTATGATACAGATCAAAAAGTTGATGGCTTCAACAGATCTCATACATGTCAGAGGTACGATCACATTTTTAAAACTCTTCACTATTATCAGTTCTAGGTTACTATGTCTGGTGGTGATGTGACTTTGTGCAAATGCTGGCAGTTTTTGAATGATAAAGATTGAGGATTTCATCACGTTGAGGCAATCAAAAACCCAGAGAAGGAACAATGAACGTTATCATCTGCGTAAATGCCATTGGACTGGTCATCTGGAACCTGAATGTACACTGTGTCATAGGCATGCAGCATGAGGACAGCACTTCCAGACATCTGGTCAAGGAACCCTTTGTTGTACTCATCGTAAGAGAAAATAACTGGCTCTCTGTTTTTGTAAAGTGCTACAAGCGCATTTGCTCCATTGACATGCATGTGGAAAGCGAAGTAGTACAGTCCTGGAACCTGACAGGTGAAAATGCCAGTGCGAGGGTCATAGTGGTTTTCGCCATTGTACACAACTTGGTTGAATACAATAGGCGTTCCTGCATCAGGGTAAGCTTTGGTGAGTATAGCTGTGAATGCTGACATGGGTGTCTTTACTAGTTCATGGCTTTTTCCCATTACCACCTCATGGGCTTTTATTGGCATGCTTTTTTCATCTTGGTAAATTATTTGTCCTGGGGGGCCAGGTGGCCCAGGAGGTCCTTGAGGACCTGGCACGCCATTATGACCCCTGGCACCAGGAATACCAGGTGGACCTTGAGGGCCACTAACTCCCTTTGATGTAAGCCCTGAAGGACCAGGGGGGCCAGGAAGTCCTGGATGTCCTTTAAGGCCTGCTACACCTGAAGGTCCAGCTGGACCTTGTGGTCCGGTTGCACCTGGTAAACCATTTTCACCTCTACTGCCTGGAAGCCCATTAGCCCCAGGGTGTCCCTTTGCTCCTGGTTGCCCTTTGCTACCTGGCATACCTGGAGCACCATTAAATCCTGGCTCACCCTTGGAACCTGGATGACCTAAAGGCCCCGTGGGACCCGGAGCACCTGGTGTCCCTGGATTTCCAGGTTTTCCTGTGAAGCCTTGTGCACCTTGCTCACCTTTTTCACCTCTTGAGCCTGGAGCCCCAGTCATACCAACATCACCTTTAAGTCCCTGTGAACCGGTTTCTCCTGGGAAGCCCCTAGAACCTTGATGACCTTGTTGACCTGTTGGACCAGCAGCACCTGGAAGACCTTTATGGCCAGCTGGTCCTTGTTCTCCCTTTTGACCTGTGGCTCCTGGGAAACCTGTTGTTCCCCGATCTCCTGGGATTCCAGGTGAACCAGGTTTGCCAACACCTGGTATACCAGGAGCACCTGGTTGGCCAGAAGGTCCTTGAGGACCTTTTTGTCCCATTTGCCCAGGTAGACCTGGAGCTCCATTCTGGCCTGGTTTTCCTGGAGATCCTATTCCAGGTGCCCCCGTGTGACCTTTAGGGCCTTGTAACCCCATAGGTCCTGGTGAACCATCCCTACCTGGCATACCTGGCTTTCCAGATTCTCCAGGAAACCCAGCTGGTCCAGGCTTTCCTATTCCAGGTTGACCAGAAATGCCAGAAGGTCCTGGTGGACCCATTGGTCCTGGACTGCCAGATTTTCCTTGTACACCATATCCAGGTTCTCCCTTCTGGCCTGGCAGTCCAGGATTTCCAGTATGACCTTTAAGACCAGGTTCTCCACGTGGCCCCATTGCTCCAGGAAGACCATGTGGCCCTGGCTTTCCAGTAGAAGAAAGGCCAGCAGGTCCAGGGCTTCCAGGAGGTCCTGGGGCTCCTCTTGCTCCTTGAGGTCCGACAAGTCCGGGATGTCCCTTTTCACCTGGAAATCCTGGTGAACCTGGTTTTCCAGGACCCCCTGGGCTTCCAGGTTTACCCGGTGAAGAGTAGCCTGCAGGACCAGGTGATCCAGGTGGACCCATGGGACCCATTTGTCCAACGCCATCCTTCCCAGGATATCCTGGTGATCCTGGAGGGCCTGGGGGACCAGGTTCACCTGGCGACCCTGGTGCTCCAGGTTCCCCTGCAACAGCTGAAATTAAAAGCAAATACGTTTTACATGTACAACATATGAATATATTAAACATACATTTAAGTGATTAGCTTTTAAAGTACATGCTGAAATGTTGGAGCAAGTTTATTTTCTAAATTATATTCAATTATTATTGAATAATCCTTTAATCATTGAACAATCCTGTATCAAATCAATGTGTGGGCAATGTTACAAAAGCTTGGTAACCCTGCCAGTGCAGCATTAGTTTGTTTTGGGAAATGCAAGGAGAAGTCAGGCCTCTAAGTAATGCTTCTGCAGAACCTCATTTCTCAAGTCAAATCAAAGTGATGAAAAAAAAATTCTAATCCATTATTGGGAAATGCTCAGCTTTCATCTTCAAGTCTGCCAAATCCATACATGTAATGTAAATGTAAAGTTAATTAAGTTGAAGTTCTAATATATTTCGCATTATCCAGTTTACCTTACAATATGTATGCATAACTGTCCAGTGGAACAGTGACCAGTTAACAGCAGACTTTGCATCTACAACTATTGTTATTGGAGTGTATTTCAGTTAGATGTATCATACATATAAAAAAATAGCAACACATATTTTAAATAGTACATTTTACTAGCATAGCTGCAAAAAAGTTTGTATTTAAGAAAGAACACAACCTTTCCCCCTCTGAAATAAACTCACTTTGAGATTTTGTGGGATAACTCTGTTTCTTCACATGGTAATATTTATCCGGGGTTGCCTCAACCAGTACCACAGAAAGGAGGAGGATGCTTGTTACTCTGAGGTCCATTTTGATTGAAGCTAAGCCTGTCAAGAGACAATGGAACATCAACAAAGATGTACAAGAAACCAAGTATCCCCCAATAGAAGTAGATTAAAAAATAACAATAAAAATGTAGTGGAAAATATGTCTTTAAACGGCATCAAACTGCACCATGTGACCTTGAAAATGCATGTTTCTGCAAATCACAAAATATACACTTCAATAACCTCCCAAATAAAATGACAATACATAACAAGAAATACATTCATTCATTCATTCATTCATTCATTCATCTTCATGTCGGTTTTCTTCCCTTTCGGGGTTGCCACAGCGGAATAAACCGCCAACTCTCTGGCATATGTTTTTTACGCAGCGGATGCCCTTCCAGCCACAACCCATTGCTGGGAAACAAGAAATACAATTTTGTTTAATTTTACTCATCCCTCATTCAAAGTCTTTGACTTTCGTTTGATTTTACACAGATTTTTTTGATGATTACAATACTTCAAAAAATATATTCTACATAAGAGAACAAACTAACAATTGCCATTTTTGAAAATGAATAAACAACCCCCAAACTCATTGAAGCTAAGTAAATTGCAAAAAAGAGCATCAATATCTTTCTAATCCAGCACTCCTGTGAGCAAGGGACAGTACGCACCTGCAGACTTGAGCTCCAGATGTCAGGGATCAGTCGATTGGGCTGTCCCAGACCAATCTGTGTAGGTTTCCAGTCTATGCGTGGAAGTGCAACTCACAGAAGGGGACTCATATTTATACCAAATGTTCCTCTCCGGCAGCACCCAAAACCTCCTTCCCTCCTCGTGTGATGTCAGCTTTAATTGAAGGTCTGGTGTCCCCAGTGAGTCCAGGGCAGGTCTGCAGGATTTAGTGATTCCCTTCATATGTCTTGCTGTCAAAAGGTTAATTTATTGACTTGAAACAGATTAAAGTTAAAGTTACACAAAATTGCAAATTCACTGAGGATATTTAAGTCTTGAAGTTTAGTTGTCTCTAGTTTAGGCCTCTTTAAGGATTTTTTATAGACAGTTTCCATTCGATTTCGTAAAAACTCTGGATGTCACTAGCTATATTTAATGTATTTATCTATTTGTTTGTATATTATATATATTCAGAAAAAAAACATATGTTATTGGAGGCTTTTGAAGAAAAGGACAAGTGTAGACTCCTAAACCTGATATATTTATGGTGTATTTTTTGGATGTGTAGAATACTCATACAACATAATGGTTTTGTAAGAGCTGTTAAAAGCTTTTTAAATGTAGTTTTACCTTGTGGTTTTTTTAATTGTTTATGCGCATGTTGTGTTCATGTTTATGTGCAGTCTGATTGATTCCACTTTGGGACAGCAGAGGGCAGAATTGAAGTCCCTGTTTGCTCTTAGAAAGACTGTGCACCTGCCACATGTTTTGATGGTTCTTTTTCAATTTTGATTCTTCAGAGAATGGACATTAATCAATTGGAATTAGAACATATTTATATTTATTTCATTTTGTTGTCTGACTTTACTAAATGTCATTTGAAGAACTCAATAAAACTACATTAGCTACATTATCAAACCAATATTTAAGTTTTTTCAAACTTAAAATTTGAGTAAAGTGTTTATTTAGAAGAATGTTGAAAAGATGACTTTATCGACATTCGCAAACCTTCCAGGTCTGGTTTCATGGATACTCAACAGCATAATACACCCACGCAGACGCACATGCACATACATACACATGCACATGCATGCACTGTAGAGTGGTTTCACATGAGTTGCAGAATTTTTCATGTTTTTCATGCCTTTTGCTAACCAACTAAGCTCAAAGAGAAAGGACGAAATGAAAGAGATGAAGGAATGATATGTATAAACTCTAAATGGAAAGTTGTGACTTTCATAATGCAGCAGCTCTGAACTCACCAGGAAAGAAGGAACATTTTGAAGGGAGGACGATCATCCTAAACAGGATCTAACACAGGTTTATTAACTCAACTGAACAGGAAATAATAATGTGCAAATCAAATGGGAGCAAGAGTGAACAAGACAGGAGTTCAAAAACAAACTAGAATTAAATAATTAATCAAATAGCTGATAACCCTAATGACTAGAAAATAGAAGACTTAAATAGAACTGTACCTCAATATATATGAAGAATTGTCTGTCTGTCTCTCTGTCTATCTATCTAGTATTCAAAAGAGAAATACATCCATTTATATTTTAAACATTGTTTATATATAATAATTTATTTTCAAAATACATTTTTGTAATATATGGCAAAAATGTAAAGTGGTCAAAATTAAAACTTTAGTGTGAAAAAAATAAAACCTACACCGGCAACACTGCAGAGGTATCGGAAGTTGAAAAATCAGCAATAATCTCCTTTTTTTTTACTTTTTACTTTTTTTTTTCTTCAAACAATCAACTTGCTCTAGACTAGTTACGAGTTTCTTGAAAGAAGTCTCAAAAATGTGGAGAAGCTTAGTCACAGTGTATGGACACCTCCTGCTGTTTTTTCGCAAACAAGCTTTTTGCAAGCGAAATAATCAAACGAATCTTGCTCTGAGGAGAGTATGTGAAGAGAAGACTCTGGTAGGTTTCAAGTTTTCTTGCGCTGGGAATTTAATGACACTCCGTTAGCTTTAGCCAATAAACTAGCGTAGTACTTTTGTAGAACTGTATTTATAGTTGAAGTGTGCTGAAACAAGCAGAAGATACTAAGAGAAGAATGTAAACTAAAGCCCCTCCTCCATGCTTCGCCTGTGTTGGCACACGGTCTAGGCAGATTTTTGGTAGCAGATCAAAACTGAAAGTTCTGTGGCTGTCTCAGAGCGGGACACACAGATATTCTGTTTTTCAGTGTGAACAAAGCATTAGGGATATAAGCTACGGAGAAGCACCACCCCCCCTCCCCTGATACCTATAATGTGTTTTCTAAACAGTTAGTAGAAACTTTAAAGCAGAACAGATCGAACATGTCAGGAAGTACATTTTTCTAAAATGTCATAAAGGTGTTTTTGTACTTTGCTGTGTAGTGCTTAAAAAAAAAAGCATGAAATTAAACCCTAAATTCCATTCGTAGTCAAATGTGCTGAAATAAAATGGTTCTGATATGACATAAAATATGCAATACTATGGAGATATTTGTTCTGAGAAATAGATATTATGTTTGTTATTGTTAAGTATGTTTATAGTAGAAGGCTTGAAACTGGATGGTTTGCTTTGGAATGCTTGGATGGCATGTTTCATTTACATCCGGTACATTGAAAAACTTGTTTATTTTGAGGTGCAGATTTTTCAGCCTGCCACTGACCACTGCCAGAACCATGATCTTCCTGAGCATCCAGTTTAGTAAAACCTCAGTACGTTGGGAGTTCCTGTCTCTCTCTGTCTGAAAGTAAAAGTCACATGCACAATAGTGTGAATTTGAACTTTTTTACTTATGGTAATTTGACTTTAGGGATTTAGATGTCAATATGTATTTCATTGCTAAAGTTAATGACTAACTGATTTTGCTGGCAAACATATGTATTTGGCTCAACGTTTTATAATTATCAGTTTTTTGGGAATAAGTTGTTATCCAGACACAAGGTGTAGGATAAGTGAGTTGTGCGAGATTCTGTGCGTTGGACGTTTTTGAATGGAAATTATTTGTTCATTGTAAGAGACTTGGGCAACCTTAATATTTATCAGGTATTGAAATGTAGCTCAAACTGAGAATCTCAATGAACCTTTACACTAACATCACTTCAGGAATGCAGCAGTTTGAGCAATTACATGGTGAGCGAGGTGCAAAAACAATAGACCCCTGGGCTCTAGAGGGGGTCAAAGGTCACCATTGACTTACAAAAACTAACTTTAAAATGATCAATATCAGGACAATTTTGTACATCCGGAGGCAGTTTGTTCCAGAGAAGGGGGGCAGCTGAGCTAAAAGCACAAGAACCCAGTGAGGATCTCGAGGGTTTGTGTACATCAAGAGGCTGCAGGTATAAGGGACGGGACTTAGTAAGAGCACTTTGAAATTAATTTGATATTTTATAGGTAACCAGTGGAGGTGTTGTGCACGGAAAAATATCAGCCGTTTGAGCATCCATCAAACTGTACTTTAAAATTGAACCAGAAAAGTATACATCCTGGCACTGCTCGAATTATTTTTAAATGTCTACTACGATCGGAAACACACTAATTCTCATTTAGCACCCATAAAAGTATGCCAACATGGACAGTCTGGCAGTCACAATAGACGCTCTCTCTTTGTGTGTCAAAACTTTATATGTCAAAAACCTAGAGCTTTTTCCTGAAGTTATTGGAAACATTTAGCAAATGAAAGCATGAGTTGTTCTCAAGCTGAAGGAGCTAACCTGACAGCATTCATCAAGTTAACTGTTAACAAACTGGTCACAGAGATAGTAGAGGCTCCATGTACAGTGGTGAATAATCCAGAAGTCATCAACAATCTTACCAGAATCTTTGAGATTCAGCATTTTTGGGGATTTTTTACTATTAACTTCAAGTGCATTTTTAATATTTGCATTGATTTTTTTTTTCAACTCCAAGTTAAAAAGTGTGAACATGAAGCCTGACGTCTGCTTTGTCTAATTGGAGCAGCATAAGCAAAGCAGACATGGTGTCCGGTAATGGCTTCTGGTGTGGTTCTTCCAGAGTTTGGCTTTTGCTGTCTGGTGTGGTGAAGTAATCTACCTCATCTCTGATGTGGTCTCCTGCTCAACTTTGAGCTTGAGCTGAGAGTTAGTGCTGGAAAAACCATATTCTCGTTTACACAATTTTTATTTTTAGCCAAAACACCACTGTCACTTTCCATATGAACATAATAGTATGTGATTTCCATATGTTTGCTTTCACTGTTGAATCACAATAGTTGCATGGAAACGTTTGTTTAAACCCATTGTCTAACCAAGCTATGGTGAAAAACCAAAACCATGTTGACTATGCTTAAAGACATGGCTTGCATATTATTGGTGATAAATAGTTACCTCAAAGTCATTAAAAATAGATTTCCAGAAAAATCTATGTTTTTATTTTGTTACTCAGCAACTTCACTATAACAAATCATTATATCTTAGTGCAGCTGCTAATTTTGTGTTTACAGGTAAATCAGACAGTCTTACTCTACACTGAATGATTTCTAATGTAGAAGTACTGTTTTATAAATTATTTATTTTGTTATAGGTGTACTTGTGTAAAATGCCAACACAAGATATGGTCGCGATCTTTACTTTTTGATGCACGAGCTTTGCACAATAGCATGTAATGTTAGTAACATCCTTGTAGTGTGCGTTCCACACGATTGACTGTAGTGTGTGCAGGTTTAGAATTATAGGGAGGATAAAATGTTAAATTGTATGAAACCAGATTTCCTTATAGGGTTATAAAAGTCATGTAGTGTGCTCTCGGCTTAAGGCACAAATAGTTAAAATGGTGTATTTCATGAATATATTTAAGCCTAGCACAAGTTAAAAAAAACGAACTGTGTGGACCGCCAAATCAATGAACACAGGAGAGTTGGAAAGACACCTGGTGACAGAGGCAGCCTCGTCATAAACCCTTTATCAAACTGTTTTTTGTTGATGAACCATGTGAAGTGCTGCTCACAAGCAAAGGTGATCTTTCCAAGTTTTCTCTGATAAGCAGACACAAAATTGAGCAATTTCTGGCAAATAATCTCATTATTTGGTAATCCAAACAAAAGTTTAGCCTCCAGATATCTGAAAACACACTTGTTTTTCCAGCGCCGGTCCGCTGCTGTCACTCTTCGGGTCAAACCACGTTTCCTGTTTGTCATAGAGAGAGGCTATACTAGCGATTCATATGATTGACAAGTGGGTATGGCATGGGCGGGGACAAGGAAAACAAAAACGAAAATGTTTTAATCTGAATACTACTTGAGGCATGCTTTTGACGAGGGAACAACACTTCAAGATGTCAGGAATGTCAGAATGAGGGAAATTTCCAAGTAAAGTTTCAAATAAATTGTTATAAAAAGGTTTTCATAATTTGTAAAAATAGCACAAATACCAATTTTTGGAGTAAGTATTTATTTGTATTTAGTTATTACCGATTATTATATTCACCTATAGGATTGTACTTTAAAAAATTCAGTTCATGATATTCCTAAAATATATTGAGCAGTAATGATGTGCATTTTTAAAAATCTAGACAGAAGACTTTTCTGTTTAGGGAAAGGTATCCTCTATACTTGAGTTTTATGTGTGCTGAACTTGATTTTAAATGAGTTGGTGTTTAATTTGATTTGATGTTTTGTCTTACTGCTCTATTAATATAAAAAATATATCAGTATGAACCTGAGACTATACAAGATTTATTGGTTTATTTCTCTTTGTTGAGTATATTCAGCTGTTTGAGATGGTAAGATTAGTTCGATAAAAAAATGTTAATGAATGGCTGAAGGTTGTGGAGAAGCTATAGATGGAGAAAAGATAAAGATAGATTGATATAAACTTCACTGAACCAAGTGCACCACCAAAAGGTCTTTGTAAATTTTATGGATAGTGTAATTAAAGGAAGTGTATCAAGACTGGGCTGATGCAATTACAGAGTAAAAGACAAACTGTGCCAAATCACAGCTGGCTGGGTAAGCCAGGCATCTCAAGTTTAGAAAAAACACTAATGGCTTAATTATTCAGCATTTTAGCTGTCTTTATCAGCATTTTTGATATCCTGAAGAAGGAAGAACATATGAAGGGTTCTGCTTTCCTATTATAAAAAAATCATAAGGAAGAAGCATGAAACTCTTATCTGCCTGTAAACCAGGGATCTCAAACTCTAATATGTGCAGGGCAAAATACTTCGATTGTTATCTTATGGAAGGCCACAAGGGGCTTAAATTCTTTTAACTTTTACCATCCTTTAAACAGCTTTAGTTTTTTCATCAGAAAACAGAAATTTATGCAATTTAATCTAAATCTATTTAAATTAAAGTAATTGAAAATCTAGTTAAGATTGGCTTTTTGTGAAAAAACATGTTAAACAAACATTCAAAATAACAAACTGTTTACAATGATAAAAACATTTAGAGTTAATGTAAGCATTTATATTATATTTCTATTCTATGGATGAGTTTAGATGCAATTTTCATATTTTCATGTTGTACTGATTTATTTGTCTTTCAAAAATAAATACTTTTGAGTCTAATCATCTCAAAAAGAATTTCTATGTGGTTTCTATTTCTACCTTATAAGCATATGCTTGAGTTCCCCTCATTAAAGTAAACAACATTCGGATTAAGAGTCCTGTGGAGAATCACTTTATTACTTTTGTTTTTGTGGAAATGAAATGACAACAATGATCTGCAACCAACATTATGTATGAAAAAAACTGTTCTGGAAATATATGCATTTGTCAACGAGAGTATACACATCCTCCTGTAATTAGGGCTGAAACAGTTAATCAAATTAATCGATTACAAATTATGATTGATTAAAATTATTTTATTGTGAATTGTAACTTTGTTTCATAAAAATTATTAGCAGAAATTTCCACAAAATTTTCCTACTTCGTTATAAAATTGAAAGAATATTCATATCCTATTAAATTTATGAAATAGAATTTCTAAATGGACATCAATCAAGTGTTAAATTTGCTAGTTATTTTGGTTTGGAATGATGTAAAAGTCTTAAAAAAAGTTTATATATAAGAGGGAGAAATTGAAACGAGATGAATGCCAACCATGAGTTTGTATTTGATTCCATAAGGCTTCATGAGCCTCTGCTTCTCTTCTGCTCTTCGCCAGGTTGCAGCCTGCATGCTTTACTTATTTTATTTTAGAAAAAAGTTGGCTGTAGTGGTCTTAAACACATGTACTGAATGCTTTTTGACATGTAATGAACCTTTGTAGATGAATTGTAAAAATTTTCTTGTAATTTTCTCGATGACCGGTAAGGCTCTGTCTTCACCGACCACACATCCATGCTGCTGCATATTTTAGTGGTTCTTCTATTCGGTTCACTGTTTTTAATTGTAGTACAGTTTTTAAACACCAACCTGCCACACACGTTAAACTAACCACCCAAGTGAAAGAGGCAGAAAAGCTTCTTTCTAAAAATAGCTATATATACTCTATCTTATATATTATCAAGGGCTTTGTGTAGAAGCTGCAAAGGCACCTGTTGTTTCTGTTTTTTGTTTTCTTCTACTTTCACTGATTACTGAAAAAATTATAATTTTCTTTTGTTCATTGTTTAAATAATTTAAATCCATTATTAACTTACTGAACCAGCTGTTTAAGTTTGCCTTATTTTCCATGCTGAGATTGGAAAAGATTTTGAGAACTCACAGGCTGGTTGATTATATATGCAAGTGACACTCACACAATGTTAATCGTCAACAATTCACCTTGGAAATATTTGGCCTGCTTAATATCTGCACCAGCCGGTGACTCCAAGTCATTTAATGTGAAACCCCTTGATTCCAACTTACCATGTATTATGGACACATCAGCAACTGAAATATATCTGGGACAGTGGCGATAGATCTGTGATGCAATTATATAGAAAATCATGAACTTAACTTAAGCAAATAATCCCTCTGTTACTACCTTAAGGTGTAAAAATCCTGTTAGTGAAAGTTTAAATATGCATAAGTCTTCCCTGCATTCGTACTGAGTTCAGGAGGCATAAATGATTTACATGTTAAGTCTATGTGAAGATGTGCTCTCATGTGAACTGGTGTCTACCAATTCGTAATCTCTCTTCTAGTGTTGTAATTTTTTTTTGAGGTACAAGTTGATCATTGCTGTGTGGACATCGAAACAAACTTATTTTATTCAACTTTTGAATAAGATTTGGTTATAATTGTTGATGAACACGTTGCTGCTAGTTTAGTGTATTGTTTACAAAATATATTGTGTTATCTGACTCTCCAGATAACAATGGAATTTATCTTTAGAGTTGTTAATATCTGTCTGAGACTGTTCTTTGAAAAATAAAGGTAATTGTTTTGTAAAAGTGTGTAACTTTAGCTGTGAAGAAAGTAAAAATGAATAATTGACCCCTGTGGTTCTTCTTTCATCCCATGTGTCACTCTAGCACTTTTATAAATGGACAAAAAGCAGCTTGAGGAATGTGCATGCACACTACTAACTAAAAATCGTTGAGCCTTGAAGCTAACCAAATTTAAAAAATACATGCTTTTCAGTAGTCGTTCGTTAGAGTTTCTGTGAAGTATTCTGTTTAAATAAAAGTCTTTTAGAGTACAGTGATGGAGAAATAGACTGTAACCATAAATGAGAGGCTGTTCAGTTGAATCTGACCGGCATGGAAAGTTCAGGCTCAGCATTGTCAGGGTCATTGTGAAGATTTGACTTATTCTTCCTTCAATAAAGCAGTTGCTGGTTTACCAAAATGATGTAATTGCCAGAGACTCTAAAAAGATCCTGTAATAACTATTGGTGAAGGCTTTGGTTGTGTGGTGAATCCAGCATTTACAATCAAGCTTCACATCATTTTGTCTCTCTCCCTCTCTGAAAGAAATTGGCTGTTGGTGCTTGTACACATCTGCAGACACAATATCCAAGAGTCAAAGGTGTCCTATTCTTAGAGTTAGGATTAAAGGAATGCTTAACTTTTTAAGTTCTTACAAAGGGGAAGAACAACATTTTTTATGGAGAAATGTAACGTATAACTGGTTTAGTAACTATTCTGGTGTAGAATGGCAGCTGTCATCTCATCTAGGTGGGTAATTCACATTAGTGGTAGATAAAAAGACCACATTCTCAGCCTCAGAGGTCACGCATGTTTTCCAGGGAGAAGTGAGTGGCACATTTACTTTTGGTGAGAATCCAAGTTCAGCAGTATGATCGAGACAAACAGTTATCAGACAGCTTAGCTTTGGTTAGTATTGAATAACTTGTTGCATAGTCACCCATTTTTGTAGAGACATTTTCACGCCTGGAAAAATGACGCTATGTGAAGTGAGATTTGACTGGTTGTTTGACATGTTTGCCTAACAGCTTCGTGCTCAGTTATTAGCCCAGGCCTCTTCACTAAAGGTCTTGCTACTCAAGACTAGTGGGCCTTCCCCAAGTATTGCACTAGGAAAGCATATATAAATGTCATGACACAGAACTATAATACAGTCATGGCCAAAAATTTTGACACAATGACACAAATATTCGTTTTCACAAAGTTTGGTGCTAAACTGCTTTTAGCTTTGTTTCAGTATTTTCTATTGTTTACTAAAATATAATTACAAGCACGACATATGTTTCAAAGGCTTTTATCAACAATTACATGACATTTATGCAAAGTCATACAAAGTCAAAGTCAGTATTTGCGGTCTTGGCCCTTCTTTTTCAGGACTTTTTCAGGACTCAGGATCGTGACTGATAGCAACCCATTCTTTCATAATCACTTGTCAGAATTAGTGGGTTTTTGTTTTTCCACCCACCCGGATTAATCACAAATTCTCAATGGGATTAGGATCTGAGGAGATTTTAATGTTTTGCTCCCAGAGCCACTAAGCTGACTTGTTTAGTTGGATTAAAAACAAACTAGACTTCTCTTCCATTTAATTCTGTTCTCTATGGTGGATAAGAGAGCAGTCACTGAACTCCAGATCGCACTGAAATTGGAATTAAAAAGCAGTCCGAGACCTGCTGGATGAGGTAGTCTTCAGCCGGTTCCAAACGAACTCCAGAGCTGTTTGTTTGTGGTGTAAACTTGATCCAACTTTCTGAACCTCTCAGAACTCAAAACAACTGAAATGACAAAAAAATGCTTTTTGAATTAATACAGACACTGTACTTGCTTGTCGTGGCGTTATGAGATTGTGTAAGTGTTTTTATAGGCAGCTGTTGTCATGGCGGCTCGCGGTCAAACACAGAGTAGTGAGGAGCTTTATACATTTATAAAAATCCAGTCTAATAATTACATTTCTTCTAAGTTTCCCACACCCCACAAGAACGATGCAGTTCTCTCAGTGCTCAGCAAGCAGCTCAAAGACAGTGGTTTAATAGTTCTGTTGAACAGTGCCGTGTTAATGCAAACAAACTCTGTCAACAGTCTATTCATGCACCGCATACACTGAATAAACATAGTAAAACTATTGTGAAAACAAAGTGAAGTGTTTATATTCTAGACAAATTTAAGCAAAAAGACGAGAGTATGTTCAATATGATTCCGAGCCTCATTTACAACCTAGAACATTTGAACAGAATTTAACATTTTAACAGAATTTAACAGACATTATGTAGTAAAAGATGATTGACTGTATTGTCCCGGTTTGCTATCGTGTACGTTCCTCCATTGTTTACTGCTGCATGAGGATTCATCCTAACCAACCGAAAAGCAGTATATCAATCTTTCCCTGATGGGTTTTTTTTGAGAGAAGTGGCTTCTTTGCTGTCCTTGAAGTTTTCGCCTCACTGTGCGTCCCGATACGTTTACACCTGCCTGCTGCCATTCCTGAGCAAGCTCTGCAGTGGTGGCACTCCCGCAGCTAAATCCCTTGCTTGACATATCTGAAGCCTTCTTAACAAGAATTGAACCCCTTTGCTTGAAGTACTTGATGATCCTATAAATTGATGATTTAGGTGCAATCTTAGTAGCCACAATATCCTTGCCTGTGAAGCCATTTTTATGCAATGCAATGGTGGCTGCAGGCATTTCTTTGCAGGTGTCCATGGTTAACAATGGAAGAACAATGATTTCAAACATCACCGCCTTTTAACATGTGAAGTGTGCCCTTCTAACCCATTCAGCCTGACATAATGATCTCCAGTCTTGTACTCATCAAATGCAGAGGAATTTGTTTTTTTTTAGGATTAAGTTACTTTTCATGCCAAAGAAGGACTATACAATTCATCTGATCACTCTTCATAACATTCTGGATTATATGCAAATGGATTTTATAAAAACTTAAGCAGCAACTTTTCCAATTTCCAATATTTATATAATTCTCAAAACCTTTGGCCATGACTGTATATAAAATTTTAATTGGTATTTAAATCAACTTGTAGTTAAATCCCTTGCGAAAGAATTTGACTTTATAAACCCTTCTAGGTTACCAATGAATGAACTTGATTGGGTTTGGGGAGTACATATCTAAAAATATTGTGGTGACATAGTGTGCCTAGAAATTTCCCCAATTCAAGCCTGGTAAGGTTCTTTCTGAGTGGTGCTGGCATGCACTACCTGCGGTTGAGTGGGTTTCTTCCAGATTCACCAGTTTCCTCCCACATCCTAAAAACATGCATATCTAATGGGATGTTGACTGGAGAAATGGGTGAGTGCATTTTGCCTTTCAGTAGAATTGTGACCTGTTTTTTTTCTGTTAATTCCATATTTTCCTAAATTCATGAACTTCCAGCATCAGACTGTTAGGCAGTTGTGGTCTGGTGGGTAAGGAGATGGACTTGTGATCAGAAGATCACCTGTTCAATCCCCAGATCCACTGAGTTTAAGATGGTGTGAGTGATCAAACACTTCTCCATCTTCAACAACCACAACTGTTGTTGCCCTTGAGAAAGGCACCAGTTTCCCGGCTGCTCCCCGGGCGCCGCAGCCATTGCTGCCCACTGCTCCGGGTGTGTGTTCACAATGTGTTTGCTCACTACTGTGTGTACAATGGGATGGGTTATATGTAGAGCACAAATTCCAGGTATGGGTCGCTCCATATCTGGCCAAAATAAAAAAAGAATCAAGAGAAGAATAAGATCAAACACCTGTAGCACTGGCCATGAAGAGAACTTAAAAAGTTATTAAATGGAGTTGGCTGGGTTTTTAAACATCAGTTTTAACCATTAACTGGTTTCCATGTGTTTTTAAGCTCTTGTGTAGTATAACTTATTTCTAACTTGATGATATTTGGTGTGTGGTGGGAAAGTCTTGGTTCAGTTATAGAGCACGGTGCAGTTCTCACCCTATTTTCCGCTCTATTTAAAGCCAAATGTTCCACCCCAAAGCATTTGTGGTCAGAACACCTATAATTGTGGCACACTTTGTTTACATCCTTATTTCTACCTCTGTTCACATTGAAAGATTTTCTGTGAGATGCTGACGAGTCAGAAACTGGCGATTTGTTGTCATTAAAGTAGCTTGATAGTAATAGAGCTTTATATTCTCATGTTAAATAAAGCTCTGTGTGCTGTTTTGTGTGACTGGTGTAAAACTTTCCATGTGATTTTGCTTCGAAGTAACCACTTGGGATTATCTTGGAGTACTCTGGATTTATTGTATTTACTGATGGATGATTGTCTATTATGCAACCCTAAGGATGTACTTTATGTGGTGTGATGTCTGCAAATTATAATACTATGATGCAGCTAATGTAATTCTCACAATAAAACTCTTAAAACAGCTAATGCAATAAGGCTACAGTAAATAAAAAAATGGACTTATTCCTTTAGTTCAAAACCATCTGAATAACACAGCTTCACTTAGCTCTTAAGAGCTGGCTTTTCGCTCATAAACGATTTTGGCTCACCTTCCAATCCTTGAGAGGTTACTAATGATCTATTTAATGAAGCCTCTACATCACAAAGTTAAAGTAAGTTTAAATCATTGATTTTTGTATTTGAACCTTAGAAACAAAGTTTAGTTGTGTACTTTGAAACCAGTTCTGGCATTATGGTGAGCTTCGAATCAGCTTCATCAGCTTCAAATGCTGAGTGAGGTGTTTCCATCTGATTTGAAGTTTTATGATATCTGAATTATTATTTAAGTTATTAGAGTCTTCTTTAAACCCATCCATGCACCGCTTCTGATGTTAGACATGCCATTTAATCTTTGTGACAGACCTAGTAATAAACTGAAGAATTTTCAAGACTAAACAAAATATGTTTGAAGAGAGTGTGAAAATAAAGATATTGCAATGAGTCAGTGAAAGATGAGCCAATGTTGGGAAAAATTAACAAAGCATTAGTAAAAGCAATAAACTCATTACTTCTATATTTGAGCTGTGCTGTTTTCACCTAAATTACTCTCAGCAGAGTTAATTTTTTATTTAGCTCCTGACTAGGTTCAGACTCAAATCATGCCTTGTTTGTGAAATAAACTTTGCTTTTCTGGATTCTGATCGCATAATTGAAAAAAAAAAATCAATTATTTCAAATCAGTGTTCGATTGGCAGTAAAATGATTTGGTAAATCCAAATCCTGTGCTGAGCTTTTCCTGATTGTTCTTTTAACCATCTTTAGAAGCAGATTTAATTCCAGATGTTTTGTTATGCAAGCTGGCATAACTCAAATTGGTCCCCTACAGCTGGCAACTAGTACTTCTTGAAGAACTCCCTTATTTCTTCAAAATGAAAAAAGTTAATAATTAATTTTTATTTGCCAAATTTCATTAACAAAAAAAAAATACTTAGATTAACTGTTATGATAACTTTAAAGCATCACAGTAACGCCTTGTAATGTGCCATCATAGCTTGCTCTTGAAAATCCCAGGGAAGTATTGGTCAGCTGAGAGTTAATGACATGCCAGAGAGTGGGATGTGCATAAAAGAGGTGTTACAGAACCTGCCCCATTGCTTACATGCAGCATTCCTTGCTCAGGTGAGGGAGAGCCTTGAATGTGAACAAAAACATTATTTTTGTATTACTGCATTTACAAACAGTACATTTTGTAAGTCATGTCTCTTGACAGCACATCTTGTCTTAGTTTGTGTAGCCAAAGAGATTACATTTAAATTCCTGTAATACATTACAGTTTGCAAGTAATTTGCACTATTTACATAGTTACTGAGGCTAAAAATAATGGTGCTCCCTCTACACATGTAGACATGGCAACTTTCCTACTGTTTATATTTTGGTTCTTTTAAAACTTTGTTAAAGCTGTGAAACAATGGTAAAGTCTGTTTTATGACCTGTGTAGTTTTACATTAGACAGTTAACCATCTTGCATCTCTGCTTTGCCTGAATTCATTAGCCTTACAATACCCCTAACAACTCTCAATGAACATCACTGCTGAACTGCTTCAGTCATGTCTATGGTGTCCATTAGACTTTATGACCCAGTAAATGAAGTCATGGTTGAGACAGTACTTTTTAGGATGAAATTAGTGTACTGGCAAAACATTTGAAGAAGTTTTATCTAGTTTTATATAGTTTTCTCCTACAGTTACATTTAAAAACGTTGATAAAAAAACAACAGTTTTACAGTTTTGTGTTAGAAATGTGCTGAACAAAGATGTGTAGAAACCAGAGCAAAACATACGTGACCCTGTCCAGATTCATAGAATTTTACATACACCCATCATAAGCATTTACTGCAATCAGGGCACTGGGTTCAGCATGTTGGTAATCGTTTCTGGGTGGGAACATACACAGCCGTACAGATCTTGTAAATAGTGGTTGAAGTTGTTTGTCTCTTTAGCACAGCCAAAGAGATATGCTGGCTTTGTTATTCTTCCATCAAAGACATTTTAGAGACTTGGTCTTTAAAGTCAGCGAAAGCAGGAGCAAAGTGCCAGACATTTTGCAAATGTGCAGTTTTTCCATATTTGTTTGTTGGGAGGGTAAAATCTGTTTGTTTGATCAAATTAAGCCATGTTTAAGCATGTTTATTTATTGATTGAAGCTCAATGATCCTCTCTCATGCAACAACTGGGTCTTGAAGCTAAGAACAGATTTCAAAGCATTCTCAAATTTTTTCCTAGTCTGCATAAAATACTGGATCAAATATTGATCTAAAATGTCACATTTGTGAACAATTGAGAGGTCTTGTAGCCAGATATGGTTTTTTACTTACTTTACAGCAAGAATTAAAAGTGAATTATTAATACAAAAACAGGCTCAAAAAGAAGATCCAAGCACTCAAGGCCTATTGTCATTTGCTTAATATTTGTTACTATTTTGTAATATAAAATGTATTGCTAAGCCCAAACTGAATTGTGAAGAAAGTGTTTTCTTCAGGGTTGACTTTTCTTATTTTTATGTTTTTGGGTTGATCCTGTGAAAAGCGGCTCGCAGACTTTACTGCAAGAAAATCTCACTAACAGAACCAAAACCACCATTGAGGTTAAAAGCCTGTAAACTCTTCAGAGAGGTGAACATTGAAAAATTAGACTGTAGAATGTTAGAAATGTTTAGAGAAAGAAGACAATATAGTCGTAAGTCGTTATATGACCACACTCAAATGCTGAAGAAGCCAGTAGGGTTCGGTTCAGCTGCATATCCGAAGTCTATCGTATTCGCTTTCAGTCATATAATTCTTGATTTAAAAAAAAAAAACAATCTAGTTGTTTATTACTCGCTATGGTGGTGCAACGTAAATGAAAGTTAATGTGGTGGGCTAATTTGTCTGCATAGAGACAGGACGCAGAGGGACAACTCTCAGGTTTCTTCAATGAGCTTTTCTTTACGCTAGTCACTACTGATTTTCAATCCACCTTGAGACATACATTAATACACACTTTTACTGCCGGTCTTGCCCTGTTTTGAATGCAAGAATCCCTTTAGCATCCACAGCTATAACTCACAAGGACATCGCCACACTATACTGCCCATCGTGTCTCACTACTGCACTCAAACATTACCAAAAAGTAGAGGTTCATAGACAACCCCTTCAAACAGCAGTAGAATTAAATGGGTTTTGCATTATAAACAGTATGTTTCAAATACATTGTTAGGAACCGGCATCAACCAAGACCTCAACATATGTTTAGTTTCTTCATTGTCGTTAAACCTGCACTTCCCTGAAGCTAATACATGTCTGTGGCGACTTGATAATTCCAGAGAGACTAGTGAGAAGAAAAAAAAACCAAGCAACAACAAAACCAGAATTCAATTGTGATTGACACAGGTTTCGGAAAAATAAGATGTGTGAAAAATTCTTTATTTTTATGTAGAATAGCAAGTTTAAGACTTTCTCCAAGCTAAAAATTGGACCCTGCGGAAGCCAGCAGCCTTTTGGCATTGAAGGGCAGAGCAAGTCTACATACCATTTGAGAATTGGTACAATACTTGGATATTAGTGTGTGACATGTAGTGTGTGTGCTCTGCTGAGATTGCTGCAGCCACATGTGCATCTGAGACCTCATGTCTTCATGTCTGCAGCTCTATAAAACTAAATCTTGTTGGTTCTTAACACAAATGTGAAAGTAGGAAATTTTTATAAAAAAAATAAAATATAAATTTACTTAAATATATGTCCAGGAAACATATCCAGTTTTTCTTTTAAGCTTTGGCAAGAATAATTTAATCTCTACATACTCTGACCAATAACTTGAGGTAGAACAAAACAACTCATTCCAGTGGCAAGACTGTAGCTTGGATAGAGTGTCACGCTCCCACTCAGAGGGAAGTCTGGCCTACCAAACCTTTTTTTTTTTTGTCTGTGGCCACGACGGAGAACTTTTTAGTAGGATGTAAACAATAGTTAGATCACATATAGTTCTAGTAGACAAACTGACCCTTAAACTGTCTGTTTACAGATTTTAAGGCTGAACAATTAATCACATTCGCAATTAAATTGCAATATGAATAAATGCAATTTTCAAAACACAAAAACTACAATTAGGTTTTAGTTTTTATTTAGCTGAAGTTTGTCTGACAACATTAATTGCTAATAAAAAAGTATAATACACAGATTCACATGTTACTTACAGCACATTTGAAATGTTAAAATATGTAAAGTTAAACATTCATTTTAAAATAAACATTTCATTTAATCTACACTTTGATTGAGTGAATGTTCTTGTAATGTTTGCATTAATTTTTATATGCATGCAATGATGGAAGTACAACAAATGAATCATTTATGAATTATTTGTATCGATAGTTATTAATAATAATAATAATGCTTTCAATTTATGTTGCGCTTTTATGGACACTCGAAGATGCTTTACAATTATCAGAGCATTATTCATTCTCTCCACATTCATACTCTGGTGGTGATAAGCTACCTTGGTAGCCCTCAGCTGCCATGGGGCAGTCTGACAGGACATGGCTGCCATTCCCCGCCTACAACCTCCTGACCACCAGCAAACCTTCCAGTTACAGAACGATCAACTGCACCAACTTTGCTGTATCACAGGATTTAATTATATTTCATGTTTAGCCAATTTAAATATTGGTTTAGTGTAGTTTAAAATATTGAACAGAAAAATCTTTGGGAAAAAATAGTTGTATTATAAATAGCTATTGCAATATCAATTAAAATAATTACTACATAAAAAAGTAATAATTAATTAATAAATAATGTTTTCTTCATCTACACTATATTGATTAAAAATGCACAGTCTCAAGTCTTAACTTAACTTAACTTAAGAACTTACCAGCTTTGTCCCCTTAACTTTCCCACCACTCAGAGACTCCAGAACTGCAGCTGTAATGGTATTATTTGTTGTACATCATGTGTTTGTTGAAAACAACGAGTCATAGAGCTTCATGACCAATTCTTGCTTTGCACTCGTTTGTAACAATTTTTTCCTGAGTTATTCATTCAATATGTGTTTAGTTATTTGAAGGGTTTGCAACAAAACCCCCACTGGATGCTTCTCAAAAACCTTAAAAAACCTTCATGAAGATGACCTCTGTAAATGTTCTTGGGAACACAGTAGTGTAAATAGTTGTTCACACTTACAAAAGACTTCCATTCAGAGTGCAAAGAGTGCTTGGAATTGGAACTCAGAATCCAGAGTGAAAGCACAATAAAAATATACAAAAAGTCAATTCAAATACCACACACTTTGACCCACAACCCCCTTTTATACACATAATGAAACAATGGACTACTCCTATAAAATGACCTGATCTGTTAGGGTCATCAGTGTCCCTGTGTCTCTATTTCTTTGTGTTTGTAGAAAGTTCCAGGATTGAAGTTGCCCAGTGTTAACAATAACCCAACTTATTTAAGTAAGTTTAGTAAAAATGGAAGCTAACCCAAAATGCTCTTGTACAGAGAGACAAGAGAAGATGAGAGTTCCTGTTGGCTGTTCTGAATCCAGAACAGTATGCCTACTGATGAAGGTTGGCAACTAAAATAAGATGTGTTGGCCTCCATAACTTACTTTAAAGAACATTTACTCTATTTAAATATAAACATGTTAGAATTTCGTGATAGTTTTGTGATAAACAGGAAAAAAGAAACCAAATTGTACATATTTAAACAAATGATCCCTTTACGGTGGATGAAGTAAATATGGCCATGCTTCTGTAAATGTATTTTAGTTGTGAAAGCGCCCCACACAAGGCTGTATGTGAGGAACTGTATGCTTTCGAGTCTGAAATGGTCAGTTTCTCTTTGATTCTGTTCTTTATGAGGAGGCCGCTGAGCTCTCTCCTCCCATAAACTGTGGTGCGACTGCTTCTAAATGGAGTGAATCAGCTTATTTCATCATCTTCTATTTAGTCTTTCAACTATTTCAGGATTTAATTCCTGCTTGCTGCAGATGCCTCAGTGTCACTGCTAGTTCTGAACCTTTTTGAAACATTGAGAGTTAACATCAAATCAAAAACGACTTGAAGATGGGAATCTCTATTGAATAGAGACTTCGCTTCACTAATGTAACTCAGTTTGTGTTTAAATCATTTGTGTTTAAGTAATCAACAAAGTCACTGAATTACTTTTTGAACGAGGTAACTAATGCTAGCAACAACTGTTGAACAGCAATGATGCTAACATAATGCTCCTTTTAAAACATATAAAATTAATATCTGACCCCTCTAGACTATCACTACACCCTTAATAACCTTCATTTGTCACGCTCCCTGCTGGGTTCTGCTTGTAGGCACACAGAAAATCCACCCATTTCCAACTAATAGGTTTGGCCTGGGACCCCCAAAAACACACTTTCTTTTTATAGTTTATTTGACATGGTTCTAATCCGGTTACACTTCAGGGTCAGTCCTTTCTTCATTGATTTGATTGGTTTGTGAACAATACTTTTGCCATTTGGTTTGTTTATGACCATCAATGACTTTTGAGATTACAAAGAAATAAAATAGGATTACACAAACATGCATGAACCTATCTGAATACTACTTGAGGCATGTTTAACGTTATCACATACTAAAACATGCTAGAAAGGTCTGAAAAGGCGAGTTGTAATGATACAGCATCTTTACAGTAATTAGTCACATTATAATTTTAACAGTGGTAAAGTCCACGCTGTCCAGCAATGTTGAACATGATCGTACATTGTCAGTTTTGTAGGGTTTTGTAAAAAAAAAAAACTAAAATTTGTTAAATCATCTAAAGTGTCCCTGTCCAGATGGTAGAAACAGAAGCAGGATTTAAAGGATTTAAATCATTTCAAATTCAGCTCTATTTCCAATGTGTTTGATTCTGCCAGTTCTTTTAGTTTCAGATTTATTCCTACTGAAAGTTGAAACTGGTATATTTGTTTTCCTTGAATTGTTTCTCTGAGGAAGTGGTGGTCTCTGCTGTTCACATGTATAAATGCAAGTGTATTTAGGCTCCTAAAATCTGGTACAATTATAAATTGAGAACATTTTGACTTCGTTAAACAGTATTTTAAAGTGAATATATTTTTAAGTTTCGCTATGAACATTGATGTAGTTATAACTGTATTACACTTTTTTACGTGCCTCAAATTGACTTTGTTGTCAAAAATTAAAAAACAATTCAATAAACTAGAGAGGAGAGAAAAGTATAAGATGCTTTTTATATGATGCTGAATAGGCCACACAAAACTAACACACAGTGTTTTTACTAAAATCTGCTATTAGAATGCCATACAGTATATGAATTAATAAAAAATGGCCATCTGAAATCTGATGAAACAAACTACCAAGCTTTATTTTTAAAACAAAAATAAAGATCAATTAGATAAATTAGATCAATAAAATGTTTTGACAGATTGGAAAATTGTATTAAAGAGTATTGATTTAGAAGGTTGTAAATACAACACATACAGCCAAAAAATAATCAGTGATTCTCTTTTGACTAATAAAAAAAAACAAACTATGCATTGCAAAATAATGCCATTTAGGTTTTGGTACTGTAGCATTGTCTAAAAAAAATTGGTACCTCCAGGAAAAGTTATGGAAAATTCAGTATGCAAAAGGCCACATGAAGAATATTTTGTTCAACATTTGAAAATCAGGCAAAAAACAACAACAGGCTTCATGTGACTGCATTCAATGCGCCAACAAGTTTTCTGTTCTCCTATTGGTCAGTTCCAGCCCCCCAAAAAAAAAAAAAAAAAAAAAAAAAAAATCAGCAAACGAAGGCCACCTTGGAATGCATTATTTTGTTTCTTACTTAAAACTTACTTATACTTAAAGATTCCATGTTATGCCCTTGTTATAGCACTTCAATATTTGAGCCCTCTATACTAGCGCTGCTCTGTTAATAATGTTGAAAATGCGATATTTTTCGTTATTAACCTCTTTGAATTTGAATACCTCTTATTTTTGGCCAGGCGAAAACGTGCTGTTTACACCGGTCCCTCCCAAAGATGAGCTTTCAGCATGCCCCTACTGACCAGCATGCTCAATCGTGTCCGGTTTGAGCAAAACCAGACACAACTAGCAATGCTTATAACACTTATTGTTGCTTTAAAACATTATAATCAACAAGCAGCAGCTATGCGTGATGTAACCGGCACCTTATATCTGTGAGTCTTATACCAGAGTATAACCAAAGTATAACAGAAACCAGAGGGAAAATGCTCCTCAGCAACGTGTTTAGAGGTAAATCAGACGGTCTTAGTCCACACTGAAAGATTTCTAATGTAGAAGTACTGTTTTATAATTTATTTATTTTGTTATAGTATTTATATACTTGTGTAAAATGCCAATACAAGATCACAATCACAATTTTGATGCACAAGCTTTGCAAAATAGTGTATAATATTATATCTTTTATAATTATTATATATAATATTATATAAAATATTATATATAACATCCTTGTAGTGTGCGTTCACGATTGACTTTAGTGTGTGCAGGTTTAGGAAGATAAAATGTTTGTGCTGAAACCAGATTTCCTTTCCTTTTGTATCAAACATGTAAATTGAGTTATACATCTGCATCAATTTCACAAGTAGATTTTAGTACATTTATATATTTTGGGTGTTCATTATTCAGAATAATAAAATATGGATGGATGGAAGGATAGAATAGCACAGTAGAACTTTGATGCATTTACCACATGAGGGCAGCAGCATTCTAGTAATAATTCAGCTGCTGACTGCTTTCCCAATATCAAATGATTCAGCTGTTAAGCCTTGCTTTGAGTGTGAATAAAGTGACATGTCTTCCATTTTCTTACATTTCATTTAAACTTTTCTTACATTTCATTTAAACTTTGGTTGGATCGTTAGGTACCTTTTGATTTAACTACAGATTAAATTACTCACAACAGACAGATTTGATTACTAAATTATTTGATTCCATTATTTTGATATACTAATTTTACTGTAAACTTTGTTGGCCTGAGAAGATGATCTTCAAAAGTTAAAGCTTTAGTCAGTTGAAAAATATAGTAATAGAGTTATGTGATAATGGTTGCCAGGCAAAAAAATAGGTTGCTATGGAGGGGTCAGTGGCATCCAATAATGTTCCCCTTTATCAATATGAGTTATTAAAAACAACCCTTGTGTTTTAAGTCTTTTTCATAAAGCTGAGATATATTTGTTTGAAAATGGTTTCTAGGGTAAACAGGGTAATGGTTACTATCAAGAGTCAATGACATAATTTAAAATTCTACCTTCCCACTTTGACCATCATAACCCAATACATGTTTCTAGCTTTCTAGAAAATGAATGAAATATGGATCTTACTAAAAATTCACCCTAGGGGTCAAATAGTTTTTAAATAGCTTAACAAAGTTTGACCTCATCTTAAGTCAGTGGAAATATTTCCCAGTATTTTCAGAATCCTTTAGTGGTAGTAGTTTGAGGAGATTTGAAACCGAGTTAAAACAGTCTGAAACAAAGCTATTACGTTTAAATAATAGAACAATATGCTGACTTTCTCAAGCCAACATAATTAAAATGGTTACACATTATTACTAGTATGCTTATAATCTTTTAATAAATCAGTTGTTTAAGAATAACAAAATACAATGTTCTCAGATCCGAAATATTCCCTTAAAATGCTTGAAAACTACTTCCTGTTATTTGTGTATGTTTTATTTTTACAGAATGTTTTTCTTTAAATTGAAATGATTTTTATTACATAAAAAGTAACCTGCAAGAAAACCTGTATGAATGAGCTGAATTTGAGTGTTTTATTTATATATATATATATATATATATATATATATATATATATATATATAAGGTTTTTCTCAAAACAACCACACTCTTTTGTTTTCTAAAAACTAACACACTCTTTTGATTTTCTTGGTTTAACTTTCAACATTTTTTGAAGACACTGATCTCAAATAAGAAAACAAACAGTTTTCTTTTTGTTCTATAATTCTACTGTTTGACACTTTTAATTATTTACACATTCAATTATTATTCAGAAAAATGTAAGATATTTTGTAAAAATTTACATTTTACTGCATGACAAATATAAAGTGCAATAGTACCAAATGGCTTAAAACAGTAAAACAAACAGTTTTCCCACTTCACAAGTTTTTTATTTATGCAAAAGTGATCATTTGCTTATATGAGGTGCTAGGCAAATAATGTTATTTCTGAATTGCACACATTTGATTTGTTTATGTTCCGTCGTTTTATTCAAGACATCCATTTTTCACCAGACCAGTGTGTTTCTGTCTGTTTTGGAGTTTGAGAGTTATGTCTTCACATAAAGAATGATTGTGTGAGAGGACGAGTCGATGTGTTGTGTTGATATCAGCTTGAGTGAGGTGAAGAGGAGTGGATTAGTTGTTTTCCTTCATCTACTTTTGTTCTGGTTATGAGATGAAGAGCCTGCTCTGTTCACATATGGAGCACATTCCTTCACTCCAGGCAAACAGACCCCACTTCCTGTTTGAGCATGCCGGCCGCCCCCTGTATGCTGAGACTTTTACTCTTTCGTTAACTACTCGACAACCTGCACACTCTTCCATCCCCCTCGGGGTTAAATCTTAAAGGTACAGCCCACAAAAAATCTAAAGTTCTAATCATTATTGTTAAAGGGCACCTATTATGTAAAATTTACCTTTAGAACCTCTCAAAAATGTGATATTTTATACTAACAAATGTTTCAGCATGTTTACATCACATAATTTAGTAAATCACTTTCATAAAATAAATTCACATTTGTTTAAAATCATAGAATGGATAGAGCAGTGCTTGCCTTTATTAACTTGATTATTATACAGCAGTTACGTGAATCGTCAGGATTAAGAGTTTTAAAGGCATCATGTCAAAATGAACTTATCATCGCTGTGTCTAGAAGCTTCCACAGAGAGGTTTCTACAAGGTTTCATTGTAGAAGTTAAGCATTACGTTGTCTAAAAAAATAAGATGAGTTGCTTAGTTAATGCAGAAAAAGTTTAAATGTGAGGAACACACCCTATAAAAACAGCAGGAATATAAATATATATATTGTATTTGAATTGAAATTTAAATTAAGTTGCCACATTCAGGGAAGGCATTAGAATAAAAAAGCAACAACAATGTAGGTCCTCTTTTTTTTTTTTTTTTCTTTATTGTGTTGAGCACAGAACAAATTGTTTTCTCGAAAGCTGAAGTCTTGAACTTCTGAATATTATTTTTTTTTTCAATATTGAATATTGTCTTTAGGTTCTTCAGAAACAAAAAAGATCCTTAAGTGTTTTCAGAATCATTTTTAATGAACTTCATTTTCTTTGCAATTTTATATAATTTAATGTTGATGGAGTTGCGTTTGTCTGAGAAAGGTACTCTGTTGGTTCCTAGAGTCAGTTTGAAGTTTAGCGGTGACGGAACTTTCTCTGCAGCCGCCGTTAAGCTTTTTTAACAATTGACTTTTGTCCATTTAAAACCAGGTTATGATTTATGTTCCAAGATTTTTAAAATCTCTTTGTATTTGTTTTGTTTTTCTATTCATGTATTCTTAACGGTTGTATTTTTGGTTATATAGCACTTTGGGAAGTTCTGCCCTATGGGAAATGTGCTTTAAAAATACATTCTACTTACTACTTACTTACTTACTTGTATTCGAACATTTCAATCCAAGCCTTGTTTTTAGTAACATGTTATTTATTTATTTAATCCATAGTTATCCATTAAAGTATAACCCTCTCCTGAATGATGGAAGAAAGCATTCAATGTTTTCTTGTACTTATTTCTTAAAATGGGAAAATTTAATTGATGATTTTTAGGGTTAAAGTGTTTGTGTTGGTTTGCCTCACTGGTTTGCTGACTTTGGTGGTCTTGGAGTCCATGTGCAGGCAAACTCTGCTGGAAGGTTTTAGTTGGAGATAGATGCAGGCTGTGGAAAGGGATTGAATTCAAAAGAGATGTGTTTCTGATTGATGAAGACCAGACGGGTTGGAACTGGTTTAATAAAAGTCTGGATTCTACTTAAAAATATAGACGTGGCACAGAAGATGCTGAGTCTTCTTGATTGAGTCCAAAACTAATAGATGCACACCAGGAAGAGCATGGGAGAATGAGATCAGAGGAAGAGAGGATAGCTTACTGTAAACATTGAAGTTGATTTTATACAGTAGTTGAGAGTAATGTTATTTTCATGGTTAATGAAAAAAAAATCCAACCACAGCCTCAAATTATATTTTTGCTGCAAATTATGGAAAACTTACAGCACAAAAGGACCTAAATCTATGGCCAAATGTAAACATTTAAACACGATTTTAAAAGTTTTTTGAAAAATAAAACATACAAACACTTTCATTTATAAGTTACTAACTAGTTCTACTAGAGTTAATGTACTAATACAAAATTAGTTTGTATCTTCACTAAAATTGTAAATCCTTAAACTGCAGCATTCTCTATCTAATAACAAGCTAAAAAATATTTGCGGTAAAATTATTGTCTTTTATTTCAGGCATACTGTTGAATGATGAATGGTTGCATCAGTCTGAATAGGAAAAAAAAATTCACAGTAGAATATAAAAATATTTTCTTAAATATAGGCACAACATATATATATTGGAGGTGGGCGTAGATAATTTTTTAATCTAGATTAATTTTAAAATTATTTTTAGCATCACATTTCTAGTTATTCTGCAACGTTTTCACTTTTCACACATACTCTGCTCTTGATACCTGGATGAATTATTGCAGGTACGAATCTGTATTTAATACGCCTTTAAAACTCTTTTTTTCTCTCCTGTAGTGGGCTTCCAAACATATTTTGGCTTTAAAATAAGATTTCAAATATTAATGCAGGAAATGAAAGTGGATTTTATGTGTAAACACACTAAACTTCATCTGTGATTCTGTGACAATTACTTGACACTTTATAAAACACCCTCTCAGACCATCTCATGCTATCGTTGAATATCTATGATTACAAATTAGAGCATTTTTAAATGTCCTAAGAATACTGATATCTGAAAGGAAATACTTGTTTTATGATAAAAACGTACTCCAAAATTATATTTAATTATATTATTTGTAGCAAACAGAATTGTTTGATCGGATACGTGTTTGGGTTTTCAGAGGACACAGGGACTTATTTCCCACGTTTGAAAAACTGTCCCAGCCGATACCTGCAGCCATGCTCAGAGACGCTGAAGCGCTGGCTGCGGAGTCTGAAGAACAGTGGCAAGATCCTGCTGCTCATCACAAGCTCCCACTCCGACTACTGCCGGCTGGTGTGTGAGCACATCCTCGGGTGAGTCAGTTTTCTGTTATAATCACCCATCTCCAAAACTGACGATGGTATTACCAGATTTGGGAAATGAAAGTTTTTTTTATACAATATATTATAGAGTATGGAAAAGCAGATTCACATAGTGCTGTACAGCTAAATCTCATCTTTACAATGAAATACAATGCTTTAACCCTTACTTGCCTGACTGGAGTCAGTACTTATAAACATCAGATATAGATTATGGTATACCACAAGGATTCGCTATAGGTCCCATACTATTTTTTATTTTAGATTTAAATCAAAAATAGCTTAGGACCTAAAGGGATTCAAGTGATGGTCCATAGTCTATATCTGTTGACTATTTATGTTGACTCTTTAGCAGTCATTTGCACACATGTCATCACTTTCTTTTGCTATGCTGGGGACACTGAGCAAAACTGGATGACCTACCAAAGCTAGCTGAGTACTCGAGTTTGGACTTGGACTAATACATGTCTTGACTGTCCTGGACTTGGACTTAGAGACTCGTCAATGGCGGACTTGACTACAGCCCTTATCAAAGCTATCTTAAGTATCAGAATCCATGATGATGAATAATTTACGCTTGTTAAATTCTGGTTAAACTGAAATATTACTTATTTGAACATAATAGAGAATCCTCCAGTTTTAAACCAGGAGCCCAGTTGACATATTAGCCTACTTTTATTATGTAGACATCTCCTCTTTAGAGCAACTATTTCCATTGTCCCAATTATTTTAGCTTTATCAAGATAAGTAAGAGGGTTTTCACCCCATGTTCTAGAGCAGATGAGTTAAAATGAGTTTGCTTGCTGGAACAGTGGAACTGATTATCTCTCTAATTGGGCATAGACCAATGGAGTTGCCTAGTATGCCTGAAAAATATAATTTTTTATTTATATTTTAGTTTACATTTAAAATAAAAATAGATATCTGTACAATTAAGTTATTATTGTTTATTTTAAATAGCTAACAACTTTTAGCACAGTTAGAACTTTCTTATATATATATTTTATATATTATTGTAACCTGACTTGTGAAAAGCAAGTGATTTTGTGAGTTTTTGAAATCATAGAAAGAGCTTGTGAGGGCAAATCTTTCTCAAAAATAGGATTTATATTATATAACAGGTCATAAAATGTTTTATCTGTTACTTGTCTATTATTGCAACACAAAACAGGACTTAACATACAGTTTAATGCATACATTGTTTGCAGAGCGGACTTTGAGGAGCTGTTTGAGGTCATCATCACAAATGCTCTAAAGCCTGGATTCTTCTCACTGGTTCCACAGCAAAGACCATTCAGAACACTTGGTGAGGAACAGAATTACTTTGTAATAATCAAACAGTCTACATTGTAATCAAACTGTATTCTAAATAAAAAAGCCTAGCACACCTGCTGTGTACTTGGGCAAGGTGTACTGATTCAAAACTTAAACAGACTACACTTTAACTTAATAATAAACCCTAATTCAATGTTGGACTACCTAACCTAATGTACCTAGTCTCAAACATTAAGCTCAGGGGCTTGAAGAAAACCAGCTTCTTGGGATGAGCAGAACATGCTCTTGATGAAAGGGTTCAAGCTGCTACTTAGATTCCAGCTTTGTTTACTCTCCCTGAGAGCAACCAAAGGGGTGAGACATTGCGGGAGATCCAAATGTGAGATGTCAAGGCTACTACAAGGTTTTGCTATACTTACTAGCATTTCTGTCAGCTAGAAGGACTCATAAAGCACAACTGAGCATCGAGCAACCAGAGTTCGAATTGCTTGATTATGGATCTTTCCCAGCTCAGACCCCTCGTTTTGTCCTTCTTCGCCTAGAGTCAAGCTTCTGTCCTGTACAGGTAAAGGCAAAATGACCAGTAAAAAAAAAAAAACAAGGTTTTGGTGTTTAAAAGTTTGTGTTTTTAATGCTTTATTCTTATAGTTGGGCCTCCATTTAAAGTATTCTATAAATAGTTTAACCACAAACAAATCGGAATAGTTAAAAAAAAAGTGTACTTATTTTAGTTATTTACATGATATGTAAAATGCTAATTATAAATTCACAAATGTAGTTTTATTTTCGTCAAACTATCCAGACTTATGGATCGTTTAAGAATTTAGCACACTTTTTTTGCTGTGAACATACAATGCTGCTTAGACACATTAGCAACATTCTAATACAATAAATTATATTTATTTGTAGGAACATGATAATGATAGACTTATAAGCAAGTTTCTATTTGCTAATAACTTGCTATTTTGTGTCTTGTCAAAATGCTTTAACTGTTTCAAATGGTTTTAAACTTTTTACTACTATTAATCTACTTTAAATAAATCTACTTTATTTGTTTATTCATATTAATTTGTTCTAAAATCCCTTTTTTAAGGCTGGAAATCTGAACTAATTCTTGAAGATATTAACAGTATTTAAAGCTACATGCATTGTTTCTTTTTTGCATTGTTTAGCATACTAACTTTTGTTTCAACAGTGGATGATGTGGAAGATAGCGATGGACTGCTAGCTCTGGAAAAGCCTGGTTGGTACTCTCAGGGCAACTGGCCTCATTTACATGAGCTGCTCAAGACTATGACCAACAAATCTGAGCCCAAGGTCAGACTCTTTTCATTGTTTAATGTTGAATTCTTTTTGCAATTTGCATTCTGAAATCCACTCTCCATGTCTCCTTGCTGCAGGTCCGTGTTCCAAATTGTATTATATTTTTATTTGATATTAACAACCACAGAAAAGCGAATTTTTATATATTTTTTTTAATCAAATGCAAATCCAACTATTTCCTTTGCAACCTCAGTCTATTCATTTTACTTTTTTTAAAGAGCTCAAAGATGTTTTTGGAGTTTCTCATGATCACATTATAGAAGTCAGTAATGCTGAAAACATCTCATACAAAGCATTTCTTAGATATGAAAATCATTTTGTTCCAATAAACTGAAACATTTACATTTGCTAAGTGGAACAAAGAAAATCAGTCCAGTTCATTGCACCTTGAATAATATTTAAGAGCAAACATACACTTTTTCTGAAACATTTCAGTTGTTTTGTATTTATTTTAGTTCTTTACCTGAGATTTCAATGCTAATTATGGAATCACAAATACAGTTAAATTTAGATCCATCCAGGGATGCTCATTAGGGTCTTTTTTGAACTGCAGGTGAACTATTTGAAGCAGTGAAACAAATATTATATGTGTCCATTATTTAAAATTCACAGAAAAGTTTGAAAAGCTAATTTCCATATATATATTTTTAATCAGATACATATCCAAAACTTTGCTATGCAACCCTAGTCAATATATCTTGCATCACTGTCAGTGGAATTTTTTTTCAATGTAATGTTTTTTTTGGCCAATATGTGACCAGTAATGGATATTTACATAACATGTCTCATAACTTGTCTGAGCAGCTGTTTTTACTATACAATTTTTTTTATGCTCACAGAAAAATTTCTAATTGACGTCATGACGTACATGTAGCTATTACTCCAGCAAAGCCTGTAGCTACATGTACTTTTCGATCTTCTAAATATTTTGGATGTATTTATGGTAGCAGCAATCTCGCATTGACGTTAAACCACAAAAAGCACCTAAAAGTTCATTCACGACCATGTTTGTTTCTGGAAACTGTATGTTGTGTCTATGCATAACATTCATTTTTGGGCCACGTTCACTTCACACGAGACCAAAAGCAGTTGAAAAACCCCCCTTCAGGAATTGACATCACCCTCCTCTGTGTCTAAACAGTCTTTTACCATTTGTGTTCCGATGCAGGTGGTGTATTTCGGGGACAGCATGCGCTCAGATATGTTCCCCGGTTGCAGCTTTGCAAAGTGGGAAACGGTGATGATCGTGGAGGAGATGGAAGGTGAGGGCGTCCCCCGTGCTAACTGCAGCACTGGTGGAGGTGGCAGTGTTCCGAGCGAAGGTCCAGCTGAGAAAAAAGCCAAGTTTGAGGTGAGAGTGAAAGCTGGTTGTGTTTAGTCAAGCTTGGGATCTCTTAAACATACCATTCCAGGGCTTTCTGAGATGCTTGTCTGTGTGATGCACACATGCATCTCTGTGTTGGATTAAGTGGAAAATGTTCCTGGTGGAGTGCTGGGCCACTTGATGTTTTGGATTTAACATTAAGAGATAATATGGGAAAAGAGCTTTTAAAAGGCTCAAAAACTGTTTTCATAAGTGTTTCTTCAAAGATGTGAAAAACAGCTGCAGGAACACCACTGGGAGAAAAAGCAGGAAAGAGGAAGTTTCACAGGAAAGACAGTGATGTGAAAGCATGCTTCTGCTGTGCAAATATATATATATTTTTATGATGCTCTTTTGTTTGAAAGCACTTGCATGTTGTTAGGGAAGATAGCATCATGTGCAGGGTTATTTTCAATGTTGAAAATGTGTGCAGTTTAATATTTGTGAAATGTCAGGGGTTTTACTAAGCTAGACTGACTAAGGCTATGCTCAGACTGCAGGTCTAAATGTCCAATTTGGATTTTTAAATGATAGTAAAATGCGCCTGCTTGCCGTCTTTTGTGTGAACGAAATGCAGCTCCAATGTTTCCTGTTCCGAAGTTCCTGGTTTCAGGCATGTTTGAGGTTTTGTGATCTTAAATATCTAATCAGAGCCAACTTTATTAGTTTTAAGCAATATTAGGAAAAAGATTGAAATGAATAAGAAAGAACACATTCTGGTTTACTCCCTGAAACGAAGTTAAAAGTGCTCAGCTAACAACTCAGGTGCCAGACAGTTTTTAAAACTGACAAATATGACTTCTCACCACCTTTACATAATAATAAGAAAAAAATAAAGTTGCCCATGAACATTTCAGTTTACCCACAAAACACAATCATTTCTTTAAATCAGTTCAACTTCATTTTGTCTTTTAAAGTTCCTTGTTTTACAATAAAAATTCCCGAAACCAACATAAAGTATGAATTTTCATTCATTACATCAACAGTTAAAAAAAAAATCATAACTTAAAGTTCATCGCACCAACAGAAATTGTCCCTTTATAATTTTCCAGAAAGGTTTGATTACCGTAAACATAAAGCTTGCGGGATATGTGCGAAAGTCTTATTTCAAATCAATAACGCAGAGTCAAGTTAGGGGAAAAATGATTTGGACCAGCATGTCTTGTGGGTGTTCCGGATAGCCGCGAGTGGCCGAGCACCCAAACTCAGGAGAGTGTTCCGTTACCTTTCTGCCGCACCGGGGGGAATCAGGTACTCACAACAGGCACTCTGTCACCGCAATACCGATCCGGATGTGTCGATGAGCGTGGTGTCCCGGTTCAGCTTTACCACAGCGCTCACTCCTTCTGGTGGCCTCACGCCACTGTTTGGGCTTAATGGAGACGCCGCTTCGGTCTCGCTGCTTAACCACACCAGCGCTCGTTCTCTCTCTCTCCTGCCAGCAAGGCTCTCTCGCTCCGACGTCTAGGTTGCCGCACTGACTGACCTCACTCTGCTCGATCACTTCCTCTTTTATCTTCCTCTTCCGTTTTTTGAACTACGTCACACTTCCCTTGCACATTTTTTTTATTTGATATTTAATATTTTATTTAATTACTTTGTTTCCCCTACCGGTAACATATATAATTTAAGGTTTATTTTTGATGCTAAAATAAAAAGACTGCTACATCATGAATAGCTATTATAGATATTTTGCGTCCTCTTTCATTCACTGTACATCACTGGTGGAGTTAAAAAAAAATCATTCTGCAGTCATACTCAGGAGTGCGATCCTGCCACAGTGGAATTAAGCAGCAGGTCGTGTGAGACCGATCCCGTGGTATTGCGGACGAAGAGTGTAACCTTGTTAAAAACTTGGTTGCAAAATAACATGTTGTGTGAACTGACTTTAAGTATGCAACTTCATGTTCAATCAGTCCCATTATAATTTCATGTTATGAGGCTAACGGCTGGGGGGTATATAGCGATCTCTATAAGGAACGATCACCAGTAGCTCTCTCTAAATTTATAGTTGTGTTAATAAATCTGTCTAGTCTGTCGTGTGTGTTTCTGACATTCAAAAGAGGATACAGAGGAGACCACTGGTTCAGTGCACTCCAACACAGAGAAAACCAATGCAGAGAAACTATCAGGACTTGGATAAAACTGGGTGTTACAGAGATAAAAAAAAAAGTCTAAAATTATGTTTTGAATTTAGTGTTCTATAAATGTCTTTATTAGACTTTAATGCTTTTGAGTAATTATGCAATGCAATTGCTTTGTTCTTCTCAGGACCAGGGCATGAAATCCCCATCTGGTGTTTCTAAACAGTGGGGCTCTTATTTTGTGGATGTGCAGAAGAGCGACGGCATTGAGACACAGAGGCTGACCTGGTGTTGCAGGAGTATCCACACATACAGCACCATGGCTATACCCAGCATTGAGGCCATTGCAGGTACACTATAGTAAGCATTGGTCAGGGGAATTTGGAGCATAGTAGCACTGCTGGGATAAGTCCACAGTACTTATTGAAAGGCTCACTGGGTAGCATGCAGCTTTAAACGTCTTGTTATAACCTGCTGTGAAAAGCAGCTGGACCTGCTTTCCCTATAATTCAGTAACAAGTGAATTACAGTATTTAATGGATGTGAACATTCACATGGAGCGTGAAGAATCAAACATTACTAGCTTTCACTAGTGACTAAAAAAATCTACTTTTTTTGAAGTATGGATTATTTATATCTCATTAAATTATTTCTAAATGCATAGTTTTTTTGTTGTTGTTTTTTCATTACATATATTAAATGTTAGATTTTGTGGCAGTATATTAACAATGAAATACCAGACAGAAAATAAATAACTGAAACGTATTGCAGAAAAAAGGAACTTGGAGGCAGTCCTAGCCTATCTGATCCCCTGGGCAAACCCCCCCTCCTCCCCCATCTTTTAAGTTATCTCAATTTACAGATAATATAAAAGCATCGATAAGTATTAAAATCAAATGTCTTCAGTTTGGATTTAGTAGAAGACATTCTTTTAAAGGGGTAAACATGGGTTTCTTAATTAGATGTGGGATAACATCTTTTACGAACTGTCTTACTTGTAGGTATTTGTAGAAATCAGAGTCAGAGCCAGGTCCCTAATACATTTTTCCATATAACAAACCCCGGTCAAGTTCTGGTGACGATTGTGTGCAATTAGAGATATAAAGAATAAGTACTTTTTTTTTATGTTACACGATGTGAATTGCATGAGCAGTAACCCTTTTTTAAGTCATATGACCTGCAACTGTATTCATTACACTTGAGTTTGTAGCACTGCACTCAGTTTATCTGTCCAATCCATTCCCTCTTTTTAGACCTTCCTCTAGACTTCAAGTTTCGGAGATTCTCGTCTGAAAAGCCCATCACAACAGGTTTTTACCCTAAACCTCCCGATTCGCTGCTGAGTTGGGAAGAAAACTTGTCATAAAACTTTATAAGGTGTCAGTGGAGATGTTCTACGATGAGTTCTCTAGAGAAACCAAGCTGCCCTTTCATCCAGTCCACGATAAAGCTTTGTGAATGTTACTCCCAGAGCATCGTCTGTGATCACTTTCACCACAGTATTCACAAGATGAAGTTTTGTCTCTCTACTTCCTGAATATCTGAACGTGGGTGTTATTGTAGGAGGAAGTCACAATATATTGTATCACATAAAGCATTTAACAGTACAAAGAAACAACTGTCCTGTCAGCCTTGTCATTAGTTTACTCTTTTCACCTTTTACAAGTTAATGTTACCTCAGTGGATTTGCTCATGTTGGTGTTGTGAAAATGAGCACTAAATGTATTCAGTTTTTTATTTCAACCAACAATCCGGTCATCTCATGTGTTTCTAACTTGAAGGTGTTTTCTTTCTCATGTCCTACTGAAAAGATGCAATTGTGGAAAAAAGTAAATGTTGACTTTCACTACTTAATTTTTTTGTTTGTTTAACCTATGTTTAGATGTTTAACCATTTAAGGTGAGGATTTGGTGATTCGATTTTCATTTTTGGCTCAAGAACATTTGTTTTAATCTAAAAGCTAATTGAATGTGTAACTCAGAGATCTAAGATACCAAGCACTTAAGTTTGCTTCACTATCTTGTTTTTAAGTTTTGAGATTCAGCCACAAAAGGAGCAATACTAATTTATTTCATCAGAAAGACACTGAAGTATTCTTTACTAAATTAAACATACACTAATACTTTATAAAAAGTATTCAATGATATGTCTTTAGACAGCCGTGAACTTCGGTTTCCCAGTTTCCAGTCTTAATCGGTAGAGTTCAGATCATTCAGTTATGTTTGAGGTCCTACTTTTCCATCGATTTCGTCCTAAAAGTTTGCTGACAAACTCGCTCATCCATTACTTTATATAGCTTGCTTTATGCGTTGTTAGAGTTAAATCAGAACAAAAGGTGCCAACCGCAAACAACGTGCCATAATCACCCCACCTCCATACTTCACAGTTTTTATGACGAAGTCTTTCAAGTTCTCCTGAAAACCGTGGAACCCTGACTGGTCTTTTAATTTTTGGGCGGAATTGTCCAAAATCTCTGGATTTGCTGAAATGTTCTGAGTCCTTTCACTGGAACTGTAAAGCAACCCCACAGCATTATCACCCCATCTCAATAGTATGTTATGTATCTCATTAGTAGATGTTTTTATTATGTTTTAATGTACTTTCCACCTAGAAATCATGAAACACTGTTTTATCAGATTGTTTCAATGATTCATTACTCCAGATAATGCAGTTCCACAGCGTCTCATGCTTTACTCCACTGCATTTTCTTTGTTATCTTTGATTGATGTTTTGAATGTAGCTCCTCAAATATTGAAAGCAATTAGATTTAGCTTTCTACTCTCTACTGTCTCACCATGTATTGTGGAGGTTTGTAATGACTGATTTAACAGAAAGCTGATAATCTCATCTGTCTTTATACGTGGTTCGGCAACTTATTGTTGAAGTTAATGTTGCTTCCAGCTTCCTCCACTTTGTTATAATACATCACACATGTGACTATGAAAATATTCCATGATGAAAACATTGACTGGACTTGTTGCACTAGTTTTTACGAGAACAACACAGACATGAGAGTGATGGGAACATCTGGATATAACTATTTAAATAGGCACATGAATACTTTTGGTAAAATAGTGTATGTTTATTTTCTAAATGGTGTGTTGCTGTAAATTACAATGTTGCTTCTGTCACTTGAAAGGATCAAAATATTACAGTTTTGTTTACAGAATTTACAATTTCCTGGCATAAAAAAAATAACATTTGTACTTTTTGAAAGCCTTTTAAAGCAATATCGTATATAAACATGAAACTTTGGTCTTCGTTTACATCCTTTTACTTTTTCCTGATCTGTGATATTCTTTCATCTGTTAAACATAAACATAATAACAAGTTGGATCTTTGAGTGTGTTTGAAACAGTGCCCGTTTGTTATTTTAACCCAATTACGGGTCTTAAAGAAGTAATACTGAACTCCTGTATAGATTAGATGGATTAAAAGTGAAGTTATTTTCTGCAATGACAATAGTTCTGCTCAAATCAAACTTTACAGTAACTTAAAAGTTACAAGAAATGATGGCCATTTGCACAAATTCTTCAGAAAATCGTATTGAATACAAAATAAAAAGGGAGAAATAATGTTAGAGAAACTACTCATTCAAATGCCTGTTGTTTTATCTTTTTTTATTGATGAATAAAGCTTTGTAACAGTGTTGCAACATTATGTGAACAATATAGTGCTGGATGGTAATCGTTATTGTATCTGTCTATTTCTGTCCTGGTGCCAAGCTCTCCCAACATTTAAGGGATTTAACGGTTTGTGTCTAATGTTATTTGTGTCTTGTTTGTTGGAGAATTTTATTTGAACACTGTACTTTGTTATTATGTTGAGTGCTTTACTGAGGTCTCTGCAGAGCCAAGCTACTGTAAAGTGAATTTGGGAGTTTACGCCAAACTGAACTGCAACACTGCATGTTTCAAAAGCGACTGAGTACTTGAAATGTTGAGTTGGGTGCAAAGCCTGGAAAACCTCATCATAAGCATGTGGTTCTGATCTGATGTATGTTGTGAGTAACATTGGATGTTTATTGAGTGCAGGGAGTGTTCATATGTGCAGATGAAGTAAAATCAAGAATGTGCAAGCGATTGAATGTAGTTTCATTAATTTTTTTTACTTATCCATCGCTTTTGTGTTGGTGTATTCAATGTTTTTAGATTATTTATGTGAAGGTTTGGAAATGAGTACTCAAATGGAGTGACGTGATGTGTAGAGGTTTATTTAAGGATAAAAAACCGCTTCTCAAACGAGTAAGGAAAAAACACAGAGTTCAAACTCAAAGAAGAGGAGGAAAGCCTCGCAGGTGGAGATGGAGTTCCGGGTGTCAACTGTCAGCCTCCTGACAACCAGCATGACAAAATAGTCCTTTCTCCACAGACATGACTAGAGAGGGGTACTTCTGGACGACAGAAGAAATACTAGGTTTGAATAAATATAGATTAGGAACAGTCACTAGTGAAACCACTTCTGAGAACAATAATTCACAAACTGGCAATGCGACGGCTCAGGCTAAATTACTGGTCTAAACAGAGCGCAAGCAGCCACACATGAATAAAAACGCAAATGACACACAAGATTATCACAATTTAACCACAACTTTACTACCACCTATTGAAAACTGTTAATCCAGGGTTAAATTTAAATCAGCGTGATATAACTGCAGTAGCATTATTTCTATTTGTATGAAATAGTTAATTTAATGTTTTTCTAGCGAGTTATGGTTTATGAAGTCTTTAAATGTATATTACAGTCAATGGGCAGTAAAAAGTGGGGACCCTCCCCCATTTAATGCATTTCATCTCAATAGTTTTACATTCCTTGAATATAAATTTGTTGTATTTTTAAACAACAAAACAAGAAAGAAAAACTTTGATGACATCATTATACTGTTACGTTACAAAAATACATATACACTTTTACTGGTGAAGATTGATTAAACTTTTCTAATTAAGACAGAATTTTACATTATAAAATAAATTTATTTTAAGTTAAGTATAGAAGCCCATTATTTTACTTTCTCAAATATTATTTTAGTCTTAGTCAAAATGCATTGCATTTTATAAACTTGGTGTAAACTAGTGTGCCGTTATTAAACTTTAAGAAATAAGATCAACAATGAGCTACTGTTTTCAACCAAATGAATATGTGTTAAATGTTTTAATAAAATAAGACAATATTTGACCATAACTTAATGGTTTACAGAACTATCTGCTTGTTTTCCAAGGTTTGAAGGGCTTCTTCTCTTCCCTCAGTGTGAATTGATACCATTGTCTTCACCCCATTCACCCTTGTGAGTTGGGAATTTAACATTATACTTCACAAAATGCGAATGGTAACGAATATGTGCCTCATTAGACTTGACTTCAGTGAATATGCTGAGGTAGCAGAGATAGAGAGAAGATCCCCGGGGAGTGAAAGTTTCCGCACCTCCTCCTCCTGGAGACCGCACCTCCTCTCCTCCTTCAGCAGAGCAGATGTGACGTTCCTTCAGGTTCTCTGGCGAGCGGCGAGGGTTCCTGCGCAGCTGATCGCGACGCTCCGCGAATATCGACGTGAAACGCTTCCAGGCCGCGGATGCTTTGCGTCAAAGTTTAAGACCCATGACTCCGAAGGGTTTGGGAAGGAGACCACGAGTGTGTCCTAGAGGTAACAGGCATTTTTCTCCCATTTTTGGAGAAAGGACTGGTGTGTTGTTTGGGGTGTTTTCTGGGAGCCGTCTAGCCCACTAACCCCAACGTTAACCCGGAATAATGATAACATTACTAACGTTACTTAAGCTCTTCACCACTATTAAAGAGTAAGTCGAATTTAGATGGATGAATACATAAGTTTTCTGAATCTTTACACCATAATACATTTCTACATGTGTTCCCTTAAATTAATTATTTACAGGAAGTAAGGAACCAACGTTAAACAAAAAAATATATATGTTGGTTGCAATGTGCTAGCTAATCACCTGTATAACGTTAGCTAAAATTGATAGCTGCAGGTGTTACCGAATAATAAAAAATAATGGATGTTTTAATAACAAAGGTAAAGCTATTTTTAATATTTGTGTGAAAGACGAAACTTTTACTTTTGAACACGTTATTAATTTTATTTAAAATATTAACTCAAGAACTCGTGATGTAAAATGTTAGTAAGTTAATCAAACAGAACTGCATTCTGAAACCAATTCGTCTAATTTAGTCTAGTTTATTTTGAAGTTGAGTTCTGGCTGTGAATCAGTTAACTCTGCTATGAACTAAATAGTTTATTTGTGAGATAAGAAGTATGTGATTTATTTTATGGTTATTTAATATTTATTTTATGGTTGGCTACAAGATGTTATTGAATGGTGGGAGGGAAACTAATATTAATTATGTGTATAAATATAATAATAAAAAAAGACATCAATCAGCATATGTGATCAAAAAAAAAATGTACTCAATTTTTCTGATTTCAAATTTTCACTCCGACTACATATCTTTTAGATTTGTTGGTGTCTTTAGGTCTGTGTGAGCTGAAATTCGTTCACACACAGCTAGCAGATGCAAGCATTAGTTGTTTGACCATGTGTTTTTCAGCAGGAATGCAGAGGTTGAGGGGTCAAGGGGCACTTGCTGTGACCTGCCCTGTCTGCTTTCACCTTGCATAAAAATTTATCTCGAAGCCCATGAGTGCAGTTCTTACCGGAAGGAAATGATGTATCATCTGCGCCACAGAATTTGATAAAAACCCTTGATTGAGATTGAGCAACTGAAAGGGTGGAAAGGATCAGATTTCTTGTGAATGCTGAGTTCGTCTGGTGTGTGCTGGCTTTAAGGCAGGAGTAATAGATACCGGCTGCACTGGACACATGTCTAGACAGCCCATAAAACTGGACTAGCTAATTTTCCATTTGACCAAGCAGCATGCCAGTCTGGAGCAGGAGAACGCAATTTCTTGTTGGTAAAGTTTTCTGAAAACTTTTCAGCTTCAGGATAATACAGGATATTTTTCCCAAGAAAGGAATATTGGCACACTCTGGTGTCAGTGTAGTTGTTCAAAAGCTTCATTTTGGGTTTTTGAAAATAACGTTTGATTCACCGTGTATTTAGTACAGTTGAATGTGCGAGTAACTTCTAAAATATTCACTTGCCGGCGAAACATTGCTGTTTAAAAAATATCAGATTATTCTTTTTATGAACAGTTGTGGGGTACATTAAGGCATTTATAGTTTATTTAAATCCAAAATTGATGCAGGTTAACCATTTATAATAATTATTTTTAACTTTTTAGTCACTTTGATTGTAAGAGAAAGTAAAGATTGATTGAAATGCATGAATGTCGAATAGGTTACAGACAGACTTCTTCAAAAGGATGGATGTTAGTGCTCTCAAACATACTGAGACATAGAGGAAGCTAGAGGTTGCTGTTCATCGTTCATCATTTGGGTACAGTAGGTGAATGCTCTTCTGTCGTATTAATCAATTCGACTATGACTTAAGTTAAATATTATTTGACATGATAGTGTTGAGTTGTAAAATGGTTGTAATTAGCTTTTTACTTTGTTCTTTGTTCTTTGTTCTTTCAGGTCAATGTAGGACTCAAACAGTAAACTATTGAAATAAATAAACAGTGCAAATTAATGTATTACATACTAAATATAACCGAGTTTAAATGTAGTTGTTTACTTCACACTAGAACAGTGGTTCTCAAACTGTGGTACGCATACCACTAGTGGTACTTGAAAAGCTGTTGGTACGCAAAACCTGCGGCTGTCAAAAAAACAACAACAGCGGCTGTCATTACTGTGGGCGTGCGTGTCAAACAAAAAAAAATCTGTCGGTAGATGTCTGGCCCATTGGTTAATTTTGTTTTTAGGGACACTGGGCTTGTCCAATGAAATCACATGCCCCTCCCTCCAACCTCTGGGGAAATCTGCTGTTTACCCTCCTGAGTAGTGAGAATACGTTTAATCGTGTTTGATAACGGACAGCAAAGCTGCCACAGAAGAAAGATGTTGACTAGTTGACAAGTTTTAACTCAGAAATTCACAATATATGAGCTTTAAGCAATGAATGCAGCTCAAGTTTATGCTACACTTCGCGACTATAACTCCAGCTCAAACATCCAACATCCAACATCCATATCTGGAGGTCAGAGTTCAAGCACAGCATCGCATTCACCATCTCTTATAACAATATTAAAACTCTTGAAAGATCTCATGATTATATTGAGAGCAACTGAAGCAAAGCTAATAACGTTTACAGGTTCCTAATTTACAGAGAGAGAGAGAGAGAGGGAAGAGGAGGGAGAGGAAAAAAAAGAAAAAAGATGAGAGGGAGAGAATTAAAAAGCAGCTATCAAACTTGATAAATTTAAAATTTGTAATCATTACATTCTTAATTTTCAGACTATATACTGCTGCTAAAGGAATACATATTTTATCAATAATATTGCCTTTTATTTGTAGTCCTATACGCTGTGGTTATCTGTATCCTTTTATTTTAATGTTGATCATTATGGTGGTAAATTTTTTTCCGAGGTTTGAGAAAAAAGTTTGCGGTTGGCAAAAAGTTTGAAAACCACTGCATTAGAATATTACTCTCTTGCATTTGCAATAAGTTGCTTGGCTCTATGTTTCATTGTGTAATGACACAATCCATGCCATACTTATATATTCATTTTTGGTTCATTAGGTTCATATAAAATTAGAATTAATAAGTGACCAAAAGCAACCAAATGTTTTTGTTGAGTCTTCTCCCTCTCCTTAGTTTTTATCCGCCTGACAGTTTTTGCAATGGACAGTTCATTAGGGTTTGGACAAATATTGCATTTGACGATTACTTTCTTCTCAACCCTATCTCAGATAAACTTAAAACAATCTGATTAAGGCTATTTTACGAATCTTCCATTATCTTTAGGTGGAAACAAGAAATTGACTATCTTTGGTCTTTTTTAACAACATCTTTGCACACATTTTCTGCAAAAACTGCATAAAACTTTTTTTTTGAGCATATAGCAGTAAAGTAATAAGTTACACCATAGGTGTAATTTCCTCTTCTGAAATCCTGTTGATGCCAGCACCCCAAACTTTGTAAGTCCTGTGCTAATTGAACGCCAATGAACAGAACAAGAGTAAAAATATTGCTGATGGTCCCAAAATGACACTTCAAAACACAGACTTCTTCTTTTTTCTTTTATTCTTCATTTTTACCATTCATTCATCTTCATGTCAGCTTTATTCCCTTTCGGGGTCGCCACAGCGGAATGAACGCCAACTCTCTGGCATATGTTTTTACGCAGCGGATGCCCTTCCCTGCCGCAACCCATTGCTGGGAAACATTCACACACACATTCACTCTTTAACACTATGGGCAATCGTTCTTATTCAATTCACTTATTCCGCATGTCTTTGGACTTGTGGGGAAACCGGAGCACCCGGAGAAAACCCACGCGATCACGGGGAGAACATGCAAACTCCACACAGAAATGCCACCTGCCCCAGCCGAGCCTAGAACCAGCGACCTTCTTGCTGTGAGACGACCGTGCTACCCACTGCGCCACCATGACGCCTCATTTTTACCACACAATAGCTAAATAATTTATGTCCAGTGATGGCATCCTCGTGTGAAAGTCATAATATATAGTGTAATAGAATTATTTAAGGTTTTAATCTCTCTGATGGATTGGCTATGTTTATATAACTTTCACCTTGCTTGCCTTTGAGGCAGCTGTTATCCCACAAAAAGGTTTCCAGAGAGCACTTTTCAGATCTTTTTAGGTCAACAATGGAGCATTTACCGAATTTGCGATCTTCTGTCAGATTCATGTTGCTAATCACTGTCATTTCACAGAGAGAACCGTAAACATTGAAAAAATAGAGTGACACAGCTATGTAGACACAGAAAATATCTGTTTCTTTATGTATACAATCTTAATTGTTTAATCAAAAACGAAGCAATAGACCTTTAAACATGTCCTTCAATCACTGGTTGCAGATTGGTTAACTCTTATATGAAGCAAATATTTAGTTTGAGAATGATAGCATTAATATTTATTTTATGTTTGGCTACAGAATGCTCTTATTGAATGGCGGGGGAAACCCTGATCAATAGTGTTTAAATAACTATAATATAAATCAGAAATTGAGTTACGCACGTGTTACACTATTGCTTTACTAATGTTACTCTAAAAAATTGCTTTTGCAAAATGTTGCTACTGACAGTGAAAAAAGCAGTTATAAGGCTGTTTTCAAAAAGGTCACTTTTCAAAAGTTGAGTTTATCGTCTATATTTAATAATTTTCTGGTCTCATTGGTTGCCAGTTTTAAATATTCATAGAATCAACTCAAACAGCAATGCTTTGATGGCATAATCTGCATGTACAGGGTAGAGCTTTAGTCTGACCACAAATCAGAAGAAAGTAGCCCTCTGTGATCGACCCATCACTTGTTAACACACCAGACTTCTCTCAATCAGAAAAGGTGAAATCAAAAACCTTTGAAAACTGAGAGGGACATATGCTCAGATGTTCACCTCTACTCTAACTATCAAACAGAATTGTTGATCTTTAAGTTTAAGTGAATCATAGTGTTGTTTAGAGTTCTCGTTTTGCACAGAGGGTACTTCATTGAGCCGAAATGGCAGTATAGTGAACTTTTGTCTCCATTTCATAACCGTGTGGAAACCCAGAGATCAGCCCTTCAGCTGGCTCTAATTACTGCAGGCATTCAGAGGCTGTAGAGAAAATAACGTCTCTCTTTCTGTGTCCTCAGCTGAGGGGGAGCAAGGGGATGACGGCTCCGACTCTCTGATGCCAGAATGAGAACTTACACTCGTGGGGCACCAACCGTGTTCTTTATAAGTGCACTATGGATTCTGGGAACCCCTGGTCTGGCTGAAGTGGACCCTAGTGGAGGAATACCGTTCCTTGGAGGAAACTACGAAGGAATCCACCCAATACTTTACTTCGGCCAGGCAGAGGTCGAAGAGCTGCAGCGTGCAGCAATGAGTACACACGAGGCCTTGGCTCGTCAAATCCGTGAGGCAGGGGAGGCAATACTTGAACGACCAGATGACTATCTTCCTCCTTGGAACCCTGCCGAGTTCAGTGCACGTTGGAACGAAGTCTATGGAAACAACTTGGGTTTACTCTCTATGTTTTGCCTGCTGTATCCACACCGTGCTGGTGCTCTGGATGTAGCCAAGGAATATATGGAGCGAATGGCTGTGCAGCCCAACTGGTAAAATACCTGTGCTTTGCTTGTGTGTCTGTACATGTGTGTGTCTGTACTAAGTGTAGGTCTCAGCCTACTTAATTTGTCTCAAAAATCTTTTTTTTTTTTTTCATTTTAGGGAGCGTTTATTAATTTTAGGGAGCTCGTCTCAAGTGCTCTGTCAAAATGTTCCAAAACCAGTAATCTCCAACCTTTGTTGTGCCTTGGACTGAATAAATAAAAGAGAATAATTTCACACACTCATCTTCATGAAAAATTAGCTGTTTTTAAAAAGTAAGTACCATCATTTCAGAAATACAGAGTTATATATATATATATATATATTCATTCATTTGTTTATTACATTTATATTTATTAAAATTAAGTTAAATAACATTTTAATTCATATGTAGACTTTATATTTTAATTTTTACTCTTTGTCATCTGTGCATGGACGTACACTTTATGTGTAATAATGAATGTTATAATAAACATGATTATAACTTATAAGCTTTACATTAGCAGTGCATTTACTTTGAAGTAAGTACAGATGTACTGTCGTGCTGTTTTAATCCGGAACACATCTGACAGCTGTGTACCGGTAGTTTTGACTTTGCAGAAATTCCAAAATTGTATTTCACAGTTCTAGAAAGTGCACAAGAGTTTGTTATTGGGGTTTGCTTTGAGCGAGCATGGGTATGAGGGTATTGTTGCGAGAGGAAACAAGACCATATGTGCACATTCACAAACAAAGTTTACACTCAAAATTGATGTTTGCTCATTTTCCTAAAGAGTTTTTGTGCTCACTGACTATTAAAGCCCCATATTGTTCTACCTTGACACTTATCCACTCCCGCAAACCCCTAGTGAACTCTGGGGCCTTCCCTAAAGGGGGTACAGACCCCAGATTGGGAACCACTGCGCTAGCATACCTTCATACCTGCAAATCACGTTCGTCTCATTCATATCCCTTTTTCTATACCCGAACCAATTCCACACCACATACGATGCACCTTTTTCATTTATAATATGCTCGTTGTGTTTTTTTTTTATTCACGTGCAAGCGAACTCACCGCTGCTGCGCTGTCTTCTTCCATTGTTAAAGTGAAGGTGTATTTTTTTCTTTTTTGAGTTCAAGTTCTCAGATTCTGATCTATTGGTAGCTTTCTAAGTCGAAACCAAGATTTGTGGTTTGAAATTCTCAGGTTCACTTGTTTTCCCAGTGCAATGTATTAACAAGCAGTACTTTACTGCTTGCAGTGTTTTCAATGGCCTTCCAGTAGCGCATCAGAACAAGTGCTGAGGTTTCAGTTTAAGCTGCTGTGGATCGTTGGGTTAACTGCTGCGGTTCTTCTCTTTCATTTATTCTGCCGCCAGCGTGTAGTGGCCAACCAGGACCAGCCCAATATAAACCTCCAGTTTCTGGAACTCGTGGCAGTACTGCACACAATCTGCAGAAGCATAAAAATGAAAGCTCCAAGACTAATGCTTTTGAATCCAATGTTTGCATGGACTCTTTACTGTACAATTATTAGCATTTAGTTAACTGTAGATGTTAGAACAAAGTACTACACTTTTTTGCACATCACTTATTGAACGTCTCTGACCTAAACGTTTAATGTCCATTAAATCCAAAAAGTCATAGATGATAATGTGATAACATTGTAAAGTTTGTGGAATTTATGAGGTATGGAACCTCTCAAGGATCTGAATTTGCATTTTAATTGCTTTATCTGTTCTTTTCAGGTTGGTGAAAGATGCCCCTTGGGACGAGGTTCCAATCGCTCACTCGTTGGTGGGTTTCGCCACAGCTTATGACTTCCTGTATGAATACCTGAGTAAAGGCCAGCAGGACCGTTTCGTGCAGGTCATTGGCAATGCCTCACGTTACATGTATGAGAAATCCTACCATCGCGGCTGGGGATTCCAGTACCTACACAACCACCAGCCCACTAACTGCGTGGCTCTGCTGACAGGTAGCCTTGTGCTCATGAACCAAGGTAAGTTGTAAATTTTGCTTCTCCAGATGCTGTGGGCTCTTTTTCTGAAAGTTTGATTATAATGCCAACATTGATTGTGAATGACAGAGCAGAATCATTATTTAAATTGTATGTAGCACAAGGTTTTCTCGCGTCTGTAAAAAAACTAGCATTTAAAAGCCTACATTTTAGGCCTTAAAAGTCTTAAATTCACTGTTCTAAGTCTTAAAGACTTTTTAGCAGGTCTTATTTCTCAATGTCCATTTAAAGCTCATTTGGTGTGTTTTTTTGTTGATTGGGGTTACCAGAGATTAAGAAAATGCTCCTAAATGTAAAAATTATGTGTTGAGGGTTGCTCTAGTTATAAAAACAGTCACAGATATAAAACAAAATACAGTTAAAAAACTCCCATCGCCTTGATGTTATGACTCAAATTTTCATCTGCAGCTTTTGAAAATTGGTCAAAAGAATGAATGGTTTCATCTTTTATTAAGCTTCTTTCCGATCAATATTTTCCTCAAAATTGTCCACCTCTAAATGCTCTGTTGCTGATTTAAGTGCATAAAATGGTCTTCAATTTCAATATGTATAAGTTATACACAATTTACATTTTGGTTATGAGCCACTATGATGGACTAGAACAGATTATAATTTTTAAAAAGATGCCCAAACATAAGTGCCACTTAAGCATACTGCGTGAAACCATCTCAGACATGACTACATCTCGACATAACATGACAAAATGAAATCCTTCTTTTCAAAATTGAACAAATGCCCCATTCAGGCACCAGAGTTTAATACTTCCTCAAGCTCCAGGAACTGTTGCTGTCTAACTGTGCATGTCATTTTCCAAGTTTTGCCCTGCTTTTAACCCTGAAGTTAAAATGCTAGGTGTTGGCAAAGAGTCATAGAGTTTGATTGGAATTTAATTTCAAATGAAGATAAAAACAGCATCTAAATATCTAAGTTTTACTTACAACACAAAATCTTAATGTTTAACTTATTTTGTTTAAACAGTATTTTGAGCCCTTTTGCAACCTGCCTGGTTTTACATGATAATAAAAGACTCAAGTAAATGAGGTTAGGGTAACACTATTGCAGCGCAAATGTTTTATCTCTGGAGTAAAATTGACTAAGTTAATATCAACCTGCAGTGTGTTAGCAAAAGTAAAACAGAAATAAAACACCTTTGCTCAATCAGAAGTTATGGCTAACTTTACATAACATAGATTGTTTTGAAAACTGTCAAATTCTTCAAAAACTATTATAAGAAAGATACAATAAATTATTTTAGTCTTTCCTACCTTAATAATGAAATATAAGGATAGAACAGTCATATTACAATATATACATTTTGTAGAGTGGAAAAACTGCAGAGGGTGTTCGTCATGGCATTTAATCAATTTCAACGATTATTTCACCAGCTGTATTGATTGAATAAACAACAAAGATACTTAATTAAAACAAAGATTTGCTTTTCATTTTGAAGCTCAACAACCTTTAGGCAGTTTAAATAAGCAATAATTAATAACCTTTAGTAAGCGTCATGGTGGCGCAGTGGGTAGCACGGTCGTCTCACAGCAAGAAGGTCGCTGGTTCGAGCCTCGGTTGGGTCGGTTGGCATTTCTGCGTGGAGTTTGCATGTTCTCCTCGTAATCGCGTGGGTCTTCTCTGGGTGCTCCAGTTTCCCCACAAGTCCAAAGACATGCGGTATAAGTGAATTGAATAAGAACGATTGTCCATAGTGTTAAAGTGTGTGTGAATGTTTCCCAGCGATGGGTTGCGGCTGGAAGGGCATCCGCCGCGTAAAATATATGCCAGAGATTTGGCGGGCGGTTCATTCCGCTGTGGCGACCCAGAAAGGGAAGAAAGCCTTGAAAATTAATGAATGAATAATAACCTTTACATGGTTTCTGGTCAACATGTTAAAACAGTGAAATGATGATCAAGATCTGCTGATAGGCTTAGAGCTTGTGGCACTAATTAGGGTCCTCTGATTGTCTCAAGCTAGAGTAGTATGTATACTACAGGAGAGTTGCAACAAAAATGTGTAGGGCTGCGGCCCTCCAGGACCAGGTTTGGGGAACCCTGGCTTAGAGTATCTCGTTCATGAACATTAAAGTTCAAAGCTGAAAATTCCTGTAGCTGCCCATTTAATACGATCCTTTTAATAATAAGTGGAACTAAATTATATGTTTCAAAGCTGTTTCTTGCTCAATCTGTGGACAGTCTGTTATTCCCTGTTAAACTGACAAATGGTTTTTGGAAAAAGTTCAGCCCTCGGCCACACATGCATGTTTGTAAGGATGAGGGCCTGCCCCCTCGCTCATCATTCCTGCTTGGAATTTAAAGCTGTGCGAGGTCACTCAACTTAAGCTGCCATAATTATTTCTCCAGTGAAGCAGCTCTCCACAGGACTCCAGTGTCCTCGGAAGGATATTTTCTCCTCTTTCCTCTTAACTTTTTGTGTATCTTGCCATCTTTTCTGCCCTGTAGTTTTTCAAAACATAATCTGTAAATTTTTTGCAAAGAAATTATCTCTTGCTGTTAATTTGACCATTTTTAAATATTTATCTTATATCAATCCAAATTTTTGAGTAGACCCCCTTTTTCAAGAATTCCCAAGTGGAGCTATTATTTCTCCGCAAATTAATGGGGAACAATAAAGTGTCTTCCATTTCTTAAGAGTTGAATAGGTGGACGTGTGGTATTTCTTGTAAGCGTATTTATTTAACAAAAATAATCTACAGTAACAATCATAAACTCGTAAATCTAAGCTAGTCCACATGTGCTTCTAGAGTCTAAACCAAGGGAACAAGGAAATGCTTAGAGGCTACAAAATCACAACGTTTATGTATAACTTTATTTCAACTTTTTATTAATAATTTAAAGTTGTGGTCTGAAAACATCAAGACAAACAGTCTATACCACTTACCAAATAACATGGATATAGTTAGCATGATGTTACCATCATGTTTTACCAGGAAACACATAAAACTCTTTGGGTATACCACTTCCTTCTTATCAAAGTAACACTGCCGGCGTGGCAAAATTGGGGAAAATCAGGAAATTTATTACATAGGTGAGTGCCCCCCCCCCCTTTTTAAAAAAACTTAAAAGCCTTGTATAAGCCTTATAACAAAGGCCACACATGCTGTATGTATCTATATTAGCCTACTATAAAAATTACTAAGTTGGCTACAAATACATAATGAGCTGTCATGATTAAATGTTTATTTTTTCTGTAGAGAATGACGCACCACGTGACTACTCTGTTATACGATGCCGCTGTTCTATCAGACAGGACAGCGGCATTTTAACTTCATTACAATATTAATGAACTATGTTTCATTCCTTTGATGAAATTAAAGAAATAAATGTAAAGAAATATTTATTTTGAGGATTCCAAAAAACAACATCAAAATGGAAGGTGCATAATGTTCCCCTTATCTGGGCAACAAACAGTGCAATAAAAGCCTGCATTTATAAAAATAAAACTGCGGCCTTTTGAAAAGATAATGTTTATAAAATCAAATGAATATAGTTTAAGTTTGATTTGATAATATCCTTAAGTATCATTCCAAATATATACTGACAAAAATAAGAATTCCCTTTATAAAAACAGACACTTTGTTAGTAAATACGTGCATGCTTTCCTGCAAATGTCTTTCCATATTACTCTTCTTGTTATTTGACAACTTCTCGCTACAGAGCAAACATTCAGGCGATCCTTCCGCATTGGCAATAAATGCAAAGAAACATTGAATCCTCTGTTCTCAGTTATTTTTTTCTTTGGGATCCGTGGCTCATCACACAGTCGCCGGTTTGTTTACCGCAGCAACCTGCCTGGTATCCCGTCCCGCTGATGTCGCAGGCTATGATGCAAATCTTCGTTGACAGAAATGTTGAAATTAAATATTTATTCTACACACTTTTACAGCATTGGAAAACGTTAAGAATGTTTGTCCTCTATAGAAACCATATTAAAACAATATTTTTCCATTTTTAAAAAAGCTCCAGGGAGCCACTAGGGCGGGGCTAAAGAGCCACATGCAGCTCCAGAGCCACGGGTTGCCGAACTCTGAACTATACCAACATTTTTTTGTTGAAAACAGATCTTGTTGAATAATGTCTCTTTAAAAGATATTATTAATTAAAGGTTCATGGTTTCAAATTAAACATGGGGTGTTATCTACATGAACAATAGGGCGAGGCCAAGAAGGTTTCTATGTGAGCTACGAAATTATGTAAAACGTCCCGTAATAGTGCCATTATGCAATATAACAAATTGGTCGACATCGCCCAACCCTAAGTGTATTAAAAATTATTACTTGTGAGCTGACCAAGGTGTGGTCACTGATCAATGCTCAGTATGGGTTAGGTCAATGTGAAATATTTTGACCCAAATAAGAAATTAGCTGGAGAGAAAATTATAAAAGTAGTCAGACTGGTTTTCTATGTTTGAGTTTTAACTTTTAGAGTCAGGCATCAATTGAGCTTTGCTAACTCTGTCTTGTTTACTTGGTTTCTGCTGCACAACTATGGATTGGAATCAAATTTTTAGGGGAACCGTTTTACTGCTTAGTAAATTGAAGTGTGTGTCTGTGCTGTTTGTGTTCCTGTGAGTGTGTTCCAGGAAAACTTTGGTGCGATAGGATTGCTCAATAAAATGATGGACTGCGGCCTAAATATTTATCTGGCTCTCCGCATAGTGACCCAGGCATGCAGGAAGGGGGGGTTAAACATTCCTCTCAACTTAATCTTTGCTGTGGATGTTAAAAGCAGCCAGACCACCCCACAAATGCTGTATGGTGTTTACTATTTATCTAAATACATAATTTAATTTTAACATTTTCAATTATGGTGTTTCTGTGTTTGCCCATAAAACCGGGAAAGTATTATGGGAACAATCTGGCAACCCATAGAAAAATTTTCTGCAACTGAATAACAATTTCATATTTTGCAGTAATTGTACTACAAGGAGACAAAGCATCTAATCCTTGCAGTGTTTCTAAGATAATAATAAGCAGATTTATTTATTGTTCTTACGTGACTAATGAAGCTCAGATCAGAATCTGGAATCACCTCGAGAGTCTTTGCCTGATTAATACTTAAACCCTTAGAGCTAAAGTCTCTGTTAACCTTGAGAACCTCTGCTTTGTCCCAAAAAGCAATGTCTTCAGTTTTCTCTTTATTTCACTGAAGAAGTTTTGTGTCCATCCAGCTCTTAATTTAATCAAGGCATTTACAGAGAGTTTATGGGCCTGTATTTATTTGGAGAAAGGGCTTAGTAGATCTGAGTGTCATCATCATAACTTTGATAGGCTAGCTGGTATCTTTATTTGACCCAGTGGTAGCATGTACAGGCTGAACAAAAGAGATGCAAGAATTGAGCCTTGAGGGACCCCACATGAAACTGGTATCCAGTTTGGCATGTGATCACCTATACTCTCACATAGAGCTTCTCCCTTCCAAGTATCACCTGAACCATTCTACCACTGTCTCAGAAAGAACAACCCAGTTTTCCATCTTCTGAAAGAGAATGATCCAGTGCTCCAGTCAAGTAGAACCAGGACGGACACCTTTCCTGAATCTCTTTGAGTGGATATCCTTTATTATCTGTTCTGTGATGAGTCAGATTGAAAAATATTCAAATGCTCATTTAGGCTCAAGAACTGGTACAGCACAGTTGCAACTAACATATGCAGGGCTCCGGGCCTCCAAAGCCATATTTGGTGATCCCTGATTTATACAGTCAAACTCAGTTTTAAAGACGTTTTAGTTGTCTGGTTTCACTGCTAAAATAATCTGGCTGATAATCACAATCAAGAAAATTTTTTGGCTGAATCAAGAAAGTGCATAAGAAACCATTTGAAGTTGGCTTATTAGAGAACACAGCATTCTTCAGGCGTGTATAAACAGGAGCATTATTGTACTTGCACACTTTTAATAGTTGTTCATGTTATGACCATGCAGTTGTTACAAAGATACAATTCACAAATTATGGGCTTTTAGGTTTGAAAAGTTTAAGACTTTGGCAGACGTCAATAGCTTTTCTCACTATAAACTTCTTGCGTATAAGTAAACTGTTTAAGTTACGCTCACAGTGTGTTCAAGATTAAGAAAAATGTTCACTGCAACAGATTTCAGCATTCGTTTCTGGATTTAGTCAAATATTTTTCTTCCAATAATTAAAGCTGCAGAAGTTCTGTTTAATCCCGCTAAAGTTCTAAAAGTATTTGTCTGTTCAATACAGTATTCCAATATCTATTGAGAAAGAAACATTTTCATAAATCACTAGGGTTCATTAAACTGTTCTTGGAGTGCTTCACATTTGTTTTGGATACTGCTCATGTTTTGCATAGTTTTACAGTAAACCATTTAAATATTTCCTTAGCAAAAACACGTGATATAAATGTCTCCAAATTAAATGAGCGTTTATTTTATTTTTACCTTCTCTGGTTGAATTTTTAATAAATACAACTCCTCACCCCAATGTTGTTGTGCATTGATCTTCCTTTTATAATGTAATTGGCTTTGTTTTTGAGGCTCTACAGTTTTCCATCACTCTTGGATGTCTTGTTGATGGTGGGAGAGCTCAAGAATCAGATATCTTTGTTAAACCTTGGAATAACAGTTCTGTAATATCTTCCTAGAACTGTTTTGTGAGAGGATCTGATTCAGGAGGTTTCATTTAAGAGGGGCTGCCAAGTGTAACAGTTCTTAACCTGTGATGAATACTTTTTTTTTATTAACTATAATAAGAAGATAATGAATGAATAAGAAATAATGAATGAATATCTACATTGGATTTGGATTAGTTTCTGACTAAAGGTGGAGATGATTAAAACATTCAAAAGTATTAAAATTAATTCTTCACTTCAATAATTTATTCTGAGTGTTTTTATCTCTTGCTCTGCATCACTCTGGCTCTAGATCTGAGAGCTTCCATTTAAAATCTAAAATTATTGTGATGAGGTTTAGCATTTGTTTTGTCATTTTAAGGTCTTTCTTCATGGAAGTCTCTGTTTTCTCTAGTGAGATGATAATGTTGAGCTTGTTGGTTCTTTGCTGACATGTTGCTTAATCCCAAATGATGCACAGAACTAATAATAAGTCTGTTGTGCATTGCTTAAAAAGTTATCATATAATAATTCTCATATTTGTTATAACCATTCTTTTCACAATTCTAATATTGACTAGTATTAACATCCATTAAATAACTCCATTATTTTCTCATCATTTTATCTCTATTTACAAGACAATCATCTAACAGAATTGATGTTACAGATATATAACTTTGATGTAGTGAGAGTGAATATCAACCATAGGTTTTAGGAAAGTTTGTAAATAAACCTTTTCTCTGAAGTCAAAATGTGCAAAAGACTTAAAAGCCTTAATTAAAAAAATTTATTTAATATATGTATACTTAAATAAAATATTTATAATATAAAACCTATATCTTAAAGTTATAATATAACTTAAAAAATGAGTGACAGAAAAATTCACTACCATGGTTGTCATGAAGGTAAAATCAAGCGATTTAAATTAAGACACCCCATTGCAACAGGCTATTAAATAATTTTTTTAAAAATGGCTGTCAATGGGAGTTCTCTCACTTCAGACACAAGCCTGAAGGGGCCAGAATTACAGTTCTGTCACATCCTATTAGGCATCAGCAGTGAAATTGGAAGGTTCCCTCTTTGCTGGGTATCTAATAAAAAAACAGTTTTGGCTTGGGAATCCAAAAAACACAGATTCTTTTCATTGTTTACCTGACACAATTCTACTCTGATTACACTTCTGGGTCAGTCAGCATGATGAGCTACATTAGCAGTTGATCTGATTAGGGAGCAGTGTAATGGCCGTCACTATGGAAAAAGAAAATAGGATTAGACAAACATGCATGAACCAATCTAGTATGTGGGTGTTTTCCCACCTGACTTGATTAGTTCGATTAATTCAAACCAAAGTTCTCTTTTCCTTTTAGTTCACTTCGTTCAAGCAGATGAGAAAGTAGCCACCGACCTTTAGATCAAACCAAAACGGACTAAAAAAGCAGTCTGAGACCGGGGACATGTACCATGAAGCCGGATTAACTGGTTAGCCAGCTAAATTTAGGATTAGTTCGCACCAATTCTGGATTTTCAGTGCCAATGTCAGTCTTTTATGTGCACGCGTCCGTGAACTAATCTTAGCTTCAAGATCAAAGCCTGAGCTGACAAAGAAAGTTGATAAGCTGCTTCATGGTACCGATGGTAAGTCTGATAGAAACGGTTAGGTTTTGTCAAGTCAAAACCTATCCGGTAATGCTGAATTTGTTAAGCCACATTCATGGTACAGGCCCCTGCTTGACGAGGTGGTCTCAGACCGGTTCCAAACAAACTCCAGAGCTGTTCGTTTGTGGTGAGAACAAGATTGAACTATCTAATTACCACTTTGAACAAAAAACAAATCAAGATGACATAAAATGCTTTTTGAACAAATACAAACACCATACTCACTTACGAGTGGCATTATGAGATCACATTCATCTGTTTACAAAGCACCCGTTGTCATGGTGGCTCCCGGTCAAACATGGAGTAGTGAGGAGATGCGCACTTTTATAAAAATCTGGTCTGATGATCACATTTCTTCTCAGTTGTCCAAAACCCACAAGAACACTGCTATTTGCACTGCAAGCAGCTCAGACAGGGGTCTAATAGATCTGTTGAACAGTGCCTTTTTAAGGCAAAGAATCTCTGTCAACAGTCCATTCATGTGCACTGAATAAAACGGGGAATATTCGATGAAAAATATATTCTTAATGTTATAAATGTTTATCATTACATATCTTGACTGTAAAGTGTTTATATTTTAGATATTGATATATTTTAGACCAACTTAAATAAACTAGAGGTTTGTAACATCACTGTGCTTTGTGTTTCAGGATACCTTCAGGAGGCCTACCTTTGGACCAAACAGGCTCTGTCCATCATGGAAAAGTCTATGGTGCTCCTCCAGGATGTGACAGATGGCTCTCTGTATGAGGGTGTAGCCTATGGAACTTACACCACGCGTTCCCTCTTTCAATACATGTATCTAGTGCAGAGACACTTTGACATCGGGCACTTCAACCATCCCTGGCTGCACAAACACTTTGCTTTTCTCTACAGGACTGTGTTGCCTGGTAAGATGGTTAATGTTATTCAGTTGTACTGAAAATATAGCTTAATCAGCAAACCAAAAATTGGAGTTATTTGTAAAATGAGGAATGCAGTACTTAATTATCTGAGCCGAAAAGCCCATTTCATTTTGTGTGAAGACTCTTATGATTGTTTCATTCTGTTTGAATACATGTAAAATGTAATGTTTTATAAATAATCAATAATCTGCATTTGCAAAGGGGATAGCCAATAGAGTAGAGTGTATTTATGGTTCAAATAGAAAATATATTTATTTTAATAGAACTAATACGTAGGAACAACTCAAAGGTGAACATTGCAGCAGGTAACTTAACTATAGAAAGAGTGTCTGGAGTGAAAGGATTTTAAGTGTTTGGGGTGACAAGGTAGCACAGGAATAAGTTTTCAATTGCAAAATGTTAAATAAATCTCATTACAATACAGTACATTATCTGGTAGGTTTTGTACCTTTAAAAAAATACACCATCATTTTGAGTGTTGTCAAAAGGTGAGGTTTCTCTTATTGGTTTCTCACATTTTTCGTGTTGATTTATTTCTAGTATTTTATTGCAGGTAGTGTTTGACAAAGAGCTCAAAAGAACTGACTAAAGATGTGACTAAAGCAGATGAAGTTGAACTGCAACAATAGCTCTCTGTGCACATCAAAGATCTGGCAGAAAACACTTTCAGGCTCTTTGTGTGTATTCGCAGACTAGTCAGGCTTAGAGAGTGGAGAGCCTTCTGCCAGAAGTCATACTGTAGCAGAAACCGAAACCTTTAAAAAAACAGCTCATAAAATCAGGAGTCAGAAGGTAAGCGGTCACAGTGGAGTCAATCTCTGTTTATTTGCACTTCCAAAAGCCACACAGATGCAGGACTGTCAGGACATGTTGGCTTGTTTTAAATTGTTTTTGAGTTTTTATCATTGCTGTTGGGTAATTGGTTGTATGTGGAAACTTTAAAACTGGTTAAATTACTGACCTCAAACTCTCATTTGTTAGATACTTTTTCTTTTAAAAGCATGATTGATTCTGGCTATCTATCTTGTGGTTGCTAAATTTAAATTTCCTGTTCTCTATAAGCCACAGAACTTCCTTTAATCTTCACTCAAACGTGCAAAGTGTTGACTTGCAACTTCCAGGAACTGCCTGTGAATATTTGTCAAAAGTAATGACTTGGGGTTATATTACCATCTATTATTTGTCCTTTATTCCAGCATATGAATTCTAATTAGGAACCCATGGATCTGCTGGTCTAACAGTGGGCTAATTCAAATCAGCCCTTTTGTCTCACAATTAAGGGCTATGAAAAAGCTATACATTTATGATGGGCTAAGACAAAAACCTATAGTAATATAGTATATCATTCTATCATTCTATTTTTATTTTTTTTTTTTAATTTTTTTTTTCAGGTTTTCAGAGAACTGTGGCAATTGCTGATTCCAACTATAACTGGTTCTATGGACCAGAGAGTCAGCTGGTCTTTCTCGACCGGTATGTAATGCGGAATGGCAGTGGAAACTGGCTGGCGGAGGTGATCCGGCAGAATCGAGTTCTGGAGGGTCCGGGACAGGCAGGCAGGGGTCAGCGGTGGTGCACTCTGCATACAGAGTTCCTCTGGTAAGTTCTGACTGCAAAAATTGACAAGCAAACTATTCTATTTTTTATATGATGTTTTATATTTACTGCAGGAGCACATAATGTAATTAGGCTAACTCATTCCGGGGGTGTCCACTCAAACTTATTACGTGGTAGTTTTGAAACTGAACAATGACAAACATTAAGTAAAATATAATTAATTTTATTTTTTACTTGTACAATAGTTTACTGAAAAAATTAACAAGCGTCATTGTGTCTTTTTAGCTATTCGATCCCCTTCTTATGATTGCTAGCATGGTTGCTAGACAGAATATGGAAATTGTTCTTCAAAGATATCACTTTATTCTAAAGATATCCCTTTATTGTAACCTCATCCTCCCAATTTTGAAAAAAAAAAAAAAAAAAACCCACACTGGTACAGGTTTTGTCTATTGGCTAGATTAAATATTAGTAGTCTTGTGGGACCATGAATTGTTCACTCAAAAAAGATTCTGTTTGGGGATCTACGGAACTGAAGATGCCTCTAGATCCCTCTGACTAGTCACCTCTGGCTATACTAATGATCAGGCACAACCGGTGCCGAGCACATGCCCTTTTTTGTAATTAAGCTTGGAAATAATTGTGTAATTATTTTTGTAATTGTTTGTTTTTTTACTAATCAATATGCTATTTGTAACCCGTTGTCTGTTTGTCTTTTAACAATTATTTAACCAGTTAAAGGCATTAAAAAGCGCATCTCTAATAACCACTCAAACTGTCAGTCAAACTTCATAACTCCGCCCCCCTGAGCCCCTCCAACTTTTAGCACAGACTCAGTCACATCATTCAGAGAGTAGCGGATGTGAATCCACTTCTTTAGTGAATAATGTAGTAGTACTGAGAGTTCAACCACTCACCGATTCAAAATTGGTGAAGGAAAAATAATTAAATTGAAAATAAATTAATGTAAATAAATTACACAATTACAAATATATTGCACAAGTAAAGTTTAATTGCAAAAATATAAATATATTGCACTAATACAAAAATATTGGACAGTATCGAATGTATCAGAAAAATATAGATGCAAAAATTGTGCAAATTAAGAATATATTGCCTATGTATGTATGTATGTATATATATATATATATATATATACGTGTATATTCGAATTTAAAATGATAAGATGTTTGTGATGCTGACGTCATAAACATCTTCAAACACATGGATCACAGAACAGTGTTACTAGTTTTAGTGTATTTAGTTTTGAAGAGACCCTTTATATGTAAATATTATCCGTATAAAAGTTATTTAAAAACATTAAATAGTACAAAATAATAATAATAAAATATTTTTATAGAAAAATATTATTCTGCGTTATTTCTTTCCACTTGAAAAGCATATGAAAAGTATTTCAACAAATAAGCAAACATTTTATTGTTCTCTTTCACGTTTTAGAAGCTTTCCAAGCTACAGTAATTTCCCTTTTTCAGTGTTGGACCCAGGATTTAAATAATGTGATATTATTAGCAAGACAGGTGACAGATGTATGTTTTTCCATAATCTAAAAACATTTAATGGCCTACCTGCAGCCCACAGGTTTAATATATATACAATTATGAAAGAAGTTCCAGACATTTTGTATATATGTTCTATTCTCTAATACTAGCAGGTTTTATGTGTGTGGTGATGTTTTCTGGATTATTTTGGAAATAAATCAATGGTGGAGCTGATAAACCCCTCGCTTTACACTGAAACTAATACAGAAGACTATACAGTATAACATAAGAAAATTGTGTTTAGCATATCTGGAGCATTTTAAGTTATATTCTTCCCATAGATTTGAAATATCCCATAACCAGCAGCTGCTTGGGAGAAACCACGGCCTCACCATCTGTAGCAGACATGCCTCTAAGGTTTAAAATACTGGTTCTCCGCAAACTCACTTCAGCTAAACAGCAGTAAAATGTAAATCAGTACGCCCTTGTGAACCTTAAAGGGCCAACATTAAAGAAACATAACTTTTGGAAGGTATTAGAATGGAATATTAGAATTATTATATTAGAATATTAGAATAAAACTTGTAAAAAGCTAAATGGGGTCCAAACTGCAAATCACAAGCTATTTTCAACTGAACACAATATAACGCACCGGAATATTAATTGACAGTTGCACATTAGCTTACCATTCAACAGTTTCACAGGGATGTAATGTCTGCAATTTCCTGCCCATGCTTGAAGTCTATGAATTCCCATTTGCAAAGGCTTCCCATTCCCATAACCATGCGCTGACCCTCCGCTATGTAAAATGTTTGAGAGATCAGTGATTGGTTGAGGGTGCAGTGTTATATAGAATTATATATAGTGTTATATATAGAAACACTAGCCTGTCATGTGTATGGTTTGATTGCTCTGCTGGTCCATAAATCTGAAGTTGCTGCAAAATTGTGTTTGCCTCGTAATTCTGTCTCAACGGTTTCACGACATTTGTTGAAGAGAGCAGGGATTGCGATGTGTGAAAAATAATTATGAGAGGGCACATAATAGCACAGGAGCCGTGTCTTTAGCCAGGTAAAATGCGTTTGCGTTCGTTATTTCTTTGTGTCTGGGCAAGGTTCTTCGGCACGCTGTTGCACTGAATGTTGCGTTTGCTTTGTTTGGCTGCGGGTACTTTGAGATTGAACGGTTTTGTTTTTCTGTACAGTTTCATACTGTTGAATATGATTATGTTTCAGACGATTAAATAATACGATTTATGGTGTTCCCCTTTGGTGCAGAAACTATTGCTAAACATTCCTTGCAGTATATGGTTTGCTGAGAATCAACATGTCCTTTGAAACCGAAGTAAACCACACTTCGGAGTAAGATCCTTTTTAGATACTAAAATGTCCGGGTTGTTCACAGACTTACTCACATTGCGCCGCCTCACTCACTCTCTGTTTACTTTGTTTTTAATTCGACTGCTGCCTGACTCGCATCCACTGCTTTAGTGCAAGTAAGAAGCACATGTGAACTGCATATATATATATATATATATATATATATATATATATATATATATATATATATATATATATGCAGTTATATGTATATGATGAGGTGAATATAACCAGTACTTTGTAAAGTGTCTGTGTTGTGTTTTGGTTATCTAGTAGTTAGCACTGCCATCATTCCAATATTGAACAGTGCTCAGAAGAGTGCATAACTATAGATGCTGTTGTTAACAACTGAGTCAGGAAAGCAGCAACAGTAACAGCTTTCAAAAAGCAACTGAAAACTCTTCTATTCAGGGAACACCTACTATAAAAAACTGGGTTATAACTGTAAGTCAAATGAGAACATGATTAGTCATACACAAGCATGTTGATGTTATCATGTATTGTAACAGGGCAATACAGGGATGTTCCTCTAAGGGTCACTCTGGAAAGTCCTAGTGGAGATTACCACTACGTAGATTTACAAATAATCAAATAACTAAAATTGTGTACTTTTATTGTTTTACAGGTATGATGCCAGTCTACAATCGACACCACCTTCTGACTATGGATCAGCCCACCTTCATTATTTTGAGGATTGGGGAGTGGTGACCTATGGAAGTGCTCAACCATCTGGGAGAAACCATACATTTCTCTCGTTTAAATCAGGAAAGCTTGGTGGTCGTGCTATTTTTGACATTGTTCACCAAAACAAATACAAAGATTGGATCAAAGGTTGGCGCAACTTCAACGCCGGCCATGAGCATCCAGATCAGAACTCTTTTACGTTTGCTCCCAATGGAGTTCCATTTATCACAGAGGCACTATATGGGCCCAAATACACCCTTCTTAATAATGCTGTCATGTTTGGGCCTGCTGTGTCTGAGAGCTGCTTTGCTCCATGGGAAGGCCAGGTTACTGAGGCATGTAACTCAAAATGGCTAAAGTATAAGCATGGTCAAGCAGCAGACTGCCACGGTCGAGTGGAGGCAGCTTTGGAGCGGAAGGGGATCATTTTTATTCGTGGGGAAGCACAAGCAGCTTACAACCCTGAACTGAAGATCAAGAACTTCCAGAGGAACTTACTTCTGCTTCATCCTCAATTGCTGCTAATGGTAGATCACTATCAGCTACATTCAGAAAGCCAGACGCACAGCATGAGTGCCTTCTTTCACAACACAGACTTCCCCTTCCAGAATACACAATTAGATGCAATCCATGGTGCACTTATCAGACATGGACATGAAACGTTGAAGATGTTCTGGTTGGATGATGGTGGTGGTAGTGAAAAGGCTGTTGTGGGATATAGGAGTTACCCACGTGGATATCCATATAATGGATCAAACTATATAAACGTGACTATGCCTCTTAGGTACCCAATCAGCAGGGTGGTCTACATCTTCTCTGGATCAGGAGTGGATGTGAAAAGCTTCAGTGTGCATGGAGACGCAGAACGACTTGATGTCAATCTGGTCACTAATGATCAAACATACAACATATATTTACTCACAGAGGAGCTTTCCACCAAACCCTTGGCCATGGTGGTGATGGACCAAAAGAAAGTGGTGTTTGAAAGGACAACAGGGTTGAAGGAGCAGGCGTTTGAGGAAGTGGAGGAATACGTCAATGTTGTGGAGGACCATCTTCAACATGTCAAACCAGTTTTCCAGCAGCTGGAAAGGCACATCCTTTCCCGGGTTCTCAATACTGATACTTTCCACAAGACCTCCGAGCGCCTTTTGAAGTCCGCTGATAAGAGAAAGACATCTGGGGGTGTTGCCAAGCTCTCTCCTCTATCTAAAAAGCAGGGGAAGGGAAAAGGAGGCAAAAGGCCAAGTTCTTCTGATAGTTTCTCAGATATCTTTTCTCAGATTGAGAGAAGTGAGAAGAAGGAGAGGCAACGGACCATGAAACGAGTTTATGAGGAGGTCCTAGAGGAGGGTGATGCTGACTCCCGGGCCTTCAGTGACTATAGTGATTTAAGAAAGGGCAGAAAAATGGGATTAGTGAAGGGGAGGAAGTTTAAAGAAGTACGCGTGGGAGCTACGGTGGAGATGGACGATATGTTTAACACCACCTCATATATTCGCCTTTTTCTCATTTTAAACATAGCTACTTTTTTTGTTCTGCTGGCAGTGCTACTGACACGCTTGCAGCGAGCGCAGAGTTTACACACGCAGCGATGCCTTTACTGCGTCCTCCTCATAGACAGCTTCATCCTGCTCGGACTGTACTCATCGTGCTCTCAGACGCAGTGCTGACCTTTACTTTGGTTTTTCAGCATGCTGCACAATTTGCGATATGCTACGTTTCCACCAGATTTGGTAATGACATGACTTTTTTTTTATATGGCTTCTCTCAATTTACCATGGTTTGCATTTATATTTCTGCTGACTTTTAGTATCAGTTCTAAAGGAGACTTGTTTTACCATACCACTCAGTGAAGAGTACCTTTGTGAATAATTTGAAACCGAAATGCAAAAAGCTAATTGCTTTAAAAAAACAAAACAATTCTTTGGTGTGAGCAATCATGACAACAAGACATGTTTCTTTCTTGCCAATTAGTGATCGTCAAAATGTCTTCTATTTTTTTTTCAAATTAATAAAGGTATTAATTGATTTTTAAAACCTTGTTTAATTATATTTTTAAAAGTATGGGTTCGGTTAAAGACAACTAAAGGGGCCGAAATCAAATCAAGTCATACTATTACAAAGCAAGTCGGTGGAAAAGCAGCATTACATTATTGCCAGTCGATTTTAACATATCTCTGTTTTCATCCTTATTCATTACTGCCTTATAATGATTCAAATCAAGTCTGGGTTTTTTTTTGTAACCTCAAATCTTTAAAACCCTCAAACCAAGCCCTTCTCAAATTTCTATGTTTGTGACATCACAAATCTGAGAATCCCACACACAACTGCTGAAGAATAGAATCATCTTGCCTTTAGTCTGGTGAAATGATGTTGATTGGCTTTCATGACTACTGTTCTGTTCCTCTATACACCCAATAACAACCAAACAACTTATGCGTTGAATAGTTCATTATGATTTAAATAGCCTTCCAAAAGATCAGTTTGAACTGATCTGTTTTTGAAGAGGTAAAGTGAACGTTTAGAGAGTAGTTTGCTACAGAATTGACCCCAAAGAATCAGATCGGCTTGAAACGAATCATTTAACCTTAAGAATGTAAGTCACCATAGTTAGTTTGCCAAATGACGTACCATTTCTGGTTTGTGCTTTTTTAACAGTTTCCTTGTTCGACTACCTGTTTGGACATACCTGTTTATGTCTCTGCATTCTAATATGAGGGCTGTAAGAAAATTATAAAAATGGTATTTGCAATCTCCTCTGTTTCATTGTTTATGGTTAGATGCTCAAATGAAAGAATTGACACACAATCGTCTGCGTGATGAATATGGATTTAAATTCTCAAGTCAAAAGTCTTGTTTTCATGCATTTGAATGATCCCTGACAGTACCTTTTGAGTCAATTTAAAAGTTTTCCGTAATCTTACATATAATGTTAAGTTATGGGGATTTTATTGTAGAATTTAAAAACAATATGAATGAAGGTCCTTAATTTCCAGCTGAATTAATGAGAGAATTTCAAGAGGAGATTTGATGAGTAATATATTCATCAAGGTGATGGTAAAATAAAACAAACACACACGTGGTAAGTCTCAGAACATGTTTTCTGCTAAATGTGTCACAAAAAGAGTTCCCACTTAGAGGTGTTGAAAGTAGCTGAAATGGGACTCAACGCTTAGTTCTGGCTAAAAACAGATTGACACAGTAATGCTCGGATCCTCATCACAGAGCCACATTCACTCGTTGTTCCCTCTCACAATCACTCTGGGGTGCAGTTTCAATTCTTGAAGTCAGCAGAAGCATGTTTTTGGAGTGTGGTACCTACTGTAATTATAGGGAAGCAATGCTACCCACTGTGCCACCGCACCAGATAATTTCTAGCCAAGTAATTATTACCAGATGCATTATTGTGTTTACTGCCTGAGGCAAGTAAACACAAGATTTTAAAAGTCTTAATGAAATATTTCACTTTTAATAATCGTGAAAATAATTTTTATTTTACTTTGATCATTGTTTGAGGTTGGGATGTTTTTCATTATCAGTTACCCTGATTACAACTACAAATAATTAATTTTTTTCTTGAATTATATTGTAGATCTCAAGAACTTGTGTGTTTACATTAAGATTTTCACTTTTTGAAAACTAGTGTCATTGTATTTCCTTGTCATGTGATCTATGTAATTATATATAGCACCAGCCAATGGCTGATAACACACAGTTTGACAGTTCTTGGCCTCATCCCAATTTCAAACACTAGTAATGAAAAATAAATCAGTGTACTATTATAGAGCTCTTACTTGTCAGTGGATAAGTAAACCGTGTCCAAGTCCATGTGTTGTTACAAGACTTGTTCCATGTATACAGGATGACAGCAGCTATAATCACAGAGAGACTGTTTATTCCACCTTGCAGTCCAAAAGCTGTCTCCAGCACCTCTCTTATAGAGAGTCTCTATTGGCGATCCCTTTGGTCAGAGATGTGGTTTTGGAAATCCTTGTACTGCCCCCTAAATCTTCATTTTGGTGGAGTTTGTTATACATAAATCTTAAACGAAGTAACTTAAAGTATGGGTATTGGTTTTTACTCCGGGATCTCTGGTTAAGTGTTTTGGTTTCTTTATTTCACCACAAATTGGTTTAAACTGAGCTTTTGTAATAATTTAGAGACTACCGGTCAGTTGAAATCAACACTTAACTCTTACTAATAAACTTTCTATTTCTACCCCATACAATTATCTAATAATAATAATAATTCCTATTTACCTCTTAATCCCCACTAGGTCTTTGTAAAGCTGCTAAGAAACAAATGTTATATAAAGCATTTTGAATAATTGATTGATTGATTGATTAAATCAATATGATCAAAATTAATAAACTTGAACAATTCATTCTCCTACTTTATATTAAATGTGTCCTAATGTTGGTTGTTTTATCTAAACATGTGGGAAAATATGGCTTTTGCAATGAGAAACTTGTACTGGTCCCACACCATTCGAAGATTTTGTGCCATTAATAATAAGAATAATGTGTTTTTTTACAGCAACACAACAAAGAAATAGTATTTTGACTATTGACTAATTCTGAATAGGAATTTTGAATTTAAAGAACAGATATTTAATACACATCTCAATTGAAAGAGGAAGTTTTTGCTCAAAGCAGAACTAAGACGAAATTTGAGACATTTTTGTGGCCTTATATAGTTCATTAAAAAGATTTCTTTTTAAGATGTGAAAAGAGCTAAATCCATCTTTAATAAATGCATTTCATCACTAGACTGCAATGTCTGCTTGCATCACATTAAATTGTGTGAATGCTACATGAAGCATGGTCGATGGGATTTCATTCTCTGGAGAACTATAAATCTACACAAGCACCCACTAAGTGCACGATCCCCAAAGCTCTTTTCCGCTCTTCTAATTTCACGAGTTTGCAGCAGGAATTGTTTTACTCACAGCACTGTGCATATTTCCTAAAAACTAGAACTGTGTTCTGTCGTGAAAGGATGTATAAACTGTACATAAGTAGAAGCAAAGTACTTTTTGGGTGTGTTTTGTACTTTTAAAAATATGGAGGACATATATGGAAAATAAAAGTTTGTGAACCAAACTTACAGCAGATAATTAATTTTTATTCAAATGTACACAACTTGTTTTATAAATGTTTAAATGTTTGTTATGCTATTATTTTTTTTGTAAACATTTGTAGTGAAGAAAGATGAACCGTGTAAAGGATTGAGCAAGCGTGTCGTGTACTCATACATCATTGTGGACCCAATTCAGAGTGAACACAAATCAAAAGCTTGTCAGAAGATGCTGCCATCAAAAATGTTATGACTGAAACAAACTACAGAGATGATTCGACAAGGCAGAATTTAAAATACCGGCGAGAATATTAGAAGAGAGTTCTTTCTCATCAGCATGAGTCAGTTTAAATGGAATGTTGCCTCTAAAATATTCCAAATGCTAATACACTAATACAACTATGTAGATCATCAAAAGATTCTATAAGATAAATACATTTTGTTTTGTATTTTACAGGGTTTTTTTTTACATGGCCCATTCTTCAGATTTTAACTGTCCATTGAGGTTGAAGTTTAAGTACCATCAATCAATATAACGTATTATGGTGTATTTCTATTACATTTACATTTTATCTATCAGCTACAACGTTAAGCATAGTTTGACATGACGCTTGAATCAGATTATACCTGTTTTATTTTTTGGCTGCAGACATACAAAAATACACATGAATTTCTGAAAGACGTTCAAATATATTAAATAAAACTTAGTCACTGACCTCTCGTGGCAAACAGGGGAACTGCAAATGTCCACGTACATTTTACGTTTGTTGAATTGACGGTTGAAAATAATGCTTATCATTAAAGACTACTTTAGGATGTTATGTTTTTAATTAGACATGTATTTTAGAATCATAATTGTATATACATTTAAAAAAATACTTTGACTTGAGAAACACTTTTACACATTATTTATAAGTATGAACACTCAGAGCAAGAACCAAGAATAAAAAACAAAGATAAATAAAAATATAACTATTTTTACCGTGTAAAAATGATAATTGATAGTGACAGTTTTACAACGAATACAAAGTAGATTATGTAAATTTATATTAAAAAAGAAAGTGTTGTATAATTGTTGTGGCGTGATTTTAGGACTATTGAAGAAAACGCGTTCTCAAATGGTTTGACCCTGGTAAGTTTCCGTACTACGCACTGTCTCCAGGAAACTGACGTGTCTCCAACAGTGGAACGTTAGATTAAATTTCAGCTGTTCAGTTTCACATACTTACCACAAATAATCATAAGGTAAGTAAATAAGTTTTAGCAGTGGAGCACTTTTAGGAGTGACACCAGCCATGGCGGCAGATTGGGAAGAAATCAGGCGTTTGGCTGCGGACTTTCAGAGAGCTCAGTTTGCAGAGACGGTTCAAAGGTAACACGCTGCTCGTTTTTGCGTCTGGTTCAGGTTACAACCTACCAAAAATCTCTATTTATGTTTGCAGCATGAGTTAATTGCTAAGAAGCCCTAAAAGGACCACAGTTTAGTTTGTAGAGTCCAAAGGCATAGTTGGGGGATTGATGACTCTATCATCTGCGACAAGAGCATATGGTCGCTTATTTAAACGTCACCGATGTTTATCAAAACAACACTGAACATTTAATCCCTTAAATTTGTATTTCTCTATCTAATATATCACAAAAAGTTACTGACCTCTTGTAGGCTAATAGGTGTTTTAGTATTACGCCTATGTGCTTTAATGTTTCTAAACCACTTACATTATAAATGTAAAATATAGAACTTATGTTTGTAATAAAGAAGCATGACCATGTGGTATTGGCTACTAAATATTTACCTTGAACATGCCGTGTGATTTTCTAAATCCTAAAATTTATGTTTTATATTATTTCAATTATATGAACCACCAAATAAAATTGTAATTTACTGAATTCTCCTATACTTGCACTCTCAACTGAATAATAAACAGGACAAAAACGTTAGTGTACGCCAACATAAATTAGATTTTTTTAGTTTGATTTATTGTTCATTCAAAACTGATTGAATTGACAATGACGTTCAGCCTGTAACATTAGAACTATGATAATTAGCTGATCATGAATTAATGTTAGGTGACTTTTTTTTCAGGAGCATATATGATTTAGTTTAGCTTAAAGTTTAGCTTTGTTCATTAATGCATTTAATAATTAACCGTTAAGGTGATTTAGTTTATTTTGGTGTACTCTCACACAGAGAGTGACAGTACTTTTACAAGTGTAGCTTGTTTTTAACTAAAAGTAACTTACTCTAGTGCCCTTAGAAGAAACCCTTTTCATCACATGTGTATCAGGAGCTTTAATAACTCATATGAAAGATTATACATGATTATGAAATACATAGTTTTATCTCACTTGTGTATTTACTGTATGATGATTTCAGGCTCTCCGAGAGAAACTGCATTGAAATAGTGGCTAAGCTGGTGGAGGAGAAGAGCCTGGATGTGGTTCACACACTGGATGGGAAAGAGTATGTGACCCCTGCACAGATCAGCCGAGAGATTCGTGATGAGCTCTACATGCACAGAGGTTAGCAGTGCTACAGTGGGAGCTTGTAAGGCTGTCTAAATGTACCAGCTACATTAAATTTGTGCTTTATTTTAGGGAGAATTAATGTTGTGGATCTTCAAAAGGTTGGTATTTTAAAAAAAAATCACATACAGTTGGAGTTTTGAGTAAAAGTTAACATTCGTGTGGTAATTCCTGACAGATCATCAATGTCGACCTGGTGCATGTGGAGGGCAGAGCCAGTGAAATCGCCCGGACAGACAGAGGCATGCAACTCATTCTGGGTCAGCTGATAGACCAGTAAGAGAAGTTTATTGACAGCTGTGCAGCTTTGGAAGGGGCTTGCTTTTCATCCAAATGCTTTTTTAAATGGCAAAGATGAAATTTGCTCTCAGAGTCCCCTATAGTGAAGAATGGTACGAACTGTTGTAAAGCAGCTCTAGGCTACAGGTTGAATAACTTGCATTTAAGCACTATATATACTGCTTAAAGGGTATGGCTTCAAAACACACCCTGCAACAGTGAGCTTAAATGCAAAGAAATATTTGCAGACAATTGTTTACTTGTCTTTTTTTTGTATGGGTGTAAACGACTTAAGGAAGAGACAATAGCTGAGATTTTAAACAATTACGATTTAAAGAGAAGGCAAACTAATACAACATTTTAGGGTATTCACAAAACAGGACCATAAACTGGTTTTATTTATAAACAAAGGGCCAATTAGGCTCAGTTTTAAGTTACTTTAAAGAACATTTACAGCGATAAAGGTTTAAGACCGAACATATATGACTAGTAAATGAAAATTACTATAGTTTTATCATCATTGGGCATGCAACATAGATTTGTTTATAGCAAATGGAATTCTCAACCTTGTTTCTTAAACTCTGAAAGATAACGAAATCCTTGGTAATAAAACTGTAAATCAGTAGTAGAATTTGTGGACATTTTCATCTTTCCTGTGGGCGGGGCTTAGCTACAGGTCATTTGGAAGAACTTTACCTCAAAACAGGGAGATGGTAATAAAATAGTTTGCTAAGCGATCCCGAGTGCAGGAGATCATACACTCTCTTCTGAAGGACATACCTGGATGGTCTTGCTGAGGAGGTGAACGATAAACTACAGGAAGCTGGACGGGTGAACATCTCAGAGCTCTGCAAAACCTATGATCTGCCTGGAGATTTCCTCAACGAGGTCAGTAGTGTCTACAGGAAGTTTTTTGTTCGCTACTGCACAAACGTTCTCTGCATTATAATTATTAGCCAGTGTTTGAACAGTGTTGTTTAATATTAAAATATGATCTAGTGGTAATTCTAACTGGGAGAATAAAATGGTCAGAAGTTGTTTATATTTAATGTTTGTTACAGCAAAATAAGCTACATCTTTGTTTTTCTTAGATGAAATTGTTTAGTGGTTTGCTACTGTTTGTGTAAAGTGTACAGTTTAAAGTTTGTCGAACCCTTACAGCGGTGATGAGTGTATTTGACACTAGTTTGTATATTGTTTATTAAACATTGTCTGATGACGTATGTGTACCTCAATGCTTTTACTCAGGAGCTGAATGCGCGGCTGGGTCGAGTTATTCAGGGGCAGATCGATCCATACAACAGAGGCGTGATCTTCACCAAGGCTTACCTCTCCAGACACAAAGCTCGCATCTGTGGCCTGTTCAGCGCCATCACAAGGTCAAAAGCGCAATAACTTTTTGTGTTCCTACCTGAAATGACCTGTGTGCATAGAGTTCTTATCAGTGAATTATTTTCTGTTCCTGCATTGACACATTAAGTACACCGAAATCTTTTTTTGTATTTTTTAGCTAAATGTTAAAAAAAAATTCTCTCTCCTAACAGATAAGGGTAACTTATGTTCAATGTTTGTACATTGCTGAAGGAAAAAAAGACCAACACACTATTTTAAAAAGTATTAGACCAAATTATGACTAAAAGTTAGTGCCAAAAATCAAACACCTATTTTTGATGTTCATGCAAGTGGAAAGTTGAACTATGCACTGGTTGAAAAAAGACGGTTTGTATTTTTGCACTTCACAGCATCTGAGAGAGTAAAACATGATTCCGCTCTCTCTTGAGAAAAACTTTGTATTATCACGTCCATCAACATCATAAATATGTGTTTGATTATTGCCACTTGCTGTAACAGAAACTGAAGGGCTGCAGCTGGATATGTCTCGTCCATGCAATCAGAAAATTGGCTGAAATAAGTATGAGCCCTTGAATATTTTGCAATTAAAGTTTTAACAGAAAGCATAAAATATTTTATATAATGATCTCCGCATGCTTTTTTCACAGAGTTGTTTTTAGTTAATTTGCTATGTCAAATTATTTATTGCAACTAAAAAAGTAATTAAAACATTACTCAATGTAAAAAATGCCCTATGATAATTTGCAATGCTGTTTTGGAACCATTTTGTATTAATATAATGATGATTGAGAATGAGAGCGAAAGCAGTCTTCTAGTAGTTCTTCTACTGCCCAGAGAGATGAATTGGCATATCACAACTGGCCTATAAATGTAAGTCCTTTAATTTGATGAAGTAGGTTGTTGTTATTCTCTGAGATCAAATGTGAAGCAAGGAGCTGTGAGATTATATTGGCTCAGTATAAATATTTGTCATTTGTTATGCAGATACAAATTAAAACGAATTGCTGAGCAGAAACTGATGCAGATTTGAATTTGAAACACACCCTGCAGATATTATCATGAACATTTATTTATCAAAGTTTTGTTCTATTTTCTTCAATTTAAGTTTCTTGTTTATTAACGGTGATTTCCTCTGACAGGCCGACTCCGATCAGCAGCTTGATAAATCTGTACGGTTTACAAGAGAATCTATTGTACTGTGAGTATCCAGCTGTTATTTTCCTTAGTTTCTGTGCAGACTGTACAGCTCACCTCTCGTTGTTCTCTATTAGCGGTGTTAGATGAACTGGTGAGCAGTGGGCGACTGAAGGGCTCGGTGGTTGGAGGGAGACAGGACAAATCTGTATATGTTCCTGATATCTACTCCAAAGCCCAGAACACGTGGGTTGAGTCCTTTCTCAAACAGAATGGATATTTAGGTGAGTTTCACACATCCTGGTTAAACCATAAACTCCAGATTCATCGAAATGAGTGTTTCACCCAGCCCCTAAAACCCAATGTGTGTAACTTGAGAGACATTGTGTAATAGAATAAGAACATTTGCATCCTTTTATGCCTTTAAATAAAATGTGAAAATTTTTCTGCTTTGCTTGCTTCTTAACTACCACAGGAGTGAATCTGAGCTGTTTTCTTGTCAAAAGTCTCGCAATTACATGGTTCAAAAGAGAGAACAAAAATAACCATGAGCTGCTTACATGTTTGGACTAGATATGAACAAAACAATGTGAAAAAGAAGACAGACCGGTGTTTATATGCTTCCTGTAGATCTGTGATTTTATTTACTCGGAGATCGTCACAAAGGTGGTTTTGTAAATCCAGTCTTTTCTCATATTGCAGATTTGGCCTATGTGCTCATTTTAATAAAGATTCTTCACACTCATGTTTGAATGAGACCCTAGGTTAATGAGTTGTTAAGGGCAGAATAGAGAAGCCATTTACTTCTCTCTGTACACCATGCTACTTGTACTATGTGAACAATATTTAAATAATTTCATATCATTTTAACCCATGCAGAGTTTGATGCGCTGTCTCGCCTGGGCATCCCTGATCCAGTCAGCTACATTAAGAAGCGCTTTAAGTCCAGCAATCTGCTTTTTCTCAAAACGGCTTGTATTGGACGGACCATAATGGATCAGCTGGAGGCATCAGTAGAGGAGGCTATCAGCTCAGCCACATGGGCTGACTTACAGGTAGGAATTCTATTTTTTTTGGGTGATTTTAAATCTAATCGATCCTAATATTAATATCTATTATTATTGACATATTGTTTGTTCTCATTGACTGTCTGCTTCAATATGGTTATAAAAAGCTTGAACGGTCACAAGTGCTTTTGGGGATAAGTCTTTGTGTAACATAGCATTCGGATTTTAAAGATGTGAAATAATAAATAGCAGCAATGTAATTTAAACTAACTCCTCTAAATTAACCAAATAGTTGGAACTTTATAGCAGCTTACTACTATATGAAGACACTAAATTAGAGTATTCCAAATGTCTTTTTTTTAGCTATTTGGTTCTTTTCATTCATCCAAAAATATAATTTCTTGATGCCTTTCAATATTTGGCAACATACTAAAACCATTCAAATTTGGACAATTTCTTTAGTCGTGACTTCAGATCATCAACACCAGTTAGAAAACATATAAAAAACCATGATGTTTGTGGGGTTTTTTGTCTCTCAAAAAACGCCTTCACATTATTTTGTATATTTACACATTCACGTTATATTTATATATACTTTATTCTTTTTCAGCCAATGCTCCCAAGTAGTCTGTCTGAAGAGGACGTGGGGATCTTGTTGAACGAGGTGCTGAGGGTGATGAACGTGCAGTCCAGTGCAAGGCTTCTCTCTACTTCTGTGGTCAGCGAGAAGTTCCTCAGTGGGTGCATTGCTTTATTTGATGACATCATGCAACAGAAAGCACAGAAGGTCAGTGAGGTTTTAAAAGTGAAATTTCATACCCACACGCAACACATCTGTTTCGTTATAATAGCAAATAAATAGTTTTTTTAATGAATTTCAATAACTTGTCGTCCTTCAACGATGAGGAAATGTGGACAAATAATAAGTTATCAATGGTTTTATAGCAATTTTCTTTCTAATAAAATCTAAACATTGTTTTAGTAATCTGAAATTACATAGCTCTAACTGTGGATTGTGAGAAATTGCTTTAATATAAATAAATAAATCTATAGAAGGGATTATATAAATAATAGAGGAATAAATGCTTAAATAATGAGTGCATGAATAAACAAAAGGCTAAATATTGATATAAATAAATGGTGTTCATGCAGTTCATGCAGTTAACATACACCTTTAAAATTACAGAAATAAATAAATAAAAGGAGAAAATTAGAACTGAAAGAACAAAATGATTTGAAGATTAGTTGTCCCAGTGGAATTCACCTAAACGAAACACTGCCCTTGACTAATGGCACCTTGCTCTACTTCATTAGCTCCTGCTGATTGAGTGCATGGGTCTTTTGTTTACTAAGAGGACATGGATATATCTGCTAAAAATCACACAATGTGTGGTTAGCTATTGGTTGGTTTTAACAAGACTGTTGAATAAAATACTACTAATGACATTTTTGTGCATTACAAAATTAACTGAGTGTGTGAAGTTAAATTATTTGAGGTTCAATGACGATGGATGTGCTTGTGTTTATATCTCGGGCAACAGGAAGTGAAGAATAACCCAGTGTTTTTGATAACGGAGGATGATGTCAAACATGCTCCAGTTTTATCAGACACTCCAGCAGCTTCAAAAAAGGAGAAAAGAGATGAACGACGGAAAAAAGCTGCAGGTGATAATTCCATTTTTGAAGTAGGGTTACTAACAGTATGTTTTCTGGATTCTAGCTGCTTACTTGGTCTAGATTTAAATTTGTAGACTGTAAATTTGTGTTGATTCAGTTGATTGGTCATCGCTGTGTTATCAGAAGGATCTGAAACAGCCCATGTTTTGCTCAGGCAGTTGTGGTCTGGTGGATAAGGAGATTGACTTGTAATCTGAAGGTCGCAGGTTCGATCCCCAGATCCACCAAGTTGAAGTTGGTGTGAGTGATGAAACACTTGCTCTTCCATCTTCAACAACCACAGCTGTGGTGTTCTTGAGCAAGGCACCAGTTTCCCGACTGCTCCCCGGGTACCGCAGCCATGGCTGCCCACTGCTCCGGGTGTGTGTACACGTTGTGTTTGTTCACTGCTGTGTGTGTACACTGGCTGGGTTGAATGCAGAGCACAAATTCCAACTGGTTACTTCCACTTGGTTATTTGTGGGGTATTTTGAAGGATAATTGTCTGCTTGTAGAGGTCAGCTTTTGTAATTTTGTCTTAAGAGGGCAGTGGAAGTGTTAAAGGTGGAGGTGGTGGAAATGCTAGAGAAATCCGAATTCGCAAAACAAAAAAGAAGGGAAGGAAAGATGAAGACAGCGATGAGGAGACATCACACTCTTCACAAGGTAAGAATGCATGCTCTGCTCTAATTCACCTAGTTGAGTGTTTTTCTTTACTTATGTAAAGGATAAAGTATGTACTTTTGAGTCTGGTCTGTTCTAGTACTCTTACTCGTTAATAAATGTTTTGGTTGTGGTTCTTTTCAGTCTTGTACATTACCTGATGTTTGTTCTATTTTTTTGTATATCTATCATCTTCAGGTCATACAAGCTGATAAAGCTCAGTATTTAATGCAATCCTGGTTCTATAAAAATAAAGGTTCTATGGCTTGTAAAATTGGTAGTTATTAGCAAAAAATTGTTACAATCAATTAAAATGTTGTGTGGTGTACGTTTCTCCCTGTGTTGTTGTGTTCCAGGGCGAAGCAAACCTGGGGAGCTGCCGTTCCTCTCAGTGGAGGAGATCGTGGAGGTGCTGGAGCAGAATGTGTGCGACAGCTCGGAGGAGATGCTGCAGGAACTAGCAGAACAGTTACAAAGGTTAGTCAACCCCATTAAAGCTAATTGAGATTAACAATGAATTTAAATGTGAAACATTGCTTGCTTGACAAGAGAATATTTCAGTAAGTGAACGATAAAATGGAAAAATGTAAAGGTGGACATCAGATGCATTCTGAAACAATAAATCCTCCTCCTCTTCCCTCTCCCATTTGTTGAAGGCAACTGGAACACATCTGACTAATCACAATACAGCTTTTTGTCCCATTACTCAAAACAATCAAGTGCACACTCAAGAAATTGACCTTAAATATGCAATCAAATTTGTTAAAGGGTACTAGGTGAGGTGTGCTAGAGAGGGCTATGAGTCCCAGGGGGTGATGGGAGCCCCAGTTGTAGTGGAGATGGGGAGGTGGAGGGTTGCTAAATGGGCATCTAAGGAGTGTACTTCAGGGGATGGTGATATACGAAGGATAACGAGGCTTAATTTGCCGAACCGCATATGATAATTGTCCTTACATGTTGCTCCTGAAATTAATCTGACATCACGTGGCATCTGGTTGATCAGATGTGTGGCTGGCTATAATATACTTTTTTACATGATATACACAATATTCTTCAATATTTTGGCATACAAGGGTGTTGCATGCATAGTGCATTTGATAGGGTTATTTGATAGTGTTTCCACACGATTTTTCAGTTCAACGCTTTCTAGCTAGGAACAGATGTTGTTGGCCAATACTCAAAACCGTGGCGACAAACAACAAAACTGCCACTCAGTGCAAATCAGGGTGTAGTAGATGCACTTATTAACACATTGAACATTACCCATCTACAAATACAACCAATCAACTCCAGGTTGTAAGCACTGCTCTTATAAAACTATTGTTATTTTAACTTTCCTTTCTGAGGATGCTGATCCACTCGCAGTGGTCACTAACACAATTTGGTGTAGCTGTCTTGAATACCTCTTCTATTTTTAAGCGTATGATTTTTTGAACTTGTGCTGTCTTTACCCTCATTATGCTTCAGGTTTATTGCTCTGATTATATTGATAGTGTCCTTGAGTCTCACAAAGACAGCTTAAATTAAATGCAATATTGTGTGTGTTTTTTTTTTAACATTTATTTGAATGGAAGTTGCAGAACCTAAACGTTTCTGTTCCACCTCAGGCCATTGAATAGAATGTACCAGGAAGTGGTCACTACAGCGTTCCTGTCCACGAGCTCCAGCGGAGCAGGAGGCAGTCGGAAGAAAAACATGAAGGATCTTCAAGAGGAGATCAACAACTTGTACAACAACATTCGCCTCTTTGAGAAAGGAACCAAACTATTTTCAGGTTTGTCTCAACTTTTATTTGTTATGTTTCTAATTTTAGTCAGTGCTTCAGATATTGAAGTAAAAACTTGCGCAATCAGGCGACATCACATGGTATGGTGATTAATTAATCGCAACTACAGACATTACAAGAAGCAGTTTTTTGTTTTTACCATTTTTTCAATACAAACCTATAATTTAGGCTACAGTGGTCACAACATTATTATCAATGAATGAACACAAACATATGAATTAGGTTACAGTATATGATAATGGTAACTTTCTGAACCCAAACATTACCTAGTCACATTCTAGTCAAAAATGTTTAAATCCCTGGTAGCCCTTTGGGCAGTCACTCTTCAGTTTTTGGTAGCCCAAAATAAATGCAGGTAGCCCAAATAAAGTAGAGGTTGTTTTAATGTAGAATTTTGTAAAGGAAACAAAACATTAATCAAAAACTATTTCAAAACAAATTACAAATATTGTATAACACAATCATCAAAATCATCAACTCAAATATTTTAATTGAACAGAAATTTCTTTGAACTTGCAACAAAAATGTATAACATGAATAAGTTAGATTCTGAATATGAAACTTCAACTGTGCTTTCTTTTTGCCTCATTGCCAAATTTTTATGTTAAAAATATTAACATGTTTTATTTCTGTAATTAATATAAGTAATGTGTTAAATTCCCAGTATTAGTAGAAACAAATCGGTCATGTTCAGAATGATTTCTCGTATGGATTGAAGTTATTTATTTTGATCGACTAAGGGCAACATTTTACAACAAAATCTACCTTTCATATGTTTGAGATTGCTTAATCAAAGCAGGTTGTAATTTAGTAGCTTTTAAATTTTCTTGTTTTTTTTTGTTTTGTGTGGAAATTTTCAAAGAGCAGTATGCTGTGCAATGTGTTGTTCAATTGAAGCAATTAGAATATGAGCCTTTTTGATGATCATTTGAAATCTGATTGGCAGATGAAACACAGACGACGATTGCCAAGCACGTTTTGAAGACCGTCTGCACAGATGTGACCAATGTGCTCTTGAGCTTCGTGGCAGCAGATCATATGACCAGCGAAAGCTCGGTGGACATCACCAGCGAGGTATGATGAATCTAGATTCTGTCTCAGCGCTGTTTCTAATCCACCTCTATTTTTTTTCTTATACAAACCTCAAAGTTTAAATACAAATGATAATTTGAAGAATGTTGGAATGTCCCTTGGAGGCATGATTGTTGTGTTCTTTAAACTAACAGACCTACAAAAATAGCAAAAAGTGAATAAATGGATAAGTAATTAATAACAAAATACTTAATCTATCTGTTAGTTAATCTCTTAATTAATAAGTTATATTAATAGTAAACATGGGGGGTGCATCAAATGTTGAGAAATACACTCTTATCTGTATTCATTTGTTTTTCTTTGGTCATATGCTAAGTATGGAGTTGAACTAATGTTAGTTAGTCTAAGTTTTTTGCAAGCTGTTATTAATGATGTGATCAATGTTTGAGAAAGCGTAATCTTTCTCAGCCAATCAGAGCAGCCTTTTGATTACTGATTTTTTTTTTTTGGTTACATATCCAACTCTTGTTTCTTACATTTTTCTTGGTATACATGTGACTAAAGTATTCATTAAAAGCCGTACGAGACATTTACGAGAGAAAAAAAAAAACATAAAAGTGGCCATTTGTTAAAAGATTTTTAAAAGTACATGTAGTTAAAGACAAATACAATGCGTTTTATATATATATATATATATATATATATATATATATATATATATATATATATATATATATCAATAAATAAAAGTGCTCAGAGATTTATCGCATTAATAATCTCAGTTATTGAGTGATTCTACATTCCATGATGGGGTACAATATTAAGCCACCTTTAGTATATTGTTAATAATACTTCTTCTGAATACATTTCATTTAGTCTTAACTAACAAGTTACTAGTAATGGGAATACATTTTTAAGGATTAGTTGTGAATAGTATGAGCATAAATTAATGATTAACTAATGCATTCTTTTGACAATTAAAAAAATGAAATGAGTCAAGGGTTAGGTTGTATAAATATTTATAAAGATGATTTTTGTGTTACAGATCAGGCTGAAGATTCTGGCGAAGCTGTCGGATGATGTTAAAACTCCTTTGATGAAGCTACACAACAGTCTTAATGGGAAGGTGTGTTCTGTTCGGAAAATATCTGGTAGTGAAAAGATGGAACAGTGTCTTGTTAAATTGTTTACAGTTCAAAACACTGCAAAAGAAGAGAACAGCTGCTATAATTCAATTCCAGGCAGTTCAATACTACAAAAAGTAGTTCATTAAAATGTGATGCTTGCAGGGCATTGAGGAGTTTTTGTCTTTTTTGGAGATGAGTGCAGAAGAGTGTGGGCTCTTTCTGAAGAAAGGTGATAAGAAAAGAGAAAGGTACTGCTGCAGATCTAACTGTTCTGTTTAGTGATATTAAGTTTGAATATAAGTGTAAAACTAATGATGATACACTGCTGTATGTTGCAGACAGGCCTTGTTTGTGCACCGTCAGGCTCTGCTGGAGCAGTTGAAAGATGCAGAGGACCCTGCGCTGGTGCTACATCTGACGAGCGTCCTGCTCTTCCAGAACGTCACACACTGTATGCTCCACGCACCCGGGCGCTGCGTGCCGCTCATTATCGCCTTCCTGAAAGGCAAGGTCCCTGAGGTGAGCTCCAAATATAATAATGTGCAACTGTGTGTACTGTATCTAGGTGTAAAAAAATTTACAACAAACTAATTCATACAGGAAGCACAGGGAGAAGAATCCAAGAGTTTTAAACAGATATTGTTATTTCAATAGGCAATCATTTATATGTATGTATATATAAAAAAATACTTATTTCTAGAGCTGCAGCTATTGATTCATTTAACAATTAATCTATCATTATAATCAATCGATTAATTTGACAAAATTTCCTTTTTTCAATCTATTGATGTTTTCAAAGCGATTAATTTATCAAAGTAAAAAGTGTATAAAATAAACAGATATATTGCCACCTTTTACATTATTTGCTGACCTTAAAGACCGCAAAAAAAGTTTCTTTTACACAGTAGATATTTCACAAAAAATTAAGCTAAAACTTAAGACTTTTAAGAGTGTTTAGAATTAAATTTAAGACCTACTTTATGACACCAAAACTTTTTACATAATAAATAGAATAATTTAAGTACATTTTTTTTTACAATTAACCATTACTTTGAGAAAACCATCGTAAATGTACAAAAAAAAACCAAACTTTAACAACCCTAAATGTCATTTAAAGAAAAATGTACATTCATGAGCATTTTCCTAATCTCTGGAAACCTGAACAAACACTTCTACGATTGCAAGGGTTGCCAAGGATTGAGAACACCTGCATAAATGTTCCACAATCACTTTTAAGATTTTTGCATTTATAACTGTTTACAAGCTTTTTTTCTCAAACTCTGGCAACCCCAACCATCATTTTTATGTATTTGGGCATTTATGTACATTTTCTCAGTCAGATAATGGCAATTCATTCATTTTTACAATGCAGTATTTTATTGTTTAGGAGCATTTCAACTCATGTCAGAGAATCTTATAGTAAGGCTCACCAGGGTAGAATTTCCTGTTTTGCTGTTTATATTTTCCTTACCTAAGACTTACGTGTAGTAGTTGGAGAAACCACCAGTGATTTTCAGAGCTTCTACCTCTTCAGCATTTGTGTCTCTCGCACGAATCTAAGCCGATCACATGACTGTGCACGGCATAGTTCGAGTCTGTGTCCAATTCTAGATTTTGAGACGAGTCCTCAGTCAGAGTGATAAAGAAAATTTTGTACGTTCTCAAACGAAGCACCGAGAGTTATTATAGTGTAAAGTCAGCACACATTCACCCTCAGCTATTTGAAAGTGACACAAAAAATGTTTCAACATTTTGTCCAATTATCGAGTCTGTTAATATCTGTGGTGAAAAGCAACAATATCCACAAGATGCGTTCTTGTGTCTTCATTTAAATATTTCTCTCTTGTTTGCTAATTCATGTAGATCTAGTTCCCTACACTTTATTTATGATTTGATATGATATATAATAACACAACCAAAATAAAAAGCAGTAGGTGTGTCAAGCTTAAATGAGTTACATTTTTCACTTCATCACATTATTTTCAGTGTGATTGAAGATGTTTCTGCAAAAAGTAAATATAAAATGTTTCTATGGTAATATTGTGTTGTCTAAAAAAATAAAGCGTGACGGACAAAAATTGGCAGATAAAGCAGCAAATAAAGACTTTTTTTTGTTGCTGTGGAGTTGGCAATACAGAGTAGACAAGCTGAGAGTGTTAAAGCTCTACAACAGAGGTCTCAAAATCAATTCCTGGAGAACTGCAGACCCTGCAAGTTTTTATTCCAACCCTGTTTCGGGAGACAAACCATTAGCTTCAACCAAAAACAGAGGAGCTTAATCAATGAGTTCAGGTATGTTCGGTTACGTTAGAGCAAAACTACGCAGGGCTGACACCCTCCAGGAATCGAGTTTGAGACCTTTAACCAGCACCTCCAACGTCCCTCAGAAGAGCAGTGGACAGTGGGATAGTTTGCACAAATGTTGAAACTTGCCTTTTTGTTTTGTCATTACATACTGGGTTAGTAACAAGTGAATTTTGAAATATGTTCGAGATGAAGTTTGAGATGCTGTTACTTTATTTTGGTCATATAACTTCCATTTAACGCTTAATTACACCAACTTATAATTGTGATCATAGCAGATAGGATAAACATGACCAGTTTAGAACTTGAAGGAGACTAGGACAAACTAAATAAAACCATACAACAGTTGTGTGCTTTAATTTAACTCTACAAATGTGAACCAAAACTGGCTGCTACTACTGTACAAATTGGTATTAAATACAATTCTCAGCAGATGGTAGTGTTTCATAACATGTTGAAAATTTCTTACATCTGAATCTTTAGTTAAACAGTACTTATAACATTTACTTTGGTGTGGGTGTAAAACACAAAGGGTTTGACTCAAACAGGTTGTTGTTAGGATTGTGGAGAACTGCTGTGAAAATAGTGATTTATTAATAGAAGAATGATGAACCTGTGTGTGTGTGTTGCAGGATCAGCACCAGCTGCTGTCTCAGTACCAGGCTGTGGTGGTCCAGCAGCTGCTTCAAGCACAGCCTTCAGAGAAGAAAAATGTTGCAGTGGAGGGGGCTGAAGTTGGCGAAGACACGGAGAAGCTTCAGAAGGAGTTGCAGAATTTCACCAGAGACGTGAAAGACATGATGCTTTCAAAGAGGAAAATTTCCATCACTGAGTAACATGAGCATCGAGTATTAAACATTTCAAACAAGATGATTGAAGAACCATGATTAATTTTCTTTCTGTGTGACAATGGTAACCTTGGCACTGGAAAGTTTATGCTTCACAAAACGAACATTTCAATCCAATATGAAATATCTTTCTAGATAAGTGGCTAATTACAAGCCATATTTTTTTTTAACTTGCATAAATGAACTGTAACCATAATTAATCATGTTATATTATAAAAGGTGCAGCATTTAAAAAAATGGAACACACCACAATACAACAGTCCTAATACATGAAGAGACAAAGATTTATGCAAGCATTCAAATCATTAATAGCATCAGTCCTACCAGATTATTAACATATGAAAAGCTAGAACAGCCTTAAAATATCTTTTGTTTTTGGCCTGTGCTGCTGCTTACCTTTCAGTCTTACTTCAGAGTTGAGGAAGCCTTTAGCTGGAAAACTGTAATGTGGATGGGAAGGAAAAGCTGCCACGCCCAACTCATTTTGTTACACACAAACTTTTTACATCTTATGACCATAATGACACAAAGTACACATTTTTTAAATGGCAATGTTCTTTGCACAAACAATTTTAATTTAATAAATTATGAAAGTTCAAAAATTTATCCAGATTTTTTAAAATGCAATTAAACTAAGTGAATAATTCAACTGTGTGGGTTGTGTTTTATAATAATTTTTCCTACAAAGTTTCTGCAATTCCTTCTTAAGACCATTAAGAATGTAAGGCCTAGATCACAACAAATAAACACAATCACAAATTTGTGCATCATAAACAGTATACTTCAAATACGTTGTTTGAAACCCTAACCATCACTTTTATGTTTTTGAGCATTTGCAAAGGTTTTCTCAAATTCTGTCAACCCTAACCATATTTTACTTTTAGGAGTATTTTTCTTAATCTCTGGCAACCGTATCAATCCCTTTAATGATTTTGAACAATTATGCACATTTTCACAATATCTGCCACCCGTTACGATCACTTTTTTTTTTTACATTTATGAATTATGTCAATAGCTGGCAACCTTAAAAATCACTTTTAAGATTTCGAACATTTATGGATGTTCACAAGCATTTTCTCAAATTCTGGCAAACTCCTTTTTACATGTATCTTATCATTTATGATCATTTTCTCAACAAATGAGCGTCAGAAGACCTGTAAAATATTATTTAAGACAGAACAGTAAATGTAAGACTTTTAAATTTTAGACATTTTAAGTCTAATGGACACCCTGACACAAGTACAAAACCAAAACGGAGTGGTACACTAGTAGGGTCTCAAAACATGAAATGGTTTACTGAATAAGTCATCACAAATGTTCATTTTTGACTTAAGAATTATAAAAATAGATCACAGGAAGATTTGATAAACTATAATATTGTGGTAAATCTTTCAGGGTGAAATAGTCCTAGCGCACTTGTTTGTAATGTCCAGTGATTAGCAGATACAAGGCTACACATGGTGTTCCTGTCTACAATCAATTCAACAAACAGCAGCAAATCTAATCATTATAATCTTACGCTTCCACCTACACTCCTGTCACTTGACTCTAATGGATTGTGCGCTTTCCACTCAGAACAGATCATCACATGCTCTGCACTAATGGAACAGTCATACATGTCGGTGATAAATGTCCTCTCATTATGCTGAAAGCCACATCAAGTACATTAACAGAGAGAAATATAATGTTTATGAACTTTTAGAAATGTATGGCTTTTTATTAGTGCCATAACAGATACTCTCCTGAGGATAGAATATGATTATAACCCCAATACTGGATTTTTGTGTCGTGCTGGGCAAAAGATCCAGGAATTGGTTCAAAATGAAGCAGCATGTAACTCCATTAATCACTACACACGTTTTAAATCTTGTTAATCGCCTTAAATGTCTTAAAGTTGTTGTTTTCACTGCTTTTAACAGTAAAAAATCAAAATGTTTAGCCCATCAACTGGAGCCATCAAAATATGGATGAGGTAAATGTAGAACCATTTGTTTTGGTGATACCAAATGTAAACAGTGGCCTTCAGAAATTACAACACTTTGTGGACAAGCTTGTAACCGGTCTTTCATGGGTTTCACAATCCGTTTAGATAAGGCTGGCAATACAAGGGTCTTCAAAGACATTCAAAAAACTTTGGGATGTTTTATCAGCTGGACACAAGGACTTGCTGTCCAGAACAACTTGGCTTCAACCTTCATTCAAGTCACTCAATTCAACTACTTACAGCATGGGTTTCCAAATCCAGTGCTGGAGGGCAGAGGTCTGCACATTTTCATCATGCACTTCTAAGATTCAAGATATCATATATGCTCAGATTCAGATATTCCATTGACTTGCATGTGAATCACTCAGAAAATCCTTACTTCCTATATTCCCTACTAAGCACTCTTCTAAATGATGAGTAGAAGTACCTCCTGCATCAAACTAAAACATGAACATTATTTCAGGGCCATCAGCTAACTTTTCAAATGTAAATATTCTGGCTGGAATACTACTTACAGTGATATTAGTGCTTGAAATGAACATGTTTCTTGACACATCATGGGAAACTTATATGCTACACCTTAAAGTATCTATATATAAAAATCAACACAACACAAGTGAATGAAATGTACCTTCCGCAAAAAATGGAATTTGTTATGTTTTTTTTAATATTTAGTTGCTTAAAAGAACATTTATAAAAACAAACAAACAGGGAAAACCAAGGTCAAATCTCTAAGCAACATGAATAACATGAATTTGTGTGGGTTGAAGATGAAACAAATGTTCAGTTGTTAAAGTAAATTCCTTTTCGGATGCATGCAAGAATATCTCACGCTTACCAACTACATTCAATTAGCTATTTTTATTCTGAGATAGCGTTACTAAAAAAATGCTTGTTCTTGTTGCCATAGGAACAAGTGGGAGTTGAATGCGTCTAGAATTTGACTCAAACAATAAGAGTTGAAAACGAGTGTGAAAACATCTAACGAGTCGCTGTACTGAATGAGTCAAACTCATCTAAAATAGAAGCGATCAGCTTGATTTCTAATGTAAGCTTAAGTGTTTCCCCTAAGGTCACAGCTTTTGGGAAGGGGGGTTCCATCATTTATTTGGTGCAAGAATGAGAAGGAGTACGGTGATTCAATATCATAATCTGTCACCAAACTGATATTTTGATTCCGTTCTGTTCTTGGACCTCTACTACAATATTTATCCATCTCCAATGGCATCTTCTTCCTTCTCTTGTTCTTAACCATCATATTTTGCTGACAACACACACATTTACGTTCACTCCAAATCTGACAAAGACATCTATTTTTAACACCATCTCAAACTGTCTGTCTATAATTCAAGCATAATGAATGCAAAAATCCTGTAAACTTTTAAACTGTAGTAATGCTGATTAATGCCTGACATCAATAAGGCTGATGTAGTGTTAAATTTGGGTCCTGTTATCTCTCACTTGACAGCTCGCTATTAAAGACCAACAGCAAAATGAGTTGTATTCGATCTCCGTCTGACTTTTGAGCAGCTTGTTCAGACCACGGTCAAGTTCTTAACTTACCACCTGAGAAATGTAGATCGACTACACCCTATGCTGCAGTTCTCGGTCGCTGAAAGATCAGTTCGTCGTCTCGCGTCTGAATATCTGTAATGCTCTCCTAGCGAGGTTTCTAGGTCAACTATGGACAGGTTTCAGTGTGATGAGAAATCAGGAGCTTATATTTTGAGCTGATCCAAAAAAAACTTGATCACATCACACCTGTTCTTAAACTGCTCCCCTGGCTCCCAGTTCATTTCCATGTTGATTAAACAATTTTAACCCTCACATATAGGGCACTCTATGGCCATGTTCCTGCATAATAGTCTTCGCTTTTGCCTGTAAACAGAATCATTCTATACGTTCCACTCCGTCTGTATCGGACACTCGCACTAAAACTATAAGAGACAGAACTTTTTCTTTCTGTGCACTGACACTGAGATGCTTTCCAAGAACTGAGGGATGCACAAAGTTACACTGTTTTAAAATCCCATCTTAAGTCACTTTTTTAAACTGGCCTTTGACTGTTTATATGTTAATGTGTTTTATGCATTTATTGTTTTTAGGTTACTTTTTTAACATGTTTTATTATGCCTGTATTGTTTTTTTTCTGCATTCATTGGTTTTATTCTGACTATTTTTGGAGCTTTATAAAATAAAGAGTTGTATTATTACATTTTTTTATAACTAATAAACTGTATTATACGTTATAACTAATACTAAAATAATAAAATACAAAAATATAAATCTTAATTGAAAAATCAATTTAAGATTAAATGTTCCAAATACACCTGACTTATAAACAATTAAAAAACAACTCCATACATTTCAGCTTTTCTATATAAATAAATGATGGTTAAAGAGTATTACTTCACAAATAAACACGTACACAAACATTTAGAAATATGCCTTTATTTGTAGGAAAATCTTATGGTGTTTTACCTTGCATGTTGTTAGCTTCTTGGTTAGTTTTTTTTACCATGATAAATCTCAATATATTAGTTAAAAATACTTTTTACTTACCACTGAAGTAGAAAGCCTGTAATGTTGTCATATATAGACTAAAGCAATATTGCCTAGATGAAGGAAAAGCACACTGTTCGTAAGACTTCATAGGGAGCATAGTCTGCAGCTTCATAAAAGTACATCCGATAAAAGTAGATAAAGAGTAGGGAGCTGGAAGCGAAGAAAAGTTTGTGAAAAGAACTCATTATTACGGTCAAGTCTTAAAGAAAATCTAATAGCCTATGGTCCAAGACGGACATATGCTCTATGGTGGTATTTTCTTTCATTTACAAACATCTCACAATGTCCTCAGAGTGATGCTACAGTTATTTGGGGAGATTAAAAGTTTGTTGGTTCTTTGTATTTATTAGTCTTCACTATGATATTGGCATCTGTGATGCTAGACCTACACTGCTGTTATATTAAAGATCTGTAACATTTGTGAAGACATGCAATTTATCTCTTGAAGTGCTTTTCTTACACTTCAAATCTTAATCTTCGTTTTAATCGATGTTTTAAAATTTCAGTTTTTTAATCAGTTTGATTTTATATGACTTTTTAATGCTTGATTTTATTAAATGTACTTTCTCTTTTTATTTATTTCCAATGTAAAGCACTTTGAATTACCCTGTGTACGAAATGTGCTATACAAATAAACTTGCCTTGCCTTGAAATGTTCCTTTCTCCATGTTTTTACTGTACTTTTTCGCAGATGCGTAGGAAAGAATGTTAAATCTGTAAAATATAGAACTACTATGCTTTTAGCACAGTCCCCATATAATTCTATTTATATTAACATTTATTTTGGGGGTTTCATTTTCTTGTTTGATTACATAGGTCCTCTAATATCCAATGGGGGTAGAGGTCGGATAGGAAGAGAGCCACGCCCCCAATATTGAACGGCAGAAAAAACATTGAAACCCATTTTCACATTTTTGCTTCTGCTCTGATCCATGTACAATTTTATAACGCAATATATACATAAAAGCTGACAAGTACAGCAAATGTTCATCACAGGAAACAAAATCTTGAAATAAAGAAGAATAACTATTTGAAGTTAGGTACGCATGAAGCAGGATTGATACAAGTTCAATGGGTGTTCAATTTAAAAGAAATCATTCTGTTTTGGCTGAATTATGGATTTAACATTGCTCTTGATCTATATGTATCATTGGAAAGACATTATTGACTGGTGTATTTATTGAAAATCAATTCTAAATCATCAGTTCTTATACTGATGAGTCAGTGTTGGGCGGGTCATGCTTTGCAACACTGCACATATTCCGATTACCTTTTAACTAACATCTGTGACACACAAATACAGACAAACTCTCCCAAATGCTCTCATCCAAGGATAACATTATTTAAAAAAAACATATTTTAAAAAGGTAGTTCTGCATGTGAATGTCTGGGGTGTTTTCAAAGTAGTTTCAATTTCACCGTTGTCAAGATGCTTCAGAAAAGTCATTGTATGCTGCTTTGTCAAAAACACCTGAACTCTCAGCAGACTTTACCAGCTCCAAACAATGGTTGCCAAGTAATGCATACTGTTGCCAAGTACTAGAGCTCCACGCTTTGCTTCCGATGAGCTTCTAAAGCCCACAGTCTTCTCATTAGTGCTACCTGGAGGAATAATGAAGCCCACGAGAGACGGCGGCAAGGAAAATTACCTCACAGCCTCACAAAGCTTCTGAGTTTACCTACAGAACACATCACATCAGCATCTGAATGAAGCCGCACACTACAAAGAACACAACAGAGGAATAACAAGTGCAGCGGGAGGAGAAAATGAATAAACAATCGGTGTCATGCTCTCAGCTGACTGAAGGATGTAAATGAAAACCGTTTACACCACAGACTGACATTTCAGTAATTATGCATGATATTTTAGACTTTAGGAATATTAAATCGAAAGGGATCCTTCAGCTAAGTGCTTGGTTAGGCTACATTAACTAGATATTTTCTGTAGTCAGAGTTTTCTTCGAATGACGAGTTTGTTTTAGGCGCTGGAAGAATTTATATGAAATAATAATCTCCTATAGCTTTATATAAAGGGCTTTAATCACTTACTCAAGAGACACAAGGCTACCCCTTTTCTATAACATGAAATCTATTTTAAAGCTGTTATCTATTGCTGTAAATTATTGTTCATTTTAAATGCATAAATGACAAAAAAAATGTATTCTAATTTCCTGTACACAAGCGACAAAGTGATTCTGAATGCTCCACAGGGAATTTGCTTTAGGATAGCCAGCAGAAAGAGTAAAAAAAAAAGAAAGAAACCATATACCATCAGCCAATAAACATTTAATCAGGTAAGTGTATGCCATTTTTTTGTTATAGTGCTCATGTGTGACTTAAACAGCATCCACTAAAAGTTTGTTGTATGAGGATAAACGATTTTAGTTACAATTAAGATAAACATTAATACATTTTATATGGTGTTTTTCATAACTAGTCAATATTTAACGGTAAAGATAAAGAGGCCAAGTAGAAATGTTTAATTACATTTGTAAAATTTCAATAAGAAAATAGACGTCTTTGGGGTTTGCACTGCCCAGTTCTTTTTTGTTATAACGTCTGTTGGCAACGTCACCTCGGTCTGCCTTTGCCCTCCGGTCAGACGTTGCTGTTTAAGTCCCTAAAGACAGTTGAGATGCTATGCTTCACCTCACACCGCCACAGAAGTTTCAAAATCATTCGTAAAGAAAATATTAATGGAAAATTAAAGTTAAATACTTGACTTATTTGCCATACATTGAGAAATGTCAAAGAAGAGTAATGAACGAATTACCAGCATTAAAAGTCATTTGCATGGTTCGCTAGTGATTTACAATATTAAGTCAATTGGAAGACACATCCTGGAAATATTTAGAAGGAATTCAGATAATAGGCTAACTAAAATGCAAAAACAGTACTTTTTCTCAGCTGACATGATTTTATTAACTTAAGTCAGTCGATTCACAAAAAATCTGAATACAAAACAATCCTGTATTCCACAATCATGCGTTACCGTTAATTTCTTTTCCAACCAAGATGACAATCAAATCAGAAAAGGTTCATTTTCAACCATGAGATTTAGCAAATAGTTTAAAATAAAGTGTGAATAAGACCACAAACCCAAGAATAAAAAAAAAAATACAGCGCAAATCTCCTTACATTCGAAGGATGACAGAAAAATTGCACATATTCACCCAATGTAGCAGCACCTGACCAATATGTATGAAACTTTTAAGTTCTACTTCCTATAAAACATTGTGCAAATAAAGTTGTTCAATGTACAAGATCTGTAAACAATCTCAACTGTACAGACGTCATCATGTAGTTTGATCAAAAATAAATAAAGCAGTATTTTCAAACACTCCATTTGTCTCAGATCTTTTTCAGTTCTTCCATTTGATGAAAACTCCTCTATTAAGAGTATTAATGGCTCCAGGTTTCCAACTTCACAAAGTTTTCTTTTGAATTAAACTCAAATTAAAGCCAAGTCTGAATTAACAGTCAATGAATCATAAAATCTGTAAAGGTTTGGAATCCTTTAGGGGTAAATTATATCCTCGATAAGACAGAACCATGAGATTTACAAAAGCAGTTCTGCTAGACAACAGATCGGTGCTCCCCGCAAACATACACCGCACTGGGTCGTATGCGTCTTTTAGTGTGGCCTGGCAGTGGTGGCAAGAACTTAAAGTACTTGGGCATCAGGTCGAGGCATGCATCACGGAATTTCTTGATCCTCCAATAGTAGATGAGCGGATTGAGGGCAGATTTGAGGTAGCAGATCCACAGCAACCATGTGCTAATCTCAAAAAAGTTCTGCCGATAGTAAAAACCCTGACTGAAAGTGGAAAGCAGACTATACGTGGCAAACGGAGCCCAGCATGTGGTGAAGACTGAAAACAATATGAGGATGGTGGTGAAGGCACGCGTTTTGAAGCTCATGTCTATGTTCATCTGAAAGGGCCTCTGTAGGCTCATCAGACCCAATTTGCTGGCTTGGCTTAGGCAAAGAGAGTCAGGGTGAGAGTGGATGCGGAGGGCATTATGGCGAAGAGTACTCAAGATGCCCATGAATGTGTAGAGCATTACCAAAAACGGGACAAAGAAGAACAACAGCATGATTAGCATCACATAGGCATGATCGCCAGGCTCAACTGTGTATCCAAAAACACACTGTGGGGCTCTAGGGGGAGTGTAGAGAGCAGGGTGCCCAGTTGAAAGAGGCAATGAAAAGCAGAACGAGAGCGTCCACGAAACTGCGATTAATGCTTTGGCACTGCGCGGGCTAAGCTTGTCCTGCTTTTGTACGATGATTAAAAAACGATCCACGCTGATGATCATTAAAATAGCAACACCTTCCATCACAAACATCCAGAAGAACATGGCGGATATACGACAGAAAGCATCTCCGAATATCCAACTCGTGGTCACCATGGTGACCAAGGCAAAAGGCATGTTGAGGATTGCCAACATCATATCGGCAAAGGCCAGGCTGGCTAGTAAGATGTTAATAGCCGAGCGCATGGCAGCTCTCTGGTAAACCATGAAGCAGACTACCATGTTCCCTAGGAGGGCAAGAAGAATCACACAAATGATGATCAGGCCAAAGAACACCTGAAGAGGCAAACTCAGTCCCTGAACAGGGTCCGGCCAGACAGACGAAGATGTTGTGTATTCTGACAGAGTTCGAGAACCTAGTGAGCTGTTAATTTTTGAGGAGGAATTCTCCATGGTTCTTGTACTCACAGCCTGAGTCAGTGCCCGAGAGGAAGGGTGCAGGGTGCTGTTGGGCAGCCCTGAAGCCACAGGTGGACTAGTGGAAGAGAAAATCATTCTTCTTTTTGCACTTACATGGTAAAGATGGCAGGGTCAGTGGATTGGACAGATCAGTAGTGCACATGTCTGCATGGAGGTAGACCCTGAGGAATCAGAAGAAAGAAGTTAGGAAACCAATGAGGCCAACAATTCTCCACTTTAAAATGAGTCCACAGACCTAAGCAGTTTTGTTTGTCCCTCTTAACTAAACAAGGGTGCTGACACATGTTTGTTCAGCCTTGAGTATTTTTAAGGGTGTTAAGTGGAATTCTCCCACTGTGACTGCAGCCCTTTATCTTGGTGTTTATGGTTTGTGGTTGAACGCTTAAGAAAATCTAGATTGTGTACCTTTGCATGCTTTGTCTCCAATTTAAGATGAAGCCTTGTGACACAACAACATAATGTGAGGAGGGCACTAGTTCTCTACTAGGGAACGTAACTAAAACATTATTTTTCTTTAAGCTCCAAATGTTGCATGTGGCCACAACTCTTATCTTCTTCTGTTGTGTCAAAGATGTAACATTATGGTGCCAGTGTGTGCTCTACAGAGTCTGCTATTTCATACGTGGCATCTTACTTCAGGGATTGACTGTGCAAGTGTGTTACATAGAAAAATAATTTGCAATCCCAAAATAATGTGCCGAAAATCTGTGCAGAAAAAACCTGAGTGTGTGGACTCATATTTGACAAGTGAGAATCAACTGCATTACAACCAAGCAAGAAAATATTTTACTTGTGGTTTTAATTAAATTAAATCAATTAGTGTTAAACATGTACAGGTGAGGTCCTAAAGTAAACATTAAAACAAGAATATACAGAAGATGCACCACAATTATTTAACTCATACTGTGACTATACCATTTCACTAAATAAAACTTTCCTCGTATATTACTTGCTGTTTTCCCACAACAGAAATAAAAGGGATTGTTTTGTCCCAGATAGTATAAAAGGTTGTTTACCTGCCAAACAGTAAGAGCGCTTTTTGTAACTGCATAAAATATTTAGCAAAAAGAGTACTTGATCAATTTTACATAACTCTATTAATCCTCATACCTTTCCAAGATGGAAAGAAATGCAAATATGCTAATATTTTTGTCTTAGGGAATATAAACATTCAAAAGTGAAGTGAATGAAGTGCTATCCCCAATCTTCATGACAATGTTGGTAAAATTTCACCAACAGACTATGGCAACCATTTATGTGCGAAAAAAAAAAGTACAAATTGAAAGCATTCTTTACCAAACTAACAAAAAAAACTATGAATATGATTTCATTCCTAAGGAAATCTGTTATTAGACAGAGCACTTAAATTAAGGCATTCAAATACATTAGAACTACTACAGGTTCACTTCATACAGAAAGCGTTTGCTTTCAGTTACAATGCTGCCCGCAGCTTCCAGAAAAGTCACATTTATATCCAGACAAAAAAAAACATCTAGTTAAATGTACATTTACTTACTGACCAAACACCACTGCACTCAAACGTCTCAGTTTTCTTTGTTGCTATGGATATTAATCAGTATGTAATGCTTTTAATCTCTGACCGGTTTTCCTGTCTGTTCTTCTTTCTGACATGTTTTTATACGTCTGTTAAGTATTTTTAATTCCCAGTGTGTGCGTGTTAATGTAAACAAATAAAATTGCCTTGCCTAAATATCTAGCCATTTGCCATAGAAGGAAAATCGCAAACAGCATTACATGTTCCACATTAAAACAATACTTAATTCAATGTTTAACCTTACTTTAGAAAATAGATTTTCTTACCTCTTTTTGTGGTGGAAAATAGATGAATTTAATAAACTACCCTAAATCTCTATGTAAAGATTTATCTTTAAAATTCAGAAGAAGAAAAAATCTACAATGACTTGTTCTTATTTTTTTATGTTGCCATCTTCATAAATGGTGCTACCATACTCAAACCTCCCACATGCAGACAAGTGAGCAATGAACATAAAAATATGAACACGATGAGGGAAAAAAAACATTTTTTCTGTAGATTAATATTAAAATGTATTCTGTGCAAAGGGTCAGAAAAAAGAAAGCTAAAATCAGAGGAAAACACCATTGGAGACTTGCTTTAACTGTATAAGCAGCAACCATGGTGACAAACTGAATATATGCAGATCCTAGCAACAGAAACACAATGATTTCCCACTTTGGTTTTCTGAATCTTATCAACAACAGAATTGTTGCTCTTATGAGATTAAATGGTGCTTTAGAAAATCTGATAATTAAAGGATTTCAACAGAAGTACCTGTGGAGAAGACACATGAAGGACCATAGTTCAAGAAATGAATGAAGACTTTTATCAGAATGAGAACGTTAGCTCATGAAAGATGTATAGTTTGAAATCCAGAAGTAACGTTAATCAAGAGAATCCTTTCAAAGACATTCAGGTCTCCCAGCTTTCTCGCATTTTATATCATTTAAAGTTTAATCCCACCGAATGGATCCATGAGATTCACCTTGTAAGGGACTTAAAATGGAGGTTGGAAGAGTATTTTTAAGAGAGGAAACATCGTCACGTTAACCTCAAACATTGTTCTCTAAACAGAGAACGCACATAATTCAGTATTTACCTGTTTTCCTCGCAGTGGCTTGTTGGAAACAGACGAAGCTGCTGAAGTCACATTTTTATTTGTCGAGAATCACATCCGCATCTTTTTCCTCGCCAGATGTTTGAAGATCCACCAACCCAGCATTTCCACTTAAAATTGGGACAACGGTCTGAGGACCCGTTTCTTCTGAGTAACGTTAATGCCAGAAGCCATAAACGAGTGGTCGACGCTTGAAGATTTAAGCGTTGAAATCAGCGTTAAACTTGAAACTGTGTGCCTGTTCTGATGTTCCGCGCCAATGAGATACCTCAGGATAGACCTGATTTGAATTTCCGTGGCCTAAACAAAAAGATGAAAATGGGTTCACTGCATCGCGGTTTTATCAAGCGTAGATGTTTCTGTTAAGCAGAGGACTGTATAAAACATTTTGTACCCGCGCCTGAGCTCTCGTGCGTCCCAAACACATCGTGTCGCTCGTGGTCGGTTTCTGCTCGCGGCATACAACGAATGTTATGTCACACGCTTAAGAGCCAATGCAATTTCGATGTTGGTTTGATTGACACATTGCTAACCAATAAGACACAAGAGTGGCCTGCCAGGTGTTACGCAAAATGTAGTTTTAAAAATTGTTGCGTTGCAATTCGTGACGTTTCATGGATATTCATTTACGTTTCCGTTTGGTGGGCGTGACTTTTACCAATGTTGAACGTGAAAGTTAAATTTTTATTCATGAGCACGCCACCATTTGTAAGAAAAATGATAGGATATTTATTTTAACACCGGAGTCGGCAATCACAGTGGGCAGATGCGTCCGAAGGCAATATATTGCGAGCAGCTATACACAAAAACATTTGAAGATTAACCATATCTCCATATTAAAACTATGATTTACCCAAACATTAAATGTACGGAGCCCTTAAAGGAACATTGTATTAAGAGCAATGGGTGCAACTATTTTTGTGAAAGAAATATTGTTTTATAAAAGTTCACACCTATATTGTGATAGAGCATGAATCTTTGTAAGTAAACACGAAACATATTTGTCATATTATCTGTTTCTTTTTTCTTATTGCCATGTCATCATAGCAGCTTCTTTAGTAATGAACCCTTAGAAAAGAAGATAATTTAAGTCAAACCAAGTAAAGGATATACAACGTGTAATCGTGCATTATTAGGTTTTAAATGCACAATGAGGAGTTGCAGAATTGCCTGCCTTTGCTTCCTTCAAATATTGTCTCCACATATTCCCTTCTTTCCTGAGACATTGTCAACATATTGGTTCAAACAGCAGTCGTTTTCTGGAAAGTTTTCAATAATGATTCTAATGTTGGATTAAATCAACAATGTGATTCAGTAAAAAAAAAAAAGTTTCATGCATCATAAAACACATTTAATATCTAGCAAAACTCTATTGAAGATCACACTGCTATAAGGCAAGATATCTGAAACGAAGAGCTTTGTTTATGACAGTTATTAATCTAATGTTTTTCACATTAAGGCCTTGATTAAAATTATTGTTCCATTTTTTTAATGGTAGCTATGACAATATTAACCCTTTAAAATTATTTTCACATACACATTGGGATGCATTAATCATAAAAGGAAGATTCACAGAAAAATGAAATGTACTCGCTTTTTTGTCGCTCGTGTTTCAAACACGAATAATTTTAGGAAGAAATTGAGGGAAACTAATCTGAAAAGCAGTAGTTTCAGCAGAGAACATCAAAAACACACATAAAAAAAAGTGTTTAAAGACATTGATTCCATAATGTTATAAACCATAGGATGAGTATGTCATTACAGAATAAACGATTTATCGATTTCATGAACCATCTCCTTTAATAAAAACGCATCTGAATAAATAGCCCCGACAGACTCTTCACATATATTTAGGCAACAACTCGCTGTGCATTTTTCCATAGCGGCTCAAGTCTTTACAAATTAATGCTACGTTTCCTGAATCTTCTTGGTCTCTTCCTCATTCTTAGGAATGACTTTAATGTCGAAGGGGGAAAAGAATTCTGTCAGTGCTTTGGCATCTTTCGGGTCTAACGAGTACTCTTGTGCCAGTTTCTCAGGTGTCCATTTTTCTGGCAGGTTTTTGTGGTTGCTCAGAGCGGTTAAAGCTTCCACGAGTGACAGCTTGCCTTTGGGAACTTCGGTGATGTGAGAAAAACCAAAGGGATCAGCCGGAACACTGAACTTCAGCAGTCTGATGAGAGGCTTCGACTCTGGATTCTTCATTGCAGCTCCTGATTCTGCCTGCACACAACATGCAGTCATTTGAGAGAGAAGGGGCAGTCAGAAACTAGCAGACAGGACCTGCCACCGTCAGATCATGTGATCTGCCAAACCAGGATTTAACTGAATTTTAAACACGTTTAGCAGCTACATTGAGCTTAAAACCCCCAAGTGTCTCCTTAGAAATGCTTCAATCAGTCACTCAAGGAGCAATGCTATTGATGTGTTAATTTGAACACATGTCGATGTAGTTTTTATACTTTATAATAAACATACACTTAAGTATCAACTAAAACAAACCATTGATTGCGTTAATATTTTTTTTGTCTATTTAAGGTGCTTTAACTATGTGTTAACTATGCTTTCACTAGCCCCTTAGGACACGATACATGTATGAGGTTATTATTGTAGTGTAGTGTAGAAATATACACATGGTTGACAAATTATTGATCATTTATTTATTCCATTCTCAGAAACAGGAAATTTGAAGAGGAAGATCCAGATCTTGTTGTGCATTAGTAAGCAGCGAAGTTCAGGTGGGGTCAACTTCTGTATTTCATGACATCCTCTAACATTTAACGAAAGAAAAAAAAACTCTTGTAGGAGTTAACATAGAACTAAGAAAATAAGAATATTTTTGTTTTCTGGTTTATGGCCAGCAGCATCGTATGTGATTTCATGGCTATACAAGTTAAACATTCAATTTCAAATATACGTAAACACATACAAACATATCAAGCTTGCATATTTTTGGTTGATTTTTCTTAAGCTGGTTTTAAAAACAAAGCTCAATAGTTTATTTGGTATATATATTTTTTGACTTATCGATTTGTGTTAGATAGAAAGTGTTAGAAAGAGATTTCACATTTACAAAGACTACACTTAGGACCTTTTACTCATGTAGGGCTCATCCGCCACCACGTAAATACTTTGGTCTCAAACACATTTTTGAGCAGACCAGCTTCCAGCTAGGGACGCCATCTTGTGAATTATACAGATAACACAGTTGGATGCCCACGGGAACGTGAGATGAGTCTAATCAAGCAAAAGCTTGTTTTACCCAGTAAGTCAAAACAGATTAATCTTTCTGACCTGCTGGTGTCAGCGTTTTTCCTCTGCTGGATTTATGACCGGACTTCATCAATTGATCACACTGTAGCTCACAAACAATTCCAATGTCATGTACAGTTTCTCCTGTGTTGCATCATAAGGTTGAGAAATGCAGGTGCTGTCTATCCAAAAAAAAATAATCTGCTTTTCCATCAGCAACTTCTTATCAAATAAATTCTTGGTTTCACTATAAATTGTAGAACAGAAAAATTATGAAAAATAATAATAATAAAATCAGTTTAAAACATGTTTCTAAAGTAACAGTCTCTATTACTTACCAGAAAGGCAACGACGGTTAAGTTACAACAGATTGTCTATTACCATATTTTGCATTTTTGTGTTTGATGTCTGACTACACAAAAAAACATCTTTACCTTTCTTCAGCACAATCTGCTCCAGACGTGAAGGTTTGCATGAGCACCATAGAAGAAGCTTTTTCTCTACTTATGCTTTCCTTCAGAGAATTATGATGCAAGCACCATGTGGATAGAAAAGTGAGCCTAGACTGTTGGATCTTGGGCACTCGTTACTGTTAGGTTACATATTAGTTTTAATTTTTTCTTTGTCTAAATGAGTGTTTTAACACTTATGAAACTTCACTCACAGCTTGTAATCAGAACAAAGCAGAAGATGGAGTGAAAGGAGGCTCAGGTCGTGTGGATTTTGAAGCTTTCTGTAACCCACTCACTCATCCTCAACTAGAGAAATCATGTAGTGTTTCAACAAACAGGAAGCAAGTTATTTTGAGATTATAGCACAAACATGCATACTTTCCTAAAATTTTCTTAAAACTCCTCTCACAATTTTTGTCTGATACCCTCCAAAATCTGTCAGAAGCAAGCCAAGGTAGTGATGATGCTAAATTGTGAACAGATACAGTTTTTTTCAAGTTTAAGTGGTAAAGAATGGTGAGAAAATGAGTCATAATCTCATCATATAATGTTTATCATGACCGGTCAGTGTTTGTTAGCTACAGGATTCCTGCCCTCTGAAAAAGGCTCCACACACATCCATTTGTCAATAAGAGCATCTATAGTTCTGGCCTCCATTGCACAATGTCTATGCGCGGATCATTTTGGACATGATGAGCTAGCACAGATGCTGCAGTTATGTAAAATGCAAAGCCTTCACAAAGTGCAATTTGTAGGCTTGATGTACAGGTATAGATTGGCCTTAGTGCTTTTAAGTGCATAACTCATCTGTATTGTTATAATTATGACAAGACTAGGATTCTTCGAACATTCATTATTAACAAGAAACAATTCTGAGGAAGAAATAAATATCTTTAAAGAAATTATGGGCGGGCAATAGCCAGACTGTTTTATAGGATATACAATATTTAGGATATTAAAATAGCAAATATCTCTACAAGATATCAAATCTGGATTTGGGTGCCGTATAAAGCAGCTCTGAGCTTTAAAATTGTTGCAATATATGTTAATATCAGTGTAACATGAAGGTGTAGGTGTTTAATAACCTTTCTATCTATCTATCTATCTATCTATAATGTCATTATGCAAATACATAATAGAACAGGCACACTAACACTTTTTAAACCGTTATTGTTATTATTAGCATAGACAGATTGTGCTATGAATGCTAACCTGAGGAAGTGGATCTTTGGACTCCACATAAACATCTTTGAGCATCGAGAGGAGAGGATTGTTCTTCTGGTGAATCTCCTCCACAACTCTGCTGGCTAAAACAGAAACCGACACATTAATATAATAACAATATTAATTATAAAAACAATATTAGGTTAAAAAATTATAATGATGCCATCACAGTTTCGCTTTGCAACCAATAGTGATAAAAAATCATGAAAAATGATGGCGAGTGAGCTAACGTTACACCTTTCAAACTTAAGCAGTTGAAAAATTAAACAGCTAAGAGTACAATTTTGTAACTTTAAAAAAGCAACGTTTGTTTAATAATAAGTATATTATTACTTAATTCTGGAGGAGAGCTACTGTCAAAAACGTCTTTTCTGTGTAAAGGTCATGTACACGTTCAAAGAATTGCTTAAAAAAAAACCAAGAAATTATGACAACAATGACATATTCAAATGTTGAATACGTATTATTTATGTCACAGTTGTGGTCGTCAATCACACTTCACGCTTTCTCAAAGACGAGAGGCTTGCTTGAAGGCAGCTTTAACGCTGAAACGCTAACTAATCTCTTTCTCTCACCTGTAGTGTTAGCCGGTGTCCCTCTCCCTTCTGTCGCATACCGCGGGGCTGCTTGAGGCTTGGCTTTACTTACTTCTCGGTGTGCACGATTCTCTATGTTATAATTTCTCAACATGCGTGTAACTTTAGAGCCCATGTTTTAACACAGAGGACAGACACAGTTCTTCTTCTTTTACCTTTAACCCAGGGACACAGAAGGCTCATGATTGCCACCACCTGGTGAAGAATGGAACAATGCTCGCTCGGGCCTCATTTCAGTCGATCAATGAAGCACTTCTTCGTGCTCGCTAAATTCTAGCTTTCCAGAAGATTCTAGATGGTTTATGAAAGATTTGGACACTATTTTAGCTTCATCAAAAGCCTGACGCTTACGCCTAGATCAAAATAAATGAGAAAAGCTGCTTCCCTTTACAGGTGAAATTAAGATAATCTATAGACTTTTCCTGTTAAATATTAAGTAAAATATATCAGAATGATATTGTATGGAGATTAATTTTAGAGAAATTGTAAATATACAAGAAATGGTTGATTATGTAAAAAACACTGTTATTGGGCAGTTAATGAGCAGAATTCTCTCGATTAAAGCATAAATCTCTGAATTGATTTATCCACGCTATTCTCTTTTTATGTTTTTCTTCAACTAATAACATGTTCATTCAAATTCACACGTTATAATTTCACATTAAATTAAAAAAAACTCAATTGGTTAAATGGTATGAAAATGGAGGTCTAAAAACCACCAACAGTTTGCTTATTTAAACCAAATTCAATTAAAAAATTTAGTAGGAATCAATTACAATGTTGTTTCAGGTTTGACAGAATATTTTTGGAAAAAAGAAATCACTTAATTTTTTGTTACAATGTGACTAACATTCCAAAATTGGCAATAAAACTGTAGGATTAAAAAACTAATGGGATGGACTGCAAATCTTTGCAAGAAAGATTTTTTCCCCTTTACTATCAAGTCTTTTTAGGAGCTCCATATAATTATGACATGTTTGAATAAAACCATAACTTGTACCTTAAAACAAGAAACGTAAATAATCGCATGAATTAATATGACCGTTGATTAAGAAAACTAAAGATTACACACCATTTTCACACCTCTATACTTCTTTGACATTAATTAGTGCAGAGGTCTCTAACTCAATTCCTGGAGGGCCCCTGGGGGTTTTAGTTCCAACCCTGTTTCATGAGACAAACCAGTAACTTCCAACAAACACAGAAAAGCCAAATCAGTGGAATCAGGTGTGTTTGGGTAAAGTTGGAGCAAAACTCTGCAGGGTGGTGGCACCCCAGGGATCGAGTTTGAGGCCCCTGCTTTAGTGGAAGCCCCAATCCCTTGAGTGTTTTCACTCCTCCACACAGTGTTAATTTTGGAGTATGGAGCTTTAATCTGCGTATCTAGAGACATGTGGATGTTTAGAAGTTTTAACATTTTCGCTGAAAGTACAAAAACTGTAATTTACATAATTTTTAAAATACTTTCTGTTACATTTATAGGTTACATTATTTAAGACTCTGGCAAAAACACTGATCAGACATGATCAAACTGAAAGTTAATTAATCAAACAAATAAAAAAACGAAATAAATAAAATAGCAAGGAATTAAGTTACTTTGTAGGTTGCAATGTTTCAAAAGCACCAAAACAAGAAAAAAGCATCAGGCATTAAGCAGATGAGAACAAAATAAACCGATGACTTTCTTACAACTTATCTATTCCAAGCATCTTGGCCATCTCAAACCTTTTCTGAAATGTTCCCTGACGAGGCAAAGATTATGATTTGGCAAAGAAAAGGATGAGCGGCAATAACTCAACAAAACATGAATAATAAACAAGCATATGATATTTACATTGAATACAGTTTCAACCATTATAACAGCTCTGACCATATATCCTTCTGCTCCCAAATTTACCCACAATTCTCAGCTTGATTCACATTTAATTCTTCCCGTCTCCATGGCGCAGCAGGATTCTTAAAGAGACAGTTCACCTAAAATACACCTAAAAAGAGACATTTTTTTAAAACAATGAAACCGTTGACATACGTTCACTTTTTCTCTAACAGTTCAGCTGATGCCGGATGTTTGATTTGTTAAAAAAAAAAAAAAAAATTCATCCGAGAGCAGTTCAAAGGTGGGTGAAGGAACCAATTTAGGTGGGCTATTTCTTTAGGTGCACTACACTGAGAGAGTGCGCAGGAAGCATACGTTGAGTTTTCCAAAGGCTATCTCTATAGGTTGTCTCCAGGCTGATACTGAGGTTCGGTTGCAGTGAAGTAGTCCTCCAGGAAAGCTTGCAGGTATTCAAATGTGGGTCGCTCTTCTGCATCTTTCTTCCAGCACTGGACCATAAGCTCATGAAGAGAGCTGGGACAGTCTTGAGGACAGGGCATCCTATAGCCACGCTCCACCTGCTCCAACACCTCCCTGTTGTTCATGCCTAAATTGGAGACAAAAAATGTGCAATCAACGTGTACAAAACAAATGGATTTTGTATTTATTTTAAGGGCTCAAGATGTGTAATTTCACAAGCTGGGAGAAAGTTCTTGGCAATGTACCTGGATACGGAACTCTGCCTTTCGTGACTAGCTCTGTGAGCAGAATCCCAAAAGACCAAACGTCTGATTTTATAGTGAACTTCCCATACAGAGCCGCCTCTGGAGCTGTCCACTTGATGGGGAATTTAGCCCCTGAAACACACATAAACGTAAGAGATGAAGGAAAACTTTCAGCATTTATAGGCTGTCAGACTACTTCCAGAAGTGACACAAATCCATTTGTTTGTCTGTATGTGACTGGTATCAGATACGCAGCCCATCATAGCTTAATTATTCAGCAAATCAGATCATAACAGCCTAAACAGCTCAAATTAGTTTTTTTCTGAATTCAACCCAGGTCGCTTTCATGTGTGGTCAGGAATCTGATAACTTAAAAAAAAATTTGCAGATAAAAATCAGATACAAGTCACTGGAGAAGACTGTCATCCACTGAAATCAAAGACATATCTAAATGATTAAATCCTGTTCTGGAGATCTGGGGCACTGCACGATTTAGTTGCAACCGTGCTCTAGCATGCATACTACTGTCACTTCAGACAAGCCAAAACGAGCTTAATTAGTGCAGCAGGTGTGTTTCATGATGGTTGAACCAAAAATGATCTCCTTTTGTATAATTACAAAATATTAGATTTGTAAAAAATCTTTCTTCTTCTGTGCTCTGGTCACATTTAACATACACAGACAAGCAAGCACATTGGGAACCCATTCCTATCAGATTAATTCAAGTGTGCTTAGGTGGGAGATAGCGATCAACAACTCTCACCAAGAGGGGGATGTGAAGATCATGAGTTCTTATCAAAAAGTTTTTGACACACTGAAGTCAAACATCTTTAAAAAAAACATTACTGAAATATTCTACCGATTATATTCTACCACACATCAGGAGCAGATTTGGTGATCCCTGAATTAAAGGAATGAAGTCAGTGTTTTTACTGATATATTTTGCTGAACTTAAAGATATAACTCCCTCAGCACTGATATAATTTACCATCTTTTAGCTTTATAAATTTTATGTGGTACTACCAGTTGACTCCAATAAAATATTAATATTAACAAAGCCACATGAGCACCTAGAATAGCATTCACTTTTTATTCAGCGAGACATTGCATCCTCTTCTGTGGATGTGTGTAACATCTGAGCCACATTTCTTTCCTATGAATGGCTCAGAGACCTTTCTAGGGGCAGGAACTCTAACTTCCTGTGAAATTAATCCCGTCTGAATAGGGTTATGTATTCCAGAAAAAATGTGACATACATCTACAACAAGAGGTAAATTAGACATGATTAGACGGTAGTTAAAATGTAAAAATGTTTATTTTAAAAGTCTTTATGTTAACATGTGTGTGGTAACATTAAAAATATTACTTTACTCATGCACCTGCATGCTCTAATTATGTCGTCAGAGGTCATACATTACATCGCATATTATTATGTCACGACAATCCACAGAATGTAGGTATCGAAGCCCTAAGGTCTGCATACTATTGTGCACACTTAAAAAAAATATCCAAAATCATGCATAGAATGTGGAGTGCAAGATGTGCAAATTTGACATCTTTTGAGAGTACGTTTGACATCAGATGTCTTGCTTACCTTGTCGTGCAGTGTACTCATTGTCCTCTATGAGTCTGGCAAGTCCAAAGTCAGCAATCTTGCAAACCAGGTTGTCAGAAACCAGAATGTTGGCAGAGCGCAAGTCTCTGTGAATGTAGTTCATGCGCTCGATGTAGGCCATGCCACCAGCCACCTGAAGAAAAAAAAAAAACCCTGTGTTAAATCTGGAACACCGCAAACCAATCACAGAGCTGCTGATACAGAGTCCTTAAGAGAAATAACATCAATCCATCCACAACCATAAACATTGTTTTGAGAGGGCAATTTTTGGGGGATTTCATTCACGTAAAGTGACACAAAAGCCTGTTGTTGCGTGAATAAAATTTCTATTATTTTGTTCTGCTTGAAACCTGGGATCTTTTTTTGAAACAAACAGTAAATGCTACCAGAGTACTTCAAGGTGTTTTCCCAGTCCAGTTTCCCCCTTCGCTCTCCCCATAACGTTTCTGTCCCTCTTCACCATAATAAAAGCCTGGGATAGACTGGTTATTATATTTGTTTAAGCATGATGAGAAAGTTCATGCTGCAACCACACCTGTGCCGCCATGTCGACGAGGTTGGGAAGTTTCAATGCTCTTCCCTCTCCATCCTTCAAGAAATCCAGGAGACTCCCTGAAACATAGCACAGGACACAAGCGAGGAGTTACATTTAGTTAAACGCCATACGCCACCCCCTACTAAGAAAAAGAAAGCTTTGATGAGTTCATAGAAAGTCATGGAGGCATTCACACTGTACTTCAAAGCTGTTTTCTGTTAATAGATGTCCAATAACATGGATATTGCATTTTGTACATCAAAATCCTAATATAAAATAAGAAAATTAAAAAAGAAATGATGGTATTTAAAAATCAGATTTTAAATACTCACTGGCTTCTATCTGTTGGTGTAATTACGTTTCTTTCTTTTACTGTTTTCAGAGATGTGCCTTGATTGTGATATCTTTTAATGGATATTCATTAACCCTAAAGTTCGCTATGGGTTCTATGTTATTCAGTGAAACTCTGTTCAGCTCTTATAAAGTCAAGCTTTATAAAATAATGCTCATTATTATTACTCAGAATTTTGTCTGAAAATAATCACCCCAGTCTGCCAACAACATATTGTTAGCGTGACCAAAACCATTGTCAACATATCATTGAAAAAGTATTGTTAAAGTAATTTTGGATTTACGCCATGGAGCCAGAACAGTCTCGAAATGGTCATGAACTGACGAACCAAAATAGTTTTCTGAAAAATGTAATGGAACAATAAAACAATACTGAATGTTTGAGTAAAATTTTCATGAAATGGCTTTAATTAGACTATTAAGCTACGACTATCTATGAAGTTACTCGATTACACATCTAGGTTCTTGTGGAATGGCTAGCTAGCGTGTAGTGCCATCAAGAAAGGAGGATAGACTCGAGACATAAACTAATTTAAACATGAATGACGCTCTCCATTGACCTGCTTTGTAAAAATATGACTTGACTCGACTCATAATGTATTTGACAAGGTTTTAAAAGCAAGCCTTAGTCAAGCCAAAGTGACACTTTTTTTTAAGAAAATGCAAGTTAAAGTCCCCACATACACAGCATTGAGAACACCATTGGTTCCTTGCATAGAGCTGAGACTGAAAAAACCAACCATGGCAAACAGAGTGAAGCTCTACAAAGCTCTACAAAGCTCTCCACAATACTAAAATACGATGGAAAAGTGGTCAAAACTCAACACTAAACTCAATCTTCAGAAAACTATGTAAACGTTGAAAGTAAATCTTAATTTTCTTTCCTTCGGCATTAATTTTCCCATTTATTTCAAATTCTAAGAGTGCAATTAGAACTTTATTTTTGTTTTTGAAATAAGTTTCTCATAATTGACATTGGTTTCATTATTAAAGCTACCATTTCTTTTAAAGTGTATTCTCAATTGTTAGCATCAGAAAAACTGACCTTTGCCCATATACTCAGTGACTATGTAAATGGGCTCTTCGGAAACAACGGCATACAGCTGCACCAGTTTATCATGTCGCAGCTTCTTCATGATCTGCGCCTCCTCCAGGAAAGACTCTGGAGACATTGTTCCCGGCTTTAGGGTCTTGATGGCCACTTTAGTGTTGCCATTCCATGTTCCTGAAAAGAAAGCACACAGCGGCCTGTCAAAACCTCACTACAAGCATCGGGTCGAACATTATGCCAGACAGAACTTTTCATGCAAGAAAAATTAATCATGCAAAAGAGACTTGCAATTAAAACAGCCATCATCATCTGAGTACACTTAAGAGGTGAATTTATAGTGTTGATTTAAATTCAATTTCATATTTTTTTGCCCTTAGACTACTATTATAAACAATAGATATCTAGTGTATTCAACTGCATTAATGTGTTTCTCATATTTCCATCAAGCTTGCATTCTTTACTCAGTCATTATTACAATAATGTGAAAAGCAAAAATAACTGATGTCAATCAACAATGGAAATTATGCACCCAAAGATTTTTACAGTATTGATGTCACATGTTATACTCATGATTTATGGCTGTTTTTCTACAGATCTGTTAAGGAAGAGACAGACATTTGCTAACTAGAATCTGCTTAGCTTTTATGACACTGAGGGGCCTTACTGAACAATACCTCTTCTTAAAGGGATACTCCACCCAAAACTGAAAATGAAATCTTTGATCACTCATCCTCACTAACAAATGTGGGATATTTTGTGTTTGCGACTGCCCCATTGACACTCAAGCAACAAACATTTTCAAATCTTTACAAAAGCATTTAAAGCACCATAAAATGTCTGCACAAGTGAATAGATACTAATTTAATTTCAAGAACATGACTAATTTAATGACAAGAACACTTTCTGTTTGCTAAAGAATTTAAATAAATACTTAAATCCACATTATCACCTTGTCTTCTTGTGAGCTTGAAAACAGTCCACTACACATATTGTTCCGTTTTCAGTTCAGTTGAAAAAAACGCCAGTCAATAATGTTATTCTGACAATGCATATGAAAACAAATTATGTAACATATTTAAAGCTTAAACAAACATATCCATTACAATATCCAAACAAGTTCAAGCGAATGGCAAAATGTCTGTCAATCAATTTAGCTCTACTGGAAGCGCATACCATTGCTTTGTTTACATAAGCCTAGGTTAAGGGTATTTTGGAGAGTTTGGAGAAAATGTTATAATCTGTCAGGTAGATTCAAGAAATCAACGGCTTGCCCATTTGTTTGTCATCAACCATGGGCTGGTGCTGTAGGTGCTACATGAGAACATCATGTGATCATGACCGGAACAAGGAAGTAGAGGGATGGTAGTAAGTTGATTTAATTCACATTTTTAAAAAAAAGTTTCTCTTGTTTTACAAACCCTATCACATATTAAAACTGCTTGAGAGTCACACAAGGCTTTCAAAAAATCTTATTCATCTTGTTCTGTTCTTAAGTTATTCATTTAATGTCAGCAGTGTCAGAAAAGCTTTTATAATCAGCAGATTTAGAACAGCACACCTGGAGGAGAGTCACGGGAGGACGGTTTTCTTGGAGACAAAAGATATCCATGTATGTACAAACCTCTTTTGGTAATTCTTCACTCCATCTCTCTGTTTAGCTTAAATGTTCAATGCTTACATTACAGCCCATACTTACCCTTGCCATTGTTACACGTCACGATGAATGTGAACTTGAAGTGCATCAAATTTATTTTTTAGCTTGTATGATGTAAATAGTTAGTATTGAAAAGCTAGCAAAAGTAATTCATTTTAATTTATATAAACGTTTTCATTTAAGGTATTAACAGAATTCAGCTATCACTCACTGAAGCCTCAACTCCTGTCCAATTATTAGTGATGAGTATATTGGATAATATTACAATGTGTGTATGTGTGTGTGTGTGTGTGTGTGTGTGTGTGTGTGTGTGTGTGTGTGTGTGTGCGTGCGTGCGTGCGTGTCCTGTTTGCCATTAAAAAAGTTAGATCTCCTTATTTTCAAGAGAAAGAAAAGTTCCAATTCCTTAATGCTTGGCTTCAGTTTGGTATGCCTTTTGTCATTATGATGCATGATTTAATGTAAAGAAAAAATTTGAAGCAATGTTTTGATCAATTCACATTATTGTGTTATAAAAACACTAATTTACTGTATAAAACATTTACTGTCAAATCAATAACCACAGAATTAGGGTAATTGACCGACATGATAAATTTGATGCAGGAATTGTGAAAGTAACTAACATTCTGCAACTGACCAGATTTACTGACCATACATCTTCAAAATCTTTATTTAAAACTACAATAGAGAGGGGTAAAAGGAGAGAGGGTCGCTGTCTTACCACACCAGACTTCAGCAAAACAGCCAGCACCGAGCTTCATATCCAGACTCAAGGACTCACGGAAGATTTCCCACGAATCATGGCTAAGTCCCACAGTGTCAGGGGTATGGACCATGCAAACCCCCGTGAGGTTAAAGCACAAACCGTCTGCAGACACTATGGAGGGAGGGGAGGGGTTAACTATGAGGGAGGAGGAATGCATGCACAGAGAGAGACGGAGAGAAGGCCTCACTCAATAATGTCTGAATATTTTACACATGGAAGTAAATTATCCCGGACAAGCCCCAATGAACAACACGTCTTTTATTCCCAATGAAAAAAAAAACACAAATTGCATTACATTTATTGAAATGAATACGTTTGAACATTCAGACATTTTTTGAGTGAGCAGCCTCTCACTTTGACCCTCACTCCCTCTCTCTCCTTGGCCGGTTACGCAGTGGGCACACTGAGTGCGCTCGTACCCATCCAAACCTCCCCAAACTGGCCATTGCCCAAGCGCTTGATGAGCTGTAGGGACTCCCGGGGAATCTCCCAGACATCTTTGGTTTTGACAGACAGGTCAGTGAGCCTTGGCATCCCTTTGTGGCAAGGCACAACCAAGCGACAGCAAAGCCCCGCTGCTCGCTCTGAGCATGCGCAAACACACCCAACCACACACACAGAGATAAAGAGGAAAGCACTCAATGCCAGGAAGAGCAGAGAAAAGCATCAGAAAAACAAAAAAGAAGAGCACTTTAAAAACATTCAACTTGTGTGAACAATGTATTTTACAGAAGATTGATGTTATACCACTTTGCTGATCATTTCTCCTAAATAAATACAGGTTTAATTTGCAGACATTACTAATACCGTGATAGAATCACCAGATAGGGGGAATGATTTCACATAAGTTGTAACAAATGATTTAGCTTTTTTCCAATTACCCTTCTTTAAAAAAATTTTTTTTGCAAGTCACTTATATGGTCACTTATATATCTGTTTCTATGTCCATCCATGGACAGGTCTATGTTCATGTCTCACATATTATATTAGACTTACACATATTATATTATATTATAAATATGATAATGGTAGAACTGGTTTAGGAAAAACTGTTACAATATTGTGCCCGTTGAAAAAAAAAAGACACTTTAAATTGAATACTTTACTGTTTTTATATATTGTCTCCTTTTAAATCTCTCCTCAAGATGATACAAAGTGGAACACTCCCATACTGTGTTTTCAAACTGAAGACATTATACTATTAATGTTTTGAGATTGTTAGGCTGAAACATAGTATGGTTTACAATAACAGCTCAGTAAGGTCAGACATTACATTTTGAGCTGGTCTTACTAAAATTAAAAAAAAAAAATCTCCACACTGTTCATTCTTCTACTTTTTGGGACTACAATGATACTGGTGACAACTGAATCAACTATTAATGCTAAGCTATGCTAGAAGGTTCTACAGCCATATCTGGAAAACGGGTGAACAGATTCCAAAACAGTAATACACTAATTCTTAACATGATGGGAGGAGTAAAATGAGCCAATGTGTTAAAAGTGGAGCGTTTACCAAAAGCATGCTGCGCATTAATACGTTTCTGAAGCGAAATTTTTCAATTTGTTTCAAATTAAAATTAGCCTGAAGCCCATTCAAAATCTACAGAATTTAACAAATCAGTGTTAAAACAATTATTAACTAATCTAAGGAAGCATTAAGATTAAGCATTCTAAGATATATTTTTTGTGATCTTTTGAACGACAAAGCAGGAGTCAAAATCAGGAAGAGGTGCTAGATCATGTAATTATGCTAGATGCTATTATGATAATTTTAAATGTCAACAACTCAGGAAAAAAAGTACTGCAAATTTTGAAATGAGTTTGAATAATTTTGCTGCCTTGTTTCAGATTTTGCATTGATTGTACACAGCTTTTATATAATTTTTTTTTATCGGAATTAAAAACTAAAATATTTTAAAAAGTAAAAGTGTTATACCGGCATGTAAAATAAAAACACACAATGTTTTATCTAAAACTTGCATTCAAGTATTTGGCAAACTACAAGTCTTTGCGAACTAGCTAAAAGACCTGCATACAGTACTTTTCACATTATTTCATGAATCGTTCACCTAAATCCATATGTCCGTGTCACCAAGCATTAGCCGACCTCATCAATCATCAGATCTCATTACCGTAAGGTAATCAAATCTCTAAGGAGGGCTTTTAATTATTTCATCTTACAGCCAGATCTTGGAATGCATCACAAAAGAGGGAAAACTCATTTTAATACTAAAGCACGTGCCAGGTTTAGCTCAAAGACTTCTCACCCAAAAGGAGCCAAAAGGTATAGTTAGGATCAGACAAATATGAAACAAAGATGCACTGCTTAAAAGCACAAGAAAAGTTTTGCTGGAAGTGAAGGTGATTAACAATGAGAACATTCTTAGCTGAAGCAAACAAGGTGCGCAAAAGAAATACTTTTATAGAAAGAAATAGATTTGCCCACAATTAAGTTGTAGATTTATTTCATCAGTGAGCGGCAGAGAAAAAAACAAACAAAACAAAAGCAACAACAAACAAACTGAAGAAGAAAATGCATATGAATAAGTATAACTAATATGCTCTCATTTTTGGGGAATAAACAATTGCATTTGCTCTAATCTGACCTCAACACTTTCACCCAGCTCTCTTCAGCTCTGTCTATTTTCATTTTTAGTGGGAAACTTAAGTTGAACCTGGTCATCTGCTTTCTTGAGCTGGTAGACTTTGAGCACTTGATCAAATCAGTGACTAGATCCCATTTAGTGCTGAGGAATTCCTTTAACATCATGAACATCAAAACTCTCCATGATCATGCGGCTAACATTGAGGATTGTCTCATTGTTGCAGTTACATAGTCATAGTTACATCAATGGTCTGAGAACAATTAACCATAATAGCCCGACAGTTGCAGAGCATTTCTAACGGCTTCTGGCTTCAGTAAAAGTTTATTGTTTTTAAAAGAATTAAAGCTGTCTTGTAAGTGAGATCCCTAACAAATAATCTCTTCCCAAGACTGAAGAGCAACTGGTCAAGACTGAAAAGCAACTGGTCACTGTCACTCCACTAAAGCACACTGGGAAACTTAATTTAGAACTGTGTAGATAAACTCTGCATGTACTAAAGGTTTTCGGTCCTTCAAGCTATAATATATCATAGACAAGATCCTATTTAGATCTGAGCTGGTTCTACTTCATTCTCGTGAACATTACAACTCACTGTGAGGGATTTTTTGATTGATTGCTTTTGTAGATAAGAATGTTTTACACAGGTTACCACTCTAATGATCCACTCTTAAAGAGAGGTTCCTCAACTCAGCTAGTTACCTCTCTCATGGGAATTTTATTAAGGGATAGGGGTCAAATACTTAATTTCCTCATATAACTGCACTTCAGTTTATAACCTTTTTCAATTGTATTTTCTATGTTCTTATTCTGTCTAACATACCATACCAACACTTCTAAAGTGTACTTATGGGCTAAAATAACTCTAAATCAAAAATAGTTTCAATGATTTAGATTAAAAGAAAATTTAAAAAAGTAATAGAAATATTTCAAAAATCGCTCACTGGTACCAAAGGCAAGATAAAAAAAATATATAATAAAATAATAAAAATAAATAAATAAATAAAAAAAAAAAGATCGCTGCATGGTATGGTATTAGTTTGGTCTCTCATTGAAGTAAATTCATACAATGTCTGAATTAATAATGAATTTATTATTCAGATTCCTTCACAGTAACAAAAACTAAATTGATTATCCTGAAAAGTTGGATAAAGTGAGTTTTTTTTCTGGCTTTTGTAATGCTGCTTTTCCACCAGATTTTAGCAACGATACCGGTTTGGTATCACTTGACTTTGTTCACATTTGTTTTTCCATGAGCTTTCAGTATTCGTTCTGAGTGGGCTTGTTTTAAGACACAGCACTCAAGACAGACGCATCGGTCTTGTTCTGCTTGCTTAGTGAATAGCAAGTTTGTGAAAGAAGTGCAAAAAGCTGATCACACGAAACAGTGAATATTGGAGACCATGAAAGTAGTGGCATTTTTTTAATGTTGTGTAGAGTGGGACTTTTAATACTCAAACAAAAGGCTTTGTTTAAAAAAGACTGACTATGGCAGATAAACGAAGAACAGACAAAAGTCTTAAGATGGTGCTCAAGTTTGAAACGTTCTCTCTGGCCAATCAGTGAGCTCGTCGATTAACCAATCAGCGATTGCCAAGAGTACCACATCTTGCCTTTCTAGTCATATAAAAGTATAGCTTTGGTTTTTCTCAGCCTGTTTCATGGAGCCTCATCTCAAAGTTTATCTGCATCAGGCTCAGAACCCTAAAAAATGCCCTCAAAAACACACCAAGTCGAGGCATATCATTATAAAACTGCTCAGTGGAAAAGCGGCATATTCCAGAAACAAAAATACAGACACTTTCTAAAACCTTTAAAATGATTATAGATTCATGAATACTAAAACCAGACTGGAGAACGGATGTAGAGCATCAAAATCAGAAGAGGAATTTTTTTCAAATTAAATCATTGCTCCCTCTTCAGAGATCAAATTCACATTTCTGAAACACAATAGCCCCATTTCCACTGAGCCATAAAGTACAGCATGGTATGATCTTATTTCACATTTCGTATCCTACTGACCAAACATTATGCAGAGTTACTAAAAGAGTTCTAGATTTGATGAAAGCTGACTTTTCCTTTTAAACTAAACAAGGCTTTCTAGTGAGTAAGCTCCCTAAAAAATAAACTGTTCCCAGCACTGTAGAGTACTAAAGCCCAGTGGAAACATGACAAAGTTCTGAGCTATACTGTGTTACCTTCACATTGTGTAAGGATAGACAGTGTGTGGGTGTTTTACCAGTGTAATGTTGAACCAGCTGTTGGAGGGTCTCAAATTGAGCTCTGGTGGTGATGTAGTAACCTCCACTATCCAGTTTTCGGATTTTATAATGTTTGACATGGTCCCCCTTCACATCCTCCCAGTCACGAATGGACAAAGAGAAGGCCCCTGCCACATAACACAATAGAAGTGTGAAAGTGTAGTGTGAAAGCGCTCATTCGTTAACCCCTTCAGACCTAAATCGTTTTTTTGCCATTAGTAAAATGTGACATTTTCTTCTCCTCAAGACTTGCAGAAAATAATCTACTAATAATAACAATTTTATTTGTTCTGTGGACACAAGGTTGTCAAAAATTCACAGAAACAGAAATATCTCATTTTGTGTTTGGAAGCTCAGAGAATATTTTCAGACGTTCAATGTCTGGAAAACCAAGTAGTAACTTGATTGAAACTGTACAACTGCTAGAATGTGATGTCCATTTGAATGGACGTATGGTCGGAATCGTTTAACATGGCTCTTAAGAAATACACAGATCCAGAGTGAAAACGACCTTAGTGCTTGATTACTGTACCTTTAGTGGTTTCGCTCTCACGAATCAGGTAGGTGCCACGTGGGTGGCTTGTTGTTGAGAGAAGCAGGCGTTCTGCATCTTTACGCCCCAACTTTCCAAAATACCAGCTGAAATACACAGAAACATAAAAAGTCAATAGTCATTCACTCAGAAATCAAATAACAGTATTCAATGCGAGTGCATTTACAACAGCAAAAATGCAAACTGTTGCGAATAACTGTTGCAAAGTCCATTTTTTTAAGAGCAAGATGTAAGACCACTGCAACTTGAGACCATTCACACAACAAGACGATTTCCGATGTTTAATAGAAATAGAACACCATTTACCTTTAAATCTTCCAGTAACAATTAGCTTTTCTTAATTAAATCATGTAATTTCAGTTCAGGAATCTTAACTCCTCCATAAGGGTACAACGTTTTCAATATACAAGATCCTTTTGAATGTAACATCTGACTCACTTCTAAAGCTACAGAAAATGGTTTATTTTTTACAAATGGAACAGGCACTTAGAGACAAAATCCAAGAGCAACTTTAATCTGCTGTGTTTGGATTTGTTTAAAGTCGGCTGAGGTTTGGCCTTCAGTTGAATAAGAGGTCTATGAGCACTGTTATAAGGAAAGGAAATGGCATCACCTAACCCACCCAAATTCCAGCAGCGTTGCTAATATTCAAAGGGTCTCTACATCCAATCCCACACAGCACAACTTTAATATGAAGGGGTTTTTTCAATAAAAATAAAATCACCCCCTTTTGTTCTCCTCTATCTGTAAATTCCATCAGTTGCTTTCCTTAAAAATACCAAAATTAGCCAGCATTAGATCTCAGATTTGTTACCTTGAAAAGGTGCTTTATGACACATTCCTAAAAAGTATCTAGGTTGTGCTCACATACCAAAAAAATCCAGCTACTTTCCTACGAACAGAGCTTTGTTGTGAACACCTGGTATCAGAGTGAAGTTGTATTTATCGTTTTAACGGTTTTAAAACATGAAAAAATATTTTAATAACTGTATATGTAAATATCAACATATTTGAAATAATTTTCAAAATAATTCAAAATAAGTTTTATTACAAGCAAACTTCACAAATGCCCCTCTGGTGTACAATGTTTAGACATGCATTCACGGCTGATTATTTACTGTAGCACAGGTTTTCATAGAAAGTGGAACTCCTAAAAATGTAATGATATCCTCACACATATTTTCTCAATCTCACCACAGTAATTTCTTTGTTCTGCTTTGTTTTACCGCAAAGAGACAGAAAGAGAAAGTAAAAACTTACTCCTCAGCTTGGATTGAGTCCACTGGAGCAACATAATTACTGGGAATATAGCCGGTCCTTCCCGTGGTAAGAGAACGCGCGTCCCACCAGTCCCCTTCGCTGTAGCATCAAGAGCAAGAACAAACAGAACACGTTACCTTGGTGTCAGTGGTAGCAGAATCCTATTATAAGCTTAAATATAAATTCATATCTTTCTGTTTATTTGTTCATCTACTAGTGATTATTTACATAATCAGTGGCCAATAAGCTACACATCGTTCAGAGATTGTATTCTGTAAACATTGGTTGTTCTGTATACAGGTAGTTGTTTGCGTTACTGTAGCCTTAATCATTTCTATTCTGTGAATTATTCATCTCACACTCACTGGATATTTGTCTTTTTTAACAGAGAGATGGTTGTGTGTGAAAACCCAGTAATTCAGGTGTGTGCAAAACTTACTTTCTGATAGTAAATATTTAACTCTATACATTTACACGTTCTGTTTACTGTAGTGAAATACAATATCTATCAAAAAGAGCAAGATTTTCTAGTTAGGTTCAAAAAGTAAATGGTTATTTTATTAGGACAAACAAAAAGGACAAACACAACTGCAAGCAGTTTTTAGGGTTACAAAAGTTGAAGGTAAACACTGAATCGCTACTAAATATTGACATCAAATTAATGTTTTTTGGATTAATGGCTTAACTGATAAATGCCACATTAGCATTTGTCCCATATCTCCTAATAATTTGGTGACACAGTGACAAAACTTGGCAGACAACTTCAAATCATGTTTTTCATACCAAATACAAAGTTTAGTAACCTTAGATCAAAGGGTTGCAGAGATAACACCCTAAGAACATTTCCCAAGTATCGTGTTGTTTTGTTCCCAAGTCATTTGAGAATGTCTCAAACCCTGTTACCGTGTGAACATTTGTTTACATCCAAGTAAAAAAAAAACTGCAATATATGAGATTTACAGTCAGATTCTGGACTTCTGTGATAATACCAACCTAAAAACCTCAAGAGGCCTGGGAGGAGGAGTTAGGACATGAGAAAGATTGGTGGGGCACGGTTGTGGAAGGGTTGTGTAATGTAATCTTGTGCTCGACTCACACTTATCCGGTTTAAAGTTGGACAAATGTGAAAAATGTCAAAAATCAGAGTCATATAAGCAAAGTAATCTACATTCATTATGATCTGGGAAAGAAATTATACATTTTACTTCATAATTGGCAAGACGACTCTTTGTTCTACAATGGAAATCTTCAGGACCTTCAGTTCACCTTCTCACTTTCTTTTTGAAACTGTAAAAAATTATTATACCTTACACATTTCACTGCCCTTCAGGATCTGCCAGACTAAAAAGTTATTTTATAGGGATGGATACTCTTTGCGTTATCACTTTATTTTCATGTGTGTGTGTGTGTGGGGGTGCGTGTGTGTGTGCGTGTGTCTGTGTGTGTGCGTGCGTGTTTTTCTATACCATTCTGTAAAATGCCAACATATTGTTTATATTGCAGTTTATGTGAAATTGACAAATTACAATTAAAAGCAAAAAATGGGGAAAAGGATGTCTCAACCAATCAACTTTCATTAAATAACTTTTAATCTTTAAAAAAAAAAATTTTTAAATCTTTTTAAATCTCTTATTTAGTGCACAATTTAGATTCGATGTGATCAGTAGTGCTTCAGGAATCCTGATGTCTCTCTAGGAATGACTGGACATGTCTGATGTCGTAGCCAAACCCAGTAATTTCTTATAAAAAGATTTTTTATTTTCCCAAAGTCTGGTACACATAGCTGTGACTTCAGGTGAGGAGTGAGGGAATAACTCTATGCTCCAGCTCTGATTGAATCACCACCAGAAGAGGGTGCTCTTTAGTTAGTCAATCTGCTACCATTCAGGGATCTTTCCTTCTCTGAGGAAAACTTGAGTTCACATTGAGACAATGCAACAATTTTTAATATTTAATCAAGAATAGCCCCTGTTTGGATCTAAATAAACAGAATTTTTTAAATAACCTGAATTAACAAGTAATTTCAAATAAAAGAATTTCCATTTGCACACAAGATATGTTTCATTTCTAAACTTACGTGCTGTTAATGATCTGAAACTTCTCTCCTTTCCGGAAACTGAGGTCGTCTTCTGTGCGTGCCTCATAATCATAGAGCGCTACAAATAGAGTGACACCTGACACAGAGAGGGCAGACATTACACATAAAATAAAAAAAATATTTGTAAGAAAATTATGTGTTTTATTCAGGTTGTGGAATGCACATCAATGTCATTTATTTACAAAAAGCACTAACCGGACTGGTATGGCAAGACCGTATAATATTTAATTAAGAATACCTGTGTTTTTGCTTTTAATGGTATACATTTTTTATATAACGCAATACTGGTGTGTGTGCGTAGAAAGTGACAGCAACACAGAGGGGTGGAAATTTGTGCACAGCCAATGTTTCAGAGGGGAAAAATAAGCAGTAGTACTAAGCAAGCTGTGGCAGGTCATTGACTGTAAATAACATGGATAGAGTTTTTGTGACGTCAGCCATAGGTTTCTGGCAAAGTCAAATGAAGCTCAGAGTGGGTTTAGCCAGTACTCAAAAATGCATCCTCAGAGGCAAAACATGGGCGTCTGATTGGCTAAAAGGTTTAAATTTCATATCTTAATTTTTTTTTTAATAATTCACCCCCTCAGAGTGTTCATGAAAATTAAATCTAGCGATCTGAATCCACAATCCTAACGGAGCCAGGGGTGGTAACATGCTTTTTTTTCAGCTTCAAAATGAGTCAGTTTTAACATTGAACTGAATGAGATCTTGCTCTCTTTTGGAGTCAGCCACCAGTGGCTGCTCAGGGAACTGCAGTTCATTCACTTCCTATCGAGCTTCTAGAGGGAAAGCAGGAGGCTGCCCCTTGAGGCTGTTGCATTATAGACGCTGATCAAATAATCATCATTTGTAGTTGTTGCCATGCTAAAGTTGTAACGTTAACCACAGCAGGCAACTGGTGAAGCAATTTCCTTCACCACCTCCACCATAAACATGTCCTGAAATATGAAACAAAGATCTTGAAATCTTATATAATTAGCTGTTTAAAAACTATTTATTGTTACCCAATGAAAGTGCAGTGGATAAAGAAGTTTTCACTTTTATAGTTACAGGGAACACACTGTAGCCAGCTTAAATTTCTTTTCACATTGCAAAAGGTAATATAAATATATGTATTATAAAATATATAATACAATAAAGTTTATTTTGATCGCAACAGTCACACATTCTGATTTCTTCACCTCATTACAATCATGAGCGTCACTGTCAGCTTTGTGAACAGCAGCATTTTGTGACACCATTCAAACCCGGGCTAACACTAATCTGCTCATTATAAACCATTTTACTGCAGTAATTGTTCTCTAAACTATTAGGCAATGGAGTTAACACCTGGTCATGCATTAAAAAAAATACTGTCAAATACAGTAAAAAAAATACAGTGATATTCATTTTTGGTCATACCGGCTAGCTCTACTGACTTGACTAAGATTGTTCCTTTTAACACTGATCTTTAAACCCTTTTAAAGAAATTTTGCATTTTTTCTTTTTGTAAGAGATTTCCAAATTAAAGCTTTGATTCATGTTTCGTTTAGATTTTTTTTTTAACAAAGTGCATCAGGTGCAACACTTCCTTAAATTGGAAAGCATTGATCATGAAATGACGTGTTACCTGTGCCTCCACGTGTACGGAGCGTTCCGTGATGTGTGGATGTGTTGATCCCTCCGAAAACAGTCACTCCCTGAGGCACCCCAGCACTGTGGAAGTTGTTGTAGTTGGGGATGGCTGTGACTCCTGAGACCCCGCTGAAGTTTGGGTAATGCTGAGGCATCGGGTCGACGGCATATCGGTATCCTGCCGCAGTCTGGGACAAGCTCGGGTCCCGGGCCTCTGTTAACTTGGCAGCTTCTTTATCCTTGCATTGTACACAGCCCATCCTCTCTGATCTGAAAAAGACACAGACAGTTTAAAGGAAGAAACCAACCTTTCAAAAGCCTTTTTTATAGTTATGTTTAAGAAAATAAACAACTATTTTGTCCCCAGGAACTGTATTCCCCTTGACAAGTGCATTTATAAAATAACTGTTCATTTAAAAAAGGAAATGACAAACAAAATGTGGTTTAAAATGGTATTTAAATTTAAAGCTAAATAAGTCACTTTTTCTTCAAAGTCGCTGACTCTTGATGACATTTTATTTTTGGGGTGAAGTAAGAAACGTTGGGAGGTGAAACAAATGATGAAATTATGTTTTTTTCATATGAATAATGTTTGCTATTCAAATTGTAGTCGAACTCTTTTAGACAATAATAACACTTATATTTAACACTTGAAGATCGTAGTTCATGAAGGAAGGTTTAAATTAGATTATAAATCCTAAAAAGGATGTTTCTTCATATACACCCATTAATTTCATTAAAAATATTTCCAATTATTAGTTAAAAATCTTTGGCATATAAGAGCTATTTTCTACAGAGAGAACTTTAGAACATTTTGACTTTAACTACACATAACTGTTTTATGCAAACCAAATCACGACATAATGAAAGATGAAGTAAAGTCATCACACACTCACTCATAGAACAGACCACATTACCCCAGTTCTACAGGAACTACATTTCCTTCCTGTGAAGCACATACTGACTTTCAATCAGCCTACTCCTCTGTCCTGACTGAACCACATCTTGTAATCTTTAATCCTCTTTTATTCTTTAGCTGAAGCTTCCCATTCTCCCCAAATGGCATGTGATGGAAGGGCCTTTGAATGTTGGTTTCAAAATTATTAAAGCTTAGACAGGTCTTCTTGTTCTAAATGTACTTTTCAGCTTTGGCATTTGATACATTTTATATTTTCTGCTTTTTTATACTGTTGTTTTATCTGTAGTTTTTCTGTATGATTTCCATAGGTGCTCTAAATCATTGCTTGAATAAAATGTATAAATATTAGACACATCAAGAAACGGACTTTTCCTCTTTCTCTTTGGATTGTTAAGCTTCTTGCGGGGTTTGGAAAATCCACTCAATAAAACTCTGCTGGCACTTGTAAAGAGTGGGAAGAACTACTGAGAGCGAGTGTGCGTATTCATCCCTCGGAAGTCCAACCCATGATCCATCAACAGCACAACAGCTGAACTGTCTGATGGACAATAAACTCCCACCAGGAGCCTTCAAGATCTTTTTTTCCACTTCCTCTACACTCTCAGCCAAGTACAGAGAAAGTAAAGGAAAAAAACATGCTCCTCTTTTCTCTTTTTAATAGCGTTAGGGATCTACCAAATCCAAGGTGGAACAAACTTCTTTTAAAAGAATGTTTGAAACATGCTTGTGTTGTCTTTAGAAAAACAATCTGAATTTATTTCTGTGTAATAATTTAAGAATAAAAGTTTTTTTTAAGGAATGTGCATTAATGCTTCCAGTACAGTAAAATTAAGTAATGGGCTTTCTAAAGGCCTTTCAAACACCTATGCTTCTGTATTTGTCTGAAAACAAGAGCTTTAACGTGACCTTAAACATCAGCTAATAAAAATGCACTGCACAGATATAAAGTAATGCAGCATGTCTATTTTTTCACCAATTGCATCAAACGATTGTGATTGTTTCTTTTTTTCATGTCACAGAAGTTGGCTATCTCACCACTTGGTAGCGCTATTGGCCCTTGAGCTGAAAACAGCAAAAACAATGAAGAAAATCTTATGAAATCTGGACCTTTATCTGTGTTGGTGAGGTGAAAGGTTGATAGCTCACAGGGAGAAAACTCACACAATCATGACTCCTCCCCTCTCTTACAAAGCATGATATAATAAACAGTCTCTTCTTAACATGATTATTACACTCAATTTCTTCCCATATTAGAGTGAATGGCTGATCCAATTTATATCTGGCATTCTTTTAATTGAATTCTTCAAACTGATTAACAAGTACTCACCACTTTAAATGTTTCTTAAAGTGCAGAAAACAGGAGCCAGTCTTGTCGTTTCAAACCTGCATCTTTATATCAATGGCACCTTATACCTTTTAGATAGCTCCTACTGATTGTTTGTTTTATTACTGACTGCAGCTGGTCTGCATTTTCAAAAAAATCTCATACTGCATCATAACACAAACTTTGGTTTTACTGTGCAGGATGCTTGATGCATTATATATGTTGCTTCAAACAAACAAAATTATTTGTTAAGACCACATCTCCAATGATATCTCATTGTTGTTAGTATATAATTATGAATAATTTAAATGATGAACAATATATATGAAGTTATTCATCATGCCAGGCTCTATGTAAGTAAAAAAAGTGAAATTGACTAGTTGGCCAGATTTGGAGCGACCTATACCCAGAATGTCTGCTCTGCATGTAACCCATCCCAGTGCACACAGACAGGAGTGAACAAACACACCATGAACACACTCCTGGAGCAGTGGGCAGCCATGGTTGGGGTGCCATGGGAGCAGTCGGGAAACTGGTGCCTTGCTCAAGGGCACCAACAGTTGTGGTTGCTGAAAATGGGAGGTGTTTCATCACTCACACCACCTTCAACTCGAAGGATCTGGGGTTCAAACCTGTGACCTTCTGATAGCAAGTTGATCTAATCCACCAGACCACAACTGGTGCAGCTACATGCTTCAAAAGATTTCAGATTTCAGCTAAAGTTTAAAAAAATAAATCAATGTAAAACTGAGAACACACGGATCAGAGTGTTCCTGGTTCTGACAGGAGCTGTTCACCCTGAAAAAAAAATCCTAGAGAACACTGTGGCACAGGCTCTAGTTGTTTTTATCCTTTTCATCAGTCTGGGAGATTTCAGACACTGTGTCAGACAGGACGATGTGCTCCTACACCTACGAGAACGCCTCACATCGTCTGGCTTCTCTACAAATCTGCAAAGCTCTCTTTCCATGTCTGCTATTTTTACCTTCCTCTGGCATTTGAAGCCTGAATTCTTTCTTTCCCTCAAATGTATATACTCACAACAAAACTCTACTGGGTAGTTCTCTAGGGATCATCAATGAAAATGGATCTAAACATTAAAAAGAATGTTTAAATAAATGTGTATTACTGCTGACTGCCGGTTATTGACTTCAAATGATCTTCCTTTATTTTAACAGATGAAAAAGTTACTTGGATCTTTTCTGGAGGATGGTTTAATGAGATCTTTTTTATAAAATTTAGTGAACTGCGACTTTAAGTAGAATTATTTCAGCAAGTTTAGCTAATGCTAAGCCCACATCCTCTTGTTTAGAGCTCAAGGATGTTCAGCAACCACAATACCACTGCACACTGAAAAAAACTCAGCTTTCCAGAATAGCAACCAACTAAGAAGTGCTAAAGGCTTCTTCAGACAGAAATAGGGTGAAATCATGAAGGTACAAAGAAAACAAAAATGTAAAAGTGTCATTGATTCTGCGTTGCATTAAACACTGGTTGGCAAATCACATAGCACTGAAACATGAAACCCATTTAGCACACAAAGGAAGCATTGATTCATTTAATATGTAGCTGCTAACTTACTTGTTCATGAACACAATCATTAGCTTTTAGGAATTAAAAAAATTGCTGTAAAAAAAGAAAGCTATGGTGGCCAAGAAGTCGTAATCAAAATACAATTATTAAAGCAAAATAGTAAGTACGTATTACATAATTACGAATCAAGATCTGTGATTAATTTTCCAAGAGGTTTGAAACAACTCTACCAGCAGAGCTCCAAAAAGTGCAGGGTGTGTCTAGAAGAAACACTCCTGTTTTACATGGCCACACCAAATATAGATTCAAAAGTTCTCATGTATATGTAATATTCTGCTGTTTTGGTCTGCTGTCTGGAGCTCAGAATTATGACCTGAACTCTTCCCGTAAGTTTATAGAGCTCAGTGTGTGGAGGGGTTGAGGAGGGATGCTGGAAAGCGGTCATTGAAGGTCCGAGGCTAATTACTTGTACCTGTACCCCAAGAATTTATTTAGAAAAACTTCAGTTCGATTTCGCTTTTGGGCATCTTTGAAAATGAATAATTGACAGTTTTATTATTTGCTAACAGCATTTTTTTCACACCTGCCTAAAGTTTTAAAGGAGGCATTTAAGCTATAGCTCGTTGATTTGTGTGCAAGTGTGTGCAACTATAAAAATCCATCCAAGGGTTTTATTTTAATCACCTATTTAACATATACTTCCTCTGAGAACGAGTCTGAGTGATGAATAATGTCAAAAACTACGAGTTCCTCATCTTAATTACTATTAACTTCACCCCTCCGCCCTTCACAACTTCACCCTTCACAACCGACCACCCTTTTGCTTGTGAGTAGCCCTGGCTTCGGAGGTCTGCGATGTTTTGGGATGTAAAGAAGTACACAGCTGTGTTACTCTTATCAAAGGAACCGTTAAGGACTCAGTGGATAACTATTATTTATGGAAAAAATGCACTGCAGATCTCCCAAAACATGTGTTTGTTTGCTCAAGACCTCTTTTTGAACAAGGGTCAGTAAAAAGTAGGATTTGCGATAATGAAGTTGAGACTGAATTTGGATCTGTACCAACTCTACATGATTCAAATCCAGAACAAGTAAGTGTATTATTTTATATTACTATAAATATCTACCTAAATGATCTCACAGTAGCAATCATAGCTGCTACTTATCACTGGAAATAGACTAACTGTAATGTTTTTCTAAACCGACAAGGATTGACTCGTTAAAATTAAATGTACCTACCATTAATACACGTTTATTTTCAATCTGAATTGTTGACCTCTTTTGTTGAAAGTGTATCATATGATTAGTCTAGCCTCAAAACGATATAGTTCATCTTACATGAGATCATTTGAGGATCCTGCTGTCTCGTTTTCCTCATGAAGAAAAATATATATTTACTTTGTGTTCTTTTTATATCCCTCTCACATGCTTTCACCGAACTTGCGTTAAGAAAACCCGACAGACAGCTAAACAAGCCTCTGTGCAGAGTGTGGCATGGTGACCGGAGTCATTTGGCACAGTGCTTAAAACAGTTCGTTTTCACCTGTAGAAGTGATCTTGTTGAGGTAAAAATGTAACATAAAATGTAAATGTAAAAAAATGTTTTTACAAAACCATTCAAAAACATTGGTATGTTACAGACCTTACAGACAGATAACATGAGTTAAATTGGCATCTGAGGTCTTTGAAGATCTGATCTTCAAAGTTGCTTGTGAGCAAAGACTTTGCAGAGTAAATCTTACTTTGGCGGATGTGCAATTCTTTTGCTCTTGTTTCCCTCCATGCTGTCTGAGTTCATTTGGAAATTTACTCTACTTGTCACAGGTAAAAAGGCATTGATTTGAAAGAACAAAACAAAAACATCTAAACAAAAGCAAAAGTCTTCCATAATGAACTGTACTACTTTGCTTTTATTGCAGCAAGTGAAAAGAAAAAAACAGAAGCCTGTAGTCTCCAGATAAGTTTGAGACAATGAGAGAAGAGAAGGTTAATGAGTTTCTGTAGAACTCCAGTGAGGTGCTTTTTAAGGAATGACAGGAATAACGAGAGGAATCAAGAGAAAAGAAGAGATGAAAGTGCAGATAAAACGAGAGAACACATTTAATCTTTGGAGACAGAGATTTGTGTGTGCGAGAGAGAATGAAACCAGCAGAGACCCAGATCCATTACTTCAGTACTTAAAAGTAATTGTAGTTTGCATGAAAACCACAATTTCATTTCATTTCATTTAACTGACTATTCCATTCTCTTCAAAGTCTAGTAAAATTGGGCTCCTTAACCAGTCAATGTAAATAATGAAACCAGGAGTAAAAAAAAAGATCTGCAGCTTTTGCCTGACTGGTGGGGATAGTGCCCAGAAAACCCTGCAACTTAAAAGTACGAATAAAAGATGAATGAAATTTAATTACGTTCGTATGTGGGATTCTGTCATTTATACTCTTGTCCTTTCTCAGGTTTTGGCAGCTGAGCTCTGACCATTTTGTGTCTGTGATGGAGCAGTTCTTAGAGTTATAAGATATAAGATGTTACCCTCATCTTATATCTGTTGTTCTGTCACCAGTCATGTGTCCTGAATAAAATCACATGATGGTAAAATATGTGTTTCCCCAATAACCAACGCAGATATGATCTGATCTCATAACCATTGGTTTAGTTTCTGGTAACGTTACTGGTGTCCATTCTTTCTATTATCTATGTTGCATGTTATTTTTTGTCCCATTTCTTGCAATTTTGCCAAATTAGAGACTTCTCAAAACCCTAACTTTTTTTTTGTAATTTTGCAAGTAGCAGTTTCAATTAGCCGCGTCAAAGCAATGACCAAATCAGCTGATTTATGCTTTCCTCTCCAGCAGGCTGGACTACTGTAACAGTCTTCTGTGGCCGTCGGGTCAAATTGACCCGTTTCTAATTTTTACAAGAATAAAAATGTTACAAGTGCATACTCTTTTCTAGTAGGGACTGGTAGCAATAATTCAAGATATGTTCTCTATAATGTTTGAATTTTAGATAAGTCATATATGTTAATGCGTTATGGAGTAAAAAAAAAAAATTAATTAATTTTAATTTAAAGATTTTTAATTGCTTTTTAAATGGGAATACCCCACAAAGATTAAACAGCTACAGCTCGTTCAGAATGCAGCGGCTTGAATTCTAACCAAAACTAGAAAGTTCTTAAGTCTCTACTTCAGATTAGATTTTAAAGTTCTGCTACTCGTATATGAGTCTAAACTTAACTTAGTGCCTAAATATCGAACAGACATTAAGCTAATCAGATGACCCGTGAACACACACCAAACAAAGACACACCTGTTTAGTTCTGCTTTTGTCTACAGAGCACCAACATCTGAACAACTATTTTCAGTTTTTGATCACTATGCTTTTATATGACCTGTTTTATGCTTAATTTTATTAAATGTACTTTCTTTTTATTCCTTGTTTCCAATGTAAAGCACTTTCAATTACCCTGTGTTCTAAATGTGCTATACAAATAAACTTACCTTGCCTTGCCAATTATTATAGTAGAAATCATGCGTATGCATAAGGTTTTTGTTTTAAGTAATTGAAAAAAAGGCATGTGGGGTTTATGTACATCAAGTTATTAGGCCTGGACGGTGTGGTCATTTATAATTTTAACACAGAATGAAATATGTACAGTAAAATAATTTTTTATTCTGTGTAAACCATGAAATGGAAATAAGTGGGTGTTGCCATCTCATGAGCAGCATGCATAATCCTTAGACTGGTCAAATAGTTGAATGCAAGAATGAAGGATATGCTGAGAGGTTGTAAAAATATGGAAAAGGTGAAATTAACAGATGACGAGGGCTCAAAATAATCAAATAAGATCAAGTCCTTTTCTTTTCTTAACTTTATTCATTATAGAAAGCCTTTTTGAACATTTTCTGGAATAACAAGTTTAAAAAAAACTATATTGTGAAAGATATCATTACTGTGAATTAAATTTCTGAAAACGTGAAATAAAACTTCTCATACCGTGAAATAACATTTTGACCATACCTTCCAGTCCTACAGTTGATGATGTCAATTGTTAACTTTTAGAGCAGCCAAGAGCAACTTTTCTTACTGAAACAAGAGTTGACAACACCGCATTCTCATGACTCGCACCATATGTTCCTTTCTCGTTGGTTTGCTCACACTTCTTGCCTGTGTTCTTAATAAGTCATTAGTTCTGTCTTCCAGTTATCTTTTCTGATACAACCATTGCATTTTTTTTCTTTTGTTTAGTAGATTATTGGCTGATTTTGTGTATTTAATCTTAGAGAAGACCTGTACTTAGTAGTTCCTGGTTCAAGTGCATTCAGTTCACATAACTTCACATAACATAAAAAGGTTTCGCCTGCACTCTGGTGTTTAGTTTATATCTGACACCATAATCCAGCTGTAATATTTAGTACATTACCCCTTGTACCCACACAGGGGATGTTTACAACTTATTATTTTTATACAACAAACGACTTCTCTCATTCCATCATCTCCTAGTCCTTGCTTTTGGGAGCCAACAGTATATATCTTAACATTATGTAAGTTTATACTATTAATATTTTTAGTGTGTCTAGGAATGAGACAATTTAAACATATATTTTGTTTCACAATGTTAATAAATAAATACAATGATAAATAATCAAATAACATGTTGTCCCTCAACTTTTAAATGCACACCTCTTCTTTTCTAATGAAAGAAATGCACATAATAAAATAATACTACAATGGCATAACGGACTACCGGTAAATAAATTAACTCATAAAATAAATACAAACACTTGAACTAGGGATTGACTTCAAACTCTTTGCTAAAAAAACTTTCCAAAGACCACTTAAATTAAAATCTGTCCATCACAGTAATAACAATGATGCTTATCGATGTACACGTTCAAATGTGAGACAGTGATGCTGTCTGGATGATGGAATGTGCGTCGTCATGACGATGACCTTGTCCCAGTTCCAGCAGTCATTGCTTTGTAAGCTCAAGCGTCCTAGTTCAGCTTTCCAACACATGCACTTAAAGCTCTGTCTCACACAAACAGAAAACTTCAGAGCCCATAAAGTACAGTCACTAACAAAGTAAAAAAGGCCCGGCAGTCGAGTAGACTTACACGTTCATTCAGAAACAAGATATTAACCCTGCTTTTTACATCTGTATTTCTCCATTCTTTCCCTTCTGACTATCGATGTACACTTTTAAAGTCCTGTCAAAGGCATGAAAAGCTGCTAATTGCGCAAAGTAATAAACTTTATTCCAAACTATCTCTAATTAAAAGTGAAAGAGAAATAATATACATAATAACATAATTGAAGTGTTATTTCACCTATATCATTTTCTACCCTTGCTTGTGTGGTCATCATCGTTGCTGTTGCCCACATTTTTTTTTTTATTTTATATTTGTAATCAATTCTTCACTTTTTGCAGAAATTAAAAAGGCTCTTTTGCAGTGGATAAATTTTTTCCATTCATTTAAAAAAATACGCTATGGTTCTTCATTGTTTAAAAAAATTTACATTTGATAAAATCAATCAGCTACTTTTTTTCTATCTAAACTATAGGAAAAACAGTGTAACGATGCTCATGTTGATCACAAACAATATACAGAATTTAAAATGATCAACACCAGTGATATATCTTTGCTCAATGTTTATACAGTGTAATTAATGTTTGACTAAAGAAAATTATGCCATTTCACATAAAAAATTATTTATTTTTTCTTGATTTATTTTTCTTAAAATCGAAAAAAAACAAAAAAAAAAAAACAAACGGCCCTCAAGTAGACAAATATATTTTAGAACAAAAAAAATTAACCAGACATAATTTTTGGACTACAAATTCAATTCAAATTTTCTTATTGACGCAATAGCGTTTTTAGCCTGCTTGTATCTTGTTTAGCCTGCACCGTCACTCTTTCATTTATCTTGTTTTAGGTGCCGGAAGAAATTATTTGATCTGTCTTTATTTATCCAAACAAGCGAACCCAAACAATTTACATATTTAACATAGTCTTGACTAACAAATCCAAGTTGAAATTAAAATTGATCAACCACATTGCCCTAACAGTACTCACTAAAAGTTTTCTAACAATATGTCACTTTATCGTTTAGTTCTGGAACGTTCATTTTCAAAAATAAATATTATAATCAAAATCAGCAGTAATGCTTTAATATTTGGGCTTTTAATGTCTGTCACTTGTTTGAGCCAGTAAACCATTACATCCTTTTTTCAAAGAGAGAGACTAGAGTGAAAACTACAGATTAAAAAATATAAATACAGCATTAGTTCCCTGTCCGAAATGGCCCAGTGAAAAGTCTTTTTTTTAAACACATTTTAAAACCAACATAGATGGCAGCCATTCAAGCTGATCCACGGTTCAGAATCTTTCCCTCAATGTGCACAACCAGATCAATGAAAACTCAATCTTTAATCCCAGAGCGATTGATTGATGGTCAGTCATGTGCAGTTATACAAATGTTTCAGACAATGCAACTAGGTCATCACCACATAACGCTCAACCAAACGTAGTTGTTGTTCACTGATCAGATTTTTTAGGACAAATATACGCAGTGCACAAAAATACCGTTTAACTATTATTTTAACTTTACCTTAGGATCCAGAGTTCCTGTTCAAATCCCAAAATATAATTGTTCTTGTTCAGTATTTTTTGAGGGGGAGGAGGGGGATGGGGCAGTGAATTGATTATAGCCTAATTTATCTTAATCTGGATTAATTTGGGGCACTGTAGAGTATCCATATTTTCATGTTTTGGAATGGAAAGACTGGAGAACTAGGAGTAAAAAAATAAATAAAACTGAGATTATTTTAAAAGATTGAATGTGAATAAAGATTTCAGCTCAGAGAAACAGGCAGAGAAACAAAGGAACAAGTGATGCAGAAGGTTTGGTGGAAATATAGAGCCGAGAATCATGTGCGTACCAATTAAAAGTTTATGACACTTTCTGAAAATATTACCAAGCGGTAAAATGTAAATGTAAATAATACAGACCCAAGAACAGACCCCTGGGGGACACTAGACGAGAAAGAATATGACTGTGAGCGGTGAGCAATGTAGGATCTGAAACACTGGAGAACAATTCTGGTACAAAACCATGTCTTTCATTCTTCTTTCTCCCCAAAACAGGGATAGTGTTTTTGTAGCTTAGCGGGGAGGGGGCAGAGAATGCTTGTTTTTGAAAGCTAATTCAAGTGCTCAAGAGTATTGGGTTTTCAGTAATTAATGATAATAATATGTGATAAGTAGTATGTTTAGTGCTCAGGGGGCTTTGTGGGATTAGCTATTTTACAATGGTTTTACAGAGTATTTAAAAAAACAGTATTGGGAAAAGTGTGTCACTTTGGACCCGGTTCGGGGTGGTGGCAGACTATTGTATGTTAGAGAGGTTTTGGAACTAATTTGTAATTTTGTTTCCCCTTTAACTGTCTTAAACTGTTGGTTAATTCATTATATGACCAAAAGCAGCATTTGGGAAAGTTTTTCTAATCCCTCTTCAATATACACACTAGCAGATCCAAGCAAACCAAGAGGAACATAATTAGTTTAGTCAGTTTTGAATTAGTTTAGAAAGTAAACTAAACTGTGGAAAACTTGGAAATCTCAGCCCTAAAGCTGCTAATTTAGCATTTAAAATAACAGTCAATGATAGATACAATAGATCATAAAAAGGGGTAACGCTTCTGTAATGCTCAACATATTGCTTGCAGTGCTGAATATGTTCCAGAGGATGTGGTTAACCCGAGTATGACAATGACAGAGCAGCACGAGAGCATTAACTTTCCATGGGACAAGGTGAGAAGTGATGATTCTGAGTGGTGTTAAGAGAAAACACAAGACCTTCAGACATTGTACAGACAAGTACCAGTTCATTAGTAAGAAAGAGAAAAATATTCAAAAATGTCATGTTTGGTGACTGATTTTTCAAGTAGACATCCATTGAAACATGTTCATTTCAAGACAGCACATATATAAATTACAACTGTAAATCACCTAAAGTAGGTGAAAAAGATCAATTATTTGATAATATGTGCTTTTCACAAAGATGTTCAATGCTATAAATGTCATAATTTGCCATTATATTTAGCAAATTTATATTATGCACATAACTAAAATATTCAAGTCTCAAAGTCTGCTTAGCATGGGCACATTCTACCATCAAGTTGTGTTTTTATGAAGCAAACTATTTTGTAGTAAGAGGAGCAGGTATTTCAATAAGGGAAACTCATGCAGCACAGCAGAACCTTTCTTTACAGAAACAAACAACTGCAACTCATACTGAACTCCAAACTACTGCATGGTCTTAGAACTTGAAGGACTTGCCCTTAGTCATAAATAATTGTTATACTGCATCTTCTCAAAAGAATTTGCTCATTAACAAATTATAAATAACAATTCTAATTCCATAAAAATCGTATGCAACTAGCCAAGTAGCATTTTATACAAGTAATAGAATAACTAAAATGTACGCAAATGTAAGTATTTTAGCAATTATTTGGCTTTTTTTGAGTTGCTGTATTTAGCCATTTCTTTCCTGGCAAACCATTATTACCTAAGTCAAAAATGGGCAAAAAATTCATAATATAACTTAAATAACTTTAATAGAAGCAAAATAACCTCAAACAACACAACCTCCCTGTCATAAAGGTCAACTCAGATAAAACTAGTTCAGAGTAAACACTTTTGAGATAAACTTGAATTAATGATTTGTAATGTTTTTAAACACGCTGCTTGAAAGGCGGGGCCTTGACTCCCAAACAGTCATGTGATAACTGTAGGATCGCTAAAAAGCTGGTGTGTCTGTCCATTAAGCTGAGCAGTTGCCTCCATTTGACCATTCTTCCTCCTTCTATGTGCAACTCCAGCCTTCCCTGATATTTTCCAATTGAAGGCAGATGTTAGTTGTTTAGATACATTTCAATATATTGACAATTTTGACAACAGAGGTAAAAGATATATTTGATTGCTTATTTCTGTCCTTGCAGTAAAATGCATTGGATGCATGCTGAGCCACTGTCGAGTGAAATTCTGATATGGTGGATTTACATGAAACACCTTGAATTGTGCAAAGATTTGGCACACCCATACTGCAGACCTGCACAAAGTATTGATCCAGCATTCACAGGAGCTTTGGCACATGATCTTTTCCAGGAGATTTTCCTTCCGTGACAAACTTACTCGATTTCCTGCTTGACATTTGCCAATGATAGATTTTTTTTAAAACATGATTTTAGCAAGTACTCACTAGTCATGAAATTTAGTTTGAATAATGATTAAAAAAAAACGGCCACCCCAAAAATGTGATGGTCCATAACTGAGAATGTCTTGTACAAGAAAAAGATTGAACACACAAAAATCACTTATACAAAGAGCAGTCAAAATCTGATGCCATATTTAAGTTGAAAATAAAATAGCTTTTGTTGCAATAAATTGTTTAATTATATATTTAAAAAATATTTATTTAAATGACCAAGGCTTCAGCTCAATTGCAATTTTAAAATTGGACAGGCATATCGCCGCCATTCTGAGAATTTTGGAAATATTTGAAAACTATCAACCTATATATATATAACATTTTTGCATTATTACTTGTGTAGTTTTCAAGTAAGGGTTGTCTTTATAAAGATGGGACCACAATGGGGATTTCCCGGTACAGTTAGAAATGGACCAAAGGATGCCATCAGATCAACCTGCACAGTTGCTAAGCAACCAGCTTCCTCCACAGAACACAATATCGACAGTGTGAGAAAACACTCTATACTCTCATCACATGTGTCTGGGACCAGAGTGCCTTTTCACACCATATACCAGACCTGCTTCTGGAAATAATACATTATTACACAATATAGAGAAAATAAAGCTTATAGGTTACGTGACATAATATTTAACAAAATAAATTAATAGAATAATTTAAATAGTAGAAAATTTTTAAATTACTTTATAATCACTTAGAAATGAGACGCTTGTTATTTCTTCCCTTTCTACTTAAGAATCACTCTCATACAGATGCTGTGTGCCTAATTCACTCCTCTCCCTTAAAAAAAGCTTACTAATTTCCATTCAATGTTAGAAGACAATGGTACATGGCACCAAACCTACCAGTTCATTCTACATAACTTCTATAGTTCTACTCAGTATCTGCTTGCTGTTCCTCCTGTTGTAATATGATCTCAGATTGATCGTTGAAAAATTTCTCTTAGTTCTTTGAAATCACAAATCTGAAGTAAATCAATTGAAAATAGCATATCAATCGATGAAATAGCATAATATGTTGACTGCTAGCGTTACGGTGGTGCAGTGGGTAGCACGGTCGTCTCACAGCAAGAAGGTCGCTGGTTCTAGGCTCGGCTGGGACAGGTGGCATTTCTGTGTGGAGTTTGCATGTTCTCCCCGTGATCGCGTGGGTTTTCTCCGGGTGCTCCGGTTTCCCCACTAGTCCAAAGACATGCGGAATAAGTGAATTGAGTAAGAGCAATTGCCCATAGTGATAAAGAGTGAATGTGTGTGTGAATGTTTCCCAGCGATGGGTTGTGGGTGGAAGGGCATCCGCCGCGTAAAACATATGCCAGAGAGTTGGCGGTTCATTCCGCTGTGCCGACCCCTAATGGGAATAAAGCCGACATGAAGATGAATGAATGTTGACTGCTAGGACCCCTTACCGTATCACAGATGATTTGACTGCCAAGTCAAGCTTGACCACAATCTTATGAATGGCTGAGGTCTGGTGTTAACCAAGTTGCTTTAAGTTTGAGAACAAAAATAGCTTCTGATTATCTACTGTAGGTAACCCCCACCCACATCTCCAGCTCCAATAGTTTCCCTCAACCACGTTACAGAAAGTGGGTACAAAGCTCAACTGAAATGACCCGAATCACTGCTTAATGCAGCTCGGTTTTAAAATAGAGTTCCTTTATTTAGATGTTTTTTGTTGTTGTTGATGGGTGTGAGGATAAAATCACCAGTAAAGATATCAACATAGGATTTGACAAGATTGCATTCGTTTCAATCAAAATAAAAAATATCTTTAACCAACTGAATTTTTCAAGTAGTCGCTATTTTTGTGTTAAATTTAAATATATATGCATTTTTTAATAGATTAAAAGAATTTTAATCCTAGACTAACCTGAAGACACGATCAATGTTGAGTCAATATATAATCATTAATAATAAACTAGCCTTTTATGATAATAACCCATACTTGATTTCACTATTTTCCAATTTATTCAGTTGGTTTACTTAGATTTTTGCTCAAAAACAGAAACTTGTCTCTTTTCAATTCCTGGTGCTTGAGCTATTCAAGCTTTATACAGTGCTAAATATCCTTAACTACTTCTCAGAATTTAAATTACCTCGAAACAAAAGAGATTAGTTTTAGCTGCCATAACTGATTCAAAGAAATGTTGGTCAGTAGGTGGATTCCACAGCATGTAATGTGTAGATGTGAAAGAGGATTATCCTGGCGTGACATGATCTCGATTTATAAAAAACCAGCCCTCAGTCTTTTCAACAGTTAAATCTCTTCTCTCTTTTTTCGGATGAAGCTTTTACCAACTGTTACATTTATGCAAGGTTGTCATCCTTATCTGCAACTTTCAGATTGTCTTTGGATACAGTATAAGTCTACCTTCGGATTGGTGGGTGTTTAAAAAGGTGACATCACCTTGGATTTTAAGACATTAATCAGTAATCAAGATTCTCAAAAATATGTGTTTATAGGAGGTGAAAATCTACAATCAAACGAAAATGGAAGTTGCAAAATTTTAGAATAATTTACATATTAAATCAAAGGAAACACCCGATCCTGACATGAATTGTGGGTTCCTGAAAATTTGTATTTGATGCCTTTTGTCGTGTATAGTCAAGAGGGACAAAGTGCAACAACAACAGCTAACAAACTGGTCAAAGAAGATTTCGTCAGCGGAGAAAGTGAGTAAATTGAGATTTGACCCAGGGACATTCCATGCATTTATCCTTTCTTCATATGAACATCACTTAAGGTCTGGGATATTTTGATCAAGAGCAGAAAAACAGGACATCACATGACAGTCGCTGGAGGGGGGTGGGCAGGTCGAGAGAGATGTGGAGAGGGTACAATGAGTGAGCGATGAAGACAGCCGGGGTTTTTGGATGTGGGCTCAGCTGAAGAAAACAACACTCAGAAATCACCACTCACTGGGAGCTCCCTCACAGACAATCTAATAACTAATGTCACTGCTTCACTCCACAATATAAGCAGTTAAAATGTTTCTAATCGAAAAATTTAAGTGCTACAAGATTAAGAAGCTGCTTAGTTTTTACATAAACTTTTGTCCAAGTGATCCATAACACTATCACATTGTCTAAAAATAACAAAACATGTCCTCTTTAATTTTAAAGGGACACATTATCAGATTTGATGGTGTACAAAACACATGACCTTATGATTTAAAATTGATTTGCACAAGACTTTTATCTTGCCTATTTATTTAACTTTTCTCTTCCACAAACTAATTATATGGAAGGCTAATTTCAGAGCTCAGATTAGTCTGTAAAGATATTGTTTTGCTGATTTTGTCTTTGTACAAGTGAACTGCAGTCAGTTTGAACAAAGTCTGAGAGAAATCAGAAAGCAGCAACTATACGACCAATCCAAAGGCAGCTCTGACCAGAACAGGAACAGCTGGCCCTATCCAATCTTTACCTCTCCATTAAAAGGTATTAATTCTGGGCCATAAACCTTCTGTAGAGATGTCATAGCGAATAATGGCTTCAGTCTAATTATGCAAACACAGTGCTATAACAGCAGCACCACAAAGACCATGTGGGCTAAAGGAAAATGGTTCTAAATTTGAGGTGGAGCCGCTTGAGTGTGGGTGTGGTGGAAGGTTTGGTTTGACAGTTATTGCAAATCTTTATACATAGCATTTTAAGCTTCAAAGAAGCTTCACAACAAGAAGAGCCTTATGTAGCTCCAAAAATAAATGTTGATTATGTTATATAGACAGAATGTGCTTAAAAGAGTTATTTCTAACCATTGTAACTCATGAAGCAGAGGTTCTGTATCAGGAAATGTATTTCCTTTGTTTAGTTATAATATGGCAACAAGGTTTATATTTGGAAGTGTAAAAAAATAAGTTTATAAGTCAAAATGTGCTCTGTGTATCGGAGTAAATACAGATGTCCATGTAGTCAAATTGCAGATGTTTGGAGTAGCTGGAAAGAGACTTATGAGAGAATGGCATTTATTGTGGCAGCTACAGAGGTCTGGTTTAGTGTAAGTACTTCCAGCGTTCTCTTCATTATGCTTTAGGAGTATGAACCCCGCAGAGATGCTCGCTTCATCCATCTTTGATGTGCAGATTCCCACTGACAATACCCAGCATGCCCTGGGCTTAAACCGCTGACCAGAAGCTTTCCCTTCACAAGCAAGAAAAATGAAATACGAGTAGAGAAATAGAGAAAGAGAGAGAGAGAGAGAGAGAGAGAGAGAGAAAGAGAGAGAGACCCAAGGGGCATAGGACAGCTGTAAGTGGCTTCACTGTTGCACCGGATGGAACTCGTGACTCACTGACACGTCAAAACCCAAACACACACACACACACATGCTCACAGACATCCCACTGAGTTTAATCACTTCAGTATGTCTTAGCAAGACCCAAACAGCCTTAGAAAAATACAGATCTCTCTCAGAGCCAAAAGCAGACATGCTGCACTGTATCCAGGGTGAGTCATATGACTTCACAAATTCCTCTGAACAAACACTTGAGCTTTACACAATACGCACTCCTAGCACAGATCTTATTATTAACTACACATTTGTTCTGCTGGCCACAGGATTTAACGACCTTCACGCAACAAGATTTCTGCGAACTAATGAGAACGAATGCTTTGATTCTAGGTTTACAGATGTAGGTTTTATATTGACAGGTAGAATTAATAGCAATGTTTATAGGAAAGAGAAAACATAAAAACGAATGTAAATATAACATAAAATTTTTATAGAAGATTTTAAGAGGCCACGAAGATCAGGAGCCTCATGTATCAACACACAAGGACCTCGCCTAATTCAATGTTCCCACTCACGTTCAGATAAACAGGGAGATCAATTTCAGATTCGATTTATATAGTGCTTTTTATATAGAGTTGCATCAAAGCAGCGTCAGAAACAAGAGGCTTAATATGGAGGAATATGCCTGAAATTCACATTAGCTAGTTATATGCGGTTGAATTACAATTACAATTTAAGGTTAACCATGGAGATCCTTTTGAAATGAGGAAATATAATTATCTTTGTTAAATCTACAAGGAGTCAGAGAAGAGGAGCTAAATAACACCCATTTATGTATAACAAGTTTATACCAAACAAAGCATTTAAATTAACACCCTCACAAATTAAAAGCCTGCCTAAAGTGAAAAGGTTAGTACAACATTGTTTAGAACATATCTGGCACCTGCACTATTGTCTCTGTTCAAGATCCTTCGGCAACTTCTACAGGCCATGAAGTGAAAAGGCAAAAAGTAAAAAAATAGCACGTGTAATACAAACTGTCCATAGATGTTTTTCCATTTCCCATGGTTATGTGTATATTTTCGTTTGTGACCCGCTCTCCTACAATTTGTGTATTGCTTATTATGATTGCTCACTATTTACAGCTGTATTTTTACATTTCAAATAATAATATAAATGATAATGTTTTTTTCTGACTGTCCACCCATATAGTCCCCTTACAAACTGATACCTGTAATTTACAATTGTGGTAATGGTTTGACGCCAATAAATCTTTCTATTTTAAAAGTACACATGTAAATATAGAGAACATTTATATATACTGCCTTAAAACTCTGAGAAAGAGTGCTTTAGGAAGCTGGTCAGTCAGTGTCCAATTTCATCTAGGCGCTTTAGTTCCTCCCTCGATGCAGCTCTAGAAGATTTGTCTCTGTAGCCAAGGTTAATCTTGCACGCACACAGTATAATCAATACAGCCATTTAAAGTGGATCTGCTGCTCGAATATGCAATGTAACAGCAGCATATTGAAGATTTAAGACACGTCCACTTGCTAATTTGACAATTCAATCCCTAATTGGCTGATGAATTATTAGCAAAAACTGGTTTGATATAAATGATCAATCAGCTTTAATTCTGCATCACACCTGGTAGTACACAGATTTACTCCTACCAGAAGGTGAAGCACACAGGGGTCCTTATTTTCTCATCATTGCGCCGTGTTCAACACAAAATCCTGAAAGGAACCCAAAGAAAACACAGATTAATACATTTCACAATGCGATCACAGCTTCACAGGATTATAGATCTTAAAAACTATTTTAAAAAAATGAAACAAAAAGTTCAAAACACTCAGGTACAGATTAATCCCAATCTTTCATTATTCCTCAACTCAAGAGAATTTGCTGCCATTGGTACAGTTATTGGTGGTCGCATTTCCTGATTTAAGCAAAGTCCTAACATTCAAAATAAAATTAAACACTTTTTGCTCACAGATTATTACCTTCAATATATCTGTCAGGGATCACAGAACGAGAGGTATCAGTGATGTTTAACCTTTTATTAAAACCAAGATACAGAAAAAGAATGTCCCTTTAAAAGAGCATTGTAGGCTTATCTCCTGTGTGGTGGTTGCTTCAGATCAGGGCTGCTTCCAGAATTGCGTGAGGAGTATGGCGTGTAGAGGTGATAACAGTGCAGGTATGGAGATGTTGAAGAGCACAATGAAAACGGAGATGACTGAATATGACAGGAATAGTACAAGCATGTAAGGAGTGGAGTATCGGTGAAAGTGACGACGAAGCATGGGGTATTGTGAGTGATCTCACTTCACTTCTATAGTGAAAGAGTTGAGATTAGTTATCAAGTGGCTGCGCATGGAACATCTGATGAGCTTTTGATTTGATTCAGGTGCGATGTTATGTACCTGTCTCTCAGACCTAATAATATCACAGAAATGTGTACACTACATATTTTTTACTTATTTTCATTTGAAAACACTGAAGAAACTAAAATTTGCTTCATTGAAAGTTAGCTTGAGTAGAAGTCTGAATTTGCTGTGCCATAGTAAAGAAAACAACACACAGCCGATGATTTCTAAAGGACAAACTATACTTGTGCATTAAGCTTACAAAGGCTGCACATTTACATAAACCTTTGTTGATCCTGTTGTGAAGCTTGCCATGCGCATCTTACATTTTCTAACTTTGCGTCAAGGTTTCACAGGGCGCAAGCTTTGTGAATTGGTCGAGGTGGACCAGAAAAAGCCCTTTCACACACATCTTTTCTTGGCTTGCTCCCCATGTTACAAATTGTATGAGAATCACACTTTGTTGATAAAGTAAATAAACTTGATTTGATATCTGTGCTATCCCACCAGGTCGGAAGTTTCATCATGGCATAGATGCTTCTACAGCAGCAGAGAGTGTATGTCTGAATGGAGTTGTATTTATATGGTATATGACAAAGTAAACATTACCTGTCCTTTATTAGCATCTGTGTTGTGTTTTGGTCAGCTTGCAGTTAACATTTTTATCACAACCAATAATAATCAGTGCAAAGACAAAGCGCAATAAAGCGCAAAAATATAGATGCTTTTGTTGATACTGCATCTATCTGGCCTTCAATTGGTTATATAAAACATTAACATTTTGGTCCCTATATGAATATCAACTCTAAGAGTTGTATTCACTTTTGTTGCCAGAAGTTTCGATGTTCAGCTGTTACAAGCAATGTAAGAGGTGTACTCACTTCATTGAGTAACTGTACCTACTATTTCACTGATTAAAAAAGCAAATACATGCAACATATCCACAATATTGTACAATTCTAGCTGCTCCATCTTGTGTTGGTCAGGAGACTATTAATACATGTGATGCAGCAGGACCACGCAGATGTCAGCTTAAGAGGCAGAGCAAAGATGAAAAGCTTCACATAAAGTGGCAGAATGATTTGTCCGAGTCAATCACTGCTTCTTTTGGTCATGACAAAAACTAGAGTTGACTGAAATAAAACTAACCTCCAAGGAGAGACATTTTTAGGTCAAAAGCACTTTCTTAATTAGGTTCACACTTAGGAAAATCTACATTGTTTGAGTCCAGAAAAGCTGCAGTTTTTAATAACTGTTCTTAAACCCAACCCTCAAACAACAACATTGACCAATTGTAACACCACAAATCACATCTCGCCACAACTCAACTCTCCTAGGATGTTTCGGCAGGAGTTGATTGAAACCTAACTGGATGAAAAGCCACATGACAGGATAAATGTTACAAATGGATAAGGTTGAATTAAGGCATCACAAATCCATGGGGATTAACAATGTCATTTTCATTACATTAACCTGTTTATTTTTAGAACAGGTTGCAATTCCGGTTCTAATACCATGCTTGTAGTCTTTACTTTTTTGCTTGTTGTCTTTATTTTTTAAAGCATTTAGGTTAAGTAACTAACCATAGCATACAAATTAAGCTTCATTATATTGTCAACCATACCGTCAGTGTCATCTTATCAGTTGTGTCTCATTACTTGCACCAGATAAAAAGTCGAGATAGTATCCATGATTGGTTGCCCTTTAGGGCATTTCTTGCCTACTGTACATTGAATATTTTAAACTTGTAAAAGCTTCTCTACCGGAAGTTGGTAACATGGGCAATAGACTCACTTCTCTTTGCATGATTGTTTACGTCTACTCCATTCAGTGTCTTGAACCGAGAAACCAAAAAGTGCTTAATTTGCAAAAAAAAAACACTACAAGTTTAGGACTCAAAATGTAGTTTTTTTAACCTCTTTTAATGGAGCCAGAGATGAAAGCTGCAAAAACGTTTGACGAGTTCTGCCCTCTCTCGTGTTTAACACTGCTATGCGTTGATTGATTTACAAAGAAGAGATATTGCTAGGAATTACACATTGGTGAAAAGAGGCAATGTACGAGCTTAGCCGAGCTGAACAGGAAGTGAACTGAAGTCACAATGTGCGAATAAGAAACAAAGCATAGTTAACAGCTAACACTAGGACTTAGTCTTCTGTGGAGGCAACTACTACTGTAGCTAACAATTCGAAACGTTTCCAGTTGTGGTTGAGTGTACACTTATATCTCACAGTGAAAGCTTTGTTTAAAACTTGCTCTGAAAGAGCAGAGTAGGGCATCAGTTGGGTTGTTGGTACATGTATTCAAACATGAGCTTCATTAACATGAAAAATGCTAAATATTTAATGGAGCAAGAAGCCCTGGCCACTTCCAGAACCTAGGCGCAAGATTTAACAGCTAGAATAGAAGTTAATTCATTTCAAAAACAAACAAAAACAACTACATCTCTATAATTGAACCCCAATGAACATTCATTCATTCATCTTCATGTCGGCTTTTATTCCCTTTCGGGGTCGCCACAGCGGAATGAACCGCCAACTCACTGGCATATGTTTTACACAGCGGATGCCCTTCCCTGCCGCAACCCATCACTGGGAAATCACCCCAATGAACAGTCCAAGGTAAAAAAAAAAATAAAAAAAAATCTTGTTCAAGACCCCTTTAATGTTCCTTGGTTACATAACCTAGACACTCTTTACATTTATAATTTGCCACAAAGAATATGAATGTATGCTACTTACAAGAAACAGAGAGCAGCTTCCTAAGTCTTCATCCTGACTCTGCTACTGAAGTGTGGATGTAGGAGACTGAGGGAAATCTTTAATTGAGGGTTCTGACTTATTTTTAGAGTCAGTAGGACGGAAACCAGAGGAAGTGCTTGTTTTATCCATCGCACAGAAAGCAATTGAGTTCAATACATGCCTGTTGCATATTGTTATGAACTTGATTATTTGAATAATTTTACTCCTCATGTGAAAAAAACAAGAGGCTTCAATGAAATGGAGTCTAAACCAGAAGCAATCCAGATCAACACATTATTACATTATAGAGACTCTAGCATCAAGTATGATTTATCCAGTTGTAGCCATAAATCAACTGTCAGGGAGTTCAAATTTTTAATTAAAAACAGCAAATCATGTGGAAAAAAGTTTAAATTCATTGTTAGATTTTTTTAACAAGTGAAAAATATACAACCACAAGCTTTAAAAAGTGTAAGGAATAAGAAGAAGGTAATCTACAAAATTGAAGGTTTGATATCTTAACTCTGCTGCAGCTGAACCTTTCATGAACACTGATATCCTTCACCTTTTGATTGCATTTTCTGGAGATATATCTGTGTTTGTTTTCGCAACTGAAACCATGTTTAAATATTTTATCTACACAATTCACAATTTACTCAATAAACTTTCATAATACTCAACAAAATAATATGTTCATAAAATGGTTAAAATTTTTAATTGTCAAGAAGTGCCAGATTCTCTACAATACAGTCTAATGAACAAAAACAAACAATTTCAGAATTAAATGCAACTGATGTCCTGCTTATTGGTGTAATGATTTGCACGTGTATCAAGTGATAAGTTAGCATCAAGACCTTGTGGTTCTTTCTTGACCCTGCCCCTCTCTCTGCTCGTTCTCTTCCAGTCTCTCTCCAATATCCTTATCCATTAAAGAAAAAAATCTTTAAAAAATACATTATTCTGGTTCTTAGAATTCATGAATGCAGCCTAAAGTGCAGTCTCTCCTCGCACTGTGTAAACAGATTCAGTGCTCCAGTGTAAAAAAGCCACTGAGCCAAAAGCTTTATGTCCACTCAGAGACCCCGCAGACACAAAAAAAGCCCTTTCACGTGGTAAAAATGGCGGGTTTCACTTTAAAAGGCATTGCTTTCTTAGACTATCAAGAGACCACCCTCCAGGATACACAATTGTTACTCTTGAAATGTAGCAAATTTAAGCGTTTAATCTAAAAACTCCCAAAAATATGTCACTTTGAAAATAAATAAACGTTTTAACTGAAAAAAAAGGTAGGAAATTGTACGGAATTACCCTGAAAATGTATTTAACTGTTTTTGTAAGCCCCACTTAAAAAGTAATTTGTTACATAAGTATATATTTTAACCTTCAATAGTCCACAGAGCAAAACTAAACCATATGATTTCGTTAAGGCAATGAAAATTTAATTTACATACCTCCTTGCTGTTTTGTTTTATTAGAAAGAGGTCAAAAGTTTTTTATGTTTATACTTTTTCAACCAGAATCTTTTCAACATATATTCATTCCGACCAGAAACACAAATCAAGATCATTTTAATTAATTTCATTATTTTGTATTTCTCTATTCTTATTATAAAACTCATTCATCAAAAAACCCACACAGTCATATAGTTTAGTTTACGCTAATCAATTACACAAAACACTTGCATTATAAACACGGTAACAGACTTTTAAAATATTAACACCAAAACACCTTGACTCTGAAGGGTTAATCAAAGATCAAATCATCTAATCTAATCATTTAATTTAAGAAATTTGCCGTTGGGCCCCAAAATGACAAAATCTACAAACTGGGTATCAGTCAGGCTCTGTGAGACTGGTAGAGAGTCACTCAAGTCCAAGGAACTCCAGTCATGCACTGCTTACCCTTTCACTGTCATCATGTGGGGTTCTCGTGAACTCACCCCCGAGGGCGTCGCATTCACAAACACACACATCATGCATTATGCCAGAGAGAGGGCAGCATCTCACATTCAAGTGAGTGTTATTTACTGCCTGACAGCTGAAAGGAGCCAGGGATATTCTGCTAAAGCACAAAGCAGCACTGTTAGCTGCAAACACACACAAACCAGTATGAATGATCGAAAACTTAGCAGGACAGCTCAAAGCTTGAATAAAGCACAAAAAGCCTCCAGAGTCCCAGACCTACTTGTCTTTTGTTTGAGTTGAGCACAATGCCAACCCGTGATGTGCTTGAGCTCAACAAACAATCTTACATTAACTCCAAACATTTACAAAACGCAACCCCTTGGAAATCTCTTAAAAAGTGCCAGACCGTTTTTATGGTTAAACCTGTGGATTTAGGGCAGTGTGGTATGGTCAAAACTGAAATGACAGTAATGATCAAATATTTAATTCTGTTATAAATATTAAAAAGTCCTAAATAATTAAAGTAAATAATAAACCCAGGTATAGTTAACGTCTGGTCAATATCATATTAGAAAATTAGATGTCCATTATAAATATAGTGATTTGATTATATATATTTTCCCAGCGATGGGTTGCGGCAGGGAAGGGCATCCGCTGCGTAAAACATATGCCAGTGAGTTGGCGGTTCATTCCGCTGTGGCGACCCCGAAAGGGAATAAAGCCGACATGAAGATGAATGAATGAATGATAATATATATTTTTTAAATGAGGGAATTCCCTCATGTGATGTACGAGGCGATAAGAAGACAATTCTCAGATAACATATTAAAATTACTACATAAATGAAAAACTAAAAATAATAATGATTGATGTATAGAGTTTCTTATTTGTCAGTTTTGGGAATTGTGAAGCTTTGTGCAAGTTTTTGTGTTAGTTCTAATACGCACTTGACACCTACATTGATAGGCTAATGTAGAAAGTGTCAGTCACTGAGATTTGCTAAGCCAAACAGAAGCTTGAGAATGTGAAATTTGGTTTCTGATTGGTCTTTCAGGAGATTTAATTTCCAGTCAGCAGTGAAAACTCCAATTCAACTGGGTGCCCTTCCAGCCGCAACCAACTGTGAAACATTCACACACACTCATTCACACCGCATGTTTTTGGACTTGTGGTGAGCACAACATTTTGGAAACCGGAGCACAACAGAGCACCCGGAGAAAACCCATGCGATCATGGGGAGAACATGCAAATGCAAACTCCACACAGAAATGCCAACTGACTTGTATCACATTGATTATTGTTATTGGACTATCACCCAGCCCTATGTGTAATTAAATGTAATGGTGATTTTATGTTTTTGCTGTTAGTATTGGTTTTAGCGTACATATTTTCTTTAATGTTACTGTACAATTGAAAAAAAAAAAAAACAGGATGTCTATTGTTTTTTTTACTTGCCTTTAAAGCGGTGTTCAAACAAAGAATTGGAAAACACATGGAACATTCCTTAATGGACGCATGAAATTGCCTACTAACATGCTTTTCCTGTGTGGGAAATTGACTTAACATTGACTTAACATGTAAATCAAAACTTGCAGTCTCTGTTTGAATGTGCTGTAAGATTGTGACAAACTTAGACAAAAGTATTTTGAAAGTGATTCAATCATTTTTTTCAGCACTACACCAAATATCCTTAACCTCCATTACAATAACGTGTTCTGCTTTGAGGGATAAAATTGGGGCAGATTAAAATATTTTGATTGTTAACTCCTATAGCGCAAACACATACCAGCATATGAATAAAAGGTTGACTGCTAACTCTGGCTTAGTTTATGAGCCAATCTGATAAGAGCCAGAATGTGTTTGTGTGATCCAACTCTGGCCCTGTGGGACTGTGAGGAAGTAAACTCTTCCAGCTAATTGAATTCCTTTAAAATTCACTTCCCCAGACAGCAATCATGATGAGCAATTAGCATGCACGCAGTGTCTCTGTGGTGACAATAAATGACACGACACATCATATGAGAGGCAATGAGTCTCCATTGAAGTATACTGCTGTTAAGTTCCTTAATCAGTCTCATCTTTCAGACTCCATACTTTAATCGGGATATTACGCAGCAATTCTTTCCTTCCTTGAACTATAAAGTTTTAGTTTTTTTTAATTAGCTTCTAAACTGCATTCAAAGTTACGTTTAAAATATGCACCAACTGACTGCCCCAAGCCCAGAATAAGCTAACCAATTGATCTGTAAATACTTGCACACAAAAAATTCTAGAAATTTCTAGACCACATTTGAAGACATAGCTTATTATTTGGAACGTCTTTAAAACATTTAATAATCAGAAAATTATTCACAAGATGTACACTCACCTAAAGGATTATTAAGGACAACATACTAATACGGTGTTTGACCGTATGATGCCCAATTGGTACTAAGAGGCCTAAAGTGTGCCAAGAAAACATCTCCCACACCATTACACGACCACCACCGGCCTGCACAGTGGTAACAAGGCATCATGGATCCATGTGATCATTCTGTTTACACCAAATTCTGACTCCATTTGAATGTCTCAAAAGAAATCTAGACTCATCAGACCAGGCAACATTTTTCCAGTCTTCAACTGTCCAATTTTGGTGAGCTTTTTCCTATTTGTAGTGGAGATGAGTGGTACCCGGTGGGATCTTCTGCTATTGTAGCCAATCCGCCTAAAGATTGTGTGTGTAGTGGCTTCACAAATGCTTTGCTGCATACTTCGGTTATTTCAGTCAAAGTTGCTCTTCTATCAGCTTAAATCAATCGGCTCATTCTCCTCTGACCTCTAGCATCAACAAGGCATTTTCACCCATGAACTGCTGCATACTGGATGTTTTTCCCTTTTCACGCCATTCTTTGTAAACCATAGAAATAGTTGTGCATGAAAATTCCAGTAACTGAGCAGATTGTGAAATACTCAAATTGCTTAAATCACCTTTCTTTCCCATTCTGACATTCAGTTTGGAGTTCAGGAGATTGTCCTGATCAGGACCATACCACTAAATGTATTGAAGCAACTGCATTGTGATTGGTTGATTAGATAATGGCATTAATGATAAAGTGGACAGGTGTTGCTAATAATGTAAAGTGTACGTAAGAGTAAATAACATATCACAAAGCCTTTTCAATTAATGTTTTCTGCTCTCTAACTCTAACTAAATACAAGACTTCTGTTTTATTTTTTTTTCTGTCTGGTGGGTTGAAGTATTTTACTACCTGTTATTGCACAGCACATTTGAACAGCTATTTTGCATTATTTGTGCTATAAAAATGTGTTTCCATAAATGAGAAAAGATGCTAACCATATACAGGCTAAGCGTTGTCCATCTATTGCATTTTTTAAACTTGTAAAGTGGGCTTCAGGCCTGAGGCAAATTCAGGCAACAAAGTGGCCAATTGTTAATTCTCCACATATTAATTCTTAATATACTCGCTCTCTTTCTCAAGAAAAAAAACATGCAAAAGCTCCCTACTTCGTTCACTGTGAGTAGTGTGTGACCTCAACAAATGCTGGCACTTGGGCCATTTTTGACCAAATGCAACTTGTCCCAGCCCACTGGTTCAAAACACACCCATACACATGCACACACAGCAAAAGAACAGACGGATCAAAAGATTAACTCAATCCTATTTCTCCTAAAACTGATTGGATTGTGCATGACAATGCATCAAATCAGGGTTCAAATTGTTGTTAAATCAGAGTTAATGACTTATCACAGTGCTTGAATGAAAAGGAACGAGAAAAAGTTGAAGGTAATGCGCACAGAGTAATACTTTTCAATTTTGAATATATAAAAAGGATTCTTAAGATGCACACAATCTTCCAAATAAAAACAAAATCTTTTCAGCAGTCTAAATTGAGTTCAAATAAAGAGATATCCAAATGTAGTGTTACTAAAAAGTAAAGTTAAAAACTATAGATTTCAAAATATATGGTCATGAAAAACGAACCCTAAAAAGTTATGAGCATCAACAAGATGATTTATACTTCTGTGACCTCTCCCTTGAAGCAGCCCTGCACAGATCCTTACCCTCAGCTTGACATACTACTCTAAAAACACTGTACCTGTGTCCCTGTGATGCAGACTTTGAGCTCTGTGGTTGGAGGAGCAACGAGAAAACTAACAAACCCCAACTAGCATTTAGGTAGTCTGGCAGAGTTTCAAGGCTAAAACATAGCCCTAAACTGCACAAGACACAGACTGCTAAGCACATAGGCTCATATTCCAGCCTCAACCATCATCAGAAGAATAAATCAGATTTAGCTGCAGACGAAGAAGATCTAGCAAGTAAACAGCTGAAGCACGGACATATAGTCACAGGTTGATGTTGCCCAGAGAATCGATAACCAATAGATGTATCAATGAGTTCTGGATGGGTACAGTGAAGGAAGGTATGTGCAAATGTCACTGGACAAGGAGTAGATGAAATGTGGAGACAAGATAGGTCAGAGATGAATTCGGAGACAGGTGCAGTGAGTAGAGTGGAAAAAAAGTTAAACAACTGCCAGTTTAGAGAGACGTGGAGAGAGAAATTTCAAGTAAATTGAGTAGTTGGCCAGAAATGGAGTGACCCATACCCATAATTTCTGCTCTGCATTTAACACATTCAGCAGTGCTGTCGTACACAAACAGCAGTGAACAAACACACCGTGAACATACAGAACTGGGCTGCCATGGCTGCGGCGCCCTGGGAGCAGTCATGAAACTGGTGCCTTGCTCAAGGGCAGCACAGCTGTGGTTGTTGAAGATGAGAGAGCAAATGCTTCATCACTCACACTACCTTCAACTTTGGGGATCTGGGGATCAAACTATTGACCTACAGATCCCCAGTCGATCTCCCTTTTCACCAAAAAACAACCAGACTAAAAGAAAATTGTGGTAATTGTCTGGAGTAACAATAATACCATTCTCATTGTACAATGTATGTGTTTTTTAAAGCTTTTTTAAAGCTTTCTATAATGACGTCTATTCATATCTTCTAAATGTGTTTTTATGTAGATTGTAACATAAAGGATTCTAAAGGTATTACAGTATGTCACCATTATTTAGATACTAGAATGACAGGAGGTTGCATCTTCAACAAGACATCTGTAACTTGGAACCTTCATCGTTGCCATCATAGTCACACTCCAAGTAATTCTCTTCTTTAGTTTGATCAGAGAAGAAGTTCTCTCTCAGCTAAGCCTGCTAACCCAATTACAGACAGTTCTTTATCTACTGTGCTGCAAGTCATCTCCATCCTCTACCTATTTTTCAGTGACTCCCATTTCTCAATAAAAAGGCTTAATCGACATAAAGTGAATCCACCCTAAAACAACAACTATCACTAATTGGAGTCAAGAAATCTTTTAGGCAAAATCTGTCAACTGCCATAACAGATTTCTAGGAAGCTCCTGATTGCCTAGTGCAGCCACAGATAGCTGGCAAAGTTTAAACATTTTCTGCCTTATCAGCACTGCTACAGTGCATTACTTGCACTGCAAAATCTGCAATGCCTAATCCACTTTCTCTGCACATATTCAAGATCAAGTCTTCTTATTGACTTCAAGACTTGGTGTGAGCATGCAGTACAAGCCACAGGCAGTCGCTGCATCTTAACAGAGCTATTCTAACAGATCTCGCCAACCCGCCCATCACAGTGCATCAACACAGAACTTTGCAACAAATTAATCGATCCAGTTCCTGAATTTCAATCCACTGCATGTAATCTCTGTGATGGGTTCCCTTGTTCATATGACTGAAGTTGCACGACATACAGCTTGATGTACAAATGCTTCCATGAGCTCAGAACAGAACAAACCACCAACAAAGATGTTGCCAATGTGCAGGTCTGCCAATGAATCCCTTCACCACTCACACATCATCCCTTTCTCAGTTTGGCTTCTAGAAACAATGCAGAAGAGATGTCTCCAGCATCTACATGGTCTCTGAATGGACAAACAACCTCTTATGAAGCGACTCTCTTTACAGTGTGACACTGCAGACATTTGCAAGGTGTGAAGGGAGGACTCTTCGTGATTAAACTATAACCTATGTTATGTTTTTTATTTTCCCAAAATAAATAGAACAAAGCTAAAAGAGCATGTGTATCTGTGAAATTCTCTATTCACTGCACACCATCTAGCATCTAGAAGAGCGTTTGTGCTCTCATTTCTGACCTCAACAAGCAAATGCAGTGAGATGATGCATACAGTAGGCACAGGAAAAACAATTCATGCAGGACATGCATAGGTGTGCAAACGGCTTAACACTGAGATACATATTAAATTACTAGTAATCATTGATTTAAAGGTGGTTTGATGTCGATTCCATTGTTTGGAGCAATGTTAAACTAAAAGTTATGCGATTTGTCAAGAGGAGTTGTGCCATGACTGATACCCTTTTCTATTTCTGGAAAGCTCCAAGCAATCCTGACAAATGAGGACAAATTAATTTGCTATGGTGTCGAAAAGATGTTCAGCAGAGACCGATCATCCCAGCAACAGTTTAACTCACCTGTCTGGTCTCTAGAATGTTTTATTTTATAAGATATATTGTGCAGACAAATGTCCCATGGGCTAGTTTAGATTTTTTATTTTATTTTAAAGACTGGTCTGACTTTTTTCATCTGCAAACAGAAATTCATTGCCGTAAGTGATGTACTTAGCATTTAAATTATAACAGGTTTGTTTGCATCTATTAAGAGGAAAATGGGACTATGATACAAAAACAGACAGAGATCAATTGATTTCTATTTTGATTGACATCCAAAGCTAAATCCCATACTTAACATAACATAATTCTAGAGTTAGGTGACAGAAACTCAATTGATTTTAGTTCTCTGAATAGGCAAAGCTGATAAAGCAATGATTGCATTAATGTAACACTTGGAGCTCCAGCTTTTTGTACAATTTGTCAAAAATACTTAATGAGTGCTTGGTCATCCCGAAAGAGAGGGTAGCAAAATAAATGTGCAGTAATTAAACAGTACTCATTGACATTTTAGCATACATCCATGGTCAAGGGGCATGTTTGTCGGGGCACACACAGCACCAGCAAAATTTGTGTATGTAATAAGTTTTTTTTTTTTTGATCATTAGAGAAAACAATTACAAATAAAAAAAGTTAACAATCAAGCTCTCCCATTTTTTTGTCAAACAAATATTAATGGATAAATGAAATACTGTAAATGTCTTCAATCGTCTTTTCTATTTAGTTTACATCTATCTAAAGATACATCAAATTTCATAAAGGCTAATACTACCAAAACTGTAATAAAAGCAGGTACAGAGCTTAGCATGGCATAAATACGACTTAAGATAATGCTATAGTCGTTTTGAAGAATAATCCATTTGAAGCATGACAGTCAATAATGTTACAAGTTTTAAAATGAGGTAGTATGTGTTCATTACGAAAATAAATCTTTCAATCTCAGTCTCAGTTGTCCTCACCTCTTTGAGGTACTAACAAATTTTGACCTATTCTAAATATCGAAGCTAGGAGACAGAAATGAACTTCAGAAGATCAAATCTTATAACTAAATTTAGCTGACACTGCCTTTCCTGGGATGTCATCGCCACATAAACCAATTCTGTTTTTTCTTTTCTCAATCCGGAAACTGTTCGCAAGTGGCATTGGCATGAAATAACCTTGATCCAGTCCTCACTATTGGAAAGAGATGATGTGGTAGATAAGGTTAGATAGATGACAGTAAGAATAGTTTATTGAAGTGTTATTACAAATATGTCTTGAATCAACTGACACAAAAATAAAAATTTGTTGCCATATTTATGCTTTTCACCATTTAATGTTTCTTCTCCCCACATCCCTAAATTTGTTCCAGTAAGTTTTTACTTAATTGGAACAAGTTTTGCCAATTGAGCCATTGCATTTAAAGAGTTTATATATAGAGCAAAAAAATGTAATTCTGAACAGATGTCAGCACGGAAATTTGTAATTGGTACATAAACAGTAAAATCTAAAGTGTTAAATTGACACTGATCTGAGTCTATTTGGTCCTACTCTAAATAGAGTTCAATAAGCACTGAGCTCATCCACAAGAACCATAAAACGTTTAAGTTAAACTCATATTTTTGTTACAATGGGATGAGGAAAATAGTTGTGATGTTTTTTTTATAGTGAAATACAAACGTTTATCACTAAGTACAAGTTTTGGTGAATAATCAATGGTTTAGATGATAACCTCATTGATGATTTAACTAAGTTTAAGTGTTGTTTCACTCTATTTAGAGTGTATTTGGTCCTACTCTGGATAGAGTTAATTTAACTCTCACGATTTTACTGTGTAGGTCTCTACTAGGTCTATAATGAGCATGAACTGTTTGTTACATTTCATCTCAAAACCAATGGAAGATGACCCATTTTTTGCTGCCACAAACCCATTTTGAGTTGCTGGAAAGGATTTGAATTGAAGTGAATGAGGTCGAGGATATCTTTAAATGCCAACACAGCAAAAGAGAGCATGAGTGAACTGTATAACTATTAGCCGCCCTATCCATCTTTAACTGACATTATCGGCAACGTAGTGTGGCTGCAGTGTAATTCAATCACTGCATTCATTATAAACATAACTGAATTCCCTTTAAAGCAGTTTCCACACATAGACATTCCTGCAGCGTAACACAATTATAGACTATAGCGAGGGTGAGGAGCAGCGCAGGAGAGGCACGCTTCCATTCGTAATACAAATAAATCACTTACTCGAATGATGGGCTAAAGTCCTGTCTCGAGGTTTTCCATCGTACGAACACCATTGAAAACAATGTCCGTGAAGGTAGGCAAAATAAGAGAAGAACGGGAACGATGAATTTGAGGTTTCTTGAAAGAGAGAGTCACAGCATTGAGCTGTTATCCGAGAGTTGATGATGGCGCAGCGGTAGCGCACAATGAAAGTTAATGGCGATGCGTTTTTGATGGACAGCTTATACAGCCAACGGGACGCTTTGGATCACACTCAAAACGAGGCTGAAAGATTTAATTGGCTGAGACCCCTGTCGTTTGTCCCTACCTCAGGTTTGTAAACACAGGCCAGAGACTGAGGAGATGGGTGGATTGGCAGATCACCCGTGTCGGGTTATTGAATGCGGGCTGTTTGAAGTTTTGCCATTTTTATTTAATTGTATGTATTTAATTTCTTAAATGACAACAAAATACTCATGGAGTAAAAAAAAGTGAGGAAAAGAGAGAACTATTATTCTTATGCTTCGTGTATGCTTGGCAGAGTAGAAATTCCTGCATGACCAGCTCAAGGGAAGTTTTTACACGTGGTAGGTGGTTTAAGTTGGTCGAAACTGGTTTGAGCTAGTCCACCAGCTACAGTATTGCCAACTAAAACCAGCTGTGTTCCATTCTGGGAATGCTGACATTTTACAAGGTAGTCCAGTAAAGACTATACAATTTTGACTATTATTTTTATTATTATACTGGAGGCAATTTTCGTGTTTTAAACTATTCATTAAATGTATGTGAGTTTGATGTGATGTTTGATGAATGAATGAACTTAGTATGAAGTGCCTAAAGTATATTTTTGTCACAATACTACCATCTGTCGACCAGTTAAGATCTATTACTTCAGAAAGCTGCTGTTAGGACTCACTGAATGTGTATCAACCTGTTGTTGGAGACCTCCAAAGTCAAATAAGGACCCTTTCAAAATCATCATAGGAGCACTTTACGATGAGAAAAGTTATGTTGTGTTTTTGTCAGAAAGGGGAAGGGTCTGTGTTTTTACTCTGTGTCCAGTTATAATGAACACAATTCACATACATGTATATATTTCTGAATATTCCACGTATCAGCTGTGGTAGCCTAGGGGTTAGTGAACACTGAATTAAATGACCAGAGGACTAAACAGAGCTCATGATTCATCAAGGTACTGAAATACGGTATACCCATAATATAATATTCTTAATCAAAAATCTTTAACATATAAATGTAATAATTAATTTAATTAATAGGTTACTAGTCACTTTAACAGTTATTTTTAAAGGTCCCATGTTATCCCTTGTTATAGCACTTATAATCAATATTTGAGCCCTCTATACTAGCGCTGTTGTTAATAACATTCTTGCAGGAAAATAATATCCAGGTGGATGCTTCACACTGGTGGTGGATTCAGAAACAGCCCCCTCCAGACGTAAAGTGATTGGAATGTCTAGAAAAACCCCATATAAATGTAAATAATAATTATTATTATTAATAATAATCAGTAAATATGGGCGAAACCCTATAACATAGGGGTTAGTAAGCATGGCATACTCAGAGCCTAGCTTCAGTCCACTCACCCCTTCACTTCCTGTTTGGTAACGTTAAAACATGTTCTGAATAAAAAAAAGTAATATTTCCTGCAATGGGTTTCCAAGCAGTTTTAATAGTGGAATCTTCTCATTCAGCTTTAGTATGACCAAATGTTTACATGCGTCGTGATGGGAAGGACGTTGACCCTCAGCTTTGAGGATCTCAGTTTGAAGAACAATAGCTTTTAACTGTGTGAACCAGATTAAAATAGTATAACAGCTGTTGTTTTAATGTGTTCAAATGAGCCAAACCCCTTTACTGTCAGTAAATTTTTTTAACTACTGTATAAAGTTAAAATTTTGGATCTATTAGTTGTACTGATGTTCTCCAGAAGATGGTGATGACTCACTGGTATATGGAAAAAGACAATGTATACACTGGAATATTAAAAGTAAATGTACATTTCTTCATCCAAAGTTTTTGACCACTAAACACCCATCAGAGTAAAATATTATTGAACGGGTCTAACATTTCTGATTTAATTCACTGATTTGACATGAAATTGACTGTCTATTTTGAATTGATCTGAATTGAAAATGATAAAGACATTATTTTCATGATGCAAAATAACACATCTATCAACTTACTATACCTTGTTTAAAATCCAACATTACTGTTTTTACAGGTATTTGTTTATATGTGTATTCTGAACTAGTATTCATATTTTGCTATGAAAATTACCCCCCCCCCACCCTCTGTATATTTAAGACTTGTTAAAACAATAAACAATGTTATATATTTTCCAAACCTATACAGATTAATAGATTTTGATTATTTAAAATGACACTTTTGTATGTATTTTTAAAAACAGTTTTTGAAGTTTTATTTTTAGCTGTTTTTAATTAACAAAAAAATGGATGTAAATATATTACATTAAAGTGTATTCCTGCATATCAATCTTTAAATTTGTATTACTCATATACTTTTAATAATTCATATTCTTGCCAAAAGAACACAACTTCTTGCTTACTGGGGCACACATAAATTGATTGAATTCAAACACGATGCTCGGCCTGCTTTCTACCTGTTGCATACTGAATGGTATTAAGGTATGTGCAATCAGATAAAACCTCGGACTCATACTTTTACAATGTCGTAGAGTATGTAGAGTAGCTATGACGCAAAACACAGCTCTGAATGTAGATTGTGCTTATACTCAAATTGAAGTGTATTTCTTATAAAGCTGGTAAAAACAGAAGTTGCCATAAACTGTTTCTTCAGAAAGAACTGGAAGATTGTGGAGCAACAAAACTTAAAGTTACCTACAATACCAGATCAGTGGCTACGATCACTGTCCCCCCCTTTTTCTGAAGTCTTCACTAAAGAAGAGAAAACAAGCAAATAAAAACATACCATTTACAGCTACCTTGAGTCAAAATTTCACATATTTAAAGTGACAAAAATGAAGACACACCTGTTAGTGAGAGAATCTTCTAAAAGGCAGCTTTAATGTGATTTTGGATTTGAATGAGACAAAGGAAATATCAAAATTTTAACTTTTACCAAAAGTGTAACATAGAAAGCAGTATACTTGATTCGTATTTTTGTAAATAGAACAAAAATCTATCTGGTGTAACAGAATGTGGAAAGTAAGTTCACTGACCCTTGTCTGAAACATGTCTGATAGCTGAACAATGTATGCTAACGGATTTAAAAGAAAAAAGAAAGAAAATAAGAATTTCAGAATTGCTGGGTTATATATCAGCATATTTCTGTGGTGGAGGTTCCTGTGAGTTTCTGACAAACCCGCGCCAATAAAACACGCCTCCAGTCCAGAGTTCATGTGTATTTGTAATTGGCTTAAATGTGTATTTAATGATTCAAATACAAACTGTCAGAGCCAGTGTTCCCTGAGAGACGTGTACGTTTGCAGTGGAACTAATGTGAACCTGATTTGTTTTCAGCATCGTTAACCTTGTAGTAGGTACAAGGGCACGTAGTGGATTCTTTCCCTTCTCTCTGCACATTTTCTAAAAAGAAATTGACATTTTAAACATTTAACTCTTTCAGACACTGCGTCCATTTAAATGGATGTCACATGTCAGGCAGGATTGTTTTTGGCTTTTAAATACTTTCACTCTGATTAAAGCTTGTTGTCCATTAAGTTGGACGTTTGTCATCTGATCAAATAGCAGCAATATATTGTTTGATGCCATCTGAAGAAATTTCACTAGTCCTAACGGAAGCATTGTAGCACATCACACTGAGAGGAGAGGAGAGCAAAATTTTTAGCAGTCTTATTCACATTAACTGATGTATTTGGAATTACTTACAGATTGTTTCTGAAATAGAGATAAAAGTTTCAGAATAAGGTTAAAAGCATAATGTAAAAGAGCAAACTAATATTAAGATTTCTAAAATATATAAGGTAAAAACCAACAGCAGATCATGAAACCAATTTATACAAATAATATTCAACTTTGGAGGTTCTTAATCAAATAGCTAACGAATGTTTCTCAGATCTTGGCAACTTTTGCATTTTTCTAAAAGGTGAAAAAATAATTCAGGTCTGAAGGGGTTAAAACGTTTAAAAATAGTGTTAGTAAAGTTTCATATAGAACTCTCATATTCTCTAAATAAATATCCCTCCATTTTATGTTAGTAAAATAATCTCACAATTGTATTTTTAATAGTTGCTAATGTATCACAAAACCATTTTAATTGGTGTAAAAATGGCACATTGTGTTTTTATTGGTAGATGAAAAAACAAAGGCTATACAAATAAAAAAATTATAGCTCTTAAAATGTTGTATATATTTTTTGGAGTGCCACAAAATATTCATCAACCACAAAATATTTTTAGAGCAGGTTTACTAGGTACAGCTGAACATTGTGTGACCATTTTATTGATCTAATGTCACGGCAGGTTTGTAATAACTCCTGCTAAACCAATGGGTTAATCACTAAATTGCTTGATCTATATGGTGGAGCAGATACTGTTACTCTGGCGTCAGAGTGCATTGTGACTATCTGAAAAGTTTTAGACTTTTCAAGGCTGCACACCAATCTCAGGGTCTGATGTGTGGGCATCATTGTTATGAACGATGAGTAACTAGTTAGGAACTCTGAGAAATCAAGAATCATACAAAGTTACACCCCTTCTACCTCACCAAAACATTTGAGCTCAAATAAGTGCCCCTTTCTGCCTCACTTTGCATCTTTTATATGTGCCGCATCACCTTGATCAGCTCTGTATTTCCCCTCAGAGAGTCCTTTTAAGTTCAACAAAACATGTATTGTATTGTAATGACAATGTTGTAATATATTGTAATAAAGATTATTGCTTCATAGGCCTCCAGGGGTTGCTAGTGTAACATTGAAGCAGCATCAGATACTAATTTGACAGAAGTTGAAGTGATTCCATTGAACGTTTTATGAAAAGTTTTTAACAGGTTACAGAAAGAATGAAGAAGCATAACGGGATTATGTGTACATTCCAAAAGCCTAATTATTAAAACATAACAATGAATTAATGCATTTGCTTCATTTTAGGAAAGGTTTAAACATATATTTGTAAGCAGGGCCAGTTTTTGATGATTTCTGTGCAAATGGTTCAAAAGTTGTGTAAAATTATGCAAAAAAGCTTTAAAGGAGGTATACAAATAATTGATAGCAGAATCAAGACTGCTAAAGACCTGATCCAAAACTGTAGCTACCAGCTATCAGTACTCATCTGATGTTGATGAACAATTTTCTGATAAAATAAGTGGCTACTAAAAACACCGGAAAACCTCCTGAATTTTCAACCGAGGTGCCCTTTAAACAATGTCAATTAAGGCCCAACCATTTTAGCACTACAATTTGAACCAGGCATTTTCCACAAAACCTCTTAAACAGTTTTTCAAGAAGAGTTTTTGTTGCTTAAAATCTAGCAGTAAAGATCACGAGATATCCATGTCCTATTGAAAAACCATATTGTCGATCATGCTTGAATGAGTTTCTGATATGAATGCCAAGGTTTCAGTCCCATTAACAACTTTGTAATATTTCAGACTATGTATGATTTAAGTTCTGTGTTAGGAAACAATGATGCCAGCCAGAAGTGGTGCTCCTTAGACATCCATTTAAAAAGCTATTCAGTGATTTTGAAGTGTATGAAATTGTTCTTGTTTTTAACCATCACTTGTTTTAGATTATCGTATTTCTTGTTTAGATCTTCTGAAATAGAATCAAGCTCTTACCATTATGTGTTTAACTTGGTTAAATCCTAAATTTAATCCTTGTTTAAATCTCAGTTGCCCTTATAAAGCTGTGTCTCGCTATAAGCTTTCAGAGGAATAAAACTAATCAAAATGCAGGCCAAAAAAAGCTATATCTGCCCATGTCTGTATAAAGGTCAATTATGTACACAAACACCTGAAGAAATATCAAATAAAGCACAAAAAAGCACCTGTAGTAAAATGACCATAGGCCTTAATAAAAATGCCCTCTTTCATACTTTATACTGTACACGCGATTAAGCTGTTCCACTTTGTTTGGCCTTCATATTAGTTCTGCATTTGGCTGCATTCCACTTCGCTTCCCAGTCAATGTTCAAAATATTCCTGGAAAGAAAACTTTGAAAGGAAAAGTGAATTCTTCTGAGATGATTCTTGGAAAAGTTCAACTTTTCAGAGGATGAGGTCAGGGTTCTGCTTGGGACACTCTTCAAAAGAAACATCGTTTGACTTTGCAGACGTTGAGCTGCGAGGAAAACAAGGGCAAAAATGAACAGATTTCAGACAAATAAAGTTTTTACTGTTTAAAAATAACATTTTTGTGACTAAATGAAATGTATTTTACATTCCCATTACATCTTGTAATCCAAAACTTCAGAGTAGAAAAGAGGGTGGGACAAAAAAAATCTGGCCCTCAAATTGAAAAAGGTCCCAAATAGAAGATTTCCCTACTGTAGATGTTCCCATTCATGCTCCACAAACACATCAGAAACATGGCTTTAAACAAGTGTTCCAATGACTGAGCTTTTTCCAATAAAATCTACCAAAACAGATGAAAACAAGGATTGCATAGATTACATATGTTATGCCTCAGTCGTTTTGTTGTTGAAATTGGGTTAGAGACCTGTAGAAAGATACAGGGTTGAAATGACCAGCAATGTTTGTTTTTCTGCACCCAGATTCAACTTTTAAAATGGTTTGATTTTGTGACTGTTTTTTTGGCTTTGCAGACATGCAATACGCAGAGAAAGGAGCAATACAGACAGAGCTGAAAAACAGATCCTTGCAGTTCCTCATTTATTGGATATCTTTTAAAAATGTTTGAGAATAAAGGTCAGTTCTAATGTGGGACAGTGCAAAAAATAACAACAAAAAACAGCCACAGAAAATGAATCTTATTTTTCACATTTCAAAGAACAAATGCCCTGTTAATTTCACAGAATCAGTGTTCATGGTTTACAGGATTTTACCGTATTTTAAAACTTATTCATGTTTGAAATTGGGATAGTCTGCTGATTAAACAGCTGGCTATCATTTTCTTTTTTTGCAGATGGTCAGCAATGTCAGGTAAAGCTTGTGCTTATTGACAATAAAAGTCGATCAAAACTCTGGCAACCCTAACTATCACTTTGTATGATTTTGAGTACATATAAACCTTTTCTCAAACTATGGCACTAATAACCATCACTTTAATGTTTTTGAGGATTTATGATTATTTTCTAAACTCCCCCAACCCAAACTATGACTATGTTTTTGACAAATGCCTATTCTAAAACTATTTCATGTTTGCTTGAATCACATTATAATTCGTTTTAAATTGGGGTAAATGACTTAATCTGCAAACAAACAGAGTTTTTGGTCTGACCTGACACTGGCGTTCTCCACATCCTCTATAGTGTCTGGCAGGTGCTTGTGCGCCGTCTCAGGTAAAAACATGGTGAGGAAGGCACCTAAGAGAGGGCACAGCCCAAACACCACCATGGGTGCATGACGACTGATCTTTCTCAAGAGGTAGATGATCGGTGCTATCACTCCACCAGCACGAGCACACATTGAGCCCATACCTATACCATTTTGTCTGAAAAATATTTTGCCATACATTAAGCTCAGTGAAGCGTACAGGTTATTTTCGAGAATGTAAAGTAAACTATTAGGTTAAAGAGAATCATGACACGTCTCTCACCTGATGACTGTTGGGAATATTTCTGCCGAGTAAATGTATACAATAGAGAGGGATGCGGTGATGCCAAACTTTCCCACCATGGCCAGCACTGTTCGAACAGTGGACAGATCTTTGAAAAAAAAAAATTGGGTATGATTAAAAAAAAACCATGTCTGATGAGGCTCTTTTTAATTTTTATCCAAGTGCTCGGGTTCCTTCTTAAGTGTTTTTGCAGATTTCATAAGATCAAATATAAGACATTTTAAGACAGTAAAAAAATATTTTATGATTTTAAGCCTTTATATTTTCTTAATCTCTGGCAACCCTTATAATCAGATTTAGATTTTTTGTGTATATGAGCCTTTTCTCAAACTATGGCACCACTAAATTTCTCAAACTGTCAACCCTAACCCTGACTATCCCTTGTTTTTGAGCATTTATTCACGTTTTCTCAAAGATTTTAGAAGCATCTTCCCAACTTCTGGCTACCCCAAGCCAAAAACGCATATCAAATGAGCTTTACATGGACATCAGAAAAATATGACCTGTGAAAAATATTTTGCACTAGGGGCAAATTCTCCTTGCTCCCTTTTCTGATTGAGTTTCAGATGTTTTATCATGTTACTCGTATCGTAAGCGCTGTTATTTGAACCTCTTCTTGACATTTTCACGGATCAATATTTCCAGTCTGCATTACATTTGCTTCCATCATTCATTGTGAAGAATTTCCACACCACTGAACCGAACATTCTCTCTCTACTGCCAGAATCTGAGAAACTCAAAGTTCTGTTGCAAGGTTTTGGTGCGTATTTAAGAGTACGAGCACCTGAGCTTTGTATCTGGCCCAACATTGATACCAGTTCCTCTTTATATTCACCCAGTGTACTCTGTCCTGTAATGGTTCAATCCGATCCACTGAATATTCCACATGTCCAATACGCTGCATATTTTGTAGTTGATTTTAAATTTTGTGAAGTAAACAAAATTTTTCTCTTTTACTTTTCCTCTTAAAAATTAGCCTACACATGCATGGCCATCACAAAGTAGCAAGGGGAATATGCTAAGACTATACTACACTGTAGTGTTTAGTTACATTTTAATTAATAGGACAGTTTTTTAAAACAATTCTTCTTTCAGGTCAACTTGTAAAATGTGTTTTAGGGCGGCATACATCACAAGATACTGATTACTTGGTCAAACACGTTATGAAAAAGCCAAACCTTTAAACTAACTTCACTTAGACCTTACTTTATAAATCTCAACTAAACTATTTTCTTTTAAATTTTACAGGGACTGAAAGGGGGAAAACTTTGAGGCTGACAAAGAAAAGCATTTATGTATTTTAATATTTGGAAATCGATCTAATTTCTGCAAGCTCAACTGTGTAAAGCACAAAAACCCCGAAGCCTGTGATCTGTAATCAAGAATCAGACCTGTGCTCTGTAAATGTACTTCTTGTGGTAAAAAAACTACACACTGTACCTTTAAGAGAGGTACCGGATGCTGAACTCAAATTAATAAACACAAACTTTACAATTAAAACTGCTTTCAGAGGGACATTATGCTAGACCTGGTGCTAATGTAAGATTGGCAATCCTTACCAAACACATACCAAAACACTCCTGTCCACATTTTTATTTTCGGATAAAATGCTCCACTTATGTTCATTATAGCACATTACAGTGTACCTACCATCTGGAATGAATATAGTAATTAGGCAGGCCAGGCCTCCAACAGCCAAGAATGCTAGCTGGGATATCCTTCGGGAGCGGTTCAGGGTGAAGAGGGTGATGGTACGTGCTGGCATCTCCACTAAGCCAAAGATCATCTGAGTCAGGTAGATATTCATCCCAAAGTCTGAAATATTAAGCGACAGCCCGTAGTAGACCAGTACATTGACAAACCTGGAACCAAAAACAAACAAAGACCTGGGATGATCAGCCACCTTTATGTATGATTTACTGTGAAACGATGACGAGAAGTATGAAAGATGCAAAAGAGAGTCACAAGCAGGAACTGCATGGAGTTTGATCGACTAAATGTTACTCTTAATAATGTTCATAGTTTCATTATTACTTAAAATTATTTTTGGAATAAGGTTTGGAATGTATTACTCTATACTTTAAAGCATCCCAACATCCCGCTAATCCAGCAGGGTGCTGAAGATACTTTTAAAGAGAGGATGGCTATGGTGTTGTGTTATATTGCTCATGCGTGACTTAAAAGACGCCTGCATGCTGCTTATTGTGGGAGGATAAACAAATTCATGTAAAAACAATAAAAATCAAGTTTAAAACAATTTTTTTTTAAATTAATCTATATTTGATGGTATAACAAAACATTTAGAGTTGATGAATTTAATTTGCAACTTTTGAGTAGATAAAATAAACTTTTTAGTTTTTGTATTACCCTTTAATTTTTTTAGTTGGTATAACGTTAAAGTTTAAGCTGCTTAAATTTCATATCAAGATTCCAAGGAGCAGGACTTGCATGAACAGGGGAAAGCAAATGAAAGTTAGAACATAAATTTTTTTTTGCATCTCTGCATTAATGAAATGCAACGTTGTAACTTTCACAGAGATCCCTGTCTGACTGCAGGCACAAGCAGACTCCCGTGCCATTTTATCACATGGTTATCTGTTTTTATTCTTGCATATTTACAGAAACCTCAAGAAATCTAGTGTCCGGAAACCATTATTAGAATTAGAGTACATAAAAATGTAGATTTGATCAAAACTTCCTTTGAAACCAGCTAGCACAAACAGAATAATGTGAAATTAACATTTTCTTGTTGAAAATAAGTTGTTCTAAGTTGTTCAGGTTACAGTCTGCAGAAGAAAGAGACTAATGAATTTTGAATGGTTCTTAGTTGAGTTTGAAGGTCTCAAACAACAGGTTGACACACATGCATAGTCCAAAAAAAAAAAAAGCATTCGCTTCATTATAATATGTTTTTAATTTTACCGGATTTGGTCACGGTTTCCAAATTTTTTGTTTAGTGACTCGTATTAATTCACTGTAGAAGTTTATGGACCTGCTGAATTAATTCTATCTGGCCCAGGTTTTATGGCGTTTAGAAAAAAATTCACACATATTGTGTTTAAAAATGTATATATTAAAATTAAAAAACACAATTCGGAAATTTTTTTACTTAACAAACTACAATTGAATAATAAAAAAATGTAAAACATTAGTGCAGTGCCACAAAAGCAACAGCATTACAGACTTTATATACATTTTTAAAACATTCTATATAAAAATAGTATTATAATGCACTGTTTATGCAACTTTATTGTTAATATTGGCGGAATGCTTCACTTTGGTTGCACAGGTACCGCAGCACTTGTTTCAGCAACTCTGAGTCGAGACTTTCTTATTAGGCAATATTTTTCAGTTTTAAAACTCCAGTAGAGTTTTCCTCAAACCTAAAGCTATATTTCACACCACATGAGACGTAATATAAAAAAAAAACATAGCAGCATCTCTTTTATATATTTATTTATTTTATATATTTAGTATTTTCGGATTTTGCAAGGCTTTAAATAACTTCTAGAGGACATTGAAAGCTTTTCTTACATATTTGATTTCTCACAAATAAGTCTGCATCCTGCCAATAGTTTCTGTCTGAGTGGTAAATTCTTTATCGCTGTAGTTATGTTCATGTGACTTCATTTTTTACCACAAGTAGAAAAGGATGAGAGACTGTTTCCTCATTCTTGGTGTTCGGATAAGGTCGATGACTGTGTACTTCCTCTGGTCTAGATGTTTTTCTGAGCTTCTAGGATTCTACAACGACAATAAAACATTGTTCTAGATCAAGTTCTGCAGGTGTGCAGGTTTTACAGGTTGGTTATTCCTTCATAGAGACATATCCAAATGTAAAAGCAGTTGGAAATAAAATGCAAATATAACATCTATATAACAATCTACTGTCATTGGAACATGTTTTTTACAGTTTGAAATTGTGTATAAACTGACTAAGCAGAGGATTTACCTCCATAGCTCTGTGAAATAAACTGAAGGGGAAGCTGCATTTTTGGACAATCACAGCTCCTCTAAACCATCTTCAATGTTCTTTCAACCATGTTCTTTCTGATCAGAGGGCTTCTGATCCCACATGTAGACCATTTTTCGGGGTGGAGATTATGTAACCATTACTTAACTTCAACAATCTTTTTAATAAACATATATGCACACCTGTTTACTCTGATTGGAAGAACTGAGACCTTTTCTTATCAATATGCAGAGTTGAGGTTTTGCTGCAGGTGTATAAAACAGGAGAATTCTTTGTCTCGAGTTATGGGATGTTTTTTGGTAGGTGATGCATGATACCAAATCATCTCTCAGCTTGAGATATGGGACCCGAGTTTGAGATTAAATGGTAGTGCATTCTTTGGATTGGATAACATATGGCGCTATGATATAATGTTAAATGATGTTAATGCTTCACATTTACAATAACAGAATATAAACACATCTCTAATCAGTGGATATATATATTAATATACATTGTAAAGATGCTATATAGATTAAACATTACATAATACATAAATATCCATGAATTATGAAATATGAGATTTTTTTGTAAAACAGTGTTTCTGTTCTTATATTTTGGGATACACCAGTTTTAAAATAGAAAAACTGACAAAGTCCTGTTGGTTTTCTGTCAATACTTTGTCCATTTTGTTTTGTACAGATTTGTGTTACAGTCTGTCCAATGCCTCATTAGATCCACATCAAATGCATTGTTTTGCACAATTTATTAAAAACATTGCAAAGTAGTCAAAAAGTTTTTGCTTCACAAACGCATAAGCAATACATCTATTCATTTTCCCCTTGTGTAGTCCTTGCTAGGTTTTCTACTGAATGTAAAACAAGCGCAGACCTGACAGAGCTCGAGGTCTTCATCATCCAGAGGTTTGCCATTAATCAATGCTGCCTTTCGTAAAAGATCCAAGGCCTCCTCGTGCTTGTTATTAGCCATTAACCAGCGCGCAGATTTCGGAAGCACCCTGCAAAATTAAAAATAAAAGGTAATAGTTAAATTGTCCAGGAACACAAAAAGACTTATGGAAGAGCTCACATGAACAGGAATTACTTTAAAATCAAATAAAATACAAATCAGTTTATTTTATCTATAACTATGCTACAAACATTTCTGTCTCACAACCACTGGTTAAACCTGAATTTAACACTACATTAAAAGATGGGTCTTGGACCTGGGTTTAAATGAGGAAACACAGAAGCTGACCTGTGTTTAAATTCTTCAAATTGAGGAGCAGGGATGCAAAACACACAGCATGTGTACAACGCACCACAAGTAAATGCAAAGGAGTGTATACCTGGAAAATATCAGTGACTAAAGTAGGTGCAATACTTTGCTGAGATTTAAAAACAAAAGATAATTTTATAGCGGATCCTATGCAGGGAGTCACTGAACATTATGTAGAGTTATGTGAAATTCCTCCTCGATCCTGTTTGGAATTTCACAGTAATATACCTGTAGTCGAGCAAACAGGGAATAATGGTGCATTGTAATTATCTAAGTGTTAACTAATCCAAATGTGTATAACACTCTCCTCAGCATGCTCATAAATGAAAGGTTTAAATTTCCTCAGCAATCACAACGGGAAAAAGGATGCTCTGACCTCACTGATCACCTGAACTGTTTGCTGTTGAAGAGCACCCATAAATTCTAGATCCCCTTCTTCTGAGAAGGCAATGCACTAATATGAAATTAGTAACTTTCAAAGATGACAAGCTCACATTATTCAGGTTCATTTGGATGAAAGTGAAAGCCAGGGCTTTAATTCTGCTACTATAAAAGGTTTTGAACCCGGATGTCTGTCTTAACCACTGGTCTATTAAAGATGGCTGTTACTTGAACCCAATTGCAGCATAAAAATTACCAATCGAGACTCAAATAGGTCAAAAATAAAATAGTCTTTACATATTTATACAAAATGTAATCCAACAGAAATGCAGAAAAAATGCATTGAAAACAATAGAAAAACAAAGTATAAAAAAAAACATGACGCAATATGAAGAACTTCAGCAATACACACTGGATGAGTTCAAGACTGAACCAAGGGGCTCTCCCTGCCAGTGTGCAATAGACTGTGGCTGAACAGTAGTACCTCAATTGGCCGCTAGGAGGGTGGGTTCAGAAGTGAGTAGGTTCTCAATCACTTCCATATTAAAAGCGCCCAGCTTCGGAGCTGAGAACACATGTTTACACTCCTTATGTTGCAATATTTTTGGATTCAGATCCTTCATGAGCACTGAGGGATGAGCTATTTTTAAATGTGTTTGTTTAAGACAATAGATTTAAACCTTGAGCCAATTAGACGTCTGTCCCGCATCTCTGGATTTTTGGTTACTGGGAATTGACGTACTTTCAATGTACTTTGGCGACGGCTGGCTAGATTCATTTTGAGCCTACGTTACTCTTTATATGAAACTTCACGCATGATATGTCCATGTTATATACAGTAAAGGGACTGAACACAACTCTTAGTGACTGACAAACTTAAATAGTGCAAAATGCAGGTGATTTAAATCAAGTAAATTAGCAGTGCAAGATATATATAGTGCTGCTATCTAGTGGTTTGCAGAGTCATAACAGAAATAGCGTTATAGCTACACAGTCTAAAAGCCTCGAGTTAAAGCTTGGCCCTACATTTGAGCTATTAAGTGAGATGTACAATCACAGATCATCTGCCTAGCTGTAGTATGACATTTTAAAACAGTCTCAAAATGTTCTAATAAGAAGTATATAGAAAACAAATTAAATATGATACATGATTGAACCCTGTGGTACCCCGCAATCTAGCAAGATCCCGGTACATGTACATGACCTTTATTTGGATGGCGTAAGCCTTGCTTCCTAAAGAGCAAAACCACTTTAGCAAATGAACCTCCCAGTAGCCCAGAAGCACCGAACCCACTTTCTGCAATTCCATAAACTCAACCAACTAAATCGTTTAACTTAATTAAAAATATATATTCATATTCAAAATATTTTACAAACAAAACATATCCACCAAGATATTTTTCTTATATTTTAAATCCTTTGCGAAGTACACATTTTCTTAGACTATTCTGTCAGTGTTTATCAACTGGTTAATAAATTAAGTTTAATAACCACTTAGACACATCCTAATTTTCAGCACTTTTAAACGGCTTCCTTCTAAACTTCCTGAATATACAGGAGCAGCTCCTGGAAGAAACTCACCAGATGTAGAACAGGAAGAGGAAACCAGGGGCAGAAATGGCCAACTGCAGCTTCCTCCAGTCCCGAATGAGGTACGCCACCCCTGCAAGCATGATATACCCGAACCCAAAGAAGTAATCAGTGATGACTCCAGCCAACATCCGTTTTTTGGGACCCGTCCACTCAGTGCCTGCAGAAAAACAAAACTGCATTTTAGAATTAGAAAACGAGAAAAAGAGACTAAAAAAAATGTGTAGTTCTATATTCAAGCATTGCTTATAGTCAGACTAAGCTTAATGAAAGTGAAGTGAAAGTAACCAGTTGGCCAGATATGGAGTGACCCATACCCAGAATTTGTGCTCTGCATGTAACCCATCCCAGTGTACACACACAGCAGCGAACAAACACACTGTGAAGACACACCCGGAGCATTGTCAAAGAAAATGAAATGATAAGATCAAAAACTTTACCAATAATAATAGTGGACAACAAAATTAAATATTCTTTAAGCAATGCTTGCTTTTTAGGGCTTTGCTCAGTAAAACATTTCCATGGGTAACCGATGATGATAGATTTCAGTGAAAACCTTTCAGATCAGTAGCAGAAGCAGAACAATCTCTGCTTAGCACATCTCTAACCGTAGGATAGCATTAGTCTCTCACTCTGCCCTTCCGGAACCTTGACTCCTCTACCTCCAGTCTCTTCCACAGTTCACTGGCTGACATTGGCTTTGAACTTAGGATATTGTTTTATACATGATTCGTGAATTGGCTTCAGTTCCCAGCAACTAACAGCAGATGATCTAAAAGAAATCTATGTTTACAAAAAAGATACTGAAACGATCATCAAATATGCCACATTTCCCCCAAAATTGACAAAACTAAACTTTTACCATTCGTGCACATTTTGGAGTCAGTTTACATCAAAGAAGAGGACTCAGCAAAGCTTGGTGTTTTTTCTGTGATTATGGGATTATGCAGAATAGTGGGCCCAAGAACTGCAAGGTAATTTGAGTTCAAGTTTTCAGCTCAGGCTCACTATAGCAATCTAAAGATTATCCAGCTATTGTTTTTCTACGGAGAGGATTAATGCTACCAAGAAAAAGGAGTTTCCCTTTATTCTTTAAAGAAGACATCCCAGCAACGGAGTATCTTGTCGTTCACGCAGCTAAACAGGATTTGTTCTGGTTTAGTAATAGTACAGATTTATAGTGCAGGCTTTGACTTGTCTAGTTTATGAAAATGGTTTTGGCACAAGACCCAGCACTCTTTGAAAGTAGAAGTGGAAAGTAGGGAATTAAACTTGTTGTGGAAAAAATATGTTAGCAAAAATGATTGAGGATTGTTACTTAATAGCATAGTTTTAAAAAGGCGTATGTTTACTTTTTCTGGAGGATAATTTATTTGAAGTAAAGTACTTCCCTAGATTTGATATTATTTGATATAGAATAAAACACATTGGCAATTCAAAGTGCTTTACAGAAGAATAAAACAGATCATAGATAAATCAGACAATAAAAACAGAGCAGAGATAAAAGCCAGGGATGAGACGTTTAAATGCATTAAAATTCAAAGAATAAGAAAAAAAAACTGAAGTTCATAAGCATTGTGCTGTTTGCATATCTGTGCTTTCAGTTAACACACTTTTAAATAGCTGAGTTTTTAGTCTAGACTTAAAAGTGACTAAAGCTTTAGCTATTCTAATCTCTGGCAAAGATGCTAGCAAAAACATTTGGGCATGGCGGTTATAGTTAATGACAACCAGTACTATTTTAAGTCTAAAGACCAATCAGACCAGATAAAACTGGAGTGACTAATTTGAAGATCTCTTTTTTCAGAAACTTTTTCATAATGTTAACTTTACTTGAGTATTTGTCAGTAGAAGCCAGAGCTGGAACAAATAAAACTTGCTAGAGTATGTCATAATTTACTCACCCAGCACAAATGCATTCATGATCACTGCAGACACAGTCGTCCCCACCACAAAGCGAAGCAGGACATATATGTAAAAATTCGGGGCAAAAGCAACCCCCACTCCAAAGATGGCCTGAATGGCCAAACCAATCAATATGATGATTCTGCGTCCATACCTGAAATGGAAAAAGCTTACATAACACCTGTTTTCACACGTGTGACAGAACAGTAATTAAGTAATCAAGAAAAAAGCAGAACAAGATTTACATTTTTAGCACATATGAAGCATTCAAAAAATGAATTAAAGTTGGCATAGAAGACTCGCTTTCGAAGAGGATTCTGGTTTTATTTGTCTGTGTGTTGTTTTGAGTAAAATTATTAATCACATGTCCATTTTCTTACTTCCTCAGGTTCGAAGGAGCTGAAAGCTTTTAGAGCAGTAAACTTCGAGCAACAGCTGACATGGTCAGCTCTCAGAGCCAGTAAGAAAGTGAACAAATGGCTTATCATTTGATATTTGAAGCCCTCTTTCTTAAAAACTAGAAAGTGCAGAGTGGTTCTGCTTGCTCTTACAATAGCTTTGTATTCAACTGACATGCAGCTTTCATACAATTTCTCTGGTTTCTCATGTAGAGCTCATTACATTTTTTAGAGGGTTTGTATTTGAAGCTGCTGTCCTCTAGTGGCCTGCAACATGACAGGGGATGCTGCCTTTCAGGGACCTCAGCATTACCTCAGCTGCATCCTTGTTCCATACAACAGGAGAAAAGAATCATGCTGAACTAATTTTTTAGCACCACAGCGGTACAAGAGAAGTAGTGACAGACCACAGAAGACGAGCATCCTCTCTTGATCAAGGGAAACTCAGTCCTGTCACAAACTAGAAAAGAACAACATAACTGAGCCCGAAAGCGCCTATGTTAGAGATGATTAATGGCAGTCCAGTAATTAAATTTGACCACCGTCTGCTGCACTGAGAATCGTGATTGACATCTGAGCCATTTTATTGCAGTTTTTGCTCATTTTTTTTCTCCACATCTTCAGCACAAACAGGTTTGCTTCAGATTTGGTTTCTAATTAGTTATTAGTTTTATTAGTTTTAGCTTGTTATGGTGTAATCCCATCCAATCCGATTTTAGAATCATTTCTAAAAATCACACCCCCCGCCTTTAAGGGGCTTATGTCAGTCACTACTAGGAGAAGGGGAATGCCCTGCTGCCCTTAATGACTACTCGATTCACATTGGCAATTTTTTATTTTGACATAGTTTTTTCTATATTTCTGAAACCATCAGGCTCGCTTGCACTCATATCATATCAAAAACTTACTCTTTTGTTTTATTCAGGTGTTTTTTACTGCTTTTGCTATCAAACAAAAGCATACAATCTTTTCTCTCCTAACTTAAAAACCTCATAAATTCTGTTCAGACAAAATGAAATGAAAATGAAAGCGGTCTGTGGATTACGAGGATTTTGCATCATAACTCCATACATTTTTAACATATCAACCCACGTACACCCTTCAATTCTTTCCTCAGCAAATGTTTTCACACCACAGCGCTATTATTGACAGTCTAACTCAGAAATGTGAACATGTGCCTCTGATTAGAGCTGCTCCTAAGATCCATTGCATTTCAATATTTCTGGCTTTGGAAACACATCAACACTTCTATTGGCTTGCTGACTGCTGAAATGCATAGGGGTTTGGTACGCATGAAAATTGATTATGTAAGATATTCTAAACTTCCTGGGCTTGACAAAACACGCAGAGTTTAGTTAATAATCCGGTGTCAATCAAAACTGTTTCAAACCTGACAGTAGTCCTTGAATTTAAAACTCTATCCCTGAAAACGTGCGTGAGAAAGAAGGTTCAGTATGCTTTGCTTACTTATCAGCGAGGGCTCCAAACAGCACTGCTCCCACCAGCAGCCCAAACATATAGATGGAAGAACCAATGTTGTTCAGAGTGGCATTCTCACACACAAGATCCCACTGTAACAGAAGGTGAGAATGGATTTAACATACAGAAGTAACTATACAAACTGCTTACCTGTATACATTTGTATAATTAATATAACATAGAGTATGAATTTGTGCCAGTACTGTTTTAAAGAGTGTAGAGTAATTGTTTGATTTTTTTTGTAAAAAAAACATTTACAATGTACAGTATAGTTAATATAGTTAGATAAATATATGTATTCTTATGGCAAAGTTATCTATTAAAACCAATAGAAACAATAATTGAAAAAGTTGCAGAGATCATTTTTTTTCCCCAGACATTAACACTCCTGCAAAACTTTTCTTCACTTTTTTGAACACGCTGTACCTGCAAAAAGCCAATTTGAATTCTTCAAGGTTTTTGAAAAAAATACAATAAAAAAAATGTTACATTTTGCAAACCTATGTGAAAGAAGATGTGAAGACTATTAATGTGAGTATTCTTATGATGTGAATTTTTCAGAATGTTACTGTAAATGTATAACTGTTGGTATAATTTTACATTGTAATTGTCTTTACTTTACAAGGTTTTGCTCTTTTGAAAACGTTTGAAATGTAAAACTTTTTTACAATAGCATAAAAAGAAAACTGTGGGGTAACGTTTTTCTGCAACACAAAGATATAATCCAATAAAATCAATAACATTTGGTATTTTAAATAACAATTTAAAAAAATATATTTTCTACAGCTTAGCATTTTATAGAGAATTCTTTGTATTTGGTAAATCAGTTGTCATCTTGAGATAATTTACTTAAGGGTCACTTTTGAAAACACATTACATTGAAATACAATTAAATAAAAAATATAAACAAAAATAAATAAATAAAAATCTAAATCTGTTTTGTAGCAGTATTATATAATGTGACAGATTATAACCTCTTCACAAGTTAAATCAATTCTAAACCGATTTAACTGACTTTTAAGCCAAACTAATTCCAAGATCCTATTTATATATTATAATGTATATAATATATATTATTTTAAGATGTTCCTTTAGCAGGCACAATTCCTCAAAGTACACTTTTGCAAAAACGCTTCCGCCACAACTAAGTGTTTTTGGCAGGATCTTTCAATGAGTTTGGTTTAGAAATAAACCCACATGCTCAATACACATTGAGAGTGGCCTCCAGTGCGCCCCTTCTCCAGGCCCCATCCTTTGCTCTACCTCAGCCCAGCAGCTGGATAGCAGAGAGCAGTATCAGATTGTCAGCCCCCGTTCTGAGGCTTGGCCAAGATCCAGCTCTTGTAAATCAAATCGGGTTCTGCCAGGTAGTCCTGCTGTGAGAAACCCATCTCGTTGGTCACGTGTCACCAAAGGAACGTCATTCCATTGGTCCGTTTTGAAGTCCTGTGAGCTATACCTCTTTTTAAAAGCAGCCTGAGATGCCTACACCACAGGTGGTCAGAAACTCTCAGTGCAGCCTGCACCTAAACCATAACACGTTACAAACTATGATAGCAGAACAGAGACAGACTGTAAAAGCTACAGTAAATCTGCTGTGCATGTTGCTAGGACATCTGGTTATACAACTACCATTGTGGGAGGCACTCACCTCGGATACAGTCGTGCTGACAAAGACTTCCTTGCTGAACTCCCATCCACCAGTGCATCTGTTTGTACTGGACAAATGCTCAGTGATGGGTCGGCTGTGGTTCGGCTTGGACAGATCATCCTGGAAGGTTGAGCAAGACTCCCCAAGATCACTGAAGTTGAGACCCCTTTGACTCACTGGCCAGGCAGACCTGCACAGGTGAGGGGGTACAGCCCCGGTGAAGACAGAGACCAACATGTGGAAAGCCAAGAAGATCTGTGGCAGACAGATCCACACATAGAGCGTCTTTTGGAAGCGTCCAAACCCTCCAATCCGATCCAGGACCTTGTCAAAATTCATCCTTGAATATCACTTAATGAGCTCTCACACTCTATCTTATCAAGAGAAGATAGCTTGGCCCACGAGACTAGGTCAGACGTTGAAGTGTGATGAGTGTATGAGAGTAACGCTATCAATAACATCAAGTGAGTATTCTGATATTTTAATGCTGTGAGAGGGCGCTCTGGTTACTGGAGCACGTGAATGGCCGGTCTGGATCTCCTCACACCTGCAGCAGATAGAGAAAGGGAGGGAGAAGGAAGGGAGGGATGCATACAGGAAAAAAGAGGGAGAGAGAGCTGCAGAAGAGTTCTGACTGTTTGTGTTGTTTGAGGTAAATATAAGAAGGGGTGGACTGGGAGGAACCCCAGTCTCTGAAACGAGCCAATGAGCATGAGGGGGAGGAGCTACTGGGATTGTTTATGTCACAAGGGAGGATTGTTTTCACACTCTCTGTTCATCTATGCAACAAACTTAGAAACAATGTTTCCTTCATCTGCCCGCTAAGCACTTTCGCTCTTGGTTCTTCCTCTTTCTTTTAGTTTCATTCACAAAGTTTAAGAGAGAGTTTGCCTGGTGTGAAGTTATGTAAAACCAAAGCAGCATCAAACTAAAGTGTCAATTCAAAACAATCATTTCAAAAGTAGAGTGGAAGTTGAAGTTTAGAAATCTAAACAAACAAATCGGGTCACAAAAACAACTGCAACAACTAAGACATCAAAACTATCGAGAAGAGGATTTTTGTAAATTAAGTAAATGAAATTAAACAAATTATGGCTATCACAGCAATTGACCCATTTTTAAGCACTGTCCTCAAAAGATTAACAGCCAATTATATTTAAGGATTTTACACTATGGGTGACATTTTTTTAAACAAAAACTTTTAATAAGATGTCCAGTATCAGAGTCAGAAATAAAAACTATTGCTTTAATTGATCAAATCACAACAAACATCTGCTTTGGAAGTTGTGTGGTTGGCTACAAAGTAAAACCAATTACTTTAATTTTAAAGTTACTAATCAGTTTTTTTTATCCGACTGGCTAGCATCTGGTAAATCTGTTAACAATAATAATTCAATATTCAACAGTTATTTCAATTCATAATGTTAGTTTTTTATTTCTTAACATAGTTAAAGTAGAATGATTTTAATCTGTTGTGCAAAACATTTTTTTATTCTATACTAGTCTTTTTATGTGAGCTATCACCAGTTAACCCACATCCTCAATTAATCCAATTATGTGTTGTTTTCACATTTAAATATTGAATATGATTTCATAGCTTTAAGTTGTATATTATGCGTTTACTTCCATTGAAATGAATTGAGTTATTTCACTACCCAGCTTCTAGTTTTGCTTTGATACTCCAATGTCTGTATCAAGGATCATTCACGTAAAAGATATTTTTTTTTCTGCGTTCCAATATTTCTTTATAGGCCTTATTTAAAGGTCTTCCAAACTCTTAAATGTGTTTTCATTTAACGTATGTCTCTTTAAAAGTTTATTAATAGTAGTGCTAGAATAATTTTTATACACTCTGCTTGTAAAAAAAATATTTACTAAAAAAACAACAAATGAAACTTTAAAATTGGCTGTCAAAAATGTTTGACTGTAAAACTGTTTCTGTAAAAATGCTTTATTCATGAATGTTTGAGTAAAGAACAGTGCGTTTGGATGTCCTCTCCTGTCTTTTCTGCACAAACGTTCAACAATCATCGGAACCGGAACTCAGGACATCATCAGGACGGAACTCAAGGTTTTGTTGATTGAGAGGCTAATAAGGGACAAATCTAGAATTACATTCTATACCATTTCTAATCATAATTATTGTCCTATCTGTGCGAAATTATTGGGTTATGTCAGTTAACACTTAAGACGTGATCATTTTAAAATGTTGGTTATAAGAAACCATTATGTTTAGGGTAAATTCCAGCATAATAAAAACATTGTTCAACATTTTAACATTGTTCAATTGTTAATCAATGTTAAGGAATCAACTTTTTTCACACGTTTTTAACTGGTTAACAGGTTATGGGGGGTGGGGGCAGAGGGCAGCGAGAATAAGCCTTTAGGATTAAGCTTAGCAACTGATTCCATTTGAACTAAAATCTTTAAAATCCCATTTGACCAAAATCTTAATATAGTGGTCGCAAAAGTGTACCAGACTTCAAAAACAAAAGAAAGTTCTACTTCTTACTTCTTCGGATGGAATCTGGATTTTGTAGAAAATTGGCAACTGAAGGGTTGCTCTGGAAAATTAGGAAAGAATGATTGACTAGCATGAACATGAAGAAGAAGAGTATTTGTAAAAGTGATTCACAAATGTCTTTTAGCTATTTTTGTTAAGATGTGAAAGATGAAAAGGGTGTTACATTAGTCATAAAGTATTTCCCCAAGGGCTGATTTGTATGTTTTTTTGCAAACCCATTAATTTCAGTCTATGAAGTTTTGAATATTGCCTATGGGTTTTTTTTATAAGCCCTGAAAAAAAAAGTGTCATTGGGCTTTCATTTGAACAGCTGAAGCTTTAAAACAAAAAGCAGTGAAGAATTTTGGTACCACTTCACCTTTTTATCAGGGTTAAGAACACATTTAATCCAAGAAAACCTTTCTTTATAATGCACAGTTGAAAATAATATAAAAAGTAGGGAGACCAAGTTTCTGAATACATTTTGTAATTTTAATTGTGATTTTAAACTCGGCAAGATAATATTTTTGTATGGAATATCAATGCATTAAATGTACTGTACGGGATTCTCACGATGCCACTCTGTTAAAAGAATTGTCACATGAACTTCCTTCAAAACTACATTCGAATGACGATAGAGAGATGGAATGCTGGTCAACAGGAATCACACTTTAGCCCTTCACAGCAGGGTTGAAACGTTTCCCTATACTTCTGCATTCTGATTATTTAAACAGACCTTTTCTTTCATAGGCCAGTCTACGAGGCAGGTTTTAATGAGAATAGAGCATGCATGACAGCAAACGCTTTCACTTTCAAAGGATATTGCATTCATGATTTACAACTTCTTCACAGAATCAGACACCTCTTCCCACAAAGTGTCAGAGGAAAATAAATTTATTCAGAAAGGTTAAAGAGATTGTGAATTTAGAGTCAGCAAACATTCCAATTTCATAGAAAGCTCAATTTATGAGCATCGACTGTGGGCAGTAAATCTGAACTAGCACTTAAAACTTGGATTCCGTGCACAGTTTGAGGGTACATTCAAAGATCTTCAAATGTTTTTTGTCAGTAGTTATCAACACCATTCACATGGTTAAACACATGCATACTCCATCTACTGAAAGCCATAAGTGTGTGCTATGGACCCTGATAATAATGTAAAATAAACAGCATTTGAGGTAAAGTTTTAATTCACCTGACGATAATATTGTAGGGCAAGAAAATAGTTTCTTACAGAATTATTGTTTGTTTTACAATTGAAGCTTAACATTTTAATATCTTTAAACACCTACCACCAGTCGTTATTGTTAAGAAAATTTGTATTCATTTACATTTTCATTAAAATCAACTGAACCTATTGAAACCAATGTATGCTGACAGCAGTGTGAGTAGAGCACCTACTGGCTCATACGAATTGGTTAATACCTTTCCATGCCATTAAATGGTGCAGAGGCATGCAAAATAGCTTGCAGAAACACCTTGTTCATTTAGAAATTATGAAAAGACAAATGTCGATGTACTAGATCCAGATGGTCTACTGTAGGAATGTATTTAAGGAAACCATATGCTTTTATGGATTGTCAGGTTGTCTAGGATAAACTGAAACCAGTCATGCTTTCAAAACAAAGTAAACAGCTAAAGTCTGTCTCCGCCTCCTAACTCTAGGTTAACCAAATCACTTGGATCTGACCTAAACCGCTAAACTAAGGGTTTTTAGAACCCTCCAAAACAAAACTAATGTGCTTTTCATGGAATAAGAAAACATCAAGGCACAAATTCTTAAAACAAGGGGCGTGGTCGGAGCCTCAGGTGCTCAGTGTCCCAGTTTTTATTTTATTCTCGGTTACAATTTTATTCTATTTTACCATGTGTTTATATATGCTTTTTGTGCTTGTTACATTGTGAAGCACTTTGGCCAACCTCTTTGACAAGGTTTGTTGTTAAATGAGCTATATGAATAAATAAATATAAGTATTTTTCATCGTTCTGAGAATCTTGTTTGCATTATAGTTCAGATGATAAATTAATATTATTTTATATTATTACAACCCCTTTATCCCCTTTCAGTGGTTACGTCTATTACTGTTTTTGACAGACCCTGGAGTTCCTCTGTGAACTGAACCATGGATAATTCCAAAGCCAAAATCAGAACTCTAGCCATAAAAAATCAAACCTATCACTCTGTCAGAATAATTATTTACAGGTCTTTTTCATTGAAATGCATTTTTTTCTTCTTCCTTTTAAAACATTTAAATTATGATTTAATGACTCACCAGGAGAGTTTCAATCTTTTGGAGATTGATATAAAAAAAAAAAAATCAAATTTATGAAAATTTGCCACATCAAATTGAGGGAGTGGACGTACACAGACAATGCCATAACCTCAGTTACCATAGTAACCGACCTGGGATCATTCATTACAAGTTAACTCTATTTTGGTCCGTGTGTGCAGTTGCTGGGACTCTGCTGTATCAGCACTAACAAAAGCCAATGAAAGGAAATCTTGGACCGTTACAATACCTATTGTCTAAAGGACTGCCAAACATTACGGTGCTAATGTCCTTAATTGTCTTGCTTTTGGAGTCTTAACAACCTGTAACACGCCCATCTTAACCACACATGGAATTTTGCAGCTGGGTATTTAAAACAGTTTTTGTGGTTTCTAGAGTGTTTGGCTCCTCAGGGCATTTGACTGCATGGCTAATGCAATAATCACTCTATAAAACTAATCCTACAATCACTTACATAAATGTAGATATAGATGTAAATACAATCTAATGAAGAGAAAAGTCTTCACCTTTTGCTCACTACTTCAAGAAAATTATTTAAATTGTGTTGAGATGTGTTACTGTATTATCATATACCTAATTAAAATGAAAACATGAAACTTGTTCTCTCATTGAGGATCAAGCTGCCACCATGTGGTAGGATGCAGCTTTATGCAAGTGTTACAAAACAGATGAGTATATGTAAGCAGCATGCATAAGATCCTATTTCATGGGAGGATCGCGAGGGCAGCCCGGGGCAAGTCAAAGAAAGAGATGCATACTAACGCTTTACAAACACAGGCTGATCTAGTTCTGAGTCTTCAGCGCATAAAGGACAAATATGATTTTTTTTAAATCGAAAGGAGTACAAACGAAAATTTAGGGTGGGGTGGGGGGTTTATCAATCGATACACATTACTCTCAAAGCAGCTTAGTGTGGAGTTAAGTGTTGAATAGTAATTTATATTAGATAATTCTATAGGGTACAACTAGAACTACCATAAAATGCTACCCTAGCTATTGTAACATTTATTAGTATATGTGTAAATTGTTGATTTGGCCATTAATACAATTATAAATTACTATATAAGCCTGGTTTAAACCAAGATTATGTTGAAACATAGTCACTGAGACACTAATATTTATAGATGTATGGGCAAAAAAAAACAGGTAACCTGGAGTAAAAAAAAAAAAAAACCCACATGCGGAGAAATTTTTTCCCCGATGAAGAACCCCTTCGTGAGATCAACAACAACAACAACAAAGCAACAACACTAACAGCTTTCAAAAAGCAACTGAAAACTCGTCTTTTCAGAGATCACCTACTATAAAAAATAAATAAATAAATAAATAAAAAAAAACTACTACCTTCTTTTTCCCTCCTCTGTCTTTATTTTCTTCCTCTACTTCCTCACTGCTTTGGTTTATTGATCAGTTGATACAATTCTATTATGAGAAGCTGAGATAGACTTTGACGGTGTAACAAATTGCATATTGTCTCTCCCCTAATGTAAGTCGCTTTGGACAAAAGCGTCTGCCAAATGCACAAATGTAAATGCAAATCACAAGGAGCCTCTCTGACGGGGCAGGTGCTACTCACCACCACAGAATGGTGGTACGTGGAATGATGTGAAAGATGCATTTAAACACATTAAAACTTATATCTTATATCTTGACCAAAGAGGGAATAAAAGGGAACTATAGTTTATTCAAGTTATCCCAGGTTTCTTTTTTATTATCATTCCTGGACATGGACAAACACATATTTATTTTCTTTTTCTTTTTTACTCCAGAATTGAATTGAAACAAAACTTGTTAGCACAAGTTGTATTTAACTAAATCAAATTAAGTGCAGAATAGTGCACTTCCAGCTTTTGTCGAAAATCGAATCTCTACATCATGGTCATGCAACAAGTTGATTCTGTCTGTAAAGAAATAAAACAAATACCTCAAGAATACCTAAAGAGAAGGTATTTTAGTTAATATTAACATAAAAAAACTTCCTTTACTGATATTAAAAATGAAAACTAAGTCTTCAGTAGTGTTGGCCGATTTTATTTTTCAGTCAATATTGATCATTTATTTCTGGTACAAAAACAGCTTAGCGTGAATTGTTATAAAAAGAAATGCATAACCTGTTAAATAGCACAAATATCGTATCTGTAGCTGAGCTCAATAAAATAGGCCGTTGTGATAAACTTACTCAAAGTCTTACTTTAAGTCTTCTAATAAAGGACTTCTTCAATCTAAAGACTTAGAAAATCCCTGACATAGTGATAGATATATAGAGTGGAGTCCACTCATGGTCCATCAAGAGTTGATTAAGATGAGGAAAGATGCAGCAGCTCCTCAAGGAAGACAAGGAAGCAGCTGATGATGGACTTTGATAGAACTTTGAGAAAAATCTTATGCCCTGAGAACCAACAACAAACTTTATCCTGATTGGTCTTCCAGCCATTTGTCCACAAAAAAAGGTCTCCACAACAGCGCTAAGAGGACAAATGGACAATATAAAGCTTTTTGGCAGAAAAAAAAGAGTATCTGTTGTCATTTCTGATTTAATCTTTTGCAATGTCCTCATATTTTTCTCCTGATTACAATCTTTTGAAAATGATTGAGTCCAACAAATTGGAAGCCCGACTGATCTGGGCAAGCCCATATCCCACCAAACATACAGAAGAGAACAAAATTATTACACTATTGAGGTACATTACTGCTCTCTAAAAGCTCTTATTTCATAAATGCGACACAGGATGAAAGGTCTGCCACCGGATTGATGAGGAATGTGTCAATGGAAATCCTTCCTGAGTGACACAGAGGAATACGTGTGCCAAAATACACCCATTACTTAAACCTTTACACGCACATAAAATACCGCCTCACGTGCATGCTGTCCTGTGACATAAGTTGAGCACCGGTTTTGAAAGAAAATGGATATGGTTTGATTTATGATGTGCTAATCAAAGAACCTGGCTTCCTGTTTGCTTCCTCTATTTGTTTATTGAGACTTCAACTTGAGCAGACGAACATAATCCCTTTCATCGCTGCCTGATCTTATAACATACAGTGTTCGCTCAACTCCAAGGTAAAGCATTATTTCCTCTCTGCAAAGCTTCTTATAATTTTGTGAATGAGTTCTATTTTAAACTTTCTTTTACTGATTAGACAACTTTTTCTAAAAGTACACAAACTACATGAATCCAAATAAAATGACTTAAAAAAAAAAAAGTTAAAATGGTGATATCCTTCACAGTTGAGTAACTCAAGGATAAAAGATACCCGAGCTGCCAGACTTATAAAAGACTTTACATCATCCTGGAACCTGAGGAAGGAGGCCAGGCAGGCTACATAACATACAGTACACAAAGATACCTAAAATTCCTGGAGTATCTATTCCAAACCCACAAACAAGCATCAAAAAGTCTATGATTAGATCAGAGTTCAATCTAATAGACCCAAAAGCAGCTCATTTCTTCTAAAAAGAAACCCCTCCACCCCCCTCAGCAAACACCAGAGGAATGTCAAATCAAACACATTGAGCTCCAGCAAAACAACCTACTGCCAAAGAACAAGAATCAAAGCCTGTATGCACTTCTGTACAAGTAATTGAACACAAATGAAAAAGTATGCTTCTTTACATTTCTTAAGAAATTTTCCAAACAAAGTTACCTATAAGAATCTTTTCCCCATAATAAACAGTGTTCTTGTCTAAATTAGACTACCCACTACCAACTACTCTAAAAAATGGAAATTAAATAGCACAGTATTTTAATTCCTCCTTGAACCGCTACCTTAACGTGGTGGAGTCTCCCAAGGCAAACAGGTCCTAGGTGACGGGTCAGACTAAGAGCGGTTCAGAAGACCCCCTATGATGATACAAACAGATTCTGCGACATCGCCCGGATTGGCGTCAACGGGGCCCCACCCTGGAGCTAGGCCTGGGGTTGGGGCTCAAAGGCGAGCGTCTGGTGGCTGGGTCCTTTCCCACGGGACCCGGCCGGGCTCAGCCCGAAAAGGCCACGTGGGATCGCCCTCCAGTGGGCCCACCACCCGCAGGAGGGACCGTAAGGGGCTGGTGCTTTGTGATATGGGTGACATATGTGAGCGAGAGGGTCGCTTCCCTCCGCCTTCGAGTTGGTGGCAGGTCTCTCACTGTTGTTACGGTCTACGGGCCGAACATCAGTGCAGAGTACCCGGCCTTCTTGGAATCCCTGGGAGGGGTGCTGGAAAGTGCTCTGTGGTGTTCTGTTATTGGACTTCTATGCTCGTCATGGCTTGTCCATAATGAACACCATGTTCAAGCACAAGGGTGTCCTCCGGTGCACGTGGCATCAGGACAACTTAGGCCGAAGGTCAATGATCGACTTCGTTGTCATATCATCTGACCTTTGACCATGTGTTTTGGACACTCGGGTGAAGAGAGGGGCTGAGCTATCAACCGATCACTACCTGGTGGTGAGTTGGATCCGCTGGCAGGGGAGGAGGCCGGAAAGACCTGGCAGACCAAACCGTACATTGAGGGTCTGTTGGGAATGTCTGGCCGTGCCCTCTGTCAGAGTGAGCTTTAACTCCCACCTCCAGGAGAGCTTCAACCAGATACCGGGGGAGGCTGGAGACATGGAGTCCGAGTGGACCATGTTTTCCCCCTCTATTGTCACTGCCGCGGTGCGAAGCTGTGGCCGTAAGGTCTTTGGTGCCTGTCGTGGCGGCAATCCCAGAACCCGGTGGTGGACACCAGAAGTAAGGGATGCCGTCAAGCTGAAAAAGGAGTCCTATCAGGCCTGGTTGGCTTGTGGGACTTCGGACACAGCTGACCTGTACCGGCAGGCCAAGTGTGCAGCAGCCAATGGTGTGTTAGAGGCAAAAACTCGGACTTGGGAGAAGTTCGGGGAGGCCATGGAGGAAGACTATCGGTCGTCCTCAAAGAAATTCTGGCAAACTGTCCGGCGCCTCAGGAGGGGGAAGCAGTGCCAAACCAATACTGTTTACAGTGGAGGTGGAGAGCTGTTGACCTTGACCAGGGATGTGGTCGGGTGGTGGAAGGAATACTTTGAGGGTCTCCTCAATCCCACTGTCACGTCCTCTGTTGAGGAAGCAGAGACTGGGGTACTTGAGGCGGACTCGTCTATCACCCAAGCCGAAGTTACTGAGGTGGTTGGTAAGCTCCTTATTGGCAAGGCACCGGGGGTGGATGAGATCCGCCCTGAGTACCTCAGGTGCCTAGATGCTGTGGGACCGTCCTGGCTGACACATCTCAGCAGCATCGCGTGGCGGTCAGGGACGATACCTCTTGATTGGCAGACTGGGGTGGTGGTCCCTCTTTTCAAGAAGGGGGACCGGAGGATGTGATCCAACTACCGGGGGATCACACTCCTCAGCCTCCCTGGGAAAGTCTATGCCAGGGTACTGGAGAGGAGAGTTCGGCCGATAGTCGAACTGCGGATGCAGGAGGAACAATGCGGGTTTCGACCTGGTCGTGGAACACTGGACCAGCTCTATACCCTCTGCAGGGTCCTCGAGGTGTCATGGGAGTTCGCCCTACCGGTCCACATGTGCTTTGTGGATTTGAAGAAGGCGTTCGACCGTGTCCCTCGTGGTGTTCTGTGGGAGGTGCTCTGGGAGTATGGGGTCCGAGGCCTTCTGCTAAGGGCTGTCCGGTCGCTGTACAACCAGAGCAGGAGCTTGGTCCGCATTGCCGGCACAAAGTCAGACCTGTTCCCAGTGCACGTTGGCCTCCGACCCGGTTCTGTTCATAGTTTTTATGGACAGAATCTCTAGGCGCAGCCAGGGGCTGGAGGGGGTCTGGTTCAAGGACCTCAGGATTTCATCTCTGCTGGTTGCGGACGATGTTGTCCTGTTGGCTTCTTCGGGCCTGGCCCTGCAGCATGCGTTGGGGCAGTTTGCAGCCGAGTGTGAAGCGGCTGGGATCAGAGGATCAGTGGAGTGCTCCTGCCTCAGGTGGAGGAGTTTAAGTATCTCGGGTCCTGTTCACGAGTGAGGGGAGGATGGAGCGTGAGATCCCGCTTATCCGAGGAAGGGTCATGGGGGCAGCAGTCTAAGCAAGGATGCCCAGACTTCCCTCTCCACAGACACTTCTTCCAGCTAATTTACACACATAAAAGTCTAAAAAAAACCTGATAGGTAACTAATCCAATCCACTTCATCAAATATCTTACAAGTAGACATTCCTAAAGTGCTGCACAGATCAATATTTAGACATTTTAAAAATCTAGGACAGAACACAAAAACTTTCGTAAAAATTAGGTAAGAAGATGATAAAAAACACAACTAAATACACACCAAAAAACACCCCACAACCCTCGACGAGTTCAAAGTCAAAGGGCAAAATGGGTTTAAGAGAAGACTTAAAACATTATACATGGTGGCTGGAAGGCAGCGCATTATCTCCGTCCTACCGCAGAAAAAAAAAACCTTTCCAACATGGCTAAATTTTGGATCCACTAACTGGAGCTGACCACCTGACCTCGGGGAATATGCAGGTAAGTAATAGCCCCTTTGACTATAAGCCACAATGACCAATATAAATATATAGATGTGGGTAGAGACAATAATCAGAAGCTACCAGAGGATCATTGTCAACAATAGCATCTGGGGTTAAAGAGGAATGGAAATAAATTTGAAGCTGTTACTACAGCAGTGTGCTCTGGACATTAACTGAACCCCTACATGAAGTGAGACCCAAGTTTAGTTATAGCTGGTAAGCAATGCATATAAAGGAAAAAGCTAATGTTAACTCTCTCCATCTCTCATTAGTCGCATTTCCATTGACCATGAAATTGCATAAATTGGATTTGCGATTTGGCTTTGGGTCCTCATTGGACAAAGTGATGTACTTCCTCACAGGCTCCACAGATGATTTAATCATATGGAAACAGTGTAACTGATACATTTAGTTTTTTCAATATTTCTTGAAATGTAATACAATTTTGCACAAATATATAATGGAAATACAGCTACTGTTTCTCGAATTCCTTCATCGACAGCCAGATAAAAAAATTATCCAGCCCATCAGGGGGGTAACATTCAGAAAACAAGTAGGTTTTGAGTAGAGATTTAAGTTTGGATGCAGTGACAGAGTTAAAGGAGCATAGTGAGTGAATAGAGGTGTAGGGAACAAGCATATTACATAGAAAAAGGAAGGTGGAGGTTAATCATGCAAAGATTTAAAATCTAGCAAGAGAATTTTTAATTCAATACAATAACTAAATAAAAGTCGATGGAGATGAAAGAGAATTGATTTTATGTGTGCAGTATGTTTGGTAAAAGTAAGTATTAAACTGTGGAGTTTTGAATGTACTGTAATCTGAAGATGGAGCTGGCAGATGCATGAATAATTCACCATCTTCGGTATTGATAAACAGGTGGAGTTTGGCAATACACAACAGATGAAATTGGACTGAAAGGAGAATTACACAAGTTTCAAACAGACCTATACAGTTTCTTTCTCGTGCAAGAAGGCCTAATGTTTTCCCAGTTGTTCTTTCACAATCAATCCCTTTTATTTGGCTGGGAATATTTGAGCGATTCTCATTGATGGAGAGGCAGCAGTAGATCGGCACGGTGCATAGAGCAGGAATGGTGGGGTACTCCATACTTTGCCTGTGTTTTTGCTATCCTGTGAATCCTTGTTAAAAAAAAATTTCTAATATTTAACTTAAAGAAGTTTTAATACAACCATGTAAATTTTAAATGAGTTCTTAATGTATTGTTGTTCTCAATTTAAAGTTAGGATAGCAAAAATCTCAAATGGTAACCCCAACATTGCATCCATTTCAGACTTTCCTAGGCATTCTTTACAGATTAACAGTTAAAGTTACATATTCCTGCATGATATATACATGAAGCACAAAGAAGGTAGGTACACAACAGCACACGACAGCAAAAAAAAAGCTTTGGAGACAAACTTAAAGTAAAAGTCACAAATGATAATAAGAACTATTTTTAAAATAACAAATGATCTTTTCCATTTCAGGTTAATATATATATATATTTTTTCAAATACGGAAACTACCGTACTTTGGTCAAGCACATTCATTTGAAACAATATGCATGTAAAGAGTCCATTAAAGTGGCACAGTGTGAGGTGTGAGAAGTGACAGGAGCTGGAGAAGTCAAGCGGCTGAGAGCAGAGGGTGGGTGGAATATTTCAGACAGAGTTCTGTGTGAGTTCTGTAGGGGAAAGGTGTGTTTGGAGAACAGACAGAGGGGAGCTTTGTGTACCTCTTTCAGACAGGTCAGCTCTCACTCTCCCCCTCTCTCTACAGCCTTCCTACTTTCTCCAGTTCTTCCTTCCCTGGTTGCACAGAGCTCCCTTGGAAGCCGTGTATGATGCTATCAATTCTGTGCTGGGTTCTGCTGTTCTTTCCTAGCCAGGTAAGAGGCACCCGTCATCAATGCTTTGTCAATCAAAAGCTTGTTAGCATCTCTGTTGGCACTAGCTGGCCTTGCAGTCAGACACTCAGGTTTGGGTAGTTATTATAAACAGGGGAGTTAATGGTGCTAGTTTATGGCACCTGTTGTTTACAGTCAACAGAAAGGTTTTTATAAAAAATTACTTTTCTTTTGTGTTACAATGAAATAATTTTCTCAGACAGTTTGGGAATAAGTGAAAAATTTTAAAGATACATTCTCTTATAGAATATTTGTTCACATCAGACAGTTTTTACACTGAAAAGTTTTGTTAAAACCCTGTTAAGGTTTAGTATATAAAAAAATATTAAGAAAATATTGTGGATACTTTGGTTTAGAAAATTGTCAAAATGTACAACGGTCACAAACTCATGTTCCATGAAGGGAGTTGATCAAAAAATTGCATGTTCTATTTTAAATGAATATAAGAGTCATTTTTTGCTGCTACCTTAAACCCGAGGAGCTTCTTCCATTAGTTGTAGTAAACACATCCTCACTTTGTAACCCAGTTTCAAGACAGTTCAGCGTTAAAACATGAGCCCCAAAGCATATGAAGAGTTGAGCGAGACGGTCTAATTTAAATTAGAGGTCATCAAGATGGTAGTTTCAAAACAAACTTTTGTGCCCCTATTGTTATTTTGAAAGGTTTCTTATTTAATTTTGATGGTCTCCAACATCAGGTTTACACATGCAAGGTCGAAAAAAAGGTTTTCTTTTCTTATATGAATTTAACACAACATCAAACTGCCTGTGATTGAATAAATTGTCAGGATTTGAGTCAAGCTCACCAGAGAAGCATTCAGGGGGGGAAATATGGTTCTGGTTACGCTACGTAACAATGTAATTCTCCAACAATGAGACACAGATAAACTAAAACATTTTCCCTTTCTGCATGTTAATCTCTGTGAAAGGCTTGCATAACCCTGCTTCCCCTCGATGTTTGGGGAACTTTCTTTTGTTGAGTTTGGTTTCTCAACATGAACGAATGACGTAAAAGGTTTTATGGCATGACGTGTGATACCATATTTCAAAATTAATGCCATATAAAATTTGCTTTCAACTAGGACTTTTTTATTCTTATTTTGATAGACAACGCACTTTCAGTTTTAAATATCTACCAGGGTGTTCCTCAAACCTAAAGTTAAGAGAAGAAATTACATGAGAGGATATTTTTAAAAACCCATAATAGCGCCTCTTTAAAACACGGGCACCAAAGCAAATGAAAAGTTGAGCCTGACTTGAAGTTAGGTGCTTCAAGGCAATCTTCAACATTTGCCTCAGAGTGTTCTCTGTGATGCACAGAGGCCTGCCAGATAATAGACAAAATGCCTCCAGTAGACATTCCTTCTCTTGTAAGAGCTCAGCACTGTCAGTTTGGCATTGTTAAAAGGATAATAAAATTGGTTTTAAAATTATCACTTTGCAAATGCATAAATAAATGCATTAAAATAATCACATCCTGTACATTTCTCTATAACTTAGTATTTCATGTGCTAACTATATTTCTAAACCAAGGACTCCAAGACCCCCTTTATTATCTTTAATGCATTTCACCTAAAAATTATGGAATAACTTGGAGACGATGCTCTATAAAGTCAGAGATGAAATAAGCCAAATGTTTGCCATCTAATAAATTAAAATGTCTATCAGACAATTTTTTTCCAGAAAAAGTGGAGTTAATACTTCTGTTTGCCACAAAGGACTAAATTTGCACTTGTTCTATGTGCAAGTTATTTATCATCACATCAACAACTTTCTAAAAAGATGACTATTGCAAATTATGAATACAGACAATAGAGCATGAAGGAAGTGGCAGATAGGGGAGGTATTTTATCAGTATTACACAGCATATTACAGCCAAAGTTACTTTGTTTATTTATGCATTGACTCTACAACAGCAATTCTCTGTGAAAGGGTATTGAGTCAGCAAAAGAGTTTGATGATTCATTTGGAATGAGGCAAGAAACTAACATTTTGTTACGTCTTCTCATTGTCACGATGCTTCTAATTTTCAACGGGTACTGTGAGACATTTCAACCATGTATTTTTTTAATTACCATCATATTTTTACCCTCAAATATTCTTAGTAACACCCCTTCTAACATTGGGTTTAACAGATGTTTCATTAGATCACACATCACATTATTATGGTAATAAGAAATTATCTAGACGCTAACTGAGAATTTATCTGGTAACTGATTTAAAGAGAAAACGAAAGAAAATGCCAAATTGTTTACTTTCTTTATGAATCAACACGTTTATACAAGCAGCAGTGATAGTTCATGTTTTTCTTCCATAAACATATACAGTGGTGCAGTCAGTGGCGCTGTGTAAATGGCCTGATTGTTGACATCACGACTGAATTTTTCCTCTGCCAAATTAGCTGCTAAACTCACAGGTTGTTCTTCAAGTAAAGATCCCTTATCTAAAATATCTAGGTTCATTGGTATTAGAAACTTCACAGAAATAACTTCACAGCAACAACTATCCTTGTTCCTCCAAAAGTTACTTTAACATATAGAACAAACATATTTTATAACTCATGCATTCAAGGAAAAATGTAGAGCGGTATTTCATTAGTTAATCCTATCTCAACATTTCCTCACAGACACAGGCGTAAAGTTATGCACACATAGCTTTCAAAAATGCAGGTAGTCCACTTTGACAGAATTGCCACCATCAATTTTCCAGTAGACGCTGCATACCATCCCCTCCTACACAGGAACAGATGTGAGCGAAGAGAGCCTGATTAATTTATGCAACCCTGCTATTTAAAAGCATTAAAATAACGCAGATTAAAACGAGCACTGTGTCATAAACCATGTCATGGATACATGACTTTTTGTTTAACCCATGCTTCCAATGAATTTTTTTATGGAAAAAGAAAAAATATGTGCATGTGGACATAACCTAATTCAAGGATCACCAAATATGGTCCTGGAGGTCAATGCAGGGCTCCGGACTTCCAGGACAGAATTTGGAAATCCTGGCCTTATACAAAAGAATAAGATAGGTGAAGACATGAAATCATGCACGTTTTGGTAAGTGCCTTATTAGACATGTTCTCTATTCTCCTGCATTAAATTTGATCAGCATGTGACTTTTTAAACCTTTGAGCATATATTGTTGAAACATAAGAGACGTTTCATAAGTATGATGAAGGGAATATTGGAAAAATACTCTGCAAGTTCTCTGTTTGAGAACTCTAGAAAAACCTGACTTGGAACATAATGAAACCAGGTAGCTAAAACATATGGTAGTACGGACAAAGGTTAGAAAAGCTGAACACCAATAAATGAAAGGATAATACACAATCAGTAGACAAGAATATAGAAAAACAGGAAGTTTGGTTTCAGCAGGTGGACATCAACACTCAGAAACTAGCTAAAACTAAAAAAAAACTTTCCCTTTCAGCAGGTTTTGAATAGCTGGTTGTTATAAAAGATCCTGGGCCTAATCGAAATGGCATACTAAGGGAGTAGGCACTTCATTTATAAGTACCTCTAGACTATGGGGGTATATTTGCTCAACAATCTAAATAAAAAAAAGTTTATTATCCACAAAATAACCTAAGGGGATATATGAAAATAAATTAGAATCACAAAAAATAAATTGAAATGTGCCAATTAAAATATTTATATTTATATAAATAAAATCTTTTTTTAAATCACAAATGTATATTTGCTTGAACTTATTTGTGGAATTTGGTGTCACCCTTGCACTTGTGAATCTCTAGCTGCGCATTTGTGAGCTTTGACATGTCAAGATACCCAAAGATGGGGAGCACCACCCACTGCCTATTAAAATCAGAATCCAATGAACTGGCATTCCTTTCATGCATCATGATTAGTGGTGGGAATATGGTTTGGGAATATTAAGTGAACTCGGACTTGTTTTTTAATTTAATAAATACGTATGTATTTGAATGAGAATCAATTTATTTTTGTGTGTCTCTTTACATTTATTTGTAGATCATAAACTAATGTATTAATTCAACAGACTTAGCCGACAGTATGAATTAGTATGATTTAATTTCTATTATATTTCATCTGCTGTGTTGACACTTCTCATGACTGACAGCCATTTTCTTCCATCACCAGCTGGTGACGTGTGCTCCGGTGCATCGTGTAATTGAGAAATGTGGACCTTTAACACCATCAAGAGTCTCACTGATGCAGAAAAACAGCCAAGAGTTTTTTTTTTTTTTTTGCTTAATGCTTTTCACATCGATAAAATTCAAACATACTGCTCGGAGCATTTTCTACATTTCACATACTAATCAGTATGTAAGAATGCAGAGTCAAAACCCCCCTGTGTATACACCAAATAGCTTCTCTTTACAAAGACCAAAGCAAACAGCAGGTACTTTCTGAATTAAGAGTTTTTCTGATTGAATTTTAGAATGCTTTACAAGGTACTGATGGCAGACGAAACGGAACAAGCCTTGCTGAGAGAAGGCAGTTTTGCACCTGGCCGTGTAAATGTGGTCCTCGCTCACCATGTCCCCCAGGTGTCAGCTCTGTGCTGGATGGCTGTGGCTGCTGCAAAACATGTGCACGCCAAATTGGCGATTCATGCAATGAAAGAGACACTTGCGACCCTCACAAGAGCATGTACTGCGACTTCTCCAAAGATCAGCCGCGTTATGAGGTCGGGATCTGTGCCTGTAAGTACATTTCTCATTTTTATTTAAACTAAAAAAAGCTTCTTTTTTAAAAGGTACATATGTGTGTGTTACTTGGTTTTTCGGACAGACTTGATGGGGGTTGGTTGTGACATGAATGGAGAGCACTATGACCATGGACAATCTTTCCAGCCCAGTCCACTCTACAAGTGCACTTGCATCAGTGGCGCTATTGGCTGCATCCCAGCCTTCATTCACAAACCTGCAGGAATGATGAGCTCTGCTGGTCTACAGAGCAATGCACCAGCAGCAGGACTAAAGAGCAGTAAAAACCTCAAAAATCAACAGGACACAAGCTATAGGACCATGTCAGGTGAATAAGACCCCATGTGTTATAAAAACAACAAACACAGAATTCAAATCAGTCCGGGGAGTTCCTTTGTTTGAACATAGCCATTTACATCCATGGTATTTTTTCCTGGTACACACTAAGGGTACACTTTACCTGTTTTCAAAGTTCTTCATTAAAGGGTGAGTAGTGAGTTTGAGTTAGTTTCCTTTTGTGACATGTTCAAACCAAGACAATTGGATGGACTACACAAGAAGGCATAGACATAAAACAGGTAAGATGATTATCTTTGTTATTTAAAGTTATTTAATCCAGTGAGTGAGTGTTGCTCCTAACTTCATAAAGAACCATGTTATTAGACAACTTGTGGTCGAATAGTCTAAGCCTCAGACCTCAAGGCGTTTGGGCTTTGGTTCTTTTTCTAATGACAGGCACTTCAAGAATCCTGAAGTCATGATCAAATTGGCTGAAATTGTCAGGATTTCCGTGAGAAGCGAATTTCTACTAACTGAAAGCTTTAACAAGGAAGCGGGCATTGCAGGGAAAAAACACAGCAAGGAATGATGCAATCCAAACATTTAAACAAAACAAAGATGAGCCCCGCCAGTCATGTGATCTAGCTCACATGACTGGAGAAGGCAAAGAAAACTGGAATAAGGAAAAAGAGTGACTAACAGAAAACAAGGTCAACATGAAAACCAACCACGAGCAGGACTGCTCATGATTTGTCACCTAAAGACAAGAAATAAGAAGGAATTTCAACAGGTCCAGATGTAAACACGTAGAGCTGAAATTAAGTCTCATGAGAAAAGTCTTCATTAATGAGATCCGCTTAATAGTTGTCAGTGCAACACTGACATCTGAACACTGAGTTACGACACTGTCCCTAACAGGTAGAAATAAAAGCCACTAAAATTGTGTAGAGCACTTAATAATATGACAGGTGAGGTTAATTTGTCACCTAAATCCTCAAATATGTCTCAAAATATAAATTATTTGGTTCATCTCTCTCATTCAAAATGTCTTGTTCAACGAAACCCAGAACACGAGCCCCGCTCACCAGCTAGGGCTCTCTCCTATAAGACCAGTAGCTATGACTACCAGAATTGGTGGCCAAATTCTACTATATATATTCAAACAAGGTCAAACCCAAAGCCTATTATTGTTCAGAGTCATCGTATCAAAATAATTTGTGTTTCTTTTCATTAATTTTAATATAATTATTTATTACTAAACCAGAATGAATAACACCATGCTTATACTTGCCCTGTCCGTACTGTTAGGATTATGGCAGCTCTGTTTGGATTTCTCAGTCAATGACCTCTCTTTGGTTGACAGTTTAAAATATTCATACAATCATGTAAGTAATTATACACTAATCCATGTATTATGATGTATCTATGAAAAAGCATAAGAATTGTACCCTCAAACATTGGAAGATGTCCAGCTGTTGGACACTGCAAGGTAAGAATAGAGATGAAGGAAGTAATGGACCTATCAAATCCAGTGGTCCGTGAAAAAAATTACAGAGATTTGCTTTGATTTGGTGTTTATGCATTAGGTTACACTAATATCTAGCAAAAAGAAAAAAAACAGGTCAGCTGACTTTATGAATAAAATGAAAGATCAGAATGTTTTCACATAATGATTAACCATCTACACCACATGTGTCAGACTGAATTCCATGGTTCAAACAACACTGTGCAGGCTGTTGGCCCCAGTAACTATTGAGTAAATATCTAATGAATGAAAGTCGATGTCAATGTTTCTCATACGAAAAAAATATATAAATACACACTTCCTCTGCCATCCTCATTACAGCCCGCTCTGATGAATATCCAATTTCTGCATGCACAGGACTTTCTAAGCAACTAGTCAATAGTAATGGGCACTTGTTCAGAAAATTATTTTGGAATCGGTATATTTTCAGACCTTCCGTTTCAATCCAAATTACAGCAATTACTGACTGCTATCGCTTTTGTTTGTAATTATTCCCCTGCATAGCAAAAAATCTGGTTGGGTCCCATGGAGATCTCTAGTTGACCTTGGCCCTCCATGAAATCAGTTGGACACCCTTAATCTACACACCATTTGGGAATTGTTGAGATGTGATCATCTAACTGGAAACAAGAATTTTTGTAGTATATTTAATTTATGGCGAGATAAATGCATGATGCAGATAAAGGTAGTCTAAAAGAATATTAGGGTGTGGCATTTTGGATGAGCACTGGAACTAAAGTTTTAGCTATGTGGTGATTGCTTTTACCAATAAATTATTTTGGTGATGGAAGATGTTGAAATATCTGCTGTAGGATGACATGATGCTTTGTGACTTTAACACTGAAAGCTTACAGGGATCCTCCTTTAGCCTGGAAGAAGAACTGTTTGGTCCAGACTACTGCCTGGTCGGCTTGTTCCCGCACCTGTGGCATCGGCATCTCTGTGCGGGTCAACAATGACAACAGCAAGTGTGAGATGAGAAAAGAGCGTCGACTCTGCCTGCTGCGGCCATGTGATAAAAAGACCCTTAAGGGACTGAAGGTAAGCTATATCTCGCCAGAGCACACATATTATTACTACTTTAAATGTAAATATACAAAAATGTCACAATTTGCAATAATTTCAGATCTCTGCATTTGAAAATTTAACCCACAACGTGTAACGAAAATGTCTCTCAATATATTTTAAACTTCTTCTATTTTGGGATCATTCTTTGATAAAACAGGATGATAAGGTGTGCAAAGAATTCCAATTCAGTCTTCAATTACAGGAAGTTTTTGAATCAAACGTGCCACAAAAGACATTTCATTGAGATGCACCTATAGAATGGTCTTCAGAATGATGGGGATTTAAATGAAAAATCAAATAGTTCTTTTGTATGCTCAGGGGATAAATATAATTCTTAGATGTAAAAACCCTTAATTGGGAGTACTAAAACTGAATTTTTTGAGAGACATTGAATAACATTTTTAATCACAATTAATCATGTGTTTTTAAAAGTGAACCTGTGTTTAACTGCATTTGTAATTATCCCTAAAAAGGATGATTAAAAAAAAAACTTCACTCTTATTTAAATATTTTTATCAACAAGGGCATTTATAAATATTGCTGCTTTATGCAAATTGTCTTTAACAAAAGTGAAACAACACTCAACAGTAGGGCGTAAATAATTGATTTTTACATAGAACTTGCCCAATATTAAAAAAAAAACATACAATTCACAAATCATTAAAATAAATTGTCTTTGTTTTAAATTGTCCTCAGCATAATTACACTTTACAGTCACTAATAGTTGAAATTCATGAGGACAAAAAAAAAAACTACTTGCAACAAAAAAGTTTCAACATTGAGAAGTCCTTTTTTAACCCAATCATTCTTTTTAGATGCCGAAAGGAAAAACCTGCAGACCTAAATTCCAGGCCAGTAAAGCAGAGAAGTTGTCACTTTCTGGCTGCACCAGTGTAAAAAAGCATCGACCGACATACTGTGGGATCTGCACAGACAAGCGTTGCTGCGTCCCCAATAAATCCAAAATGGTCAGCGTTGAGTTCAACTGCAAAGGAGGATCCAACATCCGCTGGAAGATGCAGTGGATCACCTCCTGTGTGTGCCAGAGGAAGTGCAACAATGCTGATGACATGTTTTCAGACCTGCACCTAATATAACTCCACTGGCAGTAAGGAGCAAAATGCCTTTAAACTTTAGGATACAAAGACACAATGTTCATGATCTGATCATAAACAGATGTGTCCGCTACATTTAAAGCAAGTCAATTTTTGTTTTTTCAAGCTAGAGTGACATTACAACTCTAAACCAAGAAAGCAATCCACTTTTTTTAAACAGTATGGTACAACATACATTTAACAGTTTGCACACACGCACACTATATACCACACTAAATGATGTATTATAAAAGAAAGTAAAATGTTTCTTACATAAATTCTGTTATGGGAAAACTGACAAGGCTGACTTTGTCTGTAAAGCTCAAACTTGTACAGTGTGGGTTTTTAAAATTCTAACATACAAAAAGAAAATTTCACATCAAAAGTGAATCTAAAAATTGGATTCACCACATCTCAGATCAGTATTTCAAACCATTAGAGTTAAATAAAATTTAAGATACTTTATCTGTGAATCCAAACAAAAGATAAGCATAATATGGATGTAAGGCAATGAATCCTCTCGAGCATAAACTCAAGCATCACTTTATGATTTGACATTATAATATTTTTTATTTATCTTTTTAAGACACCGCAGAAACCCTGATATACCTGGAAAGTCTATGTGTTGGCTAGTTTATTTAGTTCGAAATGTCCTCGAATTCTAAAAGATATACCGTAATTTCTGGACTATAAGCCGCTACTTTTTTCATAGGTTTTGAACCATGCGGCTCGTACAAAGGTGCGGCTATTCTGCAGATTTTTTCCCCACCGCTAGGGGCGCTCTAACCGGAATTAGAATCAAAACTAAGACAAAATAAATGCAAAGAAGAATACGCTAGTTCCTCTGCTCAAGATATAAGTCGGTAGAAGCAGATAGAACGACGAGATTTCACACACTGGAGAAATGAAGATAAATACTGGAAATACCGGTTATTTTCTCTTGTTTTTGTCCCGTTTTAATAAGCAAAGTTGCTGCCGTGTTAAAATGCAGGTTAGGAAAGGATCTATTTACAATTCAAAATCGTTCTGTTCCTGTAGTAAATATCTAATCTAAAAACATACATATCTGTGGCTTGCAAAACTTTTTTAAATAGTGCGGATGCGGCTTGTATGCAGGTGCGGCTTGTTTTTTTTTTTGTTTTTTTTTTTTAAACAGAGCAGATGCGCTTTATAGTCCAGAATTTACGGTAAACTCTATTGTTATTTTCGCTCAGCAAATAATTGGATGATGAGATTGGGTCAGGAAGCTGCTGTGGATATCTTGCCAATAATTTCAGTCGGAATTGCCTTCTCACTTCATGACTCTGAGTCTCCGATAGCTCCAGATATCTAGCATGCCAAATATCTCCTGTGTGACCAATCAAACATGCGCAGCTCTTATGTTTGTGGGCTGGAGATCCATACAATGGCGATATTTAATATCTACTGAAAATTGAAGTTATTTAATTGAGCAATTTCTGAAAATTATTTTATCTATAAAATTATTTATCTTTTTCTACGGAGTCCCTTTAACTGTTTGGCAATGGCCGTTAAAACATAAACAGTATTAAACATTTTGTCTTCGTAATCAAACACGCCATACAAGTCCATTTCAAAAGTCAACATAGGCATTCATATTTATTGAAATGAACTTTATATATTTATAAATCTCTACCTGTTTAAAGTTGAAATTGAGTCAGATGAAAACTCTGGAAGCACATGCTCAATGCAGTCTCCAAGTGTTAGACTACATTCAGATTGTATTCTTAATGCTCTTAATGCAATTTGTGTGCTCTTTCCCATGCAGCTTATGAAGCTTATGCAGTATTACACAGTGAGCTGGATCGCAAATTTTCATTCTGGCACTGCTATTCAATCGAATTTCCATTTCTTTAATGATGGTCTTTTCTCAGGTTTTAAACCTTAAAATAACACTTCACTGAATTGTACTGCAGCTTTATAAATATTTTGTCACTGATAGAGCACCTTGCTTTCCTTCAAAAGGAAAAGCGAAAAGACTGATGAAAAGAATTCTGGAATGGAGAGAACATGGGATGAGAACAATGTATATATAAATCATGCATATCAGCTTATTTTGGACCAAAATTTTTTTTTTATTTAAAGCTAGCTTCCATAGCACTTTTCCATTTTGACTTTGTATTATGAAATGAATCTGAAAAGTGTTATTAAACCATTTCATCATGCACTGTCAGTGGTCAGTTTTTGGAGTCAAGTTTTTTGGTGGAGTGAAATGAACTCAAGTCTCTGTATGCATGTACCGCAAGTCTTCCAGAATGCCACAGAAAAAAACTGCTTACCTGTGAGAACATTACATTCTCTGCTTCAAGAGAATGCTTCTGCTTCAAGGAGGCACAGTCAGAAGGCGATGGTGAGTCTGGGTGCATTGGGCATGAGAGGGCTTTCCAGGTGTGTGTAGTCTTCAATAAGGCTTGAGATGGATGAGAGTGCCTCACTAAACCCAGCCAGCTCCATACCATCCACGGATAAATAATGATGCAAGTGAGCCTAATGAGAATTAAAAACACCATGAGGCTTAAATTTTCTTCTCCTTTTGATTCCTTTTTGTTTTGTCATTTTAAATAATTTAAGAGATATTACAATGTCATTTAAGTCTTTTGTAAGAACACTTTCCAAAAAATAAAGAAATTTTTAAGAAATGTAATCTCTCTTTTGTGACCCTTTTAAAAACCTCACTGTCACATTCTGGACTAATTCCAGGCGAGATAAAGCTGATTGGCCAACAGATATTGTGAAAATGGCAAACCTGTGTGAAATAGCGCTTACAGCTGGTAAAAACATAACCCACCCGAGTTCTATTCCTCTCGTCAAACCTGTCTCATTACTGTCTCATCACACCTGTTCACAATCAAGAAATCACTTAAATAGGACCTGCTTCAGACCAAATCTTCAACAAAAGCCAAACAAATTCAACACATCATTGAGTTCAGTCTGGGAATGGTTATGAAAACATTACCATTTTGAATGGGATGTCATATATGTAATTTTATAGGTTAAGTATTTTATCTATTACTAAAAAAAACCCCACTTCAAACACTCAAAACTGTTTCAGTGCAGTGGTAGACTCCAGCTGCTGACTAAACTAGCTGTTATTAATATGTCAATCATCAAATATTGTATGTTTGCAAAGCGGCGAGTGTTAGTTTTGAGATTAATTACCTTTCTGCGGTAGAGCTTCACAAAACGCTCCCTCAGCTCAGAAAAGGTGGATTTGACACAGGTGTTGTTGGCTAAGGCCAGTAGAGAATGAGTGTGCCCTACAGGAGGTACCGAACACAAGCTAGTCTTCCATCCTTCCTGATTCCAAGCAACAAACGGCAGCGTGGGTCTTAAACTAAGAAGCAAACAACTTTGATTAGAAGAACAAATGTTCATGCAAATCATCCATTTTTCATTAAACTATTAAATATCAATGTCATGGTCACAATAAATCATAATAAATCTTCTATTAAGCACTGTTCTACATATTTAAAGCACTTCACATCTCAGGAGGTGAAGGTCTCTTAATGCCCAGCAGTACACCAGAATTAACGGTTACCATTTAAAGATGACGAGAGAAGATTAAGAAAATACACCGAAGATAATCTTTAAATGCACTGAAATTCAGATGTTTGGATTCACAACATGACTGGCCCTGTGAGCGTGTCTCTGTTTGGACCAGGAATTAGGATACTATCTGCTTTCAATGACAAGCAGGAACAAAGTTAGCGATAAACAACCCAACATAACAACTATTAAAAAAAGTTTCATGATGCTTCATATGCAAATCAAAGAGGAAGACCTTATGAGTAATTTGAGGGAAATCAATGAGAGTTTGCTTTGCTTTACAACACTTAGACCTACTTTCATTTGTTTTTACAGCTGGTTCCTGATGATTAGATAAATCAATGTGTAAAGTTTCAGAATCCAGATTTTGGCGGTTACTTTTGATACTAGTTTTAAACAGTTAGAACATACCGCTCAATGTTGCGACGTAGATCTGATATCTGAACATTTCCACGTAGCATGAGGGCACAGGCCAGATACAGGTTGTGTTTGGGGTCAGCTCTGATCAGCTGGTGTTCCTTACTGAATGCATCAGAGAACATTTGATCCAACCTGCAGGAAACAGCAACATGTGAGGGGTCACTCCAGTAAGTGTTTAAAAGGAATACATAATGTTAAATATTAAACATTTGTGTAAATACAATTTGCATTGCTTCATTAAGCACCCCAAGTCAACACAATTCATCAATTGACAATTCATCATTCTTTATATTATTATATAAAAAAATAATTCTGTGTCTGAATAGTCTCAAGAGAACTGACTAGTTGTCAAATTGTCATTGACACCCTTCACAAAAATATTAAAGTTGCAACTCATATTTAACTTGATTTAAATGTACTTAAGTATGATTATCTTTCTTTAAGGGATTATCATTTATATCTAAAAAAAAATTTAAGTAGTAGTTCAAGCCAAAAACACATTTAAACTTAAGGATCATTTAAATCAATCCAATTAGAATTAAAAAGAAAACTACAATGGCATTGTCTCAACTATTTAAAAGTCAATAACATGAGATGTTAAAAAAAACCCTCTGTGTGAAAGTCAAGAAAAACAGAAAAGTTTAAAAGAATATTTAAATTAATTGTAATAAAAACAGAGCAACCTATCTGTTGGGAAATGGACAAAAGCATATTTTAGCACAAAATCACAATATTTCTAATTAAAATAATCAGCCATGAAAAAAATAACTTATAATTTATGTAACTTCAAAAGACACAAAAGCTGTTGCAGGCTATATAAGCTTGAACATAGACAAACCTGCGTGGTGGAACGCTGACGTCTGTTAGTGTGTAAAGAGGAGTCAGACTGGGCACAAGATAATGTAACCGTGGAAATGGAACCAAATTCATGGCTACCTCATTCAGATCCATGTTCAGAGAGCCCTCAAAACGTGATGAACTGACAAAAGATCACATAACATTTTTTTCAAAACAAGTTTTTGTTCAATTTATGAATTAAATGAATTCATCAAGTTAAAAGTAGAAATTTGTTAATGCATGTATTTTTAAAAAAATAAACAGAAATTATTTTTTTGTAGGTACTTGATATGTTTTATTTCGAGATTACGCACTATGATGATTTTTCTTGTAGGATGTTCATTTCCTCAATCATGTCAATGGAAAGTTGAGCTTTAGATTTCCTGCTGTCTATTTCAATTTCTGCCTTACTCAATTCATCGTTGTGATATCCCTTATGGACCTTGAAAATCATAAAAACGATTATTGCATTTATGATGAATTTTATGTCTGTGCATTAGCAGCCCACCAAAGGCCATTCAAGCATAGCACTAAGGGTTTTTCATGTGGTTTTAAGTGGAGAGAGCAATAAATCTGGGATTTCCGCCTGTGTTATTTCCTGGAGCAGCAGATTGATGTATCTTTAACACTTGTTGTTCAGTTATGTTGCAAAACAGAATAATGTAGATAATAGCGGCTCCCTCCATACGGGACAAACTTTAAACAGATTGGTATTCTCCGTTTTGTTACATTTTCCTTCAGGATGTACCCACTGACTAAGATAAACTTTTCTTTCTGTTTACAAGTTTGTGCTGCTCAGAAAACCTGATAATGTAACACTGTGATGCATGAAAAAAGAAAGTTATCTAATAACTTTAGCATGATATGGTTCTTTTTTTAATTTGTTTTTATTTACCTATTATTATAATTTAATCCACATCTTTAAAACATTTATGTGTTTTCACTTGAAAGCCCATCATCTTTTTTTTTTCTATTGTCTGGTTTTTATATAGAGACATTAATAGAGTGGACATTAAACCACAGTTACTTATAAAATACTTATATCTCTGGAAAACTACATATAAATGAATGGCAATGCAGTATAATTCCAAAGACAAAAATTATTGTTTAAAATAATTGTGATTATATATATTTTTAATAATCAAGCAGCTCTACAGTACAATATGCGCTTTCTCTGAGGCAAAGTTAACGTTTGGAGTCCTGAAAAGCTCCAGCTGGTTAGCTACACTTTTGTTTTTGGGACGCCATTAAACACTGCTTTTGAAAAAAAAAAAAAAAAAAAAAACACAACATACCTCTAAGCCCAACATTTCATCATTTTCATTATTAAGCAGCTCAGTACCTGGTTATATTAAGAAGTAGATTGGCCACAATGTTGTTCATGGCATCAAACGGTTTCTCAACTTTCACGACTCCTCCTTGCCCAGAGATAATGGCACTGTCCTTCTTGATAGTACAGCTGGGTTTACCAGTATTTGTCATATGATTTATCTTCCGAACAATATCCACCAGAGACTGAAACCATAATAATAATAATAATAATAATAATACATTTTATTTACGGATGGAAAGAAGGTCATTAATATAGGAGAAATGGACAGAGATGATGAATTTTCCTGATATAACAAAGAATTGAAGTATAATTATTTATGATAATTTCACCCAGACTAATTAAAAATAATGTGTACAAATTTGGATCAACTGGTACCTACCAGAAGACTTCAACCAGAAGGTATAAAAATCAGGGTTCCTACAAAGTTTCTTCCAGTTAAATTTTACTTTTTAAGACTTTTTTGATACCTGTTTCTCTGCCTTCTTTACAGCCCACAGACAAAGAAAACTAAATCATTGAAATACAAAACAATACTTTACAGCGAACAAAACCAAAATGATTGATGGAGTTTATTTATTTTTTTCACTTTAATGTTTATTAAGCGTCCAAACCCATAGAGCTGAATTGCAACTTATTTTTGCACACGGTGCAAAAAGTTTGTCGGCATCAAAATGACCAACTCCAATAACACACTTTGTCCATTCACTCCTCGTTAAACATACATATTCCCCATGGACACAACTAGATTGTTTGCACTGTGTGGTAATGCTGGCCTGCTTCTTGTTTTTTTTTTTGCTGCTTTTTTTCTTGTTTGTTTTCTTATTTTATCAGTGGTTGGCATCATGCCAACACATGGAGAACATGAACCCTTCGCAGAGAGAGTTCTATTTGTAGATTCAAGGCCTCAGAAATAGAGTTAGCATGAATATCCTGGTACTAATCACCTTGCCATCACGCATCCCCTCGGATATTAAGAATAGAAGAGCATAGACTAGAATTGCTAGCAAGTAATTCAAGCTTAAGGAACATGGAAAGCATGATCGGCGCATAATGTCACACTTCTAGACGGAGTTTCAGGGTTTGCTTCAGGAGAGCAGTGGATCAACACAATGTGTTTGAAATGTAGATTGATTCACAAATAGTAGTTATGTCAATTATTTAATTTTCAAAAACAAAAAAAACATGCGAGCTCTTTCAGTAAAGGCCAATGATCAATCTACACTGTGTGCAGAATTATTAAGCAAATGAGTATTTTGACCACATCATCCTCATTATGCATGTTGTCTTACTCCAAGCTGTATAGGCTCGAAAGCCTACTATCAATTAAGCATATTAGGTGATGTGCATCTCTGTAATGAGAAGGGGTGTGGTCTAAAGGATTTGACAGGTTCCGAAAAGTCAAAAATTGTGAGATATCTTGCAGAGGGATGCAGCACTCTTAAAATTGACAAGCGTCTGAAGCGTGACCATCAAACAATCAAGCGTTTCATTCAAAATAGTCAACAGGGTCGCAAGAAGTGTGAGGAAAAACCAAGGCCGAAAATCACTTCCCTTGAATTGAGAAAAGTCAAGTGTGCAACTGCCAAGATGCCACTTGCCACCAATTTGCCATATTTCAGAGCTGCAACATCACTGGAGTGCCCAAAAGCACAAGATGTGCAATACTCAGAGACATGGCCAAGGTAAGAAAGGCTTAAAAACGACCATCACTGAACAAGACACACAAGCTGAAACATCAAGACTGGGCCAAGAAATATTTGAAGATAGATTTTTCTAAGGTTTTATGGACTGATGAAATGAGAGTGAGTCTTGATGGGCCAGATGGATGGGCTCGTGGCTGGATCGGTAAAGGGCAGAGAGCTCCAGTCCGACTCAGACAGCAGCAAGGTGGAGGTGGAGTACTGATTTGGGCTGGTATCATCAAAGATGAGCTTGTGGGGCCTTTTCGGGTTGAGGATGGAGTCAAGCTCAACTCCAGTCCTACTGCCAGTTTCTGGAAGACACCTTCTTTAAGCAGTGGTACAGGAAAAATAAACATGATTTTCATGCAGGACAATGCTCCATCACACGTGTCCAAGTACTCCACAGCGTGGCTGGCAAGAAAGGGTCTAAAAGAAGAAAAACTAATGACTTGGCTTCCTTGTTCACCTGATCTGAACCCCCTAGAGAACCTGTGGTCCATCATCAAATGTGAGATTTACAAGGAGGGAAAACAGTAGCCCTATCTGAACAGTGTCTGGGAGGCTGTGGTTGCTGCTGCACGCAATGTTGATAGTGAACAGATCAAAACACTGACAGAATCCATGGTTGGCAGGCTTTTGGGAGTCCTTGCAAAGAAAGGTGGCTATATTGGTCACTGATTGGTTTCTGTTTTGTTTTTGAATGTCAGAAATGTATATTTGTGAATGTTGAGATGTTATATTGGTTTCACTCGTGAAAATAAATAATTGCAATGGGTATATATTTGTTTTTTGTTAAGTTGCCTAATAATTATGCACAGTAATAGTCACCTGCACACACAAATATCCTCCTAAAATAGCTAAAACTAAAAACAAACTAAAAACTACTTCCAAAAATATTCAGCTTTGATATTAATTATTTTTTTGGGTTTACTGAGAACATGGTTGTTGTTCCATAATAAAATTAATCCTCAGAAATACAACTTGCCTAATAATACTGCACTCCCTGTATTTTCAATCTAAAGGTGAAACTCAAAGTTTCATTCTTCATTTTTGTTCCCGTGAACTGTAGCACATTAATGCTAAACTTACTGTAACTAAGGACTATAATCGTTTTTAAGTTGAGTACAACTAAACTTTGATAATCATTAAGAATAAAGTGTAGCAGCGTAGTGTAGGAAATATTTGATAGCTGCAGCACTACACCAAAGGGTGTATGGTTTTACTAAACTACTATTGTACTCATCATCAACTTTCACTACTCTAGGTGGTCAATACTGTTTTCAAGTCAAGCAAAATATATTTAATTAGGAGTGGGACTTAATACATTCTAAATAATGTGATAACAGCTTGAATGATTGTTTCTCAAAGGAATGCTGATCCTGTCTATCACACTGAACATGACCCCAAATCATACCTGATTATCAACTGGCAAGACACAGTCTGCATGCTCTGTGAGCTCTTTCATGGCTAGGACACTGTTGTAAGGAGAAGTGATGACATCATCTTCAGCCGTCGGATACAGAGATGTCACTATCCGACATACTTCTGGGAATTCCTCTTCGAGAATATTCAACACATATGTGCCAAGTCCCGAGCCAGTCCCTAAACAGAGTACACTTGAGTCGCTTCATATTCCTTAACCACAGGAATAAATCTGAGAAACAGGTACTGTAAAGTGCTTACCTCCTCCCATGGAGTGGATAAGAAAAAAGCACTGAAGGCAGTCACACTGCTCTGCAGCCTTGCGAACCTGATCCACAATCTGCTCTTTGTAGGACATACCATAAGTGTGGTGTCCGACTGCCCTGAGAGTCACAGACCAATCAGGCTACAGTATGAGTTCAGTATGTCTATCTGGATTTTCAGATGAAGAAAAACATGACAAAAAGCACTAAGCCAAAGCAAGGTCATTTAGTTTAATAGTGTTTCGTGTTTTGTAATCAATTTAAGCTAACGTTAACTAAACTTATCTTTTGGCTTGTTTAAAGCTACTTGTGTGTTTCTAGAAATAGGGTTGAAACAAAAAAAAGCAGGGGTTGCAGCTCTCCAGGAACTGAGGAATTATCTGCTCTAAAACATTAGCTGTTTTCAGGTTTGCTGTTTGTGATGTCACAAATCTTAGGATCCTACCTTCAAATCTTGAGTCAGTTTTTACATTTAAGCAAATTGTGTTCTTATGGTATATCTGCTTTATGTTAACAATAACTTTAAACAACAACATAACAACCCTCGTTTTACCCTAAGATCTATCTATTAAAATATATCCAGCTAAAAGTGTAAACCTTTGTCTATATATATGTTTAAAAAAAGGGAAGATAGTTACAGAATAAATTACATATTCAAACTTCTGATGCAGATGTGTTTGAACAGCTGCAAAGAATCAAAATTGAGTAAAAATGAAAAAAAAAAAAGGTGAACTTCACTGAGTCCAGGACAAAATGATATAGGGGTAGTAATGCTTCATCCAAACTTATACCAGCTGCTTAAAACCCCCGGAAGAAATACTTTATGTAGCTGCTATGTGCAACTTCGTCCAACCAACTTCATGTACTTCTCTAGCTTTTAACTGGAACCCATTGTTATCCTCATGCTTTTATTAATTAATACACTGACTTTGTTTATTAAAACCATTTAATAATGTAAGGTAATTTCAAATACTCAACAAAACATTCATACAAAATTTGAGAAAATATTATCTTTGTTTATTTTATTTTGTAATCTCATTTCACCCATATTATGTGTACATTGTGTAAGTAAGCTTTTTCTCAAATTAACTACATTTATACAGACATTGGATATTTTGTATGCATATAAAAAGTTAGGAGTTGAAGAGAATAATCCATTAAGGGTTGCAATTTTCTATAAACCTAACAAGTTTTTATACGTGTGAAATTTTTTTTAACTTAAATGAAACTTAAAGGTGCACACCCTTTTCAGTTTTGTTAGTTAATTTTATAACACCTTTGTTATTTTCTTGTGAGAATTCCCTTCATTTTTATCTGACTTTCCCAGATGTTCCCAGAAAGAAACTACAACTAAAGTTTGTTTGTTTAGTAGTTTACAGCCAAGACAACATCTGGGGTCATTTCATGGCTATAGAACTATACTTATACAGTCTAGTTCCACTTATTACAACTTGTTTCTCAGATTAGTTCTAAAGATTAAGTTCAGGATTCCATTTGGCATTTAAAAAATTCCTTAAGGTTTGAAGTTTTTGGGAATTGGCCTCTCACAGTTTTATATATGGGGCACTCTACAAGTAGACAACTAAATAGTTCTGACATTGTTTTTAATTATAAGTTTTGACTTAAATATACAAAACAGAAAATCATTCAGGTCTGAATCAGTTTAAAGCTTTTTTTTCACTCTACATTAAACCGCTGACATTTATGTTTGGGAAATCCATGTTTGTAGTCTCAACCTAATAAAGCGGTCTACAAGCAGCCCTTCCACACTAACTAACCTTATGATGTGAATGGATACCCCAGAAAATCAGGCTCTCACCAGTTATTTCCTGATCCAGAGACATCACTTATGAGCTGTGTGCTGCTGAAGAGAGAGCGTAGCGGCCCCTGCAGAATCTCCCCCAGGACTCCCTCCTCCATGTCCACTAAGACAGCCTTCACAAACATATAAAAACCATATCTACCTCACATTTTTGGGATTTAACACTGAAATTTGTGTAATTTGAAAACTGGTAGACTCATAGGTCAGGTTATTTCTCTTGGTTTCTCGTGGTTTTAATTGATGGTCTTTCCATTTACATCATGTTCTTCAGAGTGATTTCTTGCCAGCTGTTCTAATAATCCTGATACCTTATAAAGTTAGGGTTAAAAAATAAGCGAGATGCAGTATACCTAAACAGTTTTAAGGTTTTGATTTAAATTGCAGCTAGCTAACTGTGCAAACTGTGGCAGGTAATCCTGTAAATCACTGAGCGTCACTCTAGAAACGCTGCTTGGGCATCTAGGTGCAGCTGGCTGTCGGCACCATCAACAGGTCGTTAGAGAGAAGATAAAGAGGTCTCCGAGTCAGAGAAGAGTAATACTGCATCCCAATACGAACACTTACACTGAATACTTATAGTAGAAAAGCATGTGCGCAGCCTTTATATTTCACTTTAGATGGCCTTTACACATTTTCAGAAGAAAATATAGATACTTTTTAGTTGAGACGAGAGTGTGCATGATCTAGGATACACTAAAATGTCACGTGACGGAAGTTCGCAAGATGTTGTTGAGAACGGAACTCCTGTGTCGTGTTATAGAGAGAGGTCATTTACTTCGGTCCCAGAGAAAACGTTGAGCAATCATTGATTTGCACTTCAGAATCTAAATGGTATAAGTACACATCCAAGCACTGCTCGGACACTTTTTTTGATGTATATTATAGTTTGGGACACCCTAATTCACATTCCACACCCATAAAAGTGTGAATAGTGTTCGGACTGAGACACAGCACTGGCCAATTTCAACTCAGCCCCTCTACGAGCTGAAGGGATGGAAACAGCACCATAGCCTCCTCTGCATAAGAACCCAGCCTTCATCACCCATCGGTTGCCCTTTTTCACATTTTTCGACACTACCCCTGGCACAACACAGCCTACCCTTCCACACTACGGTTCATTTTACAGCTCTCCACGGACGCGGTGACAACCTAATTTCTACATTTTCACTTTTGTATGCAAATGTATCCCTTCAGGCATAATGTGATTAAAAAAAACTGTAAAATTATAACAAAGTAAACTTTAAGGATAGCCTTTATGTTAAACAGTTAAACCTCTACTCTGAAAATTGTACCTCTTTACCAATGATTTCACTCACCCTGGCCTTGAGAGCTTGAATCCTGCCCCCTACAGAGCCTTCTCCAGAACTTCCTCTAAAAATATAAAACATGACACATACACAAGATTACAGACAATCAGGTCAAATAGAAGATGAGATGTAGATAAAACTACCTTTCATCCACATTCCTGAAGAAGCTGCTCAGGGCTTCATCATAAACTCCCATCTGCAGAAGCAAAGGGGACCGATTTATTTAAATTTATGTGCTACATTTGGAAGGGGATCTCAGATGAAAATCACACATTTCCAGGTGTTAAACAACTTGTAATTCCACTTTGAATAACACCCATATTTAAATTTCTGAATAATAACACAAGTTTAGGTCTTTCCACTTAATTAGCAAAAACCACCCAGTGTGTCACCATTTCTGAGTGACGATTATAGACTAGGAATAAACAAATCAAGACAATGTAGACAAATCAAAATCATCTACAGTTAAATTGAGATCTGATTTCCCCATTAATTGTGAGCATAAATTTGCTCAAGACAACATGATGCATTGTACATAGGGTTCTTCTAAGTAAACATAGTGGTGAAAAGGCATTTTATAACCGGGAGACTAAAGAAAGTACAGGGTTAAATTCATGAGTTAGAATGTTTCTCACTTGATTGACATGTGCATGTTCTCTGAGAGCAAGGTCCCAAAAGCGACAGCCCACTTGATTCCCACACTGGCCAACTGAGAGAAACAGACATAAAGAAAGCGAAAAGTAAACGGGTGAATCCCTGACCCCCAGGAAAAGTGGCAACGGTAATCAATTACTTTTATTGTGTGTATTTTTTAAGTTTGTTTGACTTGATTATAAAAAGATATATTGATCACACAAAACGTCACAAAGAAAGATGTTTAACGTTATTAACTGAGAAAGGAGTCTGACGGTGCTAAATAAAATGTAAACCAACTGACGTTAACTTTGCGTTACGTAACAGATATAAAAGCCGTTTTTTAAATATTAGCTTACCTTGCACTACAACAGACTGCGTCATTTTTTCAAACTCATGCAAGTTTTCTGTAAATAATCTGCTATTTGTTACCTCACAATACAAACAAAACACATTTTGTCGTTTGTGTTTGCCATAGAAACAGAGGAAGAAAGGCGTTTCGCGCGTTGAAGTCAAATGTGTCGCTGAGTGATGACGTCACGTCACGCGCAAGATGTAGTTTTAAGTCTACTTTTTAGTATAAATTGCATTGGTTTTATATGCAATGTTACACACAACCTGACAAATTTAGTAAAAAATTGCTCTAAGACGATGAAAAGTTCTTTCCAGCGTGGTTTTTAAAATAGATTAAACTTTACAAAATATGTTTTTCCTACCAATTTTTTTCAATTTAAAACAAATTGAAACTAATTAACAATTATATCTTTATCGCGTGTGAACTTTTTTTTATAAAAATAATTGTCAAGAAATGAATATGTTTAAATGAGAACAGAATTATTGTGATACTACATACTATTATGAATATATTCTAGATTAAATCAATTGCATTTATTCATAAATTAATTGAAAAATTGCAAGCTTGGTTCCCAAGATACCAGAAGCAGTTGAATAGAGCATAAATGAACCATCATTATTGAAATTCCCATGAGTTACTGTTCTACAGAGGCCCCGGCCTCATCAGCTGTCCTTTATCTGTTACAGTTTGTGTCTGTGTTTAGAAAATAAGGCAACAATATTACTTAAAGTCAATGATTTTTTTAATATGTATATTCTCAGATTATATATTGATTAAAAACAAATGATGCAAAAACATCAATAAAAAAAACTTGATTTACACAAAAGCAGCAAAAACTCAGAACTCGATGCAAGGGAAGCAATTTATTCCTTTTTGAGAATACATTTACAAGTCACCACTGTATTCTCTTGATCTGTCTCACATTTGAATTGTTTCTAATTTAGAAAGTTTTTAATGCTATGTTATATTTTTAAACCCAAATGTATTATTAAAACAATAGAAATGGCATGTGCAGTCCTCAAGTTTACACTAGGTCAGTAATTAAAGCACTTTTTCATCCAGAAAACAAAAACAAGATTGTTTTAAGCATGATCGTAACCAATGGCAGGGCATTGGCTGATGGGTTATCACGTCGACCTCTAAGGGGTCAAGAGTCTTTTCAGGCTTTGTCTCTGCCTTTCAAAAGACATGAGGTGAGGAAGGCACCAGCAGACACTACTGACCCTAATCAGGAAACATAAACTAGAGACTTACAATCAATGAACCAACAGTTGTATCAAAGATCTTTCATGTATTTATAAAAAAAAAAAGAGAAAATTATATAAATCTTATCTCCTTGACAAAAAACATGAAAATTAATTAAAATGTAGTCTTTTACACTTTAGATGAACAAAAGCTTTTATAAAACAAAAAAGTGTTAAGTAATGGAATGAAGGGAGCTGTTAAAGCATGTGAAGGAGTGCTTCGTTCGGTCCTGAACCCTCTTCGCCTCTTGGACCAGGCTCAAGCAGCAGGACAGATGCTCACGCTGACTGCCCCGCTGACCAGCACTGCTTTACTGAAGCTCATGGGAACCTCGTTCACAGACACAGCCCTAACACACCCTGTGAAGCCGCTCTGGCTGAGCAGACCGACAGACAGAGCAGAGTCTGAAAACGAGAAAGAGAAGACTTTCAGCATACAAGCCTTCACCTAAAACAATTCAATTCTGGAACAAAACAAGTCTTCATGCATTATCATATCAGGCATTTGAGCACAAGAAGAATACAGCAGAGTAAAAGAATTTTTACTTAGATTAACATGAATATAACATAGCATTAGTCATTTTTTCCATTCTTGGCATTTCATGATCTAAAACTCTTAGGAAATGCAACAGTTTGTTTCTAATGACATCAATGTTAAAAAAAAGGTTAATTTGAATTTCATCAGCTCAAGAAGCTCTGAAAACTTAACCCGAACTATGCTTTAAAGATCTGTTGACAATAAAGAGTTAAAGTATCTGTTAGCCACATAAAGCTACAGTTTTTGTTACCACTGAGGCTTAGAAAGTAACTGAGACAAATGAGGTCTTTGAGCACATCAAGATTACCTATCAATTAAAATCTGTGTTAGATAAAATGTGGGGGAAACAACATTACGTCTTTAAAAAAATTTATTAAAGTATTAACTCAGACACTTCTCTTTCAGCTGATTGGTTGAGAATGTCCCAAATGAAGAGATTTTAAATATCGATTGTGCGACTTAAAGGATTGGTTTTGATAAATTCCAGAATTGAAGATATTTACAAACATTTTCGGAATAATTTTTGGTATTTATTAACAAATAAGAGAAACACTGTTTTAAATGTAAAATTTTAACAACAAAAACATTAAAGCATTTCTTTAACATTTATATTTTCTATTTTGTTTTTTGTTTTTACAAAACTTAAAAAAGTAATCTCCCTGTGCTAATCTGTATGAGGGAAGGGAAAGCTTTTAAAATATGTAAAAAAAAAAAAAATAAAATAAAATAAAATAAATTAAAAAACACACATGGAACAATAACAAAAAAAACACATTGGTCAGGTCGGCAAAACATACTTTAGGCAATCTATTGTTCTAGGGTTGACTATGTTCTGCAGATTTCAAATATAGACAAAGAAAATCAACTTCCTCACATTAAGAGGTACAACAAGATCTATACGTCCAGGACATTTACAGAACTGGGTACTTACAAAATGTAAATGATAGCAACTGACTAAGCAGATCAGAGTCTTTCGATAGTTTATTTGGTAAATGAATCAATAGATTATCTATGCTATCATGATCTGCATTACTGGTGTTGAAAAATTACCTGGAGCTCCACCAACAAACACTGGAGATGTACTGTTCTGAGCTTTTTCATTGATTGAAGCTACCACATGAGTCACGTCAGAGTCCACCTCCAGCCGAAGCACATTTCCATCTCTGATTACTGAAAAGCACAATACATAATAGTTTAAATATATAAAGTTACAAATATAGTAGGTTTTAATTACACATCTACAAAGTCAGTCAATATATTTTTTTTCCAATGTAGGTACATTGAAAAAGAAATTGAATAAAATTAACCAATTAATAAGTAACTAAATAAGTACATAAACTACTATGGCATTCAAGTTGCTTTATACATTTTAAGTGTTCTTCATACTTTCTCAATTTGACTGGAAATGTAGTAAGTGTATATTTTTTTCTGATATGCATGCCCCTGTACCTGTGATCTTGTGCCAGTTTCCATCACAAATTCCTTGCTTAGGAGCAATGTTTGAAGAGAACTCACGTATCCCATTATTCAGCACAACAACCACCTACAACACAGTGAACATTCAATGAAGAGCGACTCCATATTGTCCCTTAAAGTTCATTATTGTGTTGTGCTAAATGGATCACGATTTGCTTCATTGTTAACCATTTCTCAAAAATGTAACTAAGTTGGATGGGAAATATGGTTGTAGATGGACAACAAGTGTTATATTACATAAAAAATGTTTGTAGTGATACAGATTAATTAATTCCACAAAATAACATGCCAACTATACAATGTATGCTTTCCGTGCAAGATACCTGAAGTGAGAGATTTGGTGATGAAACCAAATAAAGAAAAAAAAATATTGTATTTGTATATTGTAAAAATGTGTATTTTGTAAAATATTGTATACAGTATTGAATGATTAATGTGTCCTAAAATGTCTTTAGTTTAGTTTAAGAGTCATAACATAACACATAAGTGTCAACACACGATTAATTAGGTTTTAGTTAAGTCTCTAGTTTTGCAGTGTAATAATTTTGTGTTTAAGCATCAGCTACTGTTTAACTTCACAATTAAGAGTGCGTTAAGTACCAATACACTTAATTAAGGATTAACTGGGTAAAATACTAGCCATTAAATGAAGCATAAATAAATAATTACGCACCAGTTATGCATGAGTACACATGTAACCGAAGCTGAATTTTTTTTTTCTCAACCTTTGTTAATATAAACAGCACTTGAAAAGTTACAATTGTATTACTAATCACAGTTCTTAAGTGATTTTACATTAATCGAGAAGAACAAGTTAACAATTAAGCCTGCTATATACCTATGCCAAAACAATCCCACATTAGGTATAACTGCAGGATTTGATTGAGCTGTTTTTGGAAAATTTGTATTAATCTCATTCTGTTTTTCACCCTTGACTTGGTATCAGTGATCATAGAACTTCTGAAACACATCAGTTGTGATGAGTCAGTGTGCCACTTTCTTCCATTGAATGCTTTCTACAACCAAAAAGCATAGGCTAAATGTTCAAAAAGTTCAAAAAGCAATGTCAGACCTGACTTCGATACATGTACAAGGTGAGATATTCCTTCTCTTCGGTGAAGGCGTGTAGCAGCACTCCTTCAGCCACACGAGGGCGAACCTCCATCTCCATCTTAAAGCTTGAGCCAAAATTAAAGGAGTCATCTGAATGTGAAACAAATAAGAACAAACTTTAAAACCATCCATCACTACTAGATATAAGTATTCATTACATGAGGAACCCTGCTTGCAGTTACTGTACTGTACTGTTTAGTCATGCAAGCCCAGTTATATTCAATTCTAACATTTCTAGCATCACATCAGGGCGTGAAATTTTTCCATGCACATTCAACAGCTGCAAACTGTGTTTCCCAAGACCTTGAGGTCCCCTTAAATCTTCCCCAAGCTCTTCAGGAACCAATCAAATGGCAGGAGGGTGGGGATCTCACATTCCCCTTCTCTCACTGGAGCCATCATTAAAGTGTGGGCTTCCAGAGAAATTATTGGGGAGATCATCATGGTATTCTGATCTGGCATTCTTTCTTTGTTGTGTTTATATATAACTAAAAGGCAAATTTATATACATCAAAATGTATAAAACATAAAAATTCATATTGTACTGAGAAAGTTTGCACTTTATTAAACTAATTGTTACACAAGAGAAAGGTTTGTTTTAGCATCCTATGCATTCATTACGGATTGATAAATAGATCTGTTTGTAAGCCATTAAAAAATGTTCATGTGCATCCTTAGGCTAAATAAATCATTGTATTATGACAAGCTTGTTCAAGTTTTTTTTTTTAAATACAACATACATAAAACTACTTTTTTATTCAAAGCTGTGATGTTTTTCTTGAAACTGGGTCGAAACAAAAGCTAACTTTGACACTGCTGCATTAAAGACAAAATCAGTTAATATGCTTTAAGAAAGGGAAAATAATGGAAACAGATGGAATGGCCAAACTAAGCAATGTTAGATGATGTGTCTAAAATAAAAAGGAATTTTACGATGTCCACATTGATTGAGAGATAAAGTATGTTACCCAACAGCACATATCCTCCTTCCCCTGTAAAGTATGTCCCAGGTTCAGAGGGACCTTCGTAGCAGGGGGTGACCCCAAAAGTGTGGGAGGGTGATGTGAGCCGGCGGCCACTGAGCTGGAGGTTTCTGACGCAGCCAGTGAAGCTCGACACAGAGGCCTTCTGCAGCAGTAGAACAAAAACAAGACAATGTTGTGGTTCACCCAGGAATAAAGAAAATCTGTTAACCTTCCACTTGTGGTTCAGATTGATCAAAACCTTTTGGAAATAGTTGTAATTGCCAATAAAGGCTTTTCTATTGATTATTGAGAAAGCTCTGAATCATTTTGGACTTTTTGTGTGAATAAAAATGCCACAACAATGCCTCTTGTACACTTTTGTAGTATCTTTTTGGAGACACCCACGTCATTTCCTGTCTAAAATAACTTGATATTTGAATAAAAGTTACTTAAAGTCATAACTTTCTATAGGTATAATGAATTCTGGGATTGACTGTATATGTGCAGTGGTCTGTACTGGGTCAGTGAGTTTCTTGATTATTCTTGTGATTATTAAAAAAAATATAGGCCAATAAGATCAATGATAGAGATACCCAAACTGAATTGCTCCACCCCTAAAAAAATCTAGTTTTTCAAACCAATCTAAAATTATTAATCTATTATTCAAAACTATACAGTTCTTTGATGTAAAAATGCCATCATATATCCAACCCCCACTACATAGTAGAATTAATAAGAGCAATTTATAAAAGAACAGTTTAAACTGGAAAACAGTGTGGACCCTTCACTGAATTTGAACAGGTTTTGAGTCTAAGCACACGTGTGATCAAGAGGACCTACAATACCTGAATGTTTTTCACGACCTGATCCAATGGCACACCCCCAACATAGAGAGGGTCGTGGACAAGAAGTGAGATGTTTCTGCCTGGCGCTCGGTCCTCTAAAACTGTGAGCCCGTCAATGATCAGCCTCCCCATATTCCCACTTCTAACAATGATAATCTGCACACAAAAAAAAGAGAGAAAAAGTTGAAAAATTATTTATGAATAAATGCAATCAATTTAAAAAAATGTGATCTGGATCCTGATCCATTTGAAAGATATTGGCTCATCTGTAAGCTAGGTTTGAGAACAGGCATGTCAAACTGAATACCTGAAGTGCCCACAACTCTGCACATTGTCACTGTAACCTTAAACACCTCATCCCAATTAAAGCTTACAATTATATATTTGCATTTAGATTGTTTTATCCAAAGCAGCTTAAAATTGAGGGATAGACATCATCGATTCATGCTGTTTTAGGAATGTGTTCCTAAAAAGATAAATTTGTTGTGGTGTCACATATTTATGAACGGTGCAATGTATGAACCTCTGCTGCTCATCTGTGGGTAGATAACGCAAGATAATGTGTGCCTATCAATCAATATTCAGGGGTTGAGAAATCACATAATGCTATCAGTTTATAACAGCTCCTGATGTGTTTTCTTTGTACAAGTTTTGCAAAACACTCAATGAAAGGAAATCACTCAAATGTGTGCGCTAACATCTTCCAAAGTTTGTGTTTAAAAAATATTGGCCTTTTAAATAATTGCCTTGTGTAATACTGTAAAGTAATTCTTACATCATGCCATCGTCCATCACTGTACTTCTCGTTGGATCTGATTCTGACTTGGCTTTGTCTTGAACTGAACGTGAACACCAATCTTCCATGAGTAAGAAACAGAGCCATTAAGTTCTCCTCAGACTTATCTGCCATGTAGAAAATGAGACCAAACGATGAACGTGTTTTCAGCGAGAGTGAAAAGTGGGATCTAAAAATAAGAGAAGAAAACAAAGAAAAAGATTAGTCACCTGATACAATTCAGAACAAATAAACAACCTTGTGGTTTTTGTAGTTAAAAGACTTCAATTGCTTCACTCCATTTATAAACCCAAAAGGAAACTTGCTGTGATGCCAGATCTTTTTTTAATTACTTTTTTGGAATGGAACTTCGTAACATCAAAAATTGTGACAACAGCAGAAAATATTATAACTAAGAAGTATTTTGATACGTAGAAGTCGATAATCCAAGCTCTTCCACTTGGTAGATATGACCAAAGATCAGAATAGAAGAACAGATTTGAAGGCATTTTCTTTTTAACACAATATTTGTTTCTACAAGTCAAGATTTTTTAAGCCTGGTCTCAAACACACAACAAAAACTTCATGGTGGACAAGTTTTAGCTGTTGGTAAAACAAAAGTTTAAATGACAGTAAATCAGAAACCTTAATAGGAAAGACTAAGTCTAAGTATGCAGGTTCAGTCTGTCCTGTATCAAATACTGCTCCAACTCTAAATACTCAGTCAGATTCACAAGTTTGTATATATATATATATATATATATACTGTATCTTAGCAGCACTTTACATAACATTCATTGGTCAGCATCTCACAGGCTTATGCCACATACTTGTTTAAAACAGTTTTTGCCACATATAAGCCACATAAAATCTCTCTGTGCAAAATGAGTAGAAGCAATGAAGAGTGGAAGCCCTGTCGGAGTGCTGAGCTGGGTGGAGTGATGTCACAAGCCAATAAAGAACTTGTCTGGACTCACCATGTTGGTTACAGCATATTAACTCATGTTGTATTTCTGATTCTGTTCCCTTTCACACAGTTATGTACTCTTTCACACGTCCCTACTTAATCTAGAAAAGCTACCAAATCAAGCAACTGAATTCTTAAAATAATTTATTGTATTTTCTGTAGTGTAAATTACATGAGGACACAAGTGTTGTTCTGAAAGATTTTTCAATCTCCAGCAGCTTGAAATAATTATATCATCTAAAGTTAAGCTATAAGACACTGTTTGGCACGGTTTTCAAATTTCAATTAAAAAGATGTTTATATAGAAACTAAAATTCTTAAAATTATCAAATCAAATCAAAGTTTATTTAGAAAGAGCTGTAACACAACGTCAAAGGGTGCTGAACAAAACAAATAAAACAAACACACACACCATCCAAACAAAGATTCAGGAGCACCAAATTCCAAAATTGTGTAAACTGAAAGCACACTAAAAGCATGTCCACCTCAATGCTTGTAGTGAGTTATAGTCACGGTGAGGACGTGATGATTAACTGACCTCAGTATTCTCACCGTAGAATACTTCACCACGAGGTCACTGCCGGTGCCAACCCCTCCAAAGATTTAAAATCTTGCTGCTTCATTTTGAACCGCCTGTAGCCTGGCAATCAAATTTATTGACGATAAAGTATAAGGCATTATCTTGAGCTAATCATGGCCTGGAGAGGTCACTCAAGGTGCCGTCTATCAACCTTCCTTACTAGATGTAGTTGGAATAAATGAAAACCTCAATATGACTTCACAACCTACTGTAAAAATGGATGTCATTTCTTCTTGTGATTGTGGAGCATATGTACTCACTCATCTTTGAGAAGCCTGGCAACCCCGGAGTACTCATGTCGGCTGTGGGAAGACCCCCCATAGTGGTACGCTTGGCGGGTCATTCGAGGCTGGGAAGACAGGTAACAGGAGGCACCCTCTGCTTCCACTACATCTAGAGGACTGCTCTTTAGGCCTTGGGGGATACTGGACTCATCCCTACTAACCTGAAAAAAAGAACATAATTTCTTCTAAAATATGTTCATAAATGAACAGATAGACATAGTCTCCAACCAAGAAAGGTAAAATCACTGCTTGACTTTTTTTTTTCTCTTCAAGTAGTTTTTACATAAAAATAAAAAATGTGTACCTTGTTCCAACATTTTATACTAACATTTTACAGAATTAACTACTAATAGACTGAGTTTTCCTGCAGTGTCAGTATGCTTGACCTTGCGGGAGTTTCCTGGAGTTCGTCTCGAGGAGTCTTTGCTGCTTTTATCCAGCAGAGCGGCTGGTTTCTCTACAGGACAGTCCTGCAAAGAAACCTGCACTGCCTCAGGGTAGCGCTGGAAATCTTCAGGCTCAATATCTCTCTCCTGCCTGAATCATACACACTTTTATCAGTACAGAGGAAAACAGCCATGAGCAAATCATGAATGTGACGTATATGTTACCTGCTGATGTACGCATAACTGATGCACCCTGTGAAATTCTGAATGGAACTTAATGGAGAGCCCCCATAGTAGAAGATTTTTGGAGCGATCTCTGATTGAGATGTTGAAGATGTTTTCTTCTTTTCGTGCTTGTCCTTGTCATCAATGATAAGCTCGTATCTGCCAGAAAAGATTTGTTTTCATTTTCACATATAATGTGAGCCCAAAAATTAAAGGGCACAAATCTGATTAAAAAAATATTATAGCGTAAAATTCTGTGATTTTTCGGTGAAATTCGACGAAAAAAGGTGATTTGATTTTAATCTTAGATCCTAAAACAAAAACTTGCTAAGCACTTACTTCTGATTGGTCACTGAAGCAACTAGGAAATGAGATCGGCCATCATTGTAGTTCTTCTTCTGAGATTTTACTCTGGCTCCTTTGGATTGAAGAACCACTGCACCATTCTCCAGTGAGAGAGAAAACTCATCCGACTAGATCAGAGAGAGAAAAGGTATATTGACATGCAGTACAAGGAATAGATGTTTCTCCTTTTTAGCGAACACAAATATCAAATTTTTTTTTACTTCAAATACACCATGCTATGATCATTCTGCAAATCATTCTGTTCTACTGGTTTTCCATATATACATGTTTGGATGTGATGAAATAATACATAAATGATAAAGAATAAAATCAAACATTGCTTACTCCATCTTTGTGGTAGAAGAGAAGTCCATTGGCTTGTAATGTTTTGAAGTTTAGTCCTCCCTCAAATGACTGGAATGGTGAGATTTTAGCTGTTGAGCCCAGATAGCCGTCGCCTCTGAAATATGCTTTATGAGACATCTGTTGATACAAAATAGTAAAAGCAAAGGGTGTAACATTGAGCAGCTGAAGCTAATTGCTCACAGCTTAACAAACTCAAGTACTCATTACTCTAACGAGCATCAGCTGTGTTCATCTTCTAGTGTAAAGACAAACAACACTGCACAAAGACTCTTAAAACCAATTCGACAGGGAAATATGCGATATGTGATGAAGATGAGACAGTGGATCATGTGCTAACAAAATGTAAAGGTTATGAAGAGAAAACAAAAGATCTGAAGGAAGTTGGAGTAAACAATAAGATACAACAGTTCACAGCAACAAGTCAATTGAGAGATGTCTGGATGGTATTAATAATCTTCCTTCATAGAACCAAAAATATTTTCAGAATATAAAAGTAATATGTAATAAAAAAAAATAGAATTTTCTTTCCTCATACCCTGATTTAAACCCATCTCTAGTAGGTGGCGGTAATGCACCAGAAGTCAGGTTTGCAAACTGCCAATAAACAAAACCAAAGAAGAAGAACAAAGACCTTTCTGGGGTATTGTGGATTTCTGTAGGATCTCAGCCTGTTAAGCATCTCCTTTTCATGGATGCAAACATACCACATGTAGGTTCTGTCTCCCTCAAGTCTTCATTTGTAGGTTTCATCATTAACATTTCTAGCTTAACTCTTTATATGATTCAATTTAATCTAAAGTATTTTTCACTCTTTGGCTCTCCTGCCATTCCTGACCTCTGCTGTCTCTATGATTTTTGACACTGGATTAGGGTGTTCTTGATTTGCAGATTTCTGCCCTTGAATGATAGCTCCTTAAAATAATGCAATCATAACACCAAATTGATTTAATGTTAGGCTTAGTGATTTACAGAAACACAAAAAAAACTCACTTAAGTGAGTTGAGCAAATGGTATTATCATACATTTTTTTGCACTACTTACAAATGATTCCTCTGGACATCCACTGCTGATTCCAATGGTTCCTGGTTCCTCTAACAGATTGAAGTCTTTTTTCTGGAACTGGAAGCCCTTGACACAACCCTTCAGTCCCACGAGTGATGAGAGCTCGGGCCTGTTGGAAAACGTCGAAGTTGAGTGTACTTCCTAACTTCTAGCTCATTCAGTCATTGGAAAAGTATGGGATTATATAAAAAAATGAACATTTATGTCATAAAAATTCATTCAAAGACATTTTAATAAAAAGACCAAACTTTTTGTGCCTGCGATATTTTACCCTGCGCTCTCAATTCATCAGTCCACACTTACGTTTGAGTTTTTGTTTTTTTTTTTATTCTAGTTTGATGTTAATGAAGCCTGTCTCTAGCGTCACTATTGTCCACAACTTTTCCTTCAGCCAATCAAAGGTAGTGTATTGCCAATGACTGTGACTGAAACACTCCAAGTAAACAAATTAGAGCTCATTTTAATGTGTCATATCGGTAACAAGCTACACTGCTGTTTGAGTCAAAATACTCCTTCCTCTGTGTTCATCCCTGTTCTACAATTAATAAAAAGAGAATATAATCCCATAAAAAAGTATTGTATTCACAAAACCTTGAGTATATTTAGACGTACAATGTTTCTCTTGAAGACAAATAAGTTTAAGCTGAAAAACACTAAACCGAATTGAAAAAAAGAATCAAATTTTGCACAAGTTGCTACATAAATAAATTTACCTATTATCGTACCTTGAGAGTAGAATACTTGAAGGAGCTCCTCCAATGTAGATGTCTGAGAAAGGTAAAGGCTTCTTTTCATTTTCCATGGACTTAACATGGCTTCTGTCCACTAGCAGAATGATTTTCTTTGAGTGATGGTAAATTATAGAAACCTTAAAGGAAAGGTCATAGAAACTTTGTGTTAAAACACAACACAAGATCTATAAGTTCTGGTTTCAAGAAAAACTTACCTCATGGTATCGAGCATCATTGATCTGGAGTTTGGTCAAGTTGCTCTCCATTATCACAGGGCCATTCGGGAAACCAAAGTCATACATCAGGCGGAGGAACCCGTTTTTGAGAGCCAGTATAAAGAAATTTGTCTGTGGAATTCAGAGAAGAACACACACATTAAATGATTGAATTTGCTTCAAGAGCTACTTTTTTGTATTTTAGCTAGTTTAAATCCAGATTTATTCATTTTCAATACATTTGGTACTTGAAGAAACCCTTGTAATTGTTGGTTTAAAAAGTACCTCTCAGCAACATTTTACAGGGTCTCAGCAGTCTGCATGTTATTATTTTAAAATGTCAATAATTATTTAACAAATATGACTAAAAGAAAACAGGATTATTTTATAGAGATGTTAAATTACAAAACAAAGGTTAATATTTAAAAAAAGGCATCAGTTTCCCATTTCCCACAAGTCAATTTGATTCTTTTCAGAACTCGTTCAAAATCTCTGGTATGCTAAAGTAACTTATGCTATTAGAAAAGGACACATATCTGAAAAAAACATCATAATCTGAAAGTACCTCTGAACATTTTGTTTTATTTGAGCACATGCACAGACATGTACCTAAATGAATAGCTTTACCTTTTTCTTTTCTTAAAAGTTTTTTTTTAAAGAGACCAAAGTTATTGATTTAGTTATTGAAAAGACCAATTTTGTTGTAATCAAAAATTTACCCCTGACATTAAACACATTCTATGTTTTTGACTATTAGCTTTTCAATTTGTTATTCCTCTAAATAGACTTGTCTTCCATTTTCACACAAAAAGTACAACATTTGGATCTCTTGTATTGTTTTGCTTTTGTTGCATTTTTTTCAACCAAATAAAGGTTATGGTAAAATTATAAGAAATATATACCTCATCAAATCATGTTAATTTCATGTACTAATAATGTGCTGTTAATCCACAAAGTCATGAATGAAACACTTTGAACTCCTGATAGTTCTTAATGACTCATCAGCTATTAATGCATTAACTAATGCTTAATACATGCATGACGTAAAGCATTAATTCATGGTAAGTAGTGCCCTACTGTAAAGTGTTATCAAAGTTGTTATGCTGTAGAACTGCTTTGGGTTAATAGATCAGTGTCTGTTGGGTCTATTAGTGCACACTGGAATTTGGGTTGCTGTGTTCACACTTAACCCAATAACATGCACTACCAGAGTAAATTCGAATATGTTTTAGTCAAACCAAACATGATATATGTGAACACACCCTAAGACAGTCATTCATGAAAAAACTCCCTCTTACCTCTTTGACCATGAGGAACAGAATGCCATTGTTAGCAACAGTTCGAACTTCAATATCGAAACGAGTAACTATTCCGATCTTTCCTCTCTTCTCGATATTGTTGACTAAAGCATAGCCGCTACCATCAAATAAATAACTGGTTATGCGACTCTGAGAGAAAGCCAGCTTATGCCTGAAAAACAGAGAGGTTTTGGAGCACATTTAACAAATCAGTGAGTCTCATGGAGATCTTGAGAGTACATTGCACTTCTCTTCAATAAAACTAACATCCAATTAACATTCAAGTTTATTTAGCTTGTATTGCGTATCACTTGGAAACCTTTTATTAATGTATAATAACAAAACAATCTTCTGTGTGTTCATTACTATGGTAATGACACAAATAAGTGCAAGAACATACAATGTGCAGAAAAGATTTAATAACATCAATTAATTTTTGAATAAACAAATGGTAAACCCTTGTGTTGCTTTTTTTAAAATAAATGTATAATATTTTAGGCATAAATCACTTAAAAACAGAAAAAACGCAAAAAACTTGTTTTTCTTAAATTACTGAATATTATAACTATTTATTATAAAGGTAAATGACTGCTTTACCTTGGACATGGAACCGATGTTTCAATGTTCATTTTATAAAGTTGCTTGAAGTTGTACAAACTGATGACATCACTGTTCAAAGTCTCCAACTCAATGCAGCCAACAAAAGGAGCCAAGCTTAAAGCAGGGGGAAGCTGAAAGATTTTGAAGGGCATTTTAAAGTTTAAAGAAAACAAATAAATTATGAGGCAATTTTTTTAATTATATATACATCCAATATATCTAAATTATATTAAAAATAATTGACTAAAGTGTGCAAATTAGAGAAAACTATCAACAGTATTCTGTCTCGATGCAACAAAAAAATCAAAGTGAATAAATATATTAATCCCCAATGGAGCCTTAGACTTTATCCAATGTAATCAACATCAACAATCAACAATATTATAAACAGTTTTAAGCCTACTTTTAAAGATGTAGTCAAACATATCTGATCTTAGGTCATGGGTTCTTCCATTTTCATAACCATATTGACCACACCTTGACATCAGGAGGAACTCCTCCCACGATGAAAACCTGCTCTTTAGGATCGAGGTCGAACAGGGAGTCTGTCCCATCTGCTTCTCCTTTCTGAATGAACTTCTGCTCCGCTTTGGTGTCCTGACTGGGAACTGTCAGAAACACCTTCCCATGCCGCCCCAGCCTGGCAAACAGAGAAAATTGGCATTGCTTAAAAAAACCTTCACGCACAGAAAAAATACTTAAAGTGGCCATAATATGTTTTAATCCTTCAGTTTTGGTAGTTTTGAGCAACTGGCTGACATACCGCATGGTTAAACACTACATGAAAGAATCCATTTTGACATTTATAACAAAGACTTTCTAAATGTTGAAATTAATTAAATGGAATTGTTATTACCAAAGAGCTATGAGTCTTAGAGTAACCTGTTTTAATGAATACTCAAGGGATGAGAGGTACGAGTTATCATATTTACACAAGTGAGTCTCCCTTCACATTTATTGTAAATATTCTTTAGAAATAAAACCCTGCTTTTGGAACCAAACAAGCTCAATGTGATGCATTTCTACAGCAAGGTGAGTCAAAAATTGGTGCCTGACACAATGTAGAAATATATTTATAACTGAAAGAACTCTTAATTCTTTGATTAATCATCTACTAAACTAATACTTTAAAAAACACACTCAGCTGCAAACACGCACTTGGAAAGTCTATTCTTACAGCATAATTGAGTCCTAAAAAATCTTTTGTTAAATCAATACAACAAGAAAATATTACAAAAACACCTACCTCTCTACTTTCACCAGATTGAAGACCGGAGGCCAAGAGCTGACTGGCTTTGAGCTGAGTGGGATCTCCACATCTTCTCCTCCCAGATTGTACACGTACACCAGATTATCATTCTTGATGGCGACGCCCATGTAGTCTTTGTGTCCCTGCAACAGCAGAAGCGGCTTTACACAAGGCATTCCTTTACACACGAACGGTATTTTTGGGCATCACATTTTGTTTGTATTATAATCAGCAACTATTCTTCAATCTCTTTCTCCATTCCTAGCGCTCACTTGTTTGTCTCCGAAGTAAAGCAGGAAGCGATCCTCAATGGGGTCTTTGTCAGGGTCTACTCTGATGTAGAAACTGATGGAAGTCACGGTCTTTAGCTCCTCCAGGTTTGAGTGGGGATGAACCTCTACAGCAGACTGGCCATCAAATTTCATCGACACTTGAACCTGAATTTATATATTAAAAAAATAAATAATCGAGGGTCTTTGAATGTGTCACTCTCAGGTACCAAACAAGCAAAAAAAACTCAAATCAAAATCAGTAAAAAGAACCATATTCAACTATTCTGTGACAAAGAGGAACTGCCATTTTAACAGAATTTAACCCAATGTATGTGGTTTGTATAAAAACTCAGGAATAATAAATGGTCTTCAATGCACTTGTGGATGTCTTGTACAGAAGATGCAGGACTACTTCTTTAGAAAAACCTCTTTTGTTTTTTGATTTAACACCAACATTTATCTGACAAATGGTTTCTGAATTACAAATATTTTAGAACTTGAAATAAAATTTTTCTCCATGTCGATGTTTATACCTTCTTTGCAATGCTGCGAGCCTGTGCAATAAGTTCTCTGATTTTCATGATATTTGTGGTGACATTATTCACAGGTTTTTTCTCTTCAACCACACGCAGCTTGTTCAGAAGCTCCGGAACAATCTCTGACAGGTCCTTCACTGTAAAATACATTGAATAACAGAATATTAGCAGCTTTGAACGACCTTTCAATTTGAAAGCTATTTCCTGTAATTTTCACTAATGTAGCTTCCAAAAGATGACAAACTAGCATTAACTGTAAGCAATGGTTTATCTGTAAAAGATCATGATTGACAGGACTTTCCTCCATTGTTTGGAAGCAAAGGGAGCTGCCGTACCTGCCTCGCCAGCAGACAGAACCGTGCGGTCAAAGGCAGAGACAGAATACCCCTCGTTTTTCATGTTTCCGTTCCACTGCTGCACTTTCTTTTGGATTGGTGAAACCATCTCGAGGACTTCTGCAGAGCGGTTTAGAGTAGCCTCCGCCACTTCCTGAGTGAACTGAAGACGTTTTGGAGTACGATCTAATAGAAGAACACACACACACACTGAGTAGGTCTAGGAATAAATGTGTAATGTTTCTATGAATCAAATCTTAGAAAAACAAGTAATCATTGATCAGGTTGATTTAAAATAGAAACATAAATAGATCCATTAACACTTTTCCACCCAGCATGTAGAAATATATTTATAACTGAAAGAACTCTTAATTCTTTGATTAATCATCTACTAAACTAATACTTTAAAAAACACACTCAGCTGCAAACACGCACTTGGAAAGTCTATTCTTACAGCATAATCGAGTCCTAAAAAATCACCAGTGTTGTGTAAGTTACAGAACCGGCTAACGACTGTAAAATATATTATGTGTTATAGCTATTACTGCTAGTTAACAATAATCCCTTACCTTAACATTAGTGTTCTATGTGGCTACATTTATTATTATTGTAAAACAACGAAATTACAAAAAAAATTATTAAATAAACTGTATTGCAGGAAGAAGAAAATCAAATGTGTCAATCTGGACCAAACATCATTTGATTCTCTCACTAGATTTTTATAAAACTTTAATTTAAAAATTATTTTAAAAACATGCATTCAATAAGAATCTAAAGCCAAGGGGGAAAAATCACAGACCTGAATTTGAAATGTTATTTAAAAAATTTAAAACAACAAAAAACATGCGCATACTAACAGGAAACAAATAGCCTAAACTAAAGAATAACAAACGGCTTTACCTTTGTGGATGGCATCGATGTCAGAAGTGAGTTTAGTTAACTTTTTGGAAGAAGCATCCATCATCTCTCGAGTCTCTTCGATGTATTTCTTGTTGTCGAGGACAGTAGACTCGATTTCTGAGACAGATATGCAAAAAATCCATCAAAGCATGTACTTATAGATGAATTTAAGAAGAACTAAATAGAAACCGTTTTCATGGTATTAAAAAACGACCACAGATTCTTGACCATGTATGTAACAGCACATATTATTATTATAACAGTGCATAGTTATCTGGCATCTCTCTCCTAAATTGCACATAAAAAACCTTTTTATATGAGTAAAAACTCTTGTTTAACTCTTATTTGATTAATTGTTGTTATTTTGAAAGTAAATTGAGAAATAAACAATATTTAAATTTGAAATAGCCTTCCAGTTAACTTGCAATTGCAAATTAAACCATTAAAACTCATTACATTTAAGCATTTAGCCTGAAATTCCAGGATCACCATAAAACTTTTGGGGAGCATGGAGCCCAAAATAATTTTCTTTCAAGGGACCTGTCATCTAACATTGACACTTGAATGAATGAAAAAAATTTCAATAGAAATGTGTTTTTTCTTGCAGGTTTTTCCTACTCTCATGTTCAGTGTGAACAATAAACCTAAAGTCAAAATAAAGTATCAAAATTTTACCTTTCTGTTGAAAGTACAGGGAAGAGGCTTCGGAAAGCACGTTCACGCTCTGAGAATGAACGAGGCTCAGCTGAGAGTTTAACTCCTCGATTGCCTGAGAGAAACATAAGACTTTTTAAATGATTTCAAATCGAGTGAATATGATTTCAAATGGAGTCAATATAGTGAAATCAGTGAATGCCTACAAAACTAAAAGCCTTTGTATTGACAAAATAAAGATTTTTATTCATAGAAGTCTTCTGGAGCTAGACAAAGCAATTCAAAGCAATTGCTTAAAGCAAATCTTTGTTAAGTTCCTGAAGATTAGACTACTTTCACTGTTAAAAAACCCTTTGAAATTGAAATTGGGTGTAACGTGAAATGAAAATAGCGTAGCATTATATGTGGGGATGTGTCATACTGCTCACATTTATTCAATTTACCTTCATTTGTTTTCAATTTTTATACTGCACTCACCTGCACATAGTCAGAAGAAACATTACCGTATGAGTCCTGCTGGAGATGTTGAGAGAGGTCAAGCTGGTAATGTTAGCCTCATCTATGTTCTTCACAATGTTTTCGTACACGTTCAGGGCACTCAGGGCTTTCTGCACGTGTCCGTTTGCATCACTTCCTTTCAGATTACTAAACAAGAGATTTATCATGTGACACCAAGTCTCTTTTATTATTTTTTTTCCTGATGGTAGTTTTGATTTGAAACTCACTATTGAAGCTCTTCAGCGTGTCTCCGCAGGTCGTCAGCATGATCCTCTGCTTTCAGAACCAGATCTCTGTCCGACAGCGATAACCTCTCAGTTCTTCTCTCCACTAACTGACGGGCCCCATCGATTTCTGCATGCTGTTCTCTCACATTCTGCCATTTCAGTCATGTAAAAAAAATCTGGTTGTATTAGATGCTTTCATTAAAAAAAAGAAATGTTTTAACATGACATTATAACATGGCTTTGTTTATGTTAATGAAACCAAATGTAATTTAATAAAAAAAAATGTAACTTGAGAAGTTTACCAAATGATTATGCTCCATAAAGTATAATACAACCAGGGCCGCAGTTAAGGGGGGAAACCCTGGACAAATCATGGGGTCTATCAGTCCAGAAGAGCCCCATAACTACTTTATTACTACTATATTTACCCATCAATCCATGTTCAAGTCAAATATAAAACCCTTCACAATTTTTATATTTTAAATCTTCAATTTGTCCCCGATAATTACTTAATTTTATTAATATGTAAAAATGTTTTTGAATCTAGCAAAAGGAGGTAAATCTTGCTTTTGGATCCTCCCTCTACCACTCACTACTTGGTACGGTCCAATTTGGATTTCTTTAGGCATTTTCCAATTAGGAAGTGCAGGTGTTTTTGTTATTTGCTCTGAAACCTCACCCCAGCGCCCCTAAAATGAGATATTTCACAGGATAAATTGTCCTGGCTCAGTTTTAAGCTGAACTGAGGCTGTGGTCTCTTTTTAAGAGCCAGGATGATGGGTAGGGAATCTGTTTCTGGCTGTCCAACTGATATAAATATGAGCTCATTTATCAGCATGCTTTTTATTTAACATGCACATTTAATCATTTAAATAAATGCTATTAATTGGGAAGTCCAGAAAACACACACAAACATCTTTTTTTTTTTAACATTTTAGGTGTGTAAATGAACAACAATTTATGTATTTATCATTAGAATGTAGAGTTATCAGGCAATTCTCTCCTAAATTGTTCTATGAAAATACATCAAGTTTATCTCTTATTTGATTCATTCTTGTACATATTAAGAAAATAAATTAAGAAATAACATTATTTGAAATTTAAATAGCCCTGCAGTTAATTTGCGATTGTAAATTAAATCATTAAAAGCATTAAATGTAAACATTTAAACTGAAATTTCAGGATCACCAGAAAACTTTCGGGGAGCACTGTGCCAGAAATTATTTTCTTTCAAGGGGCCTAACATTAAGAGCAGCGGCCCTGAGTAAATGATTTGGTAGTACCTTATATTTAATAAGCATATTTTGTAGATGTGTATAAACCAAGATTAAAGCATTTAAAGTATTATTTATAAACTGTTTACAAATGTGTTTTTCATAGAAACAGTGCTTTATAAACATGAATTAACCATTTTTTGATGTTTAATTAATTATTCGTAGTGTGTGGTTATTATAAAGTGCTACCTAACCTTTTTTCTTTGTGTTGTACTCTGCTGCTATCAATGTTAGGCTCCCTGAAAGGAAACTGTTTACATAATTTTTATATATATTTATTTATTTATTAAAAAATGAATGATATTTTATAATAAATTCTTAATGAATTATTTGCAAAATCTGAAATAATGTTTCATAGTGTGTAGTTGTTAATAAAGCGCTACCAATTAATAGTAGTGACAAATAAAAAAAAATACATTTAAAAAATCTGACAACACCTGTTCTTAAGTATGTTAGTATGCAGAATTAGTCAAATAAATTACCGTGATCATATTTTCCACTTCATGGACGGTCTGGTTTGCCTCAGAGACAGCAACCCCAGTGGTCTCAACGGTTTGATTGACACTGTTATAAACATCTCTCAGGCGTTGCTGCTGTGCCTAAAACAAAAGAAGTTTCTGTCATTTGATGTGATTGTCAGATATTTTAGCTAATAACGTCATAAGCATGGAAAACCTCAAATGTTCGAAGCTAAGTACTAAGTTCAATCTCAAAAGGTACCTCTCTCCTTTGCAGCTTGAGCTGGTTGTTCTTGTATTTGGTGAGAGTCTGTTGCAGAGTATCATCTGCTTTGTTGAGGAGATCTTGAGCTTGAAAGAGTCTGGAAGTAAATCGACCCAGCATTTCCTGCATCGGTGGCAGCCGTCCTTGCGTAGTCGTCATAGTTTTCTCAAAATTGCGCACACGTCGGAGCACTGCAATCAAACATTAAAATAAAAGAAGGATGATTTAAAGAAGCTCTCTCAAGACGATGTGAACTCAGCCATCCTTACGTTCATGGGATTCAGAGGACTCGTCTGTAGCTAGAGGCTCTTTGGGAGAGAGGTCAAGCTTCCTCATCCAGCCCAAGATCCTTTCAGCTTCAGCCAGTTTCTGCATCTTCACCTGAGGGTCTAGATCTTGGTAGACTCCATATAACTCCCAATCTCTGATCATATCTGATACAGACACACATTTATTATATATTTGAGTAACTCAAAAGGATTTCATACTTTTTACTCAGATCCCATCCACCTGACAGGAAAAGATTTCAGTATTTGTACATTTAAAAAAAAATAAGGTCAAGAGAAAATGTGACTCAAATGTGAATTTTTTTGTTTGTTTCTATGCTTTTTTGTCATTCTTCAGAGCAGGAGAGACTTTTCTATCAATTCCACAAGTTGTGCAGTTACCTTCAATGAGATCATTGAGTGATGAGAGGTTAGCAGTAAGTGTGTTTGCTAGAGTGGAGCTCTCAAGTGTCTCCTGGTCGACTCGTTCTCCCAATAGCTCCACAGCTTCCTCCTTTCCTCAAAAAAGGAATCATAGATGTTTATTTGATCATTTTTAGAATTATAATAATAAAAGGATGTCTTAAACACACACTTTTTGAGTACATATGTATTTTCTATATGCAAACGCAATGAATTCCATTTAAACACACAATTGTTAAACAACTAATTCAACAGAAATGTTACATTTGCTGATTTCCTCTGTGTAATAAGGACTAAATAAATGTTTTTTTTAATCGAATCAACATTTTTCAACTCTTTAAAGACTTCACCATTTTCAATCATATTTCTTTCCCATTTTTGAGGTAGATTTGACATAATATCTGTATTCAATGAAGCCAAAATGGTTGAACTTAAAGTCACCCAACAAAAGATTATTGGTTACTTCTTAATGTTTTGCTACATTTTTTAAATACACTTTTCTTTTGTGCTTTTCAATGAAATAACTAGTCTTTCATCAGTTACCTTTAGTTACGCACCTGTTACCTGTTACACCGCATGTGTACTCAATGAAACCCAAACATGGAAATATGAATTAATTGAAAGATTAATTAATGTTAGAGTCATTTATCAGCACTGCTTTTTATTTTTAAACACACTTTTTTTTGTTATTCCATTTTCGTTTTCGCTGGTTAGTCTGTTATTAGTCACATCTGCTACTAACACGTGTATTTAAATAAACCAGAACAGGAGAATCATCTAAATTGAAAATTCGTAGTCATTGCTTTTCAGTGTACTTGAGTTCTAAACTTAAACACTAAAACTTTTTATGTTGCGTTACTCTGCTCATGATTCCTTTTCACTGATTAGTCCTTCATTAGTCTCATCTGCAGCTACAGTAGTGTTTGAAGTCTTTAATTTCCACAATTAAAAATCGATCCATTACAAGTTTTGGAGGATATTTTTTATTAGTATATTTTTACTAAGTATATTTTAACTGATTATTCCTTTATGGCCGCCCCTGTCACTTACTGTATACGTGTACTCGATAAACCCAGTTACAAACAAATCCATTGTAAGATTCTTCATTGCCTGTTTCATCCATTAAATGTTTTGCAGATATACTGCTCTCATCATCATTGGGTAAAAGTATTTCGAAAAAAGGCTATGAAAAAAGTAATTTTGGGTTCTTTCACAATAACTTGGACAAAAATACGAATTTATGAATACATAATTGCATATAAAGAAGATGTTGGGATTGAACTGGATTGAGCACCTCCTCAGCGAGCTGCTCCATGTCCGTCAGCAGTTTTTTTGTATCTTTCTCCAGGCGCGCTGTTTCCACTCTTACCATTGAATACTTCCTTTTCCAGCCGACATACTGTGTCTGTTATAACAGAGAGCCACAGTCACTTTTCAGTAAACACCACATTCTCTTTAAGATGTGGTCTTAACAAGAGCGATCAGTTTGACTGCGGTTACCTGCAGTCTGTGTGCAGTGTAGTTGTAATACTTCAGCCTGTCGTTGGCAGCAGCTCCCGTCGAGATGTTCAGCACACTGTTCCTCATTTGATCCAGAGTTTTGTTGGACTGGCGAATATCTCCGATTAGATTCCAGATACACGCATCACACTCTAAACGTGCAAACATATAAACACTCAAAACCTCACCATTTAGATGTCCAGAGAATAAAATCTAGGTGAACTGACATAAATGGTAACAAATTTAGAATAATTGTTTTAGGTTGGATTACTTTTAGAGGAGATCTAAGCATTAAATCAATCAATGTGCATTAGAAGCAGTTTTTGAGTCACCCTAAAGGTTGTGTAGAAGTGTGTAGGGTTTCAGACTCAGTGCTGTAACCAGTATACCTGACAATAAAAACATCCCCAGTAAACACATTAAAAAAACATAAAAATGTTTAATATATGAAATGTTTTATGTCAGAACTAGTTTTGTGAAGATGAAGGCTACTGCTGGAGGGCCAAACCCCCTTATGATCCAACCCTGCTTTAACACCAGTACCTCCAAACAAACCAAGAGGAGCTTAATTAGTGTGAACAAGTGTGTTTACAGAGGGTAGAAACAGGGTTGAAGCCCTCCAGGACCACTTTTCAGACCCCTGACTTATCTAGTACCTAGTGCATAGAATGCCTCAGATTATAAAAAGGGTTTTAAAGCTTGATATTTTCAGATATACCCGCTTATGGAATAATTCAAACACTAAATTTTTAAGGAGCCTAAGAAACATTGCTTTATGGGGGAATAGACTCCAACTCTTCCCAAACTATTACAGCTGCTCCCCTCATCTGGCGATAGGTGCTATAAATAACCTTAGCATTGATCATTGATTCAGATTAAATCAGTCGCATTTTTATAGCAGGAGCAGAACAATCAAAGAATTTTGATAACCTAAACACAAATCACTACTGGTAAGTAAGCACATGAAAAGGGAAATTGGAGAATTGGTGCATTTAATTTACATTTATGCATTTGGCTTTTGTCTAAAGTGTCTTACAGTAGAGGAGACACAATATGCAATTTGTGGAACTTGTACCAGCTGATCGATCAACCATAGAAAGAAGGAAATAAAATAGTAGAAAGAAAATGAAGTATTTTTATAATGTAAGTGTTCCTTGAACAAATGTGTTTTTAGTTGCTTTTTAAAAGCTGTTAGTGTTGCTGCTTTCCTGACTGGAATAGGGAGTTTGTTCCACCAGCCAGGAACAGTGAGGAAGAAGGTTCTGGTGAGAAGTTTTCTGACTTTCTGGGACATACTGAACATAAATGCAAATAGTTTGCTAGTGTGTAAGCAGTGATTGCTGGAGGGATTGAGCAATCAAACAAAAAGTTGAACTACAAATGTTTTTTGCCAACGGTATATTTGTAGCTTTATCATTTTTGTTATTTTATAAAACTGTGACTTTGAAAAATTGTGTATACTATGTGGATCATTCATTTATTTAACGTTGTGAATTTGTGTCTGATAAAAATTGCATGAAATAAAATCTTAACTTATATAAATTTGTCAATGAGAACTCTGACATGCACTTCAATAAATGGGTTACGCTCAATAAGCTGATTACTCATAAAAAAAATTGTGCTCTTACATACCATGAACCTCACAGAAACTCATTTACATGAGACGCAACCTTTCCCTGATTTTTCATAGGAAGATGTCATGAGAAAAAAATATCCAAAAGTGTTGCCAAACAATGTGCAAAAAGCTTTATTGTTTTGTCTAATCTTTTCCCTGCAGTACCTGCGAATGCAGCAATCTTTCTTTCTTTTGATAATTGTACATCAACTCCATCAATTGAGGGCACAATTTTATGAGTTTTTAACTTAACAAAGCATCTGCAATGTTAGTTTGTTTTGTGATGCATATTTCCTGGACACTTGCGCCAACCAGACCACAGACAGTCATGAGCAAAAAAGATAGAATGCGGGTTAATGCATCTACACAAATGAGAAAAGGGGTTATTGGGCAAAAAAAATTAAAAGCGGTCCTGTTCAGGCTACTTAAAATAAAAATACACTTATAATCAAAAAACACACAGATAATGGACACCCTCTTTCCACTGCTCTGTTACCCCATTCTGAAATGTACATAATAAAAATACTTCCCTTCCTATCTGCAAAGGAAGTCAAGGAAGTGCAATACTCTAGGCAGTAGCAATACAGAGAGGAGCTTCCCAGTTGTTTAAGGTTATTTTTGTTTAAGAGCGATTAAACTCACCGATATTACACTCGCTGACTTCTGAGGCCTCAGGCAGACACTCTCCTGTGTCCATGTCACAGTTCTCCTTTGGACAGTCACATTCTAAAAAGAGAAACATTTCATTTTTAGGTTTTTCCATAACCATCCGCTGCATAAAACATGTGCCAGAGGAGTTGGTGGTTCATTCCGCTGTGGCGACCCCGAAAGGGAAAAAGCCGTCATGAAAACGGATGGATGGATGGGTTTTTTCATAACTTCTAATTCTTACTCTCACTCAAACGCTGTGGTTCAGAGGTAGGAGATGATGTAATCAGAAATAGCTAAATGTTGGCTAACACTCAACCTCGTGAGCAAGTGACCTCATGGTTGTATGACTATTTAAAAAAAGAAAATAGTTGTTACAGTTCTGCACAGTACGAGAGGTTGATAAGCAACACTCTCTCCATTTCCCTCCCTCTGAATTCGCTTATCAGATGCTCACTGTGGTTCTAAAATCTCAAAGATTTTTAAAACAAAGTGACTTTACAATGGAAAAATTATAGCACAGGAAGCGAGAACCTCGCTTCATCTAAACATCTAGTTACAGTTGATTATAATCTCTATGTGTTTATGTGGTGGACACCGGTCAATCTCAGCTCTTAAATCTGAAAAAACTTTCGAGAAGCTGAAACTGAAAAGGGCAGATTTGGTGAATCACTCACTCTTGCAGCCAGACGGGCTGTAGTTCCAGAATCCCGGCAGGCATCGCTCACAGTAGCGGCCTCCAGCACCCGGGTGGCACTGGCAGCTGTGTGTGAGAGCGTGACAGGTGGCACGCAGGGCAGCCGAAGCACACTCACACCGACGGCAACCGGAACAGCTGCCGAAACCAGAGAAACCATCCTGCATGCATCCAAACAAAGAGGCTTTTTACAAAAGGTTGGTGATTCTTCGGGATATACGTTTCATCCGCTGTACATTACCAGGGTTTTCAAGTTCTTATTGGAACTGGTGTGATATATTCAGCAGGGGATACTTTATTTGGATTTAACTGTATGTATCAGAGCAGGTTGTAATTGTAGAGAATTTGTAATAGCTCAAAGATATAAAATATTCCAACAAATTAAAGCTTATTTGTAGTTTGATCTATACAACCTAAATAACAAAATACACTTAAAGAGTTAAGTCAATTCCAGTCTATAAATAACAACCAAATAGTGATTGAAATTTCTTGATGCTTCAAGTGCACACAAAACCACCAACTGGCCAAAAAAAGGCAACTATATAATGTGTGACATAGTGAAAACTGTTATGTCTTAAATGAGCGCATATGGATAAATAATTAAAAAAAAGAATCTGTGTAAAATTTTCCAAATTGATAATGTCATAAAATGTCAGGTTATGCAATGTTTCTGAAAATTGCAAGGATGTAATCAGGCGAAAGAGAGAGAAAGTGTTTGTGGGACTAAGAAAAGATTAAAGCTATCTTCAAACGATATACTTACTTTCATTAAAATTTAATTTAATTTATATATCTTTAAACTCATTTTAATTGACTAGTGACCACAATGTTTTGAATGGAACCTGAGGTGTCTATAAAACATCGCTGCAAAATCTGAACTGCCCCCGAACAATCATACATCATTTCGATACTGCTACACAGAATCGCCCCCCTTTATGACTCGACACACGCTTCCAAGCCTTGCACCACTAACATTGCTAACACCACTAAAACCAAAATGAGAACTGCTGAATGTAGATGGTTCACAAAATTTTCAAGCTTCAATTTTTCAATTAAAAACAGTTCCTTTTTAGTTACTTATGTAAAATAGGTAACTAAGTGTTTTTAAACCCTCATAAATTGCCACCAGATCCCACATAGTTATTCCCAAAAATTTCTAACAATGTTCAAATCCGTATTTTACTGCCAATCATGGTAGTTTTACATATTTTCACTCTCTATCTGCAGAAACACACACATGGGTGCAAAGAAATCATGTGACTTTGTGTTCAGTATCTTTTTAGAGTTTGTCCCGCTGCTCATGTGCTATTAAAATAAAGGGGTACTACATGAGAAATCACAAGTGTGGCATGTGAGCTTGCGAAAGCAGGAAAATACATTTGACACATGCTCAATGAGAGAGACGTGAGGGTCCTGCTTAACATTATAAAACAGCAATTGACCATGTTGCTCTTCCAGGCTGGTACCAAACAGGGTTATGCAAAATGTTTTACAAAATAGATTCTTTTTCACATAATGTCGTTCCGTAGTGTAAATGTAGTCACCAATCAACTAAAGATGCAGATTGAACTAAGAACGAGGTGTATTGTGAGGAAATCTGACTTCCCTTCAAGTCAGACACGTCAAAAAAAGTGTGGTGCAAAATATAAATTCTATAAATAATATGAATTTTTAGTTTCTCGGTTCTTGTCCATACCTCACATCTGTCGCAGAGATGACCTGTGACCCCAGGCTTACAGTGACACACTCCTGTCCTGTCATCGCATGATGCAGTCCCACACTTGTTGCATTCACACTCTAAACAAGAGAGCCATTATATGAACTTTATTAAGCATGTGAAATATACATACCATATTAAATTGCTATGCCAGCTGAGTTTTGAGAAACTTTAAGAAAGTTTATTTTTGTAAATCAGTTTGAAGTGGCTAAAAATTGAGAGGCTAAAAATATGTTACAACATGAATCAATAATCACAAAAAGCTTCCAATACCAATGAACCTGTTCACGCACACACACACACAGTTATTTATATACATAAAATATAATATAAACAGATTTTAACCATAAAACTGATGGAGACACAGCCATTAAAGATATCTAGAAATGACCATTCTTTTTTAAAAAATATTTATTTATTAGCACTCATTTTCAGAAAATGAGGTTGTACTCTTATAGGATAAGATAAAAAGATAAAAATAATACTACCTTTGAATAAAAAATACTATCACTTAACCCATAGTTTTCTGCAGCTATGGAATAATAAAAAAAAACATCTTTATCTCTCGTAATGAACTTGTTAACTAACTAACTAATGCGTGTAAGTATCTTTAAATTCAAATAGGATTTAAGCAATATAATTAATCAATATAAACAATAATTGCAATTATTTGTACAATTGTTGTCTAGAATTCATTTAAGGAATATAATTTAGAAAAATGTCTTAACTCCATTAATCTTTTTTATTTATAAGACAATTGACACCATAGATATTCTATATGTGGACTTATCAGAAATTTTGAGGAGAATCCTCAAACGTCTAAATGTTTTTTCCTGAGCTTTGAATATTCTTTTTCACACAGGAAAACAGTCTGGCTATGCTAACTGTCAGCTGGACCAGAATGCTTACATTATACATTCTCTGTATTTACATCAAACACACAGTGTTTACACATCTTTTAACCAAACAGGGTAAAAATACCAAGTAATACGTTGGACCCTTTCCTTACTTCAACCTATTTACTCTATAACAATCTTTTAGAGATCCATTAATATCCATTAAGAACATTAAGCTAAGTTATCCTAAAAGTCACAAATAAAAAAATAAAAAAATGTAATTTAATTACAAATGATAGTTTCATTAAATGTAAATTTCCTGAATATAAAGACCACAAGCTAGATTCAAATTACATTTCACTTGAAATACAGGCACTTACCCTGACAGTTTTTGGCACTGATGGCATCACCGTAGAATCCTGGTGCACATCTTTCACAGTTATCCCCAGCTGTGTTTCCCCAGCAACCCAGGCACTGCCCAGTCACATTATGGCACTCATTAAAGATATGGTTAGGGTCAGAGTTTCCATTACAATCACACTTTCGGCAAGAATTCCCAATATCCATGGGGTTGCCATAGTAGCCAGGGGCACATCTGGAGGGTATAGACGTCAAATATATTTAAGGAGTATGGACCATTTTAAACTTTTCCCAAAATGATATTTGCGGGTGAAGAACTAACCTCTCGCAGTAGTGTCCAGCATACCCCTCCTGGCACACGCACCTCAGAAAATCCCCCCTCTTATCACAGTGAGCTGCAAAGCTAACAACAGACATGAAAACGATGAGACTCTGTGTCAAGGCAAGTTTATAATGTTGGCTTGAGAAAGGGTATTTAACTTAACCATTAACTTTATGTTAATCACTAACTTAATGTTACCTTTAAAAATGAATGGAAATGGGTCACAGTCACACAATACTAAAAAGACAAAACAAGCTAGAGACAGTGGTATTCAAATTTTAAAATCTAATTTACTCTATAGTGCTTTAAACAAAGTAAACGGCATCAAAGTAGAAAACACCCATAAATATGTATGATTTATGTTGTAATGCTTATAGTCTGAATAAGGTCACAGGTAGTCGTCTAATGTGCCTGCTTTGTTATTTAATTTTTAGTCCCCCGCTCAGAGCTTTGTTTTTTATTTTTCTTTAATTGATAATGCAAGAAAAATAAATGGACATTGAATGCTGACATTTACATAAATTTACATAAATGGACGTGAAATGGTTTGAGTTGAAGTGGTAAGAAAATGTTTTTTGTAGCATTGTTTTACATTGTAGGGAAACACTATTTAACCAAAGGGTAAAAATTCAAAGATATGATTATGAATGTTAATCAAACTTATAATTTGTTAATTAAAGTATTAATCAAAGCCTTTCCTAGCTCCACCATGCCAGCGGCCCAGAATCTACCTTTGTTTTGTCCACAGATTGCCGACAATGTTTTTGGGCTCATCTTTTAACATTTCAAAATGATCCCTCACTTTAGACTCTCTTTATGATGTGATGACAGGTTTTTTAACTCACTTGTTAGACTCCAGTGAGAGCGGGCAGCTACACGGTCTGCACACAAAGGCACCATCAGGAAGAACCAGAGGCAGAAATCGGTCTTCACACTGCTCGCAGAAATCTCCAACTGTATGGTCCTGACAATCCTGTACCAGAGCAAGCCACATTTGAATACAAAAGTTAAAACGAGAAACAAATGAAAGAATTCGCATCCATTGGAGAAAAAGTACAAAAACATGCAACACCTTAACAAGGCTTTATAAATGAATGTGGAATAAAAACAAATTAGCAAACAGTGATCTTATATAAAAGGTCCCAAAAAGTCACAAAGCAATTCAGTTCAGTTTCTACTGGAAACCACCAAAACACTTTTTTTAAAAACAAGTCATAAATTGGATTCCAAGATTTTGCCCTTGATAAAAATACCTTAAATAATATCCTATCGATGCATTTGTTTTCCTTTTGAATTGACATCCACGGTACAAAAAGTACAACAATCAAATATAACTTTCACCATTCTTTAAAATAGAATCTTTTGAGCTCAGTTCTTCTTCTACAGTAACTTTAAAAAATATGTTTGTTTAACTTTGCACAATACATTTTGCCCATAAATCTATGCTGCTCTTGTTTATTGTGTTTAGTGCATGGTATGATTGTATCATTGTATATATAACTAATTGACTCTAAAAAGCAATTACAGAATCTCTCAGTTTTAAAAATGGAGCTGGGGAGGACACTGTTAATTTCTCCACTACAGTTAAAAATCTTGGCTTGTAGATAACAGTATCTGCTCAGCCGCCACACTACATAAATTACAGTTAGTCCAGAATGCAGCAGCTAGAGTTCTCACAAGAATAAAGAAATATGATCACATTACATAGTTACACATTACACACATTACATCACATTACAGTTCTGTGCCCTCCTCATTGGCTTCCTGTAAAATATCAGCTTGCTCTGGCCTACCTGAGCAGTCTCCTATAACGATATATTCCAGTTTGCTCTCTTCGATCCCAAGAAGCAGGACTATTGATTATTCCGAAGATTAGTAAATCCACCAGAAGAGGAAGAGAGTTCTCATATAGAGCCCTAAAGCTCTGGAACAAACTCCCGGATGTTGTCTGGAGCTCAGCTACGCTCACAGAGTTCAAAACTAAATTTAAAACATTTCTGTTTAATCTATTTCCCAGCGATGGGTTGTGGCTGGAAGGGCATCCGCCGCTTAAAACATATGCCAGAGAGTTGGCGTTTCATTCCGCTGTGGCGACCCCGAAAGAGAAGAAAGCCGACATGAAGATGAATGAATGAATGTTTAATCTAGCATTCGAATAATTGGCTCCTGGAATTTGTCCAAACAGATATGGTGTCTGAGTGCTATAATCATACAAATTGTTGAAAAAACTATGTGGTTCGATGTGGGGTAAAAATGAATCTGTTAATTATCCTCTACAAATTTTTGAAGAAAAGAAGCTGCAAAAAAAATCCTAATTAGCTAGTTAGTTATGTTTTGAAAGCTTGTTTCTCCTGGTTCAGCATCTTCAGCGAAAATTGAGCACCTACGTAAACATCTCCTTATGAATGTTGATTATGGTGAAGAAGGTTAGCGGATGATGATGGTTAGATGGAATACCCACTATGCATATCCCAGTGATGTCCTCACAGGCATTGGCATGGCCTTTACAGTTACAAGGGAGACACGTGTCCTGCTCACTCAGGAAAAAACCTCGAGCACAGACCTGGAAAAAAACAGCATAACATAAGATTGTTAGAGCCATTCTGAAGTTTCAGTATCCTCAAATCTAGGATGTTGATTTTGGCTTTCAGATACTGAGGGAAAAGGGTGTTTTCTCTTTGTCATTTATCTTCAACGCCAATGGTGTAACTAGAATGACAAACAATCTCAACATCTCATTTATAACGCTCTCTGGTTTGGATTCTTAATTAAGTCGATTGAGATTTAAATTAAGACTTAAATTGAGACTGAGCAGAATTATTTCCAAAGGCAGACGACAGACAGAGCCATATTGTTTTTGAGATGGCCAGTGATATAAAGAGTTCTTTAACTCTAATATCATGTAGAAAGCTTAGAGCTAAGCTTTAATTCCACTCCTTTAGAGCAGGGGTGACAACTCAATCGCTGGAGGGCCAAGCCCCTGTGCAGTTTTGTTCCAACCGTGACTCAACAGATAGACCGTTTTCTTAATGCCTTAATTTGGAAAATCGGGTGTTTATTTAAGGTTGCCTGGAAAAGCAGCAAGCTTCTCTTGGTCCTACAGAGATTCAGTTTGACACAGGCGCTTTAGAGTAACCAATTTGGATATAGACAATAATTTCTTAGCTTTGGTTCACATTTTAAAAGATAATTTCAGCTGGTGTGAAGTAGGCATCTGTTCTATTTACAAGAAAATAAGAATGTAATTTCAACTCAACCTATAAACTACAGTTCATCTTTAAAAAAAATCATAAAATGACTAGAAAGTGAAAGAAACTGTTTAATAACGCCTCCGAACAGATTATTAATTTAAGGGACTGTGAGATCTCAAAGATAGGAAAACCCTAATTTAAATTGTTTTCTTTCCCAGATGACAGGTGGCTCCTGGCACAGTTGATTACTGGATTTGGTGGAGAACAATCCCCCACTTCTACGCTACACCCTTTTCCCCAAGATTTTCAAGACTGAAGAAGTCTAAAGGGTGATTTGCGATTTTAAATGCGCTGTATTAAATGTAACAAAGACCCACCCCAACTCAAGCACAAGCGCTACAATATGATCATCAGCTGTAGAGTACAGTCTGAATTTTTAACATAAGCGATATAGAACAGGAAACAGGGATGTTCTCTTTAAAGATTGAGAAATGTAACCACACTTTGTAAGCTATTTCATAAATACCCATATTTCAGCTGATGTGAAGTTCACCATTGCTGTTTCATTCATAAGTGTAACCTCAACTTGAAGTATAAACTATATACCTTCAAACAACTCTTCATGTATCAGAAAAAGTAAAAAAAAACTAAAATGTAATAATCCTTTAAATGCTTAAGATCGTCTCACAACAGAAGAGAAAGATGCCTTAAAGATGGAAACCCCGTAAGCTAAACAGCTGTCTTGCTAACAAACACACATGGGACTCTCTGGGCAAAGGATCGTGGGAAGCAAAAGCTTCCTGCTTAAGACAGTGTAACTGGCACTTGAACCCTGTGAGAAACTGTCTGAGGAGAATATGGATATCTTCTGGTGTTTGTATTTCTTGACCTTCAAACTGTATCCATATTTCAAAAGAATAGTCTACACAAAATGAATCAAACAAAAGAGTTGGAAAAAGATGTAAGCTTTGCTTCCAAGGCCTCTGGTCATCTGGTGATGATCTTAAACTCTTAAATTCAATTTTAACTTTTCATCCTTGTTTGGAAAGTTAAGTTCTATATCTTATAATAAGCACTCTTGATTTATCTTTTGCTTGTTTTAAAACTGAAACTTTTATTTAAAAAATACAAATTATCAAAAAAGAAATGATTACTTACACAAATACACATTTATTTCATAAAATTTAAGATAAATATAGAAGTTAAAAATATACAATTGCTTACTTTGTAAGAAATGCTGTTTCTTTTCTGTGGCTTAACAAAATAACCCTTTGAAATTCACTAATTTAGCTTCCCTCTCACTCACACCAGCAGTTACTTTCCATAAACCTCCAAAATTTACAGTGTAACTATACTATGTTAAAAATACCCTAAAGATCGATTCAGCTGGTGTGAAGTAGACATCTATTCTATTTACAAGACAATAAGAATGTAATTTCAACTCAACCTATAAACTACAGTTCATCTTTCAGAAAAATATCATAAAATGACTATAAAGTGAAAGAAACTGTTTAATAACGCCTCAGAACAGATTATTAATTTAAGGGACTGTGAGATCTCAAAGACAGGATAACCCTAATTTAAACAGTTTTTGTCTTGCAAACAAAAAACACATGGGACTCTCCAGACCTCTCACTTCAACAAACATTTATTCCATAAAAAAATACTGCAAACCCTCCAAACAGTTATTTGGAAAGAATGCTAATCTGTAACCTACTAGAATGTAATCTAACTAGTGGCAAAGTGTGTCACAGCTGTTCTTAAAAACGAGGAGACACATACACAAGGAAACTAGGAAACAACACTAACAAAACAAACACGGGTACATAAAAATACTGCTAAACTCAAGCAACCTGAAGATATGTTAATGGTGACAACCATTTACCACATACCACATACAAGACTCTACAATTGGAGCCATATCCACTGTTTTTCTTACCCCTTTTACAAAAAATATTGCATCCCCACAAGCACAGATAAAGAAAACTCCATACAAAAATGCTGAAACTCTCCTAAAATGCTGTAAAGAGTGAGTCTCTCCAGTAGAGGGCATAATAAACTTCTCTTAGCGCTGAACCATATCAGTGCTTCTCTTCAATGGGAAACACAGCTTAAACAAAGATAAGAACAATGTCTTTTATAAACATATAAAATTCTCTAGCCAGTCTTTAGCTGTTTTGCTTTCAAAACATCCTCGGTTATCTGATGCTAATTTGAATCTTATTCAAAACTGCCACTTTTTTCTTCAGTGTCTGATGAGCGCGACAAGCTCCTATGACTCCAAACTCCAAATTAAAAAATAAAACGCAGTTATGGTGTCTACAATTAAACAAATTACCATGGTTTCTAAAGAACTTATAAACGAACAACTTATAAAACTGAAAAAATAATATGTAAAGTGTAAATTGTCATTGCAACATTGGTTAAAAATAATCACAATTCAATTGTCTTCCCTTGCTGCCAAGTGAAAAACATTAGTTTATCTAATTAAAGAGAGGGCAACAGATATTTTATGTCTTGCCTCACTTGCTCCAGTTCAATTTATTCTGAAAGTAAGCTAATGACTCATTAACCTAAAAGAACAGAGCAGCTGCATTGGTGAGTTTGTCATCCCTCCAGAGCTGCCTATTGTCCTCAGTTTCACTTTGACAGTTCATAGTTCAGGTAGGGACCAGTATACATACAAAGAACTACATATTTGCATATAACTGCTTTTTATCTCAGCAAACATCCACCTTACAACCAATCACAACATCCATAGCCTGTTCAAATTCCACAATCCTACATAGATTACCCACTTCCTGTACACTTCCTTTGTCTGGTCACAATTTTCCCAGTGTGAAAAATACAGACTTTGCCTGCAATACTCACCTGCACCTTCAAATCTCTTATCTGTTCCAGTTCCACCCATCTACTACAAACACCAGACGGTGAAAGAGATCCTAACATTTATATTCTGTTTCATTCAATAGACAGACATGAAGTAGTTATCAACCCAAAGCACGTTTGAGTCGATCTTTTTAAGATATTTTAAGACTTCCATCAAAATCTCAAACTCTAGGTTGAAACTTAATTAAAGTAATGTTTAATGCTGTATTAAAGTATTTCCTCCATGAGAAGGGGTTTCATATCTACACGCATGTTTAATTTTATCATGTGAAGCTCATGTGACACACGTATGGGCCTCTTCAAGGAAACTCAATCAACCTTGTAACACCTTAACACAGATTACTCTGGCACAAATTCTAACTTTTATATTCCCAGTTAAAATCACATCAATGATCCTATCGTTTTTATTACTCATTATCATTTCGTGTCATCTCAATGCTTGGATGCAACCATTCAATCTGAAGGAGCATAATATCCCAGACTCCTCATTATTGCAAAAGTTACGAAAGCAGGAAAAGGTGCCTAGTTCTTCTTGACTCTCTCAAGCAGTAACGCCTTGAGGGCCAAAAGAAAAATCTAATGGCAGCTTCCCATCAAGTCTACAAATAAACAAATGTGAAAAGAAATACTATCTTTATGTCTACTAATCCTATTGACCTTCAACATCTTTGCTCTCGATTGACAGAAAATTGTGATGAGAATAAAATATTTTCACAATATCTTCAGTCATCGGCTGTATTGTTTATAGAAACTCTACATTTACAGTATTGTTTCATTACCACTCCACAAAATTTGTAATAAGCATCATTCTGTGAAACTGGTTACTTTCATTACTTTTTTCAACCCAAAAAGGTGTGAATAATTTGAATAATTGGGGGTGAATAATTTAGTTTTTTATTCATGTGTTAAGTGTATTCTTATACTATGAATGATGCAATTTTTGTGTTTAATATTTGCGTAATATCGAATAAAAACACAACAGGGCAATTATTGATTGATCTAATATGTTTTATTTAATCTACTTTAATTATCTATTGATTATGAAATTTAGCGACATGACTCAAGAACATTCCTATAGCAAAGGTAATTGAAGATCTGTACACATCAGCATGACATAAAATGTGACGTACTGGCTATAGATGGTGTTAAACTAAATATATTTGAACATCACATGTTGATTGCATGCTCATCACAGGTTGTATAACACTGATAACAACAGTTTAAATATCCCATCTTTTTATTACCAAGGATGAGAGTAGAATCGGTTGATCCAGAGCTGCGTCACAATGTTTTTTCTGTTAAAATGCTCATCAAAAAATAACCCTGAAAAATCTGTTGAAGTATGTTGTTCATTTTGTCTTTTACAATATGGTAGCTATGTCTACATGTAGAATCTATCCCTCGGAAATCACGTACACATTCTATCTTGGCTAAAGGCAAGGAATCTGGGAAATAGTTTCTTACCTATGACTTGCTCATTAATTCCGCTCAATGTGAAAAAAGTAGCCGGCCTGCATTGACACAGTATGAGAGGAAATAAACCAGCTGATATATCCAAGAAGATGAGGTCAGAGTTATCTCTAGGGGTCTCTAAAGTATTGTTTGTTGTGACAAGGAGTTTTTCCCTTGACGTTGTCTGAACATTAACAGCGAGCCCAAGACCAAGGTAGATGCTGACTGGGACAAGTTCAGTTCATTTTATTTTAGAGTTCCACACACTCCCTAATGTTTTCACAAACAGAGAAAATCACATGAAAGTATAATCAACACAAAGTCAAATACATATTTATTACACAAATATGTAAATACAGTGCCTAACTTTAGTACAGGCACAAACAATGGCAGATTAAATTATTAAATTCTAATATTTTTTTCCACCTGGATCAGGCTGCCACTTTGGGGCTAAAAGAGGAGATCTTCTGAGCTGTAAATAATTCCAGAGCCACTCCACATCATGTTTTTAAAATGTTCAGGACCGGAACTTTATTTCAAGGGCTAGGTCCACCCGATTCTAACTGTATACCTCCTCGACACCCATGACGGCAATGTGTTCCTCAAAACAGTCCTGGGGATTCATAGTGACCATCAGGAAGGTATAACTCTACCTCAAATATTCAGCAGGCCACTGGTTTGTGATGGTTTTGAGAGTCTAGTGATGTAATTTCTCCGCAGACAATAATCCTGAGGATCTCATTAACAGTTGGAACCATTGTGATTTTATTTTTTAAACTTTTTAACAAGTTGGAAGTGTTCAGCATGAGCACACAAAGATTTGCTCCGGGTAAGTGATTTCAATTATTATGAAGTTAGCTCAGTGCTCCAGTCTCTGAACATCCTGTTACTGAGGATTCTGTTAGGTATTCCAGAGATTGTAATTGGTGTTTAGTTCTGTGTAAAAGTGTCAAGCTAGTCTTCATCATAAGAATGCACTGAAGGCTTGCTATTGTTAGCTACTCACCCAACCAGCATTAAGGAGCTGGTGTTACCCACTTATTGGGAGGTCTTAAAAAGGTGTACTGACATTCGTAGACCCTATTTCAGGAGCTCCTAAACCTTCGTCGCTGACTGTAAGAAAAATAGTTTCATTTTAAAACCAAAGCATTTTCAGTCCTGAAAATTTCAGTGTTGTTTTATAGTTGCTTCACCTTGTGTATGCCAAAATCTCAGGCACTTTTTGCCTCATTTGTAGAATAAATGGAACATAAGTTTTCAACATAATACAACATGGATCTCTTGTGATCTCTGTGGAATGTACGTGTACAGAAGTGGTCCCACTCTCTGGGGTGTCCTGTGTAGAGTTTGTCTCCCCCAACAGAGGGCCTCCATTCACCTCTATTGCATTTCCGGTAGGGAGTGATTATTAGTGATATAAACTCTCAACAGCTGCTGGCAGGGTCCATGGGGGCTGGGAAATTTTTACAGAGCATGACATCCATATACCCTTCTCTCCATAAAAAGCTACTTTTCAGCCTTTTTCTTACAGCATATCCAAAGTTTGAGCACATTTTGGGTTCAACATGCCTCTCGCAAAGAGCCAATTAGAACGTCCTCACTTTCAACACTGTTTAAACGTATGTAGCTTTTGATTTTCTTCCAGCATACATCACAACAATTTAAAGAATAGATAAAATTAGTAAAAACAAATATTCTAATATTTACTATCATCATGTGTATTACAAAAAGTAAAATATAAGTGCTTGATCTGTTTAGAAACAAATGATTGTTTACCGTTATATTATAAGCAGACACTGAACTTAGAAATACTCTTATTTTGTAAGTGTAAAAGAGACACCTTACCTTGTACACTGTGTTAAACTGTTGTGAAGAAGCTGTGTTGATCAGCGCTGAAAAGATGAAGATGAAAGATATAGATCCAACCAGCAGAGAGGCCATGATTCCCCCTCCAACAAGTCTCAAATCCTAGGTAGTGTCCGTTGTTGTTCTATTCTACTTTCATCTATGTCTTCCCGTGCTCTTTTCTGTCCTCACTCAAGCTTATTTGGTTTGCCCAGCTTTTCTCCTCTTCTCTCCCTTACGCCCTGCCCTGCAAAGCTGGACTTCCTCCCTGTGATCCCCCGACCCCCCCTCTCTTCCTCATGGTTTCTTCACAAGATCCTAAATGGAAATCACATGCAGCTGAGGAATAGTTGGAAGAAAACAAACTGAGGGAAAGAAACTCTTCTGGAAACCCTGTAATTGTTACGCCCTGCATTAATCACACACTGTGTAATACATATAGACATACATGTACGTTATTGGCAGAAAAGAGGAATTTACAGTTCTCTGGTCGAAATGCTACCCTTTGACCTTGGCTGTGGCCCTCCCCCTCTCTGTAGATGTCCCTCAAACTAACACTGGAAATACTCTACAGTACTCATCTTCAAATGTGACATCATGCACTCATTTCTAAACCCAGTTCTAAAATGAATTTGCAGAGGTTGCTTGTTAATCCAAAGTAGTAGATCGTAAATATCTATAAGTTTTTTTTTTTTACTAATTTAATATCACCCAGTAGCCTGTTCTCAATGGCTACACTGTTACAGCTGAAACATAGTATTGTCATTATTAGCTATTGGGTGCTACACAACAAAGTGAAGTGGAATAACTTACATAAACAATCCAGTGTTTATAAACTGAATAAATTAAGCTTTCTTGCCCCCATCTCCCTGCAGATGTCCATGGGTGATTGAAAGTAAGTAGACTTCAATTGTCAGTATGTTTTTGCATTTCTCAAATGCTAATATGCAATTAAAACATAATTGTACAACATAATGGCATCATAAAATTTGTGTGTAAGAAATTGGAACTGTGCAAATGTGAGTGTCATATGCGTCCAATACATGACAACATTTTACACCATTGAAAAGTGCATCTTAAAAGATCTTGTTGATGCATTAGAACTATTTTGTGTCTTGTTGCTGTGCTCAACCCTGCCAGGAAACTCTCACCCTTGCCTTGGTATCAGAGTTGAGCTGTTCATCAACCAGATTTAAGCCGCCCAAACAGCTGTTTCTGTTTCAGTTCATGAGCCTGAAGGTACTTTTGATATTGATGTTGATCATACACCTGACCGTAATCCTACAAAATCCCTGGATTTGTGCAAAAGAACTAAATATATAGACTAAATATAGTTTTGAAGATAGTTATTTATACTTCAGAAGCACTTTTGCCCACAGCATTGTAACACATGCCTAAAATCCTTGGTCAGTACTGTAGGTTTTTTGGATTTTCTGTTAAGCAAGCATTTTTTAAGCAAATACTATGTGTGTATTTTATGTCATAAATTGTTCAAAATCCTGGTTAAATTAAGGTTGTGATTTTTTATAGAAATAAACATTGAATTGAAATAAATTGAATTAAACCACCCAGCCTTTTATTTGATTTAAGAGAAAGGCACCAGCAGAAGCCCATGACCCTAACATAAAGAGGGTAAATAAAACAAATGGACGCAATGGATGAAAGTAAATTTGTAATAGTAATACAAGTAAACCCCCAAAAACACATATGACCATTTGCTCCATCCAGGGCTTAATGTTAATGCTTAATGTTTAACACCATGGCTAAAAAAAAGGGGGGGGGGGGTTTAGTTATATCCCTCATGATGCAGTTTCAGTAAAAACACATCAAATGCCTTTTTATAAAGCTTTTTTTACTCTAATTTGAGGTTTGTCAAATTTGCACTGTTTTAACATTTAATATATTGAACATCAGCAAATCACGTCTTATTTCTTCAGAAAACTTATTTCTTCAGAACTCAGAATATATATATATATATATATATATATATATATATATATATATATATATATATATATATATATATATATATATAAACAGGTTCCAAATGTAGATTTTTTAAAATAAGCACTATTTAAGTTTCTTGTCATTTTTACTGACATCCTGTACTAGTGTACATCTTGTTCTCCACTGCTCTTTAAAACCTGTGTGCAAGTCTGTAAAGCTGCAATTTACCTAAAAGTAAACTAAATTCTTCTTGTGGTGTTTATTGAGCTCAGATTTACTCATTTCAGTTCCTGTTTCCTGTTAGCTATTGTCAGATTGTTTTCAGCTGTGTCTAGTTTTCATCCTGTGTATTTAAGGTCTGGTTCTACTTTTGTTCATTGTTAGATATACCTTACATCCCAATCTGAATACTTGTTCTGCACCCTTAAAGTAGATACTCATCTTCAGAAGACTAAAACATCATGTGACTGATTGTGACAGATTACACATGCCGTGTGTGAGAATGGAACTCGTTCTTTGCCATTCCTTCATTAAAAAAATACAGACAATAGACATTCTCTATATTGACATAACTCATTTCTGTGATTCTTTCAAAACATTAGTCATATTACAGGGAGAGCTTGCTTGTTTGGGTCACGAGAAAACTCCATATGCCCGAGTGGAGAGGATTGTGGGTAATATTTGAAAAATCTTGGCTTACCACAAGCACCTCCTTTACTTTTCGCACTCTCTCCTATTTAGTATCACTTTCGGCAGTCTGTAGTTTTTAAATGTATTTTATGGTCCAACTGATTAACACAGCCAAAAACATGACAGTCAAAAACATGACGGTAATTGACCATTTAATCACTGAAAAGTGGGGAGCCCCAGTCTTCTCAATGGTATTTTCTCCAGGGCATATCTCAAACATGGCCGACTTCCAGATTGATGAAGCATCATGAAAACACTCTTGGGAAGAACAAAAATAATTTGTAATCAAAATGCTTTTTGCTCGTGTTGAGTATGTCCCATGTTTTCATCATGTGCAGGGTACAAATGTTTGATGATTGCATATAAAAACATTATAGCTAGAGTTTATTTATATATTAGCATTGTGTATAATAGCATTGTGTGTTTAAATAGAAGATTTCCTTCTATTCAAAAAAGCCTGACTGGACTCCACTATATTGTCTGTTAATCATGAAAACTAAAAAAATGTAGCATGCTCAGTTTCCATATTATATAAGCTACAGGTCTCAGTCAATTATGCATTTTTAATCATCCATCCTCCATAAGAAGCTGAAACTTGGTTTTATTTTGTTGATGTTACCACAGACTCTTCCCTCTTTGTTAAATTTAACTTGGATTTTATGTTGATTTGAAGGGTTGTGTTTTACCTCTTCCAGTATGTTCTCCTAGTGGATTGGGGAGATGTTTTCCTCATGGTGCTGTAACAGGAATGTCGATACTGTCTGCTCTTATTAGTAACAGATGTGAGAGATCTGCAAAGAGAACAGAGTGTGGGAGAGAATGAGGAGATTGAAGAAAAGACAGTATTGTACACAGATATAAGAGTTCCTTGACGTGTCCATAAAAGAGTCTGTTCATCTGGGATTTTAAAATGCATTCGAGGTCAAAGAATCACCGTCACAAACATTGTGTCTAGTGTAAAGTGTGTAAGAGTCTCCCTGAAAGAGGAATTCTGTCACAGCCTAAGAGTTATGACCCTGATGCCAGCCTTCCCCTCTGTGAATACTGACCTCCGAACCCACAGCTTGGTTTGACTCTCAGATATTTTCAGCTCTGGTGTAGAATTCGCTTGAGATGTCTTGTGAAAATGAATTTAGAAAATCTGCTCCTTGTTACATTTCTTGCATGCCACTTTATATATATATATATATATATATATATATATATATATATATATATATATATATATATATATATATATATATATATATACTTCAACTCTTTTAAAAGATTGATTTACTATTTCTCTTTATTTTATTTTATATGTTGACTCTGTTAAGAATTCATTACCCTTCAACATATACCTTTATATACACTTTTCATCTTAACCGGTGTTACACCAAGAACGGGTAAATATCACAAAAATATACTACAAAATAGCCACTAACTTCCAAAATTTGCTACAATTCTGCCATTGTAGACTGTCCTCGATGAGGCCTGTAAGACGGTGATGATCTTCTATGTAGACGATGTTGTAATGTGCTTAAAATGAAGGATGGTCTTGGTTACATATAAACCAGTTTCTAAAAACTTATGAACATGTTTCTCTCTGTCTGCAGCCTATTATTGACATATTTCCATACGATATCTAATACAGAATAAAACCTTGAGTAAAAGATAAATTAAAGAATAGCTGAACATGTATATTTGGGAAATACATAACAGACTGAGGAAAACACACAAGTAAACAATGATAAACTGATAACGGCGATGCTAAAGAAAGCTAACTGACTGAATTGAACTTGACTAGAATGAACATAGAGACATTAGGAATAACTACCTGGGAAACCATATAGGTGTGCTGAACCGGGATTACCAAAGAACATAACTAAACAGGGGACACGCTGAACAATGTAAAACATTACAGGGAACAAGTGAAATGGGATCTTGATGTTTTAAATGCATGCACAGCAGCATTTATGAATGTGCGATTATGTGGACTTAAGGTATTTTTAAAATGGCACAATTACTGTACACAGATTGTATGCTGTTCATGAACTTATTTGTGTTTCATTAGTGATTATATGACCAATAGATTATTTTTCTAAAAATAAATGCTGAATTTGTGTTCTTGTTTCAAAATGGCCATGGTTGTTTTAAATAAATTTTTGTTTAGTAATTCTAGCTCAGATATATTTTATGAGTCACTCTAGACTAAAAAAATACAGTTTCTGAGACTACAATACTTTGTAGTTAATGCCCGCTACCATAAAATAATCATCGAGGCCCTCTAGTGGAACAAGAACACTTGTTTTAAAACACTGAAATTAAAAAAAAAATGTCTTAAACTCTTCTATGTAAGCTAATTTTTAGAGACTATATACACTATATCGACAAGATAGCTCGCTGGCAACATTTATTCAGTGTAAAAACACTGTTTGGTCTATTCCCCACAGCTCCAATGAGCCAAGTCATAGCTTACTCTACAAAAAGCCCCTCAAATATTTACATTAAATAACACAAATCTATCGCATTATCTGAATACCAGAACAGACTGTAGAGGGTCACTTTTTCTCACCATGCACACTCCATCTTACGCTAATCTTAACATCCTTGCTGGCAAATCTAGGCTGAATGTTGCCAAATGTTTTTTCCCTTTATTTATTAAAAATGTTTTAACAAAAAACTAATCTGAGGCACAAATGAAGTCTACAAAGGGGGTAGCGTGATAAAAAATACAGTATCCTAATGAAAATTCCAGCACGACCAATTCAAGCTGTTATTTGGAACAGGGTCGCTGGTTTAAGCTGACCGGATCTCACATAAGAATCAGCTAAAACCAGCTACCATTCCAAATCGTTGTTAAAAAACTGGTAATTAAAAAAAATCATAATTGGACAATCATTGCGCTACCATATAGAAGGCCATTTAAAAGCATTACAAGTCAACATTTTTATTTTGAAGAAGACTTTTGAAAGTCGTAATTTGTATTCATAAAGACGACATTTTGACCACCAGACGACCAATCTCAAGACTCGCTTGTTATCTCTTTTATCTTACTTTCTAAGTCAAACTTTCGACTTTTATCTCAAAATTTCGACAATTTTATCTCAACCTTTCGACTTCTTAAGTCATAATTTAGACTTTTTATCTCAAAAATTTTACTTTCTAAAGCCATTATATATTTTTTTACCAAGCGGAAATGTGATTCTACACGATTCAATTTCGTTTTGGGGTTCAATATTTTTGCAGATTTCTATTGTTCGCTTCAAACATTGAAGACCCGCCTCTATTAAGATTCTTTAACGTGATTGGTTGGTTTGGATTTAAGTTCCTCCGTCTTGCTGCAGGTTTAAGTGACGTCATCACTCGGGCTACCCATTCAGCTGGGCGTTGGACTGCGCATCTCATTAGCTACCAGTGGAATTACCAAATTTTTTTTACTGCTTACATTTTAAGCTGAACTTTTCTATTTAATTTTTTAACTGTTCTCCTTCATAGCGATTAATGCATTTTAGTGGCCGACTTTAGCACCCCTCAGTTAAGTGCTTTCCTCTTGAAAAGGTGAGGCTTGTTGCTCTTTGTTCTGCTCGGGGATCTTCTGAATCTGAGCTCTTTGTTGGGAGAAAGCATGGGAGCGCAGTTAGCAAAGACGTCTGGAAATGGAGAAACTGTGGCTGAAAAACCAGGAGAAGTGGCAGCATCCCCTTCCAAAGCCAACGGACAGGTAAAGTCATTTAAAACATGGAAACTGATTTATGTTCGGTGTGTAATAGCGTTACGCCCTCGCTCGCTTCTGCCACCACGCCGCTACCACCACGCTGAGCGAGCGCATTCGTTCCCCAGGCTTTCTCGAAGTGAAATGGCCGCTGTTGTATAATATTAACGTTATAGGAAACTTGTTCTGTTAACTACATTTCCGTTAACGCTCTCTCAGAAGAAAAAATAATAAATGAAAAGCGCACGGGAACGTTGTTCTGTTTAGTTTTTTTTTTACTTGAGATGTTTTCTGTATGGCTTTGAAAGGGGATCAGGGGTGAGGATAGCAACAATGGCCCACCACGCCTTTAGTCACAGCTTCTTGATTGAGTTCTGAGCCTTTGCATCCTGACTAGACCCTTTCACCGAAAGAAAATAAATCTGATTTAATGTGTAATGCAAATTTATACAGTACTTTGACAATGGACATCTGAAACGTCTGCTATAAGTTTAATTAATTATTGACTAGTTTGTGGTTGTATGGGTTAATATTTGTTTTTTGGCGCCTTGGCTATTCTGAAATATGTTGCCCTCTAAAGGATGGCGGAGGACTAGCAGGGAGTTTTTCGTGGAGTTTAGCTCATTTTGCTTGACTAGATATATTCCACATGAGAACGTGTTGCTATCAGGACTTTTAATAAAGCATTTTGGAAACCAACGATTTAACTCTATGGTTAATGACGTGGAAAATATACCTTTTAGTGAAGTCTTCATCCATGGAAATTCCCTTAAATGTGGAGTTTGTTGGTGCAATACTATTGTGGTTGACAAGTGATCATTTTATTAGATTAACATTTGTTTTTAGTTACGTTTCCTTGTAGGCTGAAGCTTCTTAAACAAGGCTTGATTTAAAAGCTTAGAATCACTAGAAACAAATTTTGTTAGACTACACTAAAATATTTATAGCTTCGTCTCTCTTTGTGTTTTAATTGTTCTTATGCACTTGTCAAACAACTCTTAGTGGTCGGACACCAGCACGATGACTTTTTCAATATCCAGATTCTCTTCTGTAAACTTCTCTATTTCCTATCGTGAATCCAAGCGCAAGTGTGTATTGAGCACCACTCCACCTGTCTTTTATGTCTATGTACTATGATCAAGCCATCAAGAGACCCAGCCTATTGTTTACTCTTACCATTTTGACAATATCCTATTCCAAGGTGTGGCTTTAAATGTTGAGTACAAACTTTTCTAAATTGAAATTTAAGCTATTTCGCTTACTGCTTAGCCATTGTAGTGAGAACTGCTCTGTGTTGACCTGGGTTTTTTATTTTTAGGAAAACGGGCATGTGAAGACCAATGGTGATGCATCTCCAGCTGCTGCCGAGAAGAAGGAACAGGTCCAGGCTAATGCGGCGGATGGAGACAAAGCAGAGGTGGATCCTGTGGAGAAGGAAAATGGTGAAGCAAACGGCGTGACTCCCGAACAAGAACCTGTCAAGGCTGAGGATGGGGCAACTCCCTCCACAAGCACTGATACGCCCAAGAAGAAGAAGAAGCGATTTTCTTTTAAGAAGTCCTTCAAACTTAGTGGCTTCTCTTTCAAGAAAACCAAGAAGGAGACTGGAGATGGGGGCGAAGAGACTGCAGCTTCTGGTAATGATGAAGGCAAAGCTGAAGATGCAGCGGCAGAGGAGCCGGCCAAACCAGTAGAAGAGTCTGCAGCTCCAGAAAGCGAAGCAGAAGACCAGCCAGTCGAAGAGCCGAAAGTCGCCAGTCTCGTTACAGAGGAGCCCAATGCTGAGGAGAAACCAGTGGAGACAGAGACCCTCGCTGTTCAGGAAACGGAGTCCAGTCCTGCTGCAGAATAACCACATACAGAGGAGGAGATGGGGACAAAAGAACAGAAGAATGTTTCACAAGTGGAAGGAGTCAGGGTATGAGAAGAGAAACTGTGGGCACACTTTTTTTTTTTTTTTTTTAAGAATTTGTGGTGTTTTTACTACAATATCATTCTCCATCCATGAGATTTTTATAGAGCTGTGAAATGGGTTCAGTGTTGAAACTGATTCTTTTTATTTTTTATACTTTTTTTTTCTTTTTTAAAAAACTAACAACTTGTAAACGAGCTTGATATGGATATTGGTCTTAAGGTTGAGAGAGAGGGGGGGGGGGTTGTTGGTAAAGTTGCTGGGAGCTGTATAAAATAGTGCAACAATAGAGTATGATCATGCACTGGTTTGCAACACTAAAGGGATGAGGATTTTTTTTTGTACTCCCCCTGGTGGCTACAATTTGTAATTTCAGTAGCAAGGGAATTGGGTCTTTAGTGGTTGAGAGCATGTGTGTAAGTATGTATAGAAGGGAAGGAAGGCGTGTGTTAACTGTGATTTATTGTACAGATCTCCATATACATCCAGCGCTTCTGATGCGGAGTTGGGTTTTTATGTTGATCTTAGCCTGTAGAACCTTCTGTAACTTGCGCCAAATTGTGATGCTTGTCCCGGTCCCTGTTTATATCGTCGTTTGTTTTGTTTTTTATTGCTGAAGAGAATGTGTTTCACTGGTCTCAAATGTGATCTAAATGTAGCAGCTGGTCTCCTTTTTGTAAGTAATGGAGATTATTTTACATGCGATTGTGTTTGTTTCTTTGCTTACCAAGTTTTTGAGATTTTCTGCCGATTCACATTTTTGTAAGCAAAATAAAGGGGAATAAACTTTGACTTGTCTTCTTGCTGAAATACTTTTTCATGAACTTTCCTGTTTCTTGTACAGAGTGAAATTATTTAGTTGTTGTGTTTATTGTTTTAAGGACTTTGTTCAAACACTATTGAACTGAGTTCTGTAGTTATATTAAATGTCTTTTTATTATTATTTTGTAAAGATGCTGAGCTTTAAAATGTGGTATGTCATTCTGAAATGTTAAGATTAAAACTACAGTATAGTAAAATCTGGAGTTGTGCTTTGTGTCCTACTCTGGATAGAGTACAAATAACGCACAAATTGAGTTATAACATTTTTGTAATGATTGAAAAAGTAATGTTTCTTCTAAACCTTTGTAATAAATGTTGGTATTTTGCTAAATGACCACTCTTTATTGTTTCTTTTGCACTGTAAAAAAAAGTAATACTTTTAAGACTCAAACAGTTAACTAAACTGTTTAAATACAGAGAAGGACCAAACAGACTGTCTACCCAAGCGATTATAAATAAAACTATTGAAAGTAAAAACCAAAAAATGGTGTAATAATTTTGAGCTGTCTAACTTCAGGATTTCACCACAGTTGCTATTAGAGAAGGCTTTCCAGGATGTGAAACTAATTGTGTGGATGAAATTTCTTTGTAAAATACTGAAAGGAAAAACTGGTTTTATGTATCGTTGTGGAAATGGCCTAAGGCAGGAAACTCTTTAAATGGTGTAAGTTTGAAGGTACTTTGTTAAATGAGTTACTGGCAGTTGCAGCACCTCAAATCTCACTGAGATAAGGTCAAGGCATCAAAGTCAAAATACTGTCATTAAACGTGTATAACGTTAATGATAACAGTCATGAAAACACTAGCATTACATTAGATAGTGTTCACAGTTCAAGGTTTTACTTTTTCCTGTATTTTATGAGACCAGTGTACACTTATTTTCATTCATGTTTATTTTGGACTTTCCTTCCTGTGCGATTGTGTGTCATCAAACCTTTAAAGACAAAAGGGTCCTTTCATCAAGCTTCAGCTTGTGGTATATTCTTTGTTAGACTTGCTGGAATTCTATAGTTTGATGATGTCATCAAAAAGTTCAACTTTGGACATCACCCAGTTCTCAAGATCACAAGAGTTCTAGCTGACCAAGATCTATGTAGGAGACATCATCAGCTAGTATTAGTGAACAGTTTGATAGTAGACATTAAGAAATTGTACACATGCAAAACAATTGTTTCTCCTTAGAACGATGTTGCTAAGAATCCTGATATGAAATTTAAAATAAAATGCTGCCAACCAGCTGTTGAGGTTTATTTTTTTTATGTATTTCTTCTGCAGGGTTTATAAATTATGTATATGTATATTTATATTTATAAATCTGTGATGATGTCAGTGCCTTATCAGATATGAACCTCTCTGTATGTCACAGCTAAACAGCTACCAAGATCCAAACCACCTGGAGAAAGCTATGAGACCAGAACATACGGAATGCATGGATCTTGTAATTAACTCGTCAAATTTTGTTTTATAATTGTGTCTTACAAGTGTGGCCACAGGGAAAGGCACCAGAATAATGCTCATTACCAAAACCTGGCCATGGAAGCTGTTTTAGAAGATGAATGCAGTCCACTTTGGTTCTATATAAAGACCATAAAGATGGTTTTAGAATTATCGTTGTGAACCTGGATGTAAGATCTAGCAAGTCCAAGCTGTGTTTTGGAGAATAGCTGGTTTGTTTGTTAGCTAGTCCAAATACACGATTCAAAACAAAGTTTAAGCTTTCAAAGCTGGATTCTCCTCAAAGGATCGTGAGTCACTTACAATCCCAGAAGGAATCCAGTCTTTCCCACACACCAAAAAGATTGAGTTTAAAAATATTGATTTACAGAAAGTACCACAGTTTGACTGTTTCAATTTTATATATTAATTTTCAATATATCTATTGACTGGGTTTCCCATTTCTATTCACAATCACAAGTTTTATTTACAAGTTTATTTAACACAATATCACTAAAACCATTATCCTAATAATTTTTTACAAAAAACACCCCACACTTTTAAGCACATTATAAGCTGGGGAGTTCAGACACAGAATAACAGCCTTCACGTCCATCAGATGGATGCTGCACACAGGTGGATTAGATATAATGATGAAAAAGTCCTTGTATGTGAAGTACTTTGAGTGTCTAAAAAATTGTAATATTATTAAATTAATACTCCAATGAAATAACTACACTTTAGCAACGTGACGTTAGATGGCAGTACATACTTGTGAGGTCAAGGTTTAACGACAACAAACAAACTAAAAATCAGCGACTGCATCTGATTGGCTGTGTCAAGAACACGTGGTGCAAGAACAGCGCGTTCAAGGAAACACGCTCCTGACTAACATGGCGGAGCATATTCAGCGATCTTCTAAGACGAGAAAAAATATGGTAGAGGAGGAAGAAAACGAGGATTTTGAGGACAAGGACAGCGACCATGATACCGAGGAGCATGACGAAGAACTCTCACTGGAAGATGTGCTCCGTATGGGGGGTACAAAGGTGATTTTTTGGGATTAAACCTCTCTTCTACTCCCACACACGTGTCATCTCGATATATTTATATATACACTGAAGTTCCATTATTCCAGCGGTAATGTTTTCCAGTTTTGTTTTCAGGGCAGCGAAAAAGTAAAAAAAATTGTATATTTTGTTGACTAATGAACCAGATAGTTGAATAATATTGAAGTTAAATATTACCTTGATGAGAAAAAACAATTGACAGTTTAAACTTAATTGGCATAATTTTAATGAAAATTAACATTTATATTGTGTTTGTCAGCTGTTTTGTCGAACGGAAATGACAGTATGCACATTTTGATGACCATTAACCAAACATTTGCAAGGTGCTAGTTTTCTTGGTTAACTAATTTTAGAATATGTGTTTGGGACTTTAACATGGTCATTCAGTTGGTTGCCAGAACGAAAAATCCACAGCAATAAGAATTTTACCCAAGCTTTTCATCCCCAGTAAAGATTAGAACAACAGTGATGGATCAAATTTGCCCCACACTAGATTTTCAATAAAAGTAGGTCTGTATCTTCGGGTCCATATGGCACCGCTTCTGGGTCCAGATCTGGACCATGGTCCACCTGTTAGTGACTGCTGGTTTAGAAGATAAATATTGAGGCGGAAGAAGAATTGCACAGGTTAGAGCTTGTACAATAACATGTTTATAGATTATGGATGCCTAATTCACAAATATCCACATGATTATTCAAGTAATATCGCTAAAGTACCTCCAAAGCGCTGCTTTAAATTTAGAACTACGATCATTTAAGCAGTACAGAATTGTGACTTAATTTCATCAAGTGTATTCCACAGTAACATCACATTTGCCTGAATCATGTAATTTTGTTCTCACAGGCAGATTATATCATGCTGGCGGGCATGAGTGATTCTGCAGAGATCATCAATGGTGGAAAGAAAAACATAATTGATGATCTGGAAAAAGGAGAGTTAGAACAGTTTATAACAAAGCTAGGCATACGTGCGTATGCAGACCAGCAAATTATCCGAGAAGACCAGGATGCAACATCTGAAGAGGCTGCAAAAAAGAAGAAAGAAAAAAAATCTAAAACTAAAGAGGAAGCCACCACCAATGGTCAGCTAACAGTGGCTTCCTCCACAAAAGAGACAAAACACCTTGTCAATGAGAAAAGTATCGAAAATGAGCCTTCTGTTACTCCTTCAACAAAAGATTCGAATAAAGCTTCTAGAAAGAAAGCAAAGCAGAAACTTATTAATGTGTTTGAGTTCATTCCAAGGCAATCCCTCCTTATCAAACCTGGTGGAAAGTGGTTTGAACTGGAGTACACATCAGAGGGGACGACTACAGCACAGAATGAGACGTTGGTCTCTCAGTACAAGGCTTTAGCTCAGAAACTTTACGACAATGAAGCTGCTCTCTACAAAACCAAGAAGAGTTTGCAGAAAGGTGCCAACTCGTCCTGGATGAAGAACCTGGTGACCACAGGAACCCTAGTGGACAGAATGGCAGCTATGACCGTCCTGATCCACGATGCTCCAGTTCACAGTCTCGAGCTCATCCAGTCGCTTGTGTCTCTGATAAAAAAGAAAGGAAATCGCAGACATGGTTTAACGGCATTGGATACTCTTAAGGAGTTGCTTCTTTCGAACCTGCTCCCGAAGGATCGCAAGCTTCGGACATTTACACAGCACCCATTTGAGCAACTTGAGGAAAAAGCCAGCGGTAACAGAGATAGCCGAGACCGCAGGCTCATCCTGTGGTATTATGAACACCAGTTAAAGCTTCACATGGCAGATTTTGTCACTGGACTTGATGAACTTTCTCACGACTCGGTCTCAGCCACCAAAATGTGCGCCCTCACCACTACCTATGATCTCCTGTGTAACCAGCCGGAGCAGGAGAAATTACTCCTTGTACAGATAATCAACAAATTGGGCGATCCTGAATACAAAATTGCTTCTAAAGCCTCATACTTGTTGGAAACCCTGCTTTACACACATCCCAACATGAAGGTAGTGGTGTGCTGTGAGGTCGAGCGCCTCATGTTCCGACCCAACATCAGCGCTAAGGCTCAGTATTATGCTGTGTGCTTCCTAAACCAAGTTCTTCTGAGTCATGATGAAGCGGATTTGGCTGTTAGGCTCATTGCCATCTACTTCACATTTTTCAATGCCTGTATTAAGAAGAAAGATGTGGAATCTAAGATGCTCAGCGCTCTGCTTACTGGAGTGAACAGAGCATATCCGTATGCAAAGATTGAGGATGACAATGTGAGCAAGCACTTGGATACACTGTTTGAAGTGGTGCATGTTGTCAAATTTAGCACTGCTGTTCAAGCGCTTATGCTGCTCTTTCAAGTGATGGACTCCCAGCAGACTGTTTCAGATCGTTACTATGTTGCCCTCTACAGGTAAGAAACAATTGTTTTTGGGGGTCATCGTGATAGCCCTAGCGGTGTTGTTTTCTACAGCAGATTTTAATAGTCTATTTTTAGATTTTAGTTTAATTCAGTAATTAGATTATTTTTCTACGAGTTAAAGGAAAGGCAAAATTGGTGTTCAGGATGTCACTTATTCCAGCAAACAAACCCCTCAAAATAAACTACTACTATTACTACTACAGTGCCACCGACCAAGCGATAACATGATTTTGAAAGGAGATGGCGACCTCCAGCTTCAAGAGCCAAGCTGACCATTTATGGCAGATCTAAATTAAACAAAGACATTTTTACCTACAAGAAGTAATCTTCATGAGCAACATATGATTCCTTGTTGTTTTTTTCCCAAAATGAAATCCGTTACTGTAGATGAGCAGTATTGTTCCATTATAGTCTATGTTTGATCATTTATTGAATAACAGTATTATAATCTAGATTTCACTAACTATCCAAAATGTAATGTGGGAAAATATGAGAATCTGAGTAGTCTTTCTGGACTGATTTAGAATAAAATTACAGTTTTCTTCAGTCTCTCTGTATAGAATCCTCTTTGTAGTAAAAGTGCATACATAAAAAAAAGAAAGATTTCTGTCATTATAAACAATGAAATAAAAAAAATAAAAAAATCCAGTTAAATCAAAAGTGCTTCTGGACCAGGGCTGGAGGTTATTGGGTACCTATCGATTTTATAATTATTATAAGAGTCGTGATTTGATGTTTTTTTTTTCTCCACAGAAAATTGTTGGACCCAAAATTATCCTCAAGCTCTAGAAAGACCATGTTTCTGAACCTCCTGTATAAGTCTCTAAAAGCTGACCTTGTGCTCAGGCGAGTGAAGGCTTTTGTAAAAAGGCTTCTTCAGGTCAGCTGCCTGCAGACCCCTGCTTTCATATGCGGTGCACTCTTCCTAGTGTCAGAGGTGATGAAGGACAAACCAGGCCTCAAGTTACTGCTACTGAAAGAGGAGGCAAGTCATCACAATATATTGTTTGTGTAGTTTTAAACAGTTTCAAGAGGGTGTATGAGTTAAAGTATTATGGAACAAACATGTTCTGTTTAAATTAGTAAGTAAGTCAACTCTTAAATAAAGTGACTGTTGACCAAAGCCAGTTGGTTTACAGTAAAATTCCACCTATGGTCCTGTCACGTAAAAAAAACAACACCTGACGTGTATCTGCTGAAGAGAGAAATTGTTTATTAAATGTCAAGAAGGTTTTGTGTTTAAAAAGTCTCTATCTTTCAAATTAAGGATGAAGAGGAAGAAGTGTATCGAGACCTTGAAGAGGAATCAGAGGAAGATGAAAATGCAGAGGATAAACCTGTCGATTCAGGCTCAAAAACAGAAAAATCCGGTGCAAATCAGTGTCAGGCAAAGCCCTCAGCATCATGGGTACATCATACTAACTTGGAAGGTAAATCGTAGCAATCTTTTTTTTACTAATCACATGAGTATGATTTGAAGAACTACATTTGACTTTACGTCTATTATGCAAAAGGTTAGGATAATGAAAGATCAGATATTGAAATGTTTTGGTTTAAGGTTCATAAAACCTTTGGTTATTAACACCTTGGGTTGGAAAAGCTTTCAGAAAGCTGTGAAACATAATTTGTCAACCAATCCAAAATGTGACTTGCCAAGTAGCTAGTTAGATTGAACAATTATTAACAGTTCATATTCTATTTTTAGTGTTGTGGTCAGGATACAATGAGCAGATAAAGCAATTGAAGATGTAGTTCCTATATAGATTAGGGAATTGGTGTTGTTTAATGGGGAATACTTGGTTTTAGTCATTAAAACATCTTGTAAATTGTGAACTATTTACAGTAGAGTGACTCACGTTGTTGCATGTTTTCATGTTATGGATGTGGAATAAATGTTTTTTTTAAAAACAACCCAGAGTTCATCTGTAACTTTAAATGGAAAACTTAGCTCGAACATTGGAGAAATATTGACCATTTTCTTCTTTGCATTTCTAGAGAAATTAGACAGTGCAATACTTTTGTTTCCTTATATGCATGATTTGATGTGACAACCACTCAGTCAAATTAGCAAGTAACAGGATGAGCGTTTTCAGGAATGGCCTCATATACGCTTTTCAGAATCTTTGTACTTTTCCATTTAAAGCCATTTTAGTTCTTCTCCAATGAATTTGGGGGCAGTCATAGCAATTTCATTATTTAATCACTGTCTATTGTTTTTATTTTACAAATCTCCTTTATGCTTCTAGGTGGTGTGAATAAGGCAGCTTATGATCCTTTGAACAGAAACCCTTTATACTGTGGTGCTGATAACACTGTCCTCTGGGAACTTCAGAAGGTACCGGAGCAAATGCTCTCATTAGATGCTTGTTTCATTATTCTGATTTGTTAATTGTTGCCATTTTTAATCTCTGACTCCTTGCTCTCTTTTCAGCTCTCTCTTCATTTTCATCCATCTGTGGCACTTTTTGCAAACACTATTTTGCAGGTAAAAGCTTTCATTTAATCCACACTTTCTATATTTTACTGGAATCAAAGGTCTGTCAGTCCCAAATCATCAGGATTGTACTATTGCTCTTGATGCCTGTTTATTTAGTTGTTTTCAAATGTCAACACTGGTTCTCAGAAATCTCATACCACAATTTTAAATGATCTGTTGAATCAAACACAATATGCCCAAAGCAGACATTAAGCTCTGAATAGTTTTTGTAAATGTTTCGATACAAAAGTGTTGATTTAATTACCAAGTGACTCAAGCTTGAATTGGCTGTGTGCACAGCAAGTTGGCTTATGGTCATCATACATCTATCTGAAATTTTGGTCCGGCGTTTTGTGCGTGAACGCGTCTCAAACAAAGACATTGAGCGGCGACGACACATCACATATCAAGCTGAACAATTTGTTCTGCTATATCGGCGTGGTTTTTTTGCAAGAAGAACGACCAATGACAGCTGGCTGTTGAGCAGAACATGCGAGCAGCTGGGTTGTACTCGAGCAATAGTTGCTCTTTCCGTGGAATTTTCAAGACTGATGCAAGAAGACTCCCTGGGGCATCAGAGGGGTGTTGTGATGCTTTAAATGGAATTAATTTTTGAGCGTGGCATACTTTTCTTTTTTTTTTAGCTTTACTTTATTTATGTTAAACGTTTCTTGGGAATATAGATGCCAGATTTGAAGGCCCTACTTTGCATCAATAGTTTTCGTTTAAAGTCGAGCAAAATGTTGTAATAGTTTTGACCCCGTTTTTGTCATTTTCTCAGGGAGAATCCATTGTGTACACTGGGGACCCACTGCAGGATTTCACCCTTATCCGGTTCCTAGATCGCTTTGTCTTTAGAAATCCAAAGCAGTCAAAGGGAAAGCGTGAGTAAACTAAACTAATGAGCATTTAAATCCCACACTTTTTTGATTAATTAATCTAATGTTTCTTTTTTTTCTAGAAAACACAGAGTCCACCATGATGCAGCCCAAGTACAAGAGGACCTTCAAGAGTATTGAAACTTTACCTGGCAAGTCCACATTTTTGCATTTTGTGCCTGTGTTTTTCTCATGAGACAATGGCTTTCAAGGAACATTTCTTATAAGAAAACATTGGTTTTAGTAGGTGACATGTAAAAGCAACAAAAATTTAATTTTTTCCCCATTCTCTTAGTAAACTCGGAGGAGTATTTGGCTAAGGAGGAGAGTCAGATACCGGTGGATGAGGTGTTCTTCTATCGGTGAGTAAATGCTTCAACTAAATACAGTTGATGTTACACTTAAGAGATGAAGGAATTGATGTTTACATGCTGATATCATTCAGGTATTTCAAGAAATTAGATAAAGAAAAGCAAGTGAAAAAGCGGAAGAAAAATGAGGATGGTGAAAGTGTGGAAGACGTGGATGACGATGAATTTGACAGGCTCCTTGGTAGGCCCTGAAATAACAGTCAAGCTTTCCATGTGTTGTGGAAATCTTGAGCTTTGAATTTGAGTTTTTTTTATTTTTCAGATGATTATGAAGGAGACAAATATTTCACAAAATTCAAGAATGATGACTTGGACTTTGCGAGGTATGTGCTTAAGGTTTTATTCTCACATGGGCATGCTTTCAAGGTTTAACATCGTTGTAGCAAAATTTTTACAGGGATGCAGCACTTCCGTCTGTGTCTTTGAACATGATCTGAAGTAGAGCTGCTCAATTATGGGTATAATTATCATCATGATTATTTCAGTAATAATTGTAACTAGTGTTGGGTCGATAGACGATGCCATCGTCCATCGCCGATGGCAGAAAGATATTGCGATGCTGAGTAAGCACTCGGCGATCTTCCAGCTCTTCTCTCTCGCGCAGTGCCAGGTGACGGACTTGTCATTTCAGCAACCGGTTTTTGTGGCGCTTAGGCCTATAGCCAGCGTGGTTTTATGAGATCCTGTTTGTATCTTGGGGAAAGCAAGGCTGCTTTGCGTCTCATCCTCATGGTGGCGTTATTGATATTTGCCTTCAATCTGGGTCCTGTTTTTGCGTTGAGGTTACATCTTCCAAAAAAATTATATAGATCTTTTAATTTTAAGCACTAATCACACACCATACTCAATTTTACATTAAAAAGAATGTTCTTCTTTGACATCGTTTTCACAAAATCAGCAATTTTCTGCCAACAATCTCGTCTGGCTTTGGCAGCATTACTATGACACAAAAATATATGAAAAATATAAAATACTCATTGTATTTTCTAACTTTAATCTCTTGGTCCTCCTCCACAGAGAAAAAAAAAGATTTTTTTCTATCAGGATAAAAATCATGATAGAATCATGATAGATTTTTGTCTATCATGTTTATCGTGATTGGTCATTCGGTGCCAGCTTCTTTATCGTGCACGCACCCGTGAACTAATCAGAGCTTCAGGGTCAAATCCTGACTCGATAAAGAAAGTTGATGAGCTTTTCATGGTACCAATTAAGCTTGATTGAAACTGTTAGGTTTTGCCAAACCTATCCAGTAATACTGAGTTTGTTAATACTTAATTCGTTCATGGTACAGGACCCTGCTCTACTCCCCCAAACCACTGCAGTGTCTCGTGGCTGTTTTCTTTCATTCAGTCTATAGCCAAAGTGTTACCAGATAGGTGAATGTACTCTTTTTCTTTTTTCTTTTTCTTTTTCTTTTTTACCAACCAAAATCCTCAATGCTATTATAATGACACATCACTCTGCCAGTTCATGTCAGAGTCCCACGGACAAAGTGATTGACAGGTGGTCATTTCTGTGTAGCTCATATTTATTTGTGTTATGTTTTTGTTATTGGTAAAACAAAGACCTAGCGGGCAGGCTTCAAATAATTAATTCATTATGAATTCATTATACAATACAACTATTAACTACTAGTAGATTCGAGGACGATGACTTGTCACATTTCTATATGCTTAAAAACTCTGTCTTTGGAGCTCCTTTATTAGCCTCCTCTAGCTAATAAACTCTACATATTGTTGTTTGGATAAGCCTAATGTTCAAATTTTCAGCATTTTTAAAGACATTTACCTTATTCACCACATCATTGTTTTATCCATGAGCCATACTCAGTGTTTGGAAGAGTGTGTTGATATTTGATACCTTGAGTCTGCATATGTATATCCAGATGTGTGTTTCGTGTTGATTGCTTGCTAATGTGAGGGACATCTAACATTTTAACATTTAAGATCTAACCATTTTATCAACAAACCTGGTTTAGCAAAACATTCAATCTCAGTCTTGTGGTATTGTTTTTTTAGCAGTGTGATAAAGTCCAAAAAAGGAGGAGATGAAGACGAGGATTCTGATTCTGATGAGGACGTTGATGACCTGGACGATGAGGAGGTCTCTCTGGGCAGCATAGAGGACTTTGAGGACGAGTGTGAGAAGGAAGGAGGAGAGTTCATGGATGTTGAAGATGAGCATGACGATGAAGAGGATGGAGATGCAGGTACATTTCAACAAGGAATCCTGGATGAATTTGAATCATTTCTGAATTTGAATATTTGTTACAAAAAGGACTGTTCATTGTTTAAAGGGGCCTTATTATGCTTTTTTCCCAAACCATTTAGAATATATGTCAGACTACTTTTGACTTGCCCAGCGCCTTTCACGATGCAACCTTATTTTAAACTGTGTCTGTGGTAGGAATCGAAGGTCCACAAGGTGTTTTGCCGAGACTCATTATACTAGGCGATTCTCAGTCATGCTTCCACCACCACCTTCTGTTCAAACATTAAACTAGTTATATTAGAGAAAATGACTGCGTTATGTCGTAATCCCTCAAACATATGGCCCAGAGTCTGACACTTAATTGGAGTCTACTGATGAAACAGGACGTGTCTATTTGGTAATTTGGGAAGACAGTTTGTACATAAATGCTCAAAAACTTCGTCACCGTTAGCACTGCCGTAGTTTGAGAAATATACATTCATATACACTCGATCAAAAAGTGATGGTTAGGGATGCCAGATAGTGAAAAGGATCTGGTTGACTATAGGATTATCAAAGATGAAGAAAATGTGCGTAAATGGCAACCCTAACCATAGCTTTTACAAAGTTTTAAAAATCTTCGTAAATGCTCAAATACAAAAAAGTGATTGTCAGGGTTTCAAACGATGTATTCTAAGCATACTGTTTATTATGCAAAAGGTTTTGTGTGTATTTTGGATGTTATGATATAGATCTTAAATTTGATTCTTAATTTTTTTTAAATCTTAAATTTGACCTTATGAAACCAGAAGAAACCCAAAGGAGAAATAAATGAAAGTTAACTCAAGGCTGCCTCTCAACATTCCCTTTGTGAACTTGATCTGAAGATAATGTGCAAGTTCTACTCCTCGTGTGCCCCACGCAATGATTGCGCTTAAGGAGAAAACCATAACCCATTACCATAACCGTAAAGATATTCATAAATGCTTATTTTAGCTTTTAAATATTACACACGGATATTTCAACAATCTGTCACACTTGGGGCTCTTCTTAAGTACACAAGACAGTCAGAATAACGTTAGTTTTCAAAACCTTCGTTCACAAAACAGTCCGCTGTAGAAGTTTATTTTTGTACCCAATTCTGCCAAATGAATTATTTCTCTGGTAAACCAAAATATTTTACTCTAAAAGACAACTAAAACAAGTTGTTAGTCACTATTGTTCTGGTTTAGTGTACACGTCTGCTGTTACACTTTCTTTCGGATCTCTCTTTATGGAGATAACTCCTTTGAGCTGTTTTGAACTCCCAGAAATGGAGTATAGGATTACACAAAAACCCATAACCAAATCTAAACAAAACTTCAGGCATGTATTTGACAGGGAACACCATTAAAGTATGGTACAAGTCTCTGAAAGGTTTGCATAATATGGCCTCTTTAAAGTTTTTTTAAACTTAATTTTTTTAAGAATCGGAAGGGTTGGTGATCACTTCAGTGCTTTATACAATATTCAACACCTTTTTGAGTTGTTTCTGAATATTTTTTCTTAGTTGCGCAACATGGAAAGAAGAAAAAGAAAAGGAAGATGGAGGACCGAGCAGTGTTCGCATCAGCAGAAGAGGTGAAGTTTTTCTGCTCGCCTGAAATTCTGTTTTGTTGTTGTTTCAATTTATCTAGCAATCCTTAAAAATGAAGAACTGTAGAGACATTTAAGAGGCATGTTCATTTTGAGGAACATATCCTCATTTCAAAAGCTGTGAAATATTGTTTGTTTACTTTTGTGTGTTAAATGTGTTACTTCTCACCTTTAACATATGTAGTTTATAAAGCGTATAGCTGGAAGCATTTAGTGTGGAACATAAGGCGTGAAACACAAGTTTTTTTTAAGTTAAGTTTCAGTACCAGTTTTGGCCACAAACCTACACAATGGACCATTAATGATTATAATTGTTTGTAATTGTTGTTAAAATGATTTTATTGTAATTTTGATAAGTTCCTTATTTGATTCTGGAGCAAAAAGTTGACACACATGCTAGGTCAAAATAGAGTTTTTGCTTTCTAATGATATGCATTTATTTACCTATATTTACTACGCAATTGCTAAATGATTTATGCGACTCGTTCATAAAACAAATCACTGTTAACCAGCAGGTTCTTCTACAAAACAAGCTTTGATAACATAACTTCGAGGAAACCGAACACGTTATTGTAAATGTTTTGCTATAGCTTTTGTCTTAAACACTCCACAATCACCAAAATTGGGGCAAAAACCACTGTTCACCTGCTGGTTGTGCTACAAAACTAATTTTAAAAAGTTAAACTTGACACTATTTTGGTGATTGCAGATTGTTTAAGACCAAATCTATTTCCAATTTTATCAACTATAGAAATTAAACACATAATTTTTTTGTAGACAATTTTCTCAAAATAAATTGTTGCAGAATCAGCAGCTAAACAATGGATTTCTGCCCTAAATTTGATGATTGTATACCGTTTCTGTAAGAAGCTATTAAGCGTTTTATCCTTATAATAGTTTTAATATTATATAAACAAATTCTTATTCAGAATTTTCTCAAAAGAATGTTGTAGCAGAACACGGAAGAATCATAATAGAAGTTGTATCAACTGATCAATAAACCATAGCAGGAAGAAAATAAAGGAAGAAAATGTTTATATATATTAATATTTTTATTGTTTGTTATTTTTTTACACAGTTTGGCTCCATGTTAGATGAAAATACAAACCTCAAATTCGACTCTACTACTATGAATGCAATGTCAAACACTGACAAAGCTGGTGAGTTTAAACGTGAAATCTGTTCTTTATCAATCCAGTATTTTCATATCGTACGATAGCATCTCTAATCATGAGCTGTGTCTGACCCCTCAACCAGGCGTGAAACAACTGAAGTGGGAGGCTCAGAGGAACGACTGGATCCATGGTAGAGACATCAAAACGCTCCGGCGGAAGAAGGCCATGTTCAACAAGAAAAAGTTATGGAAGGCTAAAAAGAACAAGGGTGTTAAAAAGAAGTGAAGATGGAACTGTAGAATAAAAGCTTCATGTTGTTCCTAAAACCACAGCTATTGATCTTTTGATGTGAACTGATAGAGAAGAGGAATTGTACATGATATTGTTTCAGCATGTTCTTTTAAGAATGTTTTAAATATTTTATACTGCCTCTAAGTGTTATTTGTTTTGTATGTAACAATATACACATCAAAATTATTATGATCAGTATATAAAACTGAAGTGAGCTTGAGACTGGATATTGATTTTTTTTTCGTGTCAAACAATAAAAAATAATTTCTGTATTACAGTAATTTTATAGTTTTCAAAGAATCAAAACTCACTGGCACTCTTTTAAATATGTTCGTTTTACATTTAACAGTTGTCAAAAAAAACCATGAGGTAGGTGTTCCAGTTTAGTCCACTTGGGCCTGGGATTGTTTGTTACACGGAAGTGAGAGAAATCCTACTGTTCCTTGCACCTCTCCAAAAATGGCCTGAAGTATTTCAAAGTTTGTCATGTTTCATAAATGTGTCATTTTCTTCCCATTGTTTAAAACCTAACAGTCACATTTATGTTTTTGAGGATTCTGAGAACTGCCAACTCTAACAATGGCTTTTATAAAGTTGAGCATTTATGTGCAATTTTGAAAGTCTGGTAACCATAAGTCATTTTTTTAAATTAGGAGCATTTGCTTAAACTCTGTCAACACAAACATTCAATATAATAAAATACATAATTTAAGCATGTCGATATCTGGAACCCTGTCTAAGATTTTGAGCACTGTGTGAACATGAGTGTTCACAAGCGTTTTCTCCAACTCTGGCAACCATAACGATCACTTTTGTGATTTTGACTGTACATGAGCTTTTTCTTATACTGTGGCACCTATATACGCCCTTTTTTATGGATTTGAGGCTTTAAGAAAGATATCTGGCAACCCTAACCATGACTTATGTTTTTGAGCATTTTTGCACATTTTCTCAGATTATGGCAGCCCTAACAATCAATTTACTTTTATTTAGCGTGTAGGAGCATTTTTTCTCAATCTCTGGCAACTGCAAGGAACAAAAAAAAACTATATTTACAAGAAAATAGCCACTAGCGAATCTTGAAACATGCAATAATTTATTTAACCAGATGAGCTATGTTTGGTTAGAGTTAAAATGCAAAATGCATTTTTCCCCCAAGGAATTGGGAGGGGCACTTTTAATAATGCATGCTAGACGCCTCCACCTATATGCTTTTAAACATCCTCCCCAGAAGACCTTTCTGAAGTGTTCAGAAAGCATGAAGTTTGACTGTCTGCTGTTTCGATGACTCACCCCCAAAAACTTCAATAAAGAAGTGTATGCTGCAGAAAGGTGGTTTAGCAATCAGCAAAATGGTTGCAAACAAAGTTCTCATTGCATTTGCTCAGTCTTTATTCCATATGCAGCTCTGTAAAACCTGCCACAGCAGATGTGTGTGTACTTGTCTGTGTCAACCGGGTTTTAGTCAGCACTGAGAAGAAGTGAAACCTGTGGCCCATTTTCTCAGGGTTCATGAGCATGTCATAGCTGTGGATGAGCTGTGCTCTGATGGAAGGATCAGCACAGCCCCTCAGGAGAATCTGGAACATGAAATGGCAGAATCAAGAATCAATCAGTGCAGTGGTGTTTTAAAAATCATAGCAATCCACATGTACACGCCTCCCTTTCTAGACTCTTACTATGGTTACTAATAACTATGAATAATATACTTGTTGCACCTTTAAATGTTTGACATACAAATGAATGAAACATGCAAATTTCTTGTCAATACATGTTTTCTATCCCCAAATTAAATATCTCCCACTATATTGCTTACATTTTTATCCTGATGATGCTGCTGCTGCTACTGCTACTGCGACAGAGAAACTAGGGGTAGCCATTATTTTTCTGAATGTAGCACTCTGGTATTAAAGCCTGCCCTCCTCTAACTCTGATAGGTTGGATCGCATATGTCTTCCAATCATCAGTGTGATACATCAGAGTGCTTTTCAATTGGGAGTAGATTCATTCAGAAACAGTTCATGTGAATTGAGTCAGGGCAGCTCTGACATATTGACGTATTGATTTAAAATGGAATTGCTCATTTCTTGTTCAAATACAGGACAATTTCATATTTTAAGGAACAGGTGCAACCCTAGGTAAAGGTGTTTGTTTCAGAGAGTCCCTTTATCAACTTTATCACCAGACAAGAAAATGGGATACCGGCAATTGCTCTCATGGTTTCTCTGCAAGTGGCTTTTTTGCTAGCTTCCCACTTCAGATGTTAAATATTGATGCAGTGAAACTCCTTGTCCGTGTATGGCACTCAGGCGACAACAGTGACACGCCGGCCATTTTGTAATTTTTTCAGCTTTGTCTCTTCTTCAGTGATTTTTTCTTCTAGCTATTATTGGCGTTCTTCTTCTTTGCTGTTTCCTGTGCGAGAGTGTGGATCGAGTACCACCTAGCTTCTCTTTTACGTTCCAACAGCACACTGAATACATCATCAAAAGAGCCAACTTTCATCGGTCAAGAGCAAGACTTGGCTTTTTTTGATTTTTAAATCAAGATGATATGGCAGAGCAAACTTTTTTTCATTTGCACTCAACCAGATGTGTGAGCTCATACTCAAATGTTTTGGCACAAGGCCTGTTTTTAGCGAAACTTTTGACTGAAAATTAATCTAGATGTGTGATGGCACTCTTCAACGCGGCCAGCGCAGGGTATGTAAATGTAGAGCCTCTGTAAAGGGCAATTCTTGCAATGGCGCTCAAGTATAGACTGCTCTTAAATACAAATTCTCACCTGCATACGAGTATCAATCCCCATGTTTTTCAGAAAGGCTCTTTGAGTGACAGGCCCCATGCAGGTCACATGATCTCCAGCCATTGTCCTCAGGTAACTAAAGTCCACATCCGCCGTCAGGTCAGCTGTGCCAGGTTCCTCCAAGACATTGTGAAGCTGATGGCCTTTAAAGCCCTTTAAATTAGTTAAGAGAACAAAAACAAGGTCGTCAATGAAACTAAGCTGCTACAGTAGTGTTTTTATTTAGCTGGATGTGGTATTTACATTGGTTTCTTTTTTATTTTTCAACATGGAAAATATTTTCATGTTTTTTTTAATTGTAGTATGTCATTTATTCTCTTTTATTATCAGACCAAAATATAGAGAAGATTTCTAAACCAAAATACTTTTATTTAAACCTATTTGATCACTCCGAATGTCTGATACACTACCAATATGTTACTGATAAAGGTGATTTTACCATGTTGTTGTTTCTTTTTTAAATGACAAAAGAAATTAATTTGAATTTGTCAATTAGTCAAACTTGATGACAAAAGCTTCTAAACTAGTTCCAAATTCCGCTCATGTTATTGCTTTAGTTTTGAACACTTCTCCAACTTTAAAGCTTTCTTGACAGACAAGTAATACACAGAATTTCATCTTTTATATGGTTTCATATTGTGTACTATGGTTGTTTTTAATAGTAATTGTATTACCACTTTTTATTATATAAGCATTTTGTTCAAATTGGTTTGCGTTAAAGTGCACTGAATTTGTCATATTAGAAATAAAAGTAGTCCTTTACTAAAAACCTCCATTAGTGAAAAACACACAGATTAGCATTGAGCACTGACTCTGAAAGTGTCCGTTTTTGTTCCATCGTGCCCATAGTCTGCAATCAATGCGGCACCTCCATCCTCTGCAATCCGCTCGGCCAGCTTCTGAACGACGACTCCAGCTTCAGGACACACCTCCACATGCTCTCTACTCTCATCTTTCTGAACAATTTTGAGAGATTTACCATCGTTTGTTGTATATACAAACAATCAAATACAGACAAAAATCACACCTAAATAAGATAAAAAATTTATAAAACATAGATGAACTATAAGGAAGAATATTTCCAAAAACAGAATAATTGGGATTACCTAAATAATCCTTTTTATAATCTTCCCCAAAGCTCTAATCTGAATAAATTGAAAGTACAATGCCACAGATGTTGGTTAAAAAATGTATAAACCCCATTTTAATGAACAGCATTATATTTGTTTGTCACAAATACCTCAACAAGCAAAAATGTGTTCAAAGTGATTCATATTCATTATGATTGTGTTAAAGCAAGGCGTGTCAAACTCATAGAGCCTGAATTTTAACAGTGGAGAAGTTTAGATGTGGTGTATAAAAGAGATTTAGTTTTTATAGTTAATCTGGATTAATCCAGCAGAATGAGAATCTACCTGTATCAATGTTTTGGATGCTAGCGTCGGGCCGTGAGAAAGCACAAATCGCAGCTTTTCTGGATTATCAGGATCTACGTCTACAATCACCTCTCGCCAGCCCTTCTCTGTTCTCTACAGGGGAAGAAAATAATTTTGAAAGATGAAAAAAAATCACTAAATGTTTACTTAATCAGCCTTTATGCAATACATGTGATCTTTTATACAATATTTATTGTGAATTTAATTGGAGTACCTGAAACTTGTGGATGGGGAGAGCATCAAAAAACTCATGGGCAAGATAGAGACTGAAACCTGGTAGGAACAGAGTTTGATGAGAGCACATCAGAGAGCTTGTGTCCTCCGTGTGAGCTGGTTTGATGACGCCATACCTCTTGGGACGTCTTCTAACTGGTGATACCAGAATATCGGCAGACCTGTACCTGTGGTGCCACTTTGGTAAAAAGGCTGATCGTTGTTACACATCAGCATCTGATTTCCAGTGAGACTTTGAGCTTGAACTTGGCTTAGCTTTGGGCTGACCTCCACAAGATGAATGGAGACCCCCGTCTCGCCCAGGGTAGATTTCAACTGACTGAAAACCTGAATTCAAAACAATTAAAAGAAAATACCACATCACCTTCTCTAATTATTGTCATTTTGTTACTCAGTTAAACAATTTAGTTGAACTCCAAAAAAGTATCTGGCTAATACCTTACTTATTGCATTGCTGTGTCTGTTTAAGATTTAATCATAAAAGGAGTGAAACTCTCAAGAATATCTCGGTTCAGTCTAGCATTACACTTCGTGCGTTTGACTTCGGGAAACATGCTTTTTTTTTTCCGTTCTAGAATAAAGTGCAATACCACTCCACTACATCAGGGGGCGGTGGCGCTCTCATTGAGTATGAAGTGTAGACACGAAGTGTAGAAGACAGGCAGAGAAGGAGATAAAGAGACAAACTAAAGTCTCCCGAAAGCTAAGACGAGGAACTATGACATGTATATATAACACTTGGCTTCACTGCAACTACGGTGGGAGACGAGGAGAGACAGGTGTGCTTACTGAGTCTAAAAATGTTGGCAGCGTACAGCATGAAGCCGAATAAATTAAGGCGTCACTTACACATTACACCCCAATCACGCTGAAAATGTGCTGAATATCGCCAGCAATCATGGTCAGTCAAACAATGTTTATAGTTTTATTAAGGAGTTAATGTTTTTTTACATTTCAGATGCACCTTAAATCTTTTCTGCTACAGTTAATAAAGCTATTTGTTGGTCCATATCTCTTTTTTTTTCTCTTACACGTTTAGTTGAGCGGGGGTGTGAGATGTTTTTTTCTTCCTAAGGGGCGCAACAGAAATAATTTGAGAAACACTGGGTTAAGGTGACCCTTCATTTCACCAAGTAGGAAAAAAAAAAACGGGGTCCTTCTTTTCCAGCTGGCCAAGGAACAGATTTCTAATCGTCCTTAGTTAAATGCTCTCCATTTATGGTCTAATTAGATGCACACAGCCTTTCAAAAAAAATATCCCTTTTCTTCCTTTACAGTGCTATTACTTTGATTTAAGCTGGTTGTCTGCTTGTTTATTAATTTATTGTTTTGTTTGACTTTGTTTATTGTTTTATGCTGTTCAATTAATCCTTTACACCTTCAACCTTTTTATTTATTATTATCAGGTTAGGTTAAGTCGAATCTGCCTTAAGTTCTAGACATTTTAATTGCTTGATTTTGTATAAGTTTTAAAACATTTTAAATAAAAAACTTCACAATCAGTAATTGAAATTAACTACATGTCTTTTAATTAATCACTTTTTTAAAATATTACAAAATTTAATATTCATCTTAAAGTTAAACGATACTCAAACAATATAGAATAAAGTTTGTTGTTGATTCTCAAGATTTTTGTCCGCTCAAAGTTCTGGTTGTCCATCATCAGCTGCTTCTCTGGAGCCGGAGACGAGCTGCTGTAACTTCCCTCATCTGAATGCTAACCGTGTGTCTTCATCTTCCATATCTCGTATGAGGAAGTCTGAACTCGAGAGTTCATTGGCTTCTGCTTAAACTGTTGTCAATGTTGTAAGTGCATGTTCAAAGAATGCCAAGATCAAGAGTTGCTCGCTAGAGCCCCCTCTGTTCATCAGGCAGTCTCACAACCTGACTTTTACCCTACATAACTGACCTTTCGCATACATTTCCTTTGAATGTAATTTAAATACATTTCTTGCCAGATAACTTTAACCCACTTTTAATTTGTTCTACCATATCTTAAATATCTTTACAACAAGCATAAAAATAAAGTTCCAATAGGAAGCATAATTGCTAATTCTAGAAGTTATACAACACTAATTCAAAAACAACATTTCCAAGCTTTTCTCTTCTTTAGTCTTTTTCTTTTAATGCCAGATATGCCCCAGATAATAAATAACAGTCAATTTTCATTTGTGTCAATAAAAGTAACCCATTCTCCATTGAAAATTAATGAGACTGTCAGTGTACTGTTTGAGGTAGGAATGGTGCAAAAAGTACTTACTCTTAGGATGTCACTGGCCAATGAACCTCTTCCTGGTCCGAGCTCCACTATCTGGAGTACACTGGATTTCCCGGCAGCCATCCACTCACTGAGACACCAGACACCCAAAAGCTGACAAAAAAAACATGATTTTATTACAACAAAATTAGTGTTCACAAGCTTGACAGTTCACACAAAACAATGCTTACCTCGCCAAATATCTGACTAATTTCTGGTGAAGTAACAAAATCCCCACTTGCGCCAAGTGGATCATTTTTCACATAATAACCCTTAAAATACAGGAAGAAAATGTCAACACTTTAGTAGAAGAAAATAAGCTCTCTTATTATAAATATATATTATTAAAGTCATTAAAATAGTCTTTTTGGTACAGAAAACACAAGGATGAATATACATATATACATATAAACATATGTTTATATACATATAAACATTTAATAAGGTGAAATATATCACATCATCATTCATCAAACTGAGGATGTCTGCAGTCCGTGTGATTGAATAGCCAATAACATTTAGCTTCAATAAAAAACAAATGTTTTAGTCCTTGCTCAGTATAGTGGCGCTAATGCACAAGAACTATCTTAACTTTCACTCGAATTATACAAAAATATATTATTCACTTGATTTATGGCTGTAAAACCTTTTAGAGAGTGTATGTGCCATGACACTTACCAACACTGGATTGGTGAGGGCCTCCCTCATATATTCAGCTACTGAAATCGGCCCTGTAGTTATTATTTTGGACCTCAGATGCTTCAGAATGGATTTGTTGATAGAGGAGTTTGAGCAAAATTTCTTCCCAGATATAGTCCAGAACACTACCAAAAAATGAAATGTATTATTGTGATGAAATCTGAGTACACCAAATATGTGTTTGTTTAAACTTTTATTTACAACTCTTGTTTTATCTCAATAAAGTTGCATTAAAACCTCAAATACAAGTGACACATTTGACCACACTGTACTTATACTTCTATATAAATCGCATTTTCATTTTAATGTACACTTGCTTTGCCTCTTTACAATTGTTGAGAATTTAATAAAACAACATACATTTTTTATTTAAACAAAAAACCTCCTCAGAAAGGAAATGATACGGTTTGTTGAACACTATTTTACAAATGTAGCTAGTAAATTATATTACTTTATCTTACTAGCTTTTCACAACCCTAATCAACGCATGAAATTATTTTTCTACTTTTGTAGTCACCTTCTGGCATTAGCCGCTTAAACCCCAGTAGTGTCTTCATACTGCTCTCATTCAGACTTTACAACATTTACGGAAATAAAACTACATTAATGCTGAGAATGGAGATCATCATTTCCCCACAACTTCCATATAAAACAGATCGTCAACATGCGCCTTGAGTCCTTCATTGTGATTGGTCGAAATCATTCTTCTTCTCTTGCAGTTTGTGGCAAGTTACAGTAGCTATTTTAGCGCCACCTATAGCGCTTGTTTTATCTTTTCAGCTCACAAAGTCAATCCGTTTCAAAATAACTGAAAAAGGCTTCATTATTTAAACCAGCTTTATTCATTTCAAGGATCAGAATAACAAGACAACAAATCTCCGTAGAAGAGAATTAATATACTTGTTTTGCCTCAAATGCCTTGCAGTCTCAAACCAAAGTTGCGAAACTTTAAACAGTGTCATATGGCGAGCTACGAGCCTACCTTAACTTAAAAAAAACATTTTGAAAAAGATTTTTTGGTTATATATTCCATAATCTGTTCCACATATGATTGCCATCTTTGTTTTATTAGCAGAACAGAACGTTTGTATTTGAATAACGGGAAATCTTGGGAACTTCATCATCTGTGATTTTTATTTCTTGAAAATTCACAATTATTTTATGTGTTTAGATGTGACAGAGAGAGAAGAAATTCATTATTACTTTTTAAATGATAGTTGAAAATTGTTGATATTTTTTAAAAACTATTTTGTGCATCAAAGGCAAGCTGACCGGCTTAATTATTTTGAGCAAGTTTATTCAAAAGATTTTAACATTAAAAGTATAAACCAAAACAGTTTAAATTTAATTTAATTTGAAAATATAGACAAACCACATAAAAAATATACATATTTATGTTTAAGAATTCAGCTGTATACAATTTGAAGAAAAAAAAACAACATCTAATTTATACATTTATTTTATTCAAAATCAGTGCGCAAGTTGAATCGACTAGGCAAATCATTGTAAAACTGGCTTGCCGCGATCTCCATCGCATCATGAGGTAGCCCGATTAATATTCATGATCTCGGTTGTAGCTCGGCTCTGTTGTTCATTGTACGGCTGAAGCGCCTTGCTATGGCGATGCGTTTGTTTTCAGGATGATCTCCGCGGGGAACAAAGATGAGATTGTGCGATTCTACACAGTCACCGACCCTACTACACACAAGAAAGGCTACACGGTCTACAAAGTCACTGCTCGGGTGAGAAAAACATCCATGTTTAGAATAGCTCAGGTGCTAACGCTAGCATTATTCAAGAATAATATAACTGACAGGAATATGCTAAACACTACCTAGAGGTAGAGTGTCATCAGTCATGTTAGGTTTCAGTTGAAATAGCATCCATGTTTATGTATGTTCCTCGGTGAACTGTGTCAATTGCCAGATGTGTAATAACATAATTATAACGTTAAAGATCTCGCTAAGTGATGTTCTGCTTTTTACTATTTTCTTATCTAGGTTCCTGGTTTACAGTGACTGTAATATCATTGCTGTTAAATAATAGTATGTCATATAAAATTAGATTGTTTTGAATGCTCTTGCTTCTTCCTGCAAGAGGAGCTGTTTAAGCTCTGTGTTGATTGCATGTTTTTTTTTTCTCCGCAGATTATTTCTCGAAACAATCCAGAAGATATCCAGGAGGTAGGAAACTCACTAGTGAAGTTTAACTTAAATTAATATTCCATAAATGTGGTTGTTTGTGGTTTAACTAAGATTGGAGAGCAAAGTCCAATAATTCTTCCTTTCGCAAGTCACAAGTTATGGTGTGATTTTTCATTGTAATCAAGCTAGTCTGTAAATCACTTTTAAAACCAACTCTGGGTTGCTAGAACAATCTCGGGTCACATTGAGAGAAATGCAGGGGTACACTCTGGGCAGGTTGCCAGTACAATCACTACTGCCATTTACTCCCATGCCCATTATGGATCTTTTCCTAATTTTCCAAAAATATCTCATGTCCACTTCCTTTCTCTTGCCTTACTCTAGAAAGGGCTTCAACAGTCTTTAAAAAACCAAACCGGAAATGCTAGCCTGCAGTATTCAAGTAGTTGTGGATCTTGTTCCGGCAGAGTGATGAGCTGCATTAGTGATGTGAACTTTGTGAAACTGCATCCACATGGTCATTAAGGGTTTTAAAAAACATGCACATTAATACACTAAAACATTGTGTAGAGCATGCCAATCCAATAGTTGTCAGATGATTCCATTAGCTAAGTTATATCGGGAAATCAGAGGCTCCTGTTAAAGTCTCATTAATTAGTTGCCCTTTGGATTATAATGATGTGGGTATAGTCTTCTTCATCGCTTGGTGTTTCAAATTGGCTGGAAAACTGCTTAAAGGTGCATTAGTGCCGCCCTTGAAATGGAGTGTCGCATGTAAATTTGTTGTGCTAATATGTGAATATTATAAAGTTTCCCTTAAAGACTTACTGGAGAGATCTGTGATTGTAGTGAACGCTGCTTGCAAATATCCAGTAGTTTTGTAAATGAGTGCAGCATAGCAATACGTGTTTGCTGAAAGTTTCTTGTCTGATTTCCTCTCTCTAGATAACTGTGTGGAAAAGATACAGCGATTTCAAAAGGCTCCATCAAGACCTTTGGCAGATTTATAGAAACCTATGTGGCAAGTCAGAGCTCTTTCCTCCATTTGCCAAAGCTAAAGTCTTTGGTAAGTAAGCCTTGGTAACGGATGAAGACACTCTGTTTTGAATACTGATGCTTACAAAGTATACTTATTGTATGCTGATGTTTACAAAGTATACTTATTGTATGCTGATGTTTACAAAGTACACTTATTGTATGCTGATGTTTACAAAGTCACTCAAATGTCTGATATATAAATAATGGGTGTTGAGATTTTAGTTTTTTTTTTAATTGAACAGTTTTATTTCTATAAACAGTAAATATAGATACATTTGATTGTATTAAGAGTGCTTAGTGCTCCCGTTACATTTCAACTGTCATGTTAAAAATAGGTTAGATTAAATTAACTTTATTGTCATTGCTAGTTTATGATACATGTACAGCTATGCACAGTATAAACATTATACAGTACTGAATTCGGTCAAATAAATAAAAGTCACCTATATTATTCAAATTTGAGAAAGCAAATGTAATTTTTTGCACTGTTGAATTTTTATATTAACTGTATATTTATGTTTTAAGGTCGTTTTGATGAGTCTGTGATTGAAAAGAGAAGGCAGTGCTCGGAAGATTTGTTGCAGTTCAGTGCTAATATTCCGGCTCTGTATGCCAGTCATTACTTACAGGAATTTTTTAAGGTATGTAGAATAATATGTCACTCTAAAATTACTTTGATGTTTAACCCTTGTGTTGTTAGGAGTGGGTTTTTTTTCATCCTCTACAGTGTGATTTTGAGGCCCTGTCCACATTTACACAGGTATATTTAAGAAGAAAAATCGAATTGAGTCCACATGAGCACAGGTTTGTAAAAACAAAATAAAGTTTTGAGAAAAACTAAACTTCAGCTTAAAATACTGTAGTATGGATGTAGTATGCCAATCCAGTAGGTGGCAACTTCAATAAAGTGAAAGTTACCTATTCTGTGAGAATTGACAACAAAAGTTTCTCGGAGCAGAGGTTCCGGCAGTTGCGGGGACAAAGATTTGTTAAACATCTGAAGATGGTGTTGCTTTCTTCGTTTGGATGATGTGAGAGAAGAGTGAAAACATCCTTCACAAGACACTGACTGTGACAGCATTAGCTGATGCCACTACACATAGCTTTAAATCATGAAAACATTTAAACTAGACACACAACTACTATCTATTAGTTTGGTTGCTAGTGGTTTAGTTTTTACAATATATACAGGCAATTTATCTATTATATGCAAGCAAAGGGAACGTGTCACTCAAGGGTTAGCGCAGAATTAAATTCTGAGAGTATGTCATAAGCGTGTGTGCAGCCTTTATATTTCACTATAGCTGGTCTTTACACTCCACAAAACGTGAAAACTAAACATTTGTGTTAATTGCATTAAAAAACATCAACATATTAAGTATCAAAAAACAGCACTGATCACTTCATGGATGTTTTCAGGAACAGACACAAATAAACATGGCTAGCTGTGGTTAGAACATTAAAACCACAGACAATCAATCTAGGTCAATATTGATAGAGATTTGACAGCAAGGTTTTTGGTTGTGAAATCTGTTGTTGTTATTCTGTGTTTTAAGGGGGGTGAGGTACAAGACAGCTCTGAGCTTATAGGCTCTGCTGAACCTTTCTCCAACTTTCTTGCGGACAGTCTCTTAGACGGCAGCTCTGAAGGTAAGTCTGTCATTATAATGCAAAATCTAGTTTCTAACAGTAAAGGAATACTTGCAACAATTACTGATTATATTATTTTATCTTGATTATATTATGAGTTATATAGTTTATTGTCCATTATAGTTATACACTCCTTTTAAATACCAGTGCAAAAAACAGGAGTGGATTGATTTTTTCTTAAACAATCGTAAATAATACATACAACCATAATATAAATTAAAAAGTATGCGAGCAGTGACGGATGTATATTTTTTCCGGTTAAATTCTGAAGTGGAGATGAATGGACACTCAACCCGCTAATATTACCCACAATCCACTCCACTCGGGTGGGAAGAACTTTCTCTTGGACACAAACAAGCGAGCATGTAATTTTCCTAATTTTTAAAATAGAAGCACAAGAATGAATAATATCAATATAGAGAGTGTTATATCTATTGTCACAATATTTTTAATGAATGAATGGTAAAGAAGGAGTTACGTTCTCACACACGTCATGCGTGATAATTTTGCCAAAACTACTCCAGTCACATGATGTTTTATTGTATCTCAGACCCTGCAAACTCTTGTCTTACACAAAAAACTATGTACATTTTCTTCTGAAAAAGAATGAATTAGGATATGACACTGGTCTCATGATGTATCATTTATGCACTTTTCCCACAATGCACCGAGGTTTATGCGTAGGCATCTTCATACTCTTGTAAATTGCAGCGTAACTTTCTTTACTTAATATGGCTGATCTTGTCTTGCCTGCACACAAAGGAAACCAATAGCAATCCAAAAATGAATACAACACTCCAACTCACAGTTTTATGAATATTATAAGAGTATTTGACTTGTAGAAAATAACTATGATTTAATGAATAAATACAATTATGGTATAATCGTATCTGGCTTAATTTAGTTTGTTGCATTATTCCAGTGCATTCTCCAAAGGGTGCACTTAGTGTGTGTTGAGATACCAGGAGCAACTTGACGCAAAGCACAGCTGTAATTGGGCGCACTAGACATGTTGCCAGTCTAACACATCTGAAACCACTGACGGTGGGACTGACTTGATCATAAAAGCTTTTCTCTTTCATAATTCTAAATAAAGGTGTTCTTTATCTTTATGATGAAAATGTATGGAGTATAATTTAAGTGTCTAAATTATGTTCCCATTTTCCGAGTGTTCACAGCAAACACATGCTTTGTTTTGTCTTCCAGATAGCAGTCTTGTGGGAGATAATTTGATAGATATCAACCCACATGAACGTAAGTGAAATTTCTATGGACATTTGTCATTATATTGCCTTTTTTTAGTTCTAGATGTTGCCTCTGCCTCAAACTAAAAAGACTGAATTGTTTTCAACATTGTAGATCAGAGCACACACCCGAACCCCAAAGGGCTTTACCCCTATTTTAATAGCTTAATTTTACAAATATGTCTTGTGAATCTACTACCCAACCCTTTCATATTTTTTGTTTTATTAAGTGAAATCTGCTCTAAGTTTTAAGCATTTGAAATGCTTAACACTTGATCAAAATACTTATATGTGTTCTGTTCTATTTCAAATATTTGAAACAATTTTATTCAAAGATTTAGAGATTTAAAGATTACATTGTTCGATAGGATGAATCACTTTTTACCACATATTATAAAGCAAGATAGTCATCAAGAAGTAAAAAAAAAACTTCTTGTTGCCACTCAAAGCACAAGTTCTGTTCATTCGTCTTCATCTGTTAGCTCTGGCACCAAGATAAGAGCCTTAGCTCATCTTGTCTAAATGTCTGCAGTGTCTTAAACCGTATTACCCCTGATTTCCCAGAATTCACTACAGAACTATAACAAACTCAAGAGGTCGTTGTGCCATCACATTATAACTGCATGTTTAGTCCATGCCTTGCTCACTAGATTCTCTCAGATGTCTTAACTGATCTTTCTCTTGTATTTCTACGAATCAAATGTTTAATAAGCTTTGCATATATATCATAATATCTGTATTACACTGTTATACAAGTAAAATAGGCGTATTGCTATTGAAAAAGCAGTGTTGTGTCTCTGAATTGTTCTGTGTGTGTGCTGACAGGTGTGAGTAGTGACAGTGAGCTGAATTCTCTTGATGTGGATGGACACTCTGTGGTTGCCTTGGATGATGGAATGGCATCAGGCAGCATCAAGCACTCAAGTCCTAGTGGTGCGACACTGAACCTCTCCTCCAATCTGAAGAGCTGCACGGAGAAACAGGACTATCTGGAAAAAGCCAGTGAGCAGATTGCTCTAGCGGTCCAGAAAGAGCTGGAGCAGGAGTTTGCGGGGGCGTTTTCCTACTATCGAAGAGGTGTGGATCTTTTGCTGCAGGGTGTACAAGGTACAGTATGTCATGAAATGTATTTTAATTCGTTAAATAAACTTTATCTTAAAATCTGTACTCACTATTTATTTGCTTAAATACTGACTATGAAGGATGAAAATTGTTAAGTAGAAATATTTATATAAATAAATTTGTATTATATAAAATAGTTTTAAAGTCAAAATTTTTATAAATAATTAAATGTAGAAGTGCATCTGTATTTGTTTTTAATTGTCTTGTTTATTTACACATGTATTAATTTATACATATATATATATATATATATATATATTCCTATTTCCATGACAGCAAACCATGTGGGCAGTTAACCCATGGGAACCATTGCTGATGGACTTAAAATTTGGCTTAAAGTTTATTAGAGATCATTGACTGTATATTACATGGACATAGCATGCGCAATGTTTTGTGTGAACATCGTGAGAGAGCTTTTATAAAATGGGCGTAGCCAGCCTTCGCCAGCATGTAACTCCATCACTACCTGGTAACCATAAATGGGCCTAGAGAGGTGGGGCATGGTTGTAACATCCGATTGGCTGGATTGAATAAATCTTAAACAAATTAATTAAAAAATAATTCTCCCCCTTCAGAGTGTTCATAAAGGTCAAAACTAACAAGCTGAACAAAACAATACACTACCAGGGGTGTATGTTTTCAATTCCAAAGTTGGGCAGTTTTAACATTGGAGAGAATGATCAACCTACTCACTTCTGACCCCATCCCCCTTGCAGCAGGTCTAGGTACTACAGTTCAGTACTTCCTAACGCTCAGAAGCAGGGAGAGGGGGAGGTTATCATTGTTAGATGTTGAGGTTTCTGCTGAATACCTCTAGTGACCAATACAGGCTTAAGCTGAAGTTAGGACTGCTTACATAGTTAGTATACGAACAAAGAACTACAGAAATGAATGTGTTGGAATGCAAAAATAGATTTATTAATTTCTATATTGTTATTTTTTTACTATTTGTTTAGCTATTTGTTGAATAAAAATAATATATATTATTGTTTTTATTTAGTTGTACTCACAATTTTTTGTCTTCCATATTAAACACACTTGTAGCACTTTTCACTACTAATAGTATAATGACTTTTTGATATGGTTATTTTACTTGAATTTCACAGCAAACATGAATCAATAAATAACAATTAATAGGTGTTCTCAGGCTTTTTAGGTTTAGTGTCGGTTTTTAACCTGCAGGAATTTATCTCAATTAGTTGAAGGGGATTAAATTAAAGTAATTGTGTCTGTTATAGATGGTGGTGAGAATAGCAAATGGAAGGTGTTTCAAGCACACATAGAGCGATACTTTACAAAGGTTTTTTTTTTATTTCAGGAGAGGCCAGTCCCAGCAGAAGGGAGGCAGTGAAGAGAAAGACGGCGGAATATCTCATGCGTGCTGAACTCATTTCTGCGCAGCTCAAAGACGGGATGGGACAGAGCTCCACTCAAAGCACGGTCAGTTTTGTAATGTGGAAGATTTCTGCCATTTTTTCTAATCTTACTCCTTAAAAGGGACATTGTTTTCAGTTTCTTCAGTTGAGCATATAACATTTACAGATTGCTAAAAGATGGTAGACATTGATTGTCATCAAAGAAAAAACATTTTGATAAATGTTTCATAAATATCATATTTCACTATGTTTATGGGTTGAAGATGATAGTCATGTCCGCCTATGAGATTGGGAAATAGATAGAGATAAGACTGTCACCACTGTCAGTTTGTAGAATTGTAAAATGTTGTTTTAACAAGCTCTGATAGACAAAGGGAAGCAAACAAAATAAATCACAAAGAGAAAAATCTTCGACATAGGAAAAAAACAATAGAAAAAACTACATTTAAAAATGGTCAATATAAGCTTATTCTCAAGGTAAATATCTCTTGCAGCATGAACCAGTGAGGAACTGAAAGCAAATGGTCATAAATAAAGAGAGAAGACATATAACTAAACAAGGGAAATATCGTCTTGACATGAAAACAAACAAAACTTAAACAAAAGAAAGCAAAACCAAGCGTGGGTACATGGATGGAAAGTTCAGAAAGAGCGCAAAGACAGAAGAACACAAGAGTGAAAAAAATAAAGCACTAACAAATAAAACTAGAAAAATAAGACAAAACTAGTTAGGGAACTGTTTAAAACGGAAGAATGGGAGACTGACCATGATGCCCTGTTTGATTTTTTAACATTGAGATGTTGTTCTAGAGATGTCACATAAGCTCACTTTTTCAGAAGATGAAATCATTTTGTAATACCTTCTCTGAGAAAGTTTGGCAATGTTATGGAAATGAAATTCGATTTCCTTTTCATGATCCCTTTGATCTTATGTATCCAATTATCTTAATAAACTGGCATATGACTGAACTTTTTGTCACCCCCAAAAAATTGGATCACATGAAAAAAATGACATGCTCACATTAAGAGTCATTCTTTGGGAATATGAAGAAAGTTGCATAACTTGTTTGTCGTCATCATCTCTTCTCTTTGTTTTTCTCTTTCCTCCAGGCGTTGGCTTCTCAGTGCTGTGGTGCCTCATGGAGCGAGCAGACTTATTCAGACGAGCTGAAGCACTACAGGGTCCTAGGTGTTATTGACAAGGTGCTCAAAACTGTCTCTTGATGCTACTGATCGCATAAAACCAAGGCTGAAAATATCACTTCTTATAAGCAGATAATTGTTCCAAATTCAAGGTTTTTTGTTTTTATGTGTTTACACTGGAATCACAATTTAAAAAACATTCTGAAACGTCACAAAGTCATTAAACAGGGTTTCACGCACGGACTTCAAAAGTCAAAATTTTAGAAGTCCAACTTTTAGGCCTAAAAAGTCTTAATGTCAATTATTTTGGTCTTAATCAACTGTTTACTTATTATTCTGATGTCCATGTAAAGCTCATTTGATGGCGTTTTTGGTTGTAGCTTAGGGTTACCAAATGTAAAAAGGATGGTTAGGGTCGCCATAGTCTGAGAAAACGTGGATAAATGCTCAAAAACATAAAAGTGATGGTTTGGCTTTTCAGAGTTTGAGAAAACCTTCGTAAATCCTCTAAAACAGGTCTTCTCTGCCTCAGGGGAGCACTAATAAAATAAAATCACTCATATAGAAACTAATTAGTGTTTTGTCTGGATGTCCCTGGCTCCAGTGTAAGGTTGCAAAAATTTCCTTCAAAATCATGTAGTTATTTAGCAAAATTTTGCATATGTCTTAAAAGAGTTAGCATTAAATGTCCATTTTGTCCACTTCGCACTACAACAAATGTTTTTTAAACATTTTTACAATTGTATTTAAAGCTCAATAATTAATAATAATTAATAATTGTTTAAACAGAAGTTCACAGTGGTGCAGTGGGTAGCACGGTCATCTCACAGCAAGAAGGTTGCCGTTTCGAGCCTCGGCTGGGTCGGTTGGCATTTCTGTGTAGAGTTTGCGTGCTCTCCCCATGATTGCGTGGGTTTACTCTGGGTGCTCCGGTTTCCTCCACGAGTCCAAAGACAAGCGATATAAGTGAATTAAGAAAAATCATTTGTGTGAATGAGTGTGTGTTCCCAGCAATAGGTTGAGGCTGGAAGGGCATCTGCTGTGTAAAACATATGCTGGAATAGTTGGTGGTTCATTCCGCTGTGGCGACCCCGAAAGGGAAAAAGCCAACAAGAAGATGGATGGATGGAGGTATAATTGATATGATATAATTGAATGTGATATAACCAAGGTTGTATCACAGAGGGGTAGATCTTTTCTCTGTATCTGTGTTTGGGGTTTTTTTTTTACGTCGGGTTTTCTGGTTTCTTGGTTGTCCACAAAAAAATGTTTTAAACCGGGCTTTTGTAATAATTAAGAGATGAATGGTCAGTTTAATGAAACACTTTCCTCATACTAATAAACTTTACTTTACAATGCCCAATGTAGCAGTACATGATAGTTCTGTTTCTACCACATAGAATTGTCCAATAGGACGTCCTATTTAACTCGTAATCCACACTAGGTCTTTGCGAAGCTGCTTTGAAGCAACTGATAAAAAAGCGCTATATAAAAACATTTTAATTGATAGATTGATTTGAACCAATCAGCAATTTGAGCATCAAGACCTGCAAAATAAATGAGGCCTATTAACACAGAACTCAAAACTGGACTTGGCAGTTGTGTTGGCACCTTGTCAAAATTCTTAAAAATGTTTTCTTGTCAAGCTCCTGTGGTTAACATGAGTGGTAAATATAGTAATTACACTCGCAACCATTTCAAATGGTCAATAAAAAGCCAATAGTTTCCAGCGCAATAAACATGTGACCACCTAAGCAGTTCCACTTAAAACACTTTAACCAAAAAAAGTGTTGCATTGCAAAGCTATTTTTTTCTACTATGACAGCCCTAAAATGTAAAATTTTGTAAAATGATTTCACTTTTATTCTCCTCTTTACCTGCAGGTGCTGCTTGTAATGGACAAGCGAACACAAGAGACCTTTATTTTGAAAGTAAGTGATACCTTTATACTGGAAAACCATAAACAAGTGAATAGCGCCAACAGATTATAGAACACCATAGATAAAAAAGGAGAGCCGCAGTCCAGCAAAATGTATCTTCAACAAATGCAACACACCTGCTTCTACTAATTAAGATACTCCTGGTTTGTTTGAAGCTGCTGTTGGGTTGGAACTATTGGTACTATTACATTTAGTTTATTAGGCTGTTTGGGGTGCTCACTTTAGCAGTTTTTTTTTTTCATATTTGTTAAAGCACTATTGCTGTGATGGTTATCGACCTTACTATCCAAATAAGTAGCACAATTAACAATAAAACAGCAATTTATTGCTCTAAATGTGTTCTTTTGGTTGTTAATGCTTCAGTTAGATTAAGTCTCTGTTTTATGTCTTCACAAAAAGCATGTATGTAATATATAGGCATTAGCAGGAGCTCTTAATTCAGTGTAAATAAAAATATAAGATACATTTTGCTTGTAAAAATAAAAAAATGTGTACAAAAAAAACACCTTACAAGCAAGCATGCCCCCCCAGCCTTTGTCTCTGCTAAAACTAATCTGAAACATTTGAGTTATTTTTAACAAGAAAAAGGTAGATTTATTTTTTTTGTTGATCTCTTCTGTGGAAGTTAGTACAAGACATGATTCGCCCACGACAATATAAAAGTATTAGTTTCTCTGTGTGTTTTCAGGGTTTAAGGAAAAGCAGTTCTTGTGGTCAGATTAAGAAGACTATTGTGCCTCGTTCTGTCCCGAACATGGTACAGCTGGAGAAATACATCGTCTCTGAGGACTCCATCTTTCTGTTGCTGCAGTACGCTGAAGGTGAGCTGCTTTCAGTGTTTTTTAAGCACTTTCAAACAGTGGATTTTTTACAGCAGTTTTTTGAAGATAATGCCATTTTAGTTATATAAAATAAAATACAATACAATACAATATTAAATTTGAGTTTGGTTTATTCTCTAGCCTCTTAAGATATGTTTGTAGGGTCTTACCATTTTGCTATTATCTACTGACTTTAGAACTTTTTTTTCATAGCTTGGAATCATCAAATCAGTTACGCCAGTAGGATTTTAATAGACCATCAAAGAGATGTATATTTTCCCATTCCCAGGATTTGATCTTTGAAACAGGACACAGATTAATTGACACACTCCTAATGAGTAAAATCGAATTCGCACAAGGAACTGTTGGTGATGTAGTGGTTTTGCTGGGGTATGTATGGTGTAGTTTGCTATACCTCTTCTAAAAGAACATTTACCCAATCAGACTATTACTAATTTTCTTGACATTAGTAACACATTTTTTCTTTCTTTTCTGTGGAAACTGGGTCATTTAAAAATTATACAACAACAAAATAAAATATAAAACTACAATTTTGCTGAACAATGCATATAAAAAACAGACTGAAATGTCTCATTTTCCACTCCATTATTTCAATATACAGCTATTTTCTTAAAAAAAAAACTACATAAAAGACATTCCCTGTCAGGAAAAACAAGCAACAACTACGTGATTTCATTGAAACCAAGAATATGTCCTGAATATATCCAGAAAACCAGGGCTGGAATTGTTTTTACTATATTAATCCACACTAGGGTTTTGTAGACCTGCTTAAAAAATACATCATAAATACTTCTTTTCTTGTTCCATTTTAATGGACGCATGGTATGATTGGGCTAATTTTATTTTTGTCAAAGGTATTTGGGTATCTTTCTTTTTGACTTCTTCTTTTTTGTTAATGACTCTCGTATTAAATTTCTAGAATGTTGCCATGACTGTTAATGTACAATACAGCCAATTTTTTGGTTTAACGTTAAGGCTACAATTCTATACATGGTGATATTTTATCTTTTCTGCCATCTGTTAAGACACACCTAAAACATGACTATAAACCTGTTAAAAGAGTGTTTCTGAAATGCATGCGGAATTGCGAAACTGTTTGTAACGTTGCACTTGGAGATCACTCTTAAAAGTTAATATACATAGTTATTGGGAAACCCAGCCCTGTTCTCCTAAATTTTTTTAATATCCACTAGAAGAGACAGAAGTTCCCAACCTTCAAATAATATCAGGACATTATAAATTTGTTCACATTTGCTTATGAAAGTACTACTGTTAAATTGTTAAACGTAATGGCTTTAGAGGATAGTCTAGTATTGTTCATTCTATCGTCACATGTGAAACATTAAAAAAAGAACACATTCACATTAATAACATATCCTCTTATGGTTCTTTGTTGGTCATTCAGTAAAGTCCCTCTAACATTTAAAGGACAATATTTTAACTTCAGTGAGAGGTTCTGGGGACAAACTATTTCTAGCAGGGCATGCTTTAACTGTTCAAAGTTAAACATACATTGGAAGTTATTAAAGTTTTTCTTTTTAAGACAATAAGTGAACAACATGGGCATTCCATGTACACGTTGAATTTTTCTTTGTCTCTTCAGGAGGCAAACTGTGGACCCATATCTCCAAATATCTCCAAGCGAGTAGCCCAGATGAAAGTTTTAACATTCCCTTCATCCAGAAAGTTCACACTATCAGTTTAAACCAGAACCCTGATGCGACTGATTCAAGCAGTGTGGAATCTCTGGGCCAAAGCCTTAAGGAAATTCCCTTTGCCGGCAAACTGCCAGACTCTGGTGCCACCTCTGAAGAAGAGTGCACCAACAGCTACCTGACCCTTTGCAACGAGTATGAGCAGGAGAAGCTTGACCCCGAAGAGGACCAATGCTTGTTCAATCCAGTTGAAACTCTAAACCCCTCAAGTTCTGTTTTAAACACTGACAGCCAGTGCTCGCCGATCTCCACACAAGAGCTGTGCCTTTTCTCTGAGGAGGAGCAGCCAAGTAGCTTCATGGATCAGTGCTCGCTATCACCTGATAGTCTGAATCAATCCCCTGTGGAGCTCTGCCAAAGTGATGGAAATGATGTGCTCTTTGAACAATCTGATGCCTGTGCTGAGGTAAAAGAGGGGCCGCTTGTGAAGCTTCAGGAAGAGTCGCATCTCTGGAGGTCTGATGATGACAAGTACTCAAATGACTTAGTGCCAGTAATTTCCTTTAAAGAAGCAGTTCTGGGGAATGCCACTGTGAGTTATGTTGAAGGTCAACCCCCTGATCTTTTAGTCAATTTGCCAGTCCTCGAAGAGAACGCTGTGGAAGCGACATTAGATGAGATTAGCGCCAGAGGTATTTCTTTCAGTTTATCAGCCAAAAACTCTCCTTCACTTGCTGGACCAGATGTTCTACAGATAGGAGAAAAGGCAGAGATGGACCTCTCTATTGATATGCCTAGTCTTTCTCTTCTACACACATCATTACAAACAGCACCTCTTTCTTCACACAAGCTGTCAAATGTGCTCGACGTAGAGTATGCAAGGATTCATAAGAAGTTTGGAGAAGATGAACTGGTGGGATTTGGATCAGAAGGTGCTTCAGGTGGACAGCAACTAGAGGAAGTGTCAAAAATGTTTCAAGAACTTGATAAGTTGGCGGCGGTTTCATTAAACACTCATATCCCTGAAGCCCTGGTGAGGAGCTGGGCTGCTGATATGGTGGTGGCTCTGGACGCTTTGCATCAGGAAGGAATCATATGCAGGGACCTGAATCCCAGCAACATCCTGCTGAACCACACAGGTGAGCTGCCCACACATCACTTCACTTTTACTTCTTTATTCTTTAGCTTTACTCTTTATCAAATTATGTATCTCCAATCGACCTGTATTCAGTTCCTGATTGTCAGGATCCCAGTCTCTTCCAATCATGTCTTTTATCAATCTGATAGTCTCTCACCCTTCTGTTTTTTCTGTATACTGTTGAAGCGCTTCAGTGTCTCTCAGTCTACTTTCATGTTTGTCAGTTATTAGAGCTTGATCACTTGTGCTTTGTTTGTCTCCTTTGATGACTGTGTGACTGTTGACGACTGTGTTTTTGTCTCTTTTCGTTATGCTGGTTAAAGGTTCAGTGACATTGTGTTATTTTCAATTATATGTTTTTCACATTGGTCAAATTGTATGGGACATGTGATTCTTTTACTTATAAAGTCTGTATTTTGAATGAATATCACATTCAATCTCCTCATTTTCTAGCCTGGGCTTATTCTGGAAATGAGCAGAGATTTTCATTCGGCAAACTTCGTAACCACTCCCCAGTTATTCACCTATTGAGTAGTTATTTGCATATTCATGAAGTGTATGCAAAGTTACTGTCTGATGGTCAACATAGATTCGAGAGATATTAGAGGATTAATTGCAAACAAATTCAACACACAAACACAGAGCTAGCAACATTTATAGACACTATAATATCGTTTGAAGGGAATACCATTGTACAACCACACCTCTGATCAGAGTCGTATAGATGTTTGGTTTCCGTTCACCCTGGAATTGAGCATCTTTTTTTAATCCAAGTTGCCATCTTGGATAACAAAAGTCCAAGTTGTGTGCTGCTGTCTCAGTTTTTCATTCTCTTTGATTTGCACGTGTTTGTTTCCGGATATCACGAGAGAATGAGTTGCTTTGTTGATAGTGCATCACTTCCGGGAAGGAAAATCGGACCTATCATGTGATGTTACAATGGGACTCATGTGACATCATCAATGGCGCGAATAATCTAGAACAATAGCTTCTACCTTTTATTTGCCAACAAAGTTCATAACTCAGTGTTTTCTCCCTTGTAGGCATGAAGGCCACACACACCTAGACAATATAAAAAAAATTGCTAGCCTCACACCTCTGCTGTCTAAATGCTGATGCAGTGACACTCCTTGCCCCTGAGTGGCACTCATTGGACAACAGTGTCACACCCAACCACATGAGGGCACTAAAGTCTTAAAACAGTTTAAAACAAAACTCATTAGTGAATATTTGCAATCAATTACTTTTTTTACTATGTTGCTTTTTGTATACATTACAAAACATAATATTAATCATAGAGTAAAACATACTCAACCAATGTAGAATAAAGTTTGTTGTTGGTTTTCAGTTTATTCTCCGCTTAAAGTTTTGGTCGTCCATCATGAGCTAGTTTTCTTCCGCCGGAGACGAGCTGCTGCATCTTCCCTTGTCTGAATGCAAACTGTGTGTCTTCATCTATTATACCTCTTATAACACAGTCTGAAATCAAAGACAAGGCATTTTGGGATATCGGTGCAGGGTTAATATTTTTCAGTGATGATGTTTAGCTGGCAAAAATACAATGGGTAGCTTCAGGAGGTCCAGCTCCAGCAACGACTCTGGTGATCTAGAGCTCGCTGTTCTGTATCTCACTTCCTCCTCAGTTTCTTTTTTGCATTTCTTCTACTGCTCTTCTTCACATTGTTGGTCTTTTTGTCATGCCAACTTGAGAATGTGTATCGAGCGCCACCCAGCTGCTATTTTTTTCCCCAACAGCACTCTGAACACATGATCCAAAGAGCCAACTTTCCCTCGCAGTTATTTGGCTGGGGAAAACTCAGGGATACATGAGTGTCGCTACAATTCCTCAATCAACACATTGGCATGTTTTAGTTCCCCTTGGTCTCACACTACATGTAACTTGAATAATTCAATGTGTTTTATTATTTCTCTTTGTAGGTCATGTGCAGCTGACATTTTTCTGTAGCTGGAGTGATGTGGAAGAGTCATGTGACCCTGACGCTGTATTAAAGATGTACTGTGCTCCAGGTTAGCTTGTCTTGGTGAAATCTCTGCTCTATCTAAAATTGTTGCTTGATTACATTTGTTCATAAAGCATATATTTTTAACAGGGGTATTAATAGTTGCTAAAAAATGGACAGTTAGATTAAATAGCTAATTGATGAATTGGCGTTTCAGAGCCAGAGCATCCTCTGCTGTTTAAAGCTGAGGAAACAGTCGGATGCTGCATGCATGTTACACAGTTAGAAAATGAAAATGAGCCATTCTGGTATATTGTTGTTTATTTTGCAATGATTTTACAATGTGTCATAGAAAGCCTTGGATGTTATTTTGAAATAAAACTTAAATGCGCAGTCTATTTTTATTTTTCATGTAGAAGTGGGCGGAATCTGTGAAGAGACGCTAGCATGTGATTGGTGGAGTTTGGGAGCTCTTCTATTTGAGCTCATCGTTGGAAAGGTGAGAGTTGTTCATTAATTGTTTACAGTAAAATGATAAAAAAGTGTAAGAATGCGTAGGAAGTACAGTGTTTCAATATTAAAACCTGTCACCACAAAGTATTCGCAGATATTTGGTTTTGATAGTTTTTAATCAGTTCATAGTTAACAAAAAAATTAAGATAGCAATAGAATACTTTGTTGAAAAATATAATAATATACTTGGAAAATCACATGAAATCCTCCACGCTTTACCAAAGCTCGACTTACAAACAGTTCAAACCCTTCAGCTCATCTAATAATGTAAAATTCAGCATTTCTATATACCTCGACAGCCAACACCTTTTGTGACACTTTTGCAGTATGCTAATATTTGTAGCATACATCTGTGACATTTTATGTTGAAATTGTTAGCTTCTCTGCTAGTAAACTTTTAGAAATCCATTAAAGTTTAATCTAACTGGCTCCGCACATGAATAGAAAATCAGATAAAGCATGCTAAATCTTTTAAATGTAGAATTACTAAGCTTTGAGGTACTCTCAAAATAATTATATTATTAATGTTTACTATTCATTTACATTCTGTTAGTCTGATTACATGAGTTACACTAATCTGATAATTTGATATTTAATTCTAGGCGAAACACTGGATTTTTTTTTTTCTTATTAAACCGCAGATGGTAGTTTTTCAATGTTTTTTTTTTTTTCACTTGATTTTGATTTTGTATGCAGACTCTACTTCAGTGTCATCCTGCTGGAATTGGTAGACACTCCTCTTTAAACATCCCAGAGTTCGTCTCGAAAGAGGCAAGCTCTCTGCTGGAGCAGGTATCTCTTACTTTGCTGGATTTTTTATTTAAAACGAAACTTGTATATTTGCATATTGTTCCCTTCCTGTTTATTCTTCCTGTTAAGTATTTGTGTCAATAACCGCATTCCATGAAAGAAATTGAGGACCTTGTTGAACGCTTTCTATGTCTTTTTTTTTTTTACCTTTTATTACTGAGGCACTGCATGGTTTTGTGTTCAATTTTTAAAATGAACAAGGTCTAATCCAATGCATAAAAACATTGCTGTAGAGGGAATAGACACAATGAGAACACAAATGCAAATTAAGCTAATTAAATTAATTAACAATTAATTCTATAAATTAATAACAATCCGTGGATCACTCATTCATTTGCTTTTCAATTTTAAAATTAAAGCAAAAAAACTTCAGTTCTTTTGTTGAAAACAAAAAGTACATAATCTAAAAATGATCTTGTTGCATTGTCTATGTACTTTTCGGTATTGGAATTTTGGTTTTAGAATTGGAAACAAAAAAGCTAGATTGATTTTTATTTTGAGACTTAAAATAGAAAAAAAAATTATTAGTTATTATTTTGTTTGTGAGAAACTGGATGCATTTATATGCTCATTTGTGAATAATAATTCAGATTTAATATGTTTATTGACATCTATTAATGGATAATTGATTGTTTGAGTGTGCTATAAATACTTAGATGTATGTACCTCATAGATGGGGTTACCAACATTATAATAATTATATTAAATATATGGTCTATATTTGTAAATCCATGTATAATATATACATGTAGCATTACATCTCTGGCAAAATATTCAAGTGATTAGTTTTAGTTGAACAAATCATTACCCGATTTGGGTGACATTCTTTAGTGCTGCTTTACCTATATTTCTTTATATACTGTATTTTCCAAACAATAAGCCACAACTTTTTTTCAGTTTGAAGCCTGTGGTTTATTATATGCAGGAGTTCCACTGGGTCTTGAAAGTCTTAAAAAGTTTAAACCTTACAAGTAAAAATTTTAGGCCTTAAAAAGTATTTTTTATTTACTGTTTTAAATCATTTTTCACAGGGCTTGCTT